>JAMXBC010000001.1:56492000-57194000 GCA_024138005.1 Lumnitzera racemosa
TCATTCATAAATATATATAATACTAAAGTAATCTTTTAGAAACTAAGATATTACATCATAGATCACATCCATCTTTCAATTATATAATTAGGTTAGTATTATATAGAGTTAAGAGCTTAGTTGATGATTATACCACAAAAAGTAAGTATTAGTACCCTAAAGGACACTTTTCATGATAGTTACATTAAGTAGCCTACCAAATTATTTATATAGGATATAAATACCTAAAGGAAGATCTCATTACCTATTCTTACTAATCATTTCAATAAACCCCATATTCCCTTTCATTTCCTTAATTTTCCCTAATTACTTTATTATGTATATTTAGATTACATGTAATTTTAAAATGTTGACCAAGTCAAAGATTGACTAAGTCAACATGATGAAAAGTCAACAAAATGTCATTATCATCTAGAGAATTCCTTCATTTTCTTTAAATTTCTATACTTATTTTTTTTCTAACTTTACCCTTCCTTTGCTGTCCACTTCTCTCCCTACTTAGACCCTACTTGTCTTCATCTTTTCAAACACAAAAACAATACAAAACAAAGTCCTTTTCTCCCTCACCAAATCGTGATTCCCCTTGCTCCCTTATTTCCACACTTTCTCACTTCACTTTCACAATTCCTACTATCATAAGTTAAGAAGAAAAAGGTATGTTATTATGTATCTTTCCATCTTATTTAGTAGTTAGATGAATAGGTTAGGTTAGTGTAGGAAGCTTATGTGATATGTGCATATGTGTTGTTGGAAGTGGAAGCTCCATATTCATACTTCGAATTGTAGGAATCCTTAAATAATTGGAAGAAGAACACTTGTATATATATACTTAAGCATGTGAACATAGGAATACACTTGATAAATATATGTATGAAGACCCTTGTACATACATACTCATTATGTACATAACCTAAAATGAGGTATATATTAACTATATGTACGTATACCTTGCTAAATACACTCTTAAAGTGCAAAATTATAAAATTTGTAAAACTTTCTTAAGAGGGTACTCTAGGCATACGAAAATACATATGTCACCGTATGTTTATATGGGTATATGTACTAGTAAACACATGAGTATACAGGTATACATACTAGTATATTAGAAGTATAAGTATATATATATAATGTATGTGTAATGTATATAAATACATAAGGATAAGTATATATATATATATATAATGTATGTGTAAAGTATATGAATACATAAGGATAAGTATATATATGTAATGGATGATGTAAATAATGACATAATCAAATGATGATATAAGTAATTGATGAAGATCATCTAAGTATAAGAATTAATGGCTAATGAAATCATTAACCACTAAAATAGAACATAAAATTAGCTAATAAGAATAATTAAGCTTCAATAGTTAAACTTTCAATAAATTTAGTCTATATCATAAAACACAGGTTTTAACATCCAAAACGGACATCACTGTGTGAACGTACATTCAAAAACGATAAAAAATGACTATAAATTCATAAATATCGAAAATAGAATGAAAAAGTTACATACAATTAGTGATAAAGTCTAATTGGATTAAAAAAAAAACTGATAGTAATCTAAGTAGAATTAGGTAAATAGATATTTACAATCACTAATTAATTTAATTACTTACTATCATTATTATATCATAATGATCACGTGATCCCAATGCGGGTGAGGATCTTCCAATCGATTACTATGATTAGAATAAGTCGTCATGGCCGAGTGAGTATTTACCCTATGATTCCATGCTTGTATGTGATTGTAGATAGTGAACTTAAATGATATTGTTAATTGATTGTTCTGTGGGATTGAGAAATGCTTGTGTATGTTATTATGTGCTAGATTGTGAATTTACCTTAAGTATAAATAATAATTTGTTTGTTGCATGGTAGTAAAGATAATGATTGTATGTACTATCGGATGGTCACATCATAATTGGACTTAGGTATACTTAGCTCATAAGAAGGAACTGGTAGATGCATCAACATGCATTGCATAGACGTAATTCTAACCGTTGCATCACATGGAGGTAGAGAGAGGCCATTCGGAGGTTGTTATTATAAATTTATTGGTTCTGTATGGTATACTCATACAAAATGACCTTATCCTGGCCTAGGGGAATATTAGGTGTTAGAAGCACCAATCGCCTGACTAAGGGTTGAGTCTAGAGGCCTCCGTTTAAGGGTGATTATGGACTACAGAGGCCCACTCATGATTATACTATAACTTAGTTTTATGAAAATAAAGGACTTATTTGATTTAAATATGGAATGTAGAGTTCTGTAGTAAAGTAAGTTCTAGTATAATATCTAAATTTGACTGGTGCCATGTATACTCCAATCTTGACTTTGAAAGGCGTTAAATCTAAGTTACGTATATTGACTAGTTAACCATACGTATTGTATTTGATCATTTATTCATATGTGTGAATATAATGTATTGATAACTTGTTTGTGATGTGGTTGAGGATTTTGCTCACTAAACTTAAGCTTACACCTTCTTAGACTTTTATTGCAGGATGGCTTATTCGTTGAGGCTGACCGAAGGATGCCAGAGGTTAACTTAGGGACTTGGGTAAGAGTGGGCAATTTAATGTATGGAGAGAACTAATTATGTGAAAGTTTACTTATGTACTTTTGTTTTATCAGTAATATAGACCTAGATGTGCTAAATTAGTACTTACCGTAAACTTTTTAGTTCAAATTTTATATAAATATGTTTATGTAATGATATCATGTAGATCTATATGTTCTTGGAAAGCTAGTGGTTGTAGAGCGTTATATATTGTGTGAAGAGTTCATGATTGAAAGGATAACTAATTAGAGGTTCTTTGTGCAGTATACAATATCTACTACGACTAAACTGTCCTCAGTTCATGATACCTATGGTGTTCGATATAAACCCAGAACAATACTAAAAGTATAAGTATTGGTAAGCTTTGTGGTAGGATTCACTGGAGAAGATGATAGCGTCGAGATGGTTAAAAAACTTGTCTAGAACTTGTACATAGATTGCTTTTCCATACGAGAAGGTAATGGAGCAGGACATGTTTTACAAGGACCACTCGATGTAAAAATACAATACATACTAAAATTTGGATTCCTAGTAAGCAACAATGAAGCTAAACATGAAGCTCTAATTGCTGGATTGAAACAAGTGAAGGAGGTTGGAGCCAAGGATGTTGAACTATTTTCTAATTCATAGTTGATTATCAACTAAGTTAAGGGAGATTATGCAATAAAGAAAAAAGTAATGAGCAACTACTTAACCATGGTACAAGCGCTTGTTTTGAAATTTCAATCCTTTACCATTGTAAAGATCCCAAGAACACGAAATATTGTTGCCAACAAGCTATCTAAATTAGCTAGAACATTGCTTCCGAACTTGAATGACAATCTCTCTATTGAGTATTTACCCAAAAAAAAAGCCTGAAAGTGATGGAACCATTTTATGAGGTGCAATCTTATCCAAAAAGGAGATCTTGGATGGACCCAATCATTGAATATTTGAGAGATGGGGCACTTCCCCCAAATAAGAGGAAGCTTAGAAGCTTGTGTACCTACCCTCAAACTATACCATGATTGATGATGAGCTCTATAAGCACAACTTTATTGTAGGTTTTCTTGTAAAACTATTTTAAAGGAAAAACCATAAGTTCTACTTATAACAGGTACCCTGCTAGATTCTTTAAGCTGGTTGAGTTGTGTATACCTTATGTAAGCTATATCTATGATAGCGACTAACAGGTCAGCTTTTATTTTAGATTAATTTACACAGTGAGACTATTATGAATCCATTTGCTTGGGACGTGACAATTTACATTGGTGTAAATGAATATAAGTGCAAGTTAAGTCCTTAGATGTGCAACTTGAAACTTAAACAAGTGAATTAGTGATGGTTTCCCTAGTAGCATGTGATATATATGAAAATGAATGAAACAATTTCATGATTGGATCTCTTTTAACCTTATTCTCAATTTAGAGATGACATAATGATTTGACTTCCATGAGCCATTTTTGCAAAGAAATATATTTTTAAACGAGGAAGAAGAGCTTTAGAAGGCAAGTTATTACATGTTTACTGACAAAAAGAGAGAAAAAGAAGGTGAAGTCTATAATAACTTACTATGGTTATGGGAAGAAATAGTAACCATTATATAGTGGAATAATTAATAAAATTGTATACAAAAAGTAATCTACCTATAGCATCCACTCCATAGCAGTTAATATTAGGAAGTTGCAATGATAAATGCACCAATTAAGGACCTTCCCTAGTAACTTTCAAGTCGATAGATTGAAGGAAACTAAGGGAAATAGACAAAGAAGATCCATTTCCCCAATCAAGTGGTTATTAATTAGCCAAGATTATTGTCACTTAATATTATCGTCACTTAATATTATCGTCATTGTCTCCCATCAAGATAAATTAGGATTTAAATCCCTCTCCCTCAAGTTGTAATATAGTTAGAAAAAAAAAAGGTTATTAATTAAGATAATAGGTATTTGTTTTGTGTATTTTGAATTTCAAATATGTACAAAATGACAAAATGGGACATCAAATGGTGGTTTAAGTAAGCTCTTGGGGCATAAATAATCTTAGTGTACGTTGCACCCATAATACATGTTTAGATTTAAAAAATCAAATATTTACGTCTGTAATTACTTCAATTGCAAAAAATAAAACTATGAAAAATAAACTTTTGACATAATAATTGAAAAACATCAACATTAAAATACTGTATAAATATCGTCCTTTCTTAAAACAAATTGGTCCAGTAATTCCAACCGTATTTCGTTTGTGATTCAACAAATTCTCCTTGATAAGAAAAACTATAAACCCTAATTTTGTTTACCACTTTATTATGAAGAATATTCTTTTTTCTTTTTGTGTTTTGATATATAAAATAAAATAGGACACCGGAAGTGATGAAGAATAAATAGACTCTTCGAAAAAATGAAACTTCGGCAAGAGTATCGTGTGTCGTATAATTTAATTGAAACAACAAAAACTTAAAACTCTAAGTTTGCTTGATCAAAAGCTAAAAATAATACGTGATTTCGGATTGCATGGCTGAAGTCTCTAGTTCAAGTATAGAGCTGACTCTCATCAAATCATATCAACAGTTGTCTACATAAAAATTGCATCAGAATGCATAGGGAACGAAATGTATGAGATACCTTATGTAGTTAATTATATGCAAGACTAATGAAGCGGAGAATGGAAAAAAAAGTTACACATAAAGGTTGAAATGATGAAATACATAGATCCGACACTTGTCTTTCTTAACATAGCTTAGAACAATAATGCTAGTCGTATCCCATTTGCTCGATTGTTGAACATGCCATGTGCCTGAAAAGAAAAAAAGTAATGAATGATATATTAATCAACCAATTTATATATAATGGCGTGAGAGTTCTTTGCCTAAATAGGCATTAGGCATTGAGGAAGCTATAATGACATTGTTTAGTGGATCAATCTTTGAGCATTAAATAATTATTAGAAATATAATGTGATAAAAAAAAATACTAAATTCAGTATTTAAACAATCCTAAAAGCAAATGTAATTTGCCAAAACTTTTATAAAGCGAACGTGACTGAATGTGTTGGCGTCTTGTTTAATAAATTACAAATATTTATAAGTTTATCTTTAATAGTATAATAATAATAAAAAAAAAAACAATGTGAAGAAATATTTTTCCTTTTTACTATTATCAAGCAATGTTTGTATCTGTGATTGATATGTTATCTCAATCATCTTTTTGACGGTTATACTCACATGTTATATTTGATGAAGTATAATTCAAAAGAAGTAGAAATACGTATTTAATAAATTCATATTCTCTATAATGATCTAATTATTTTCAAATAAATATTTTTCTATTGAAATATGTTACCTTTCATACCCCTTATTTAGTCTCTTGTTATATAATCCAATTAATTTTGATAGAAATATGTCATTTTTTTTTAAGTCATATGATCTATTTAATTAAATGAAACTTAAATGGAAATAAATTGAAATGAGACAGACTTTTGAATTTCGAGCCAAATGACAAACATAGGCAAAATGTAATGCAAGAGTAGAAGCAAAACAAGATTGCTACAATAGAAACCCTAAAACCAATCAAAAGAAAGAAACAGAGAAAAGGGAAAAATAAAAAAATAAAAAAGATACCTAATTTGTTGGCTAAATTATGTTATACTGATATGAACAAAAACAAATTATTGGCTAAACCGCGTTATATTGATATGAATAAAATCAAGTTATTGATTCATAGGATGTTCTATTATAAGATAATAGTAAAAATAAATTTCTTTTCTAATGACATAAAATGCTTTTCACATTTTAATCTATTTGTATCTGATTTGAAAATTAAAATTTATGATATCTATAACTTATTTTAGTCATATCTACCAAATTTTGTTCATAAATTTTTTTTTTATTGATTTACTATATATATATTTTTTTTATTGAAAGTAATCAATTGTAAATACTATTACTATTTATATGTACAAAAGCACATTCAAAGAATAAGAGGTACAATTAAATATAAATATCACAAATTTTCTAATAGTGGAATATAAACTTTCACCATTGTTATCAATTATCATGTGCATTAAGGAATTATCGATTACCATAATCATTCTCATCTATAAAACCATGACTAAATTAGAAAGCTTACAGTGCATAAACTATTATGTTTATGTTGAAAGAAACATTACCAAAAAGCTTGTTATGGATTACATCTTAGTTTTTATGACAATAAATTTTTCTTTTTTAAATTTACCATCTTAAGGTTATATTTCTTTTCCTTTTATATAATCTTGTCATAGACTTGGTAATTTTGATGATGTTGATTTTCTCCCACTTACCATTTAATCCTGCATCCGTCCTTGGTGGGGTGAAATTTAAGAGATTTGGTGACGTTTACTTTGAAAAACATTACAAATCAAATTTGATTTTTTCATCTTTCAACTTTTATCGCAAACATCACTAATAATATATTTTATGCGATGTTTAATAAACGTTTGTAGAACGTATAGGATTTAACGATATTTGCAAAAGCTATAAATGTAGAAATTCTTGTATTGCCATAATCCCTTAGTCAATTTTTGATTTGCTTAAAATAGGTCAGCATAAAGCCGAGCATCTAATTGAGGGGATAAAAATCCACTATCAACAAGTATAGACACCCTATTTTTACCACTCTTTTATTTTTAGGATCTTTTACTTTTAAGCCAGGTTTACAGAAAAATAAAAATAAAAATTGAATGGAAAAAAATAGAAAAAAATAAAAATAAAAAAAACCTAAAAACATTAATTAAAAAATACAAAGCGTTAGAAATGTTTTAGTGGAGTCAATCAATTGTTTATAGTTGGATAAGCTAAAGCTAAAAATATACTTATAATTTAGAAAATTTGAGTATTTAAATAATTGAACTTCATTAGAAATAATATTTTTTTAAATAGCCTAGTGAAATATCAAGCGGATTTTTATCCAATTTGAAAATATTTTAATTAGATTAATTAAAATAGACTCAGGATTTATTAAATAGTTAGTATGTGTATTTTAGGATGTAGGCACTTTAAAATAAGTTAGATTGAGTTTGGCCTAAGATAGAAAGCCTAAATAGATTATGAAGCTTCTAGAATTGGAGAATAGATTAGATAGAATCACGATTAGATAATTCGAGAAATTAACAAATCTATAGTGGATATTGCCATATTTTGTGAAGAATATATTTATTAAGATTAAATCTTCACAACAAAAGATTTGAAGGATTCAAATTTATGGTTTCTAAATAGTGGACTTTGGCTGTAAAAATTATAATTACACACAATTTTTTTTACTCTCGCACACATATATAGACCTAACTATGCACACAATCCAATCCATATACCCATACAATCCCATACACGCTTATACACTGATCACATAAATACTCATATGCATTGTCGTATAATTCTACACACATGCATGTAATCAGTAACCTAAAGAACAATGACAATATGCAATTCACAATACCCTAACAAACAATAATTCCATGTAATGCAGAACTCCAACATGGCCTACGTAAGTTTTTTTCCCAAGATCCAACTCGTTTAAGTAAGTTGGTTTTATTTTATTTTATTTATTTATTTTCTATTTTTTAAGTTTTTTTTTTAGTTAATTATTTTATCTTACTAACTTTGTTTTCTTAGTGTAGGTTATTGGTTTAGTTGTTTTTCTATTTTATATTATTATTATTTTTATTTGAATGCCATTGACTAATTTCCATTGCATGATTTAATTGGTATCAACTCAATTTTTTTTTTTTTAGAATCTAATATCAATTCTTAGTAATTAATTTTCTAGGCATAGCATCATAAAATACATATATATATATTTACATCTAGCATATTGTTTTTAAATTGCATTCTTTTATAAAATTTCACTTTTAGACATAGTTACATATTTTTCCAAGATTCATATCTTTAATAAAGATATGTATCTAAATTGCATTTTTTTTTATAAAATTGCACTTTTAGAGGTAGTTACATATTTTTCCAAGATTCATATCTTTAATAAAGATATGTATCTAAATTACATTTTTTTTTTTATAAAATTGCACATTTAGAGGTAGTTACATATTTTTCCAATATTCATATCTTTAATAAAGATATGTATCTAAATTACATTTTTTTTATAAAATTGCATTTTTAGATATAGTTGCATATTTTTCTAAGATTCATATAATTAATAAAGATTTGTATCTAAATTGCATTTTTTTATAAAATTGCATTTTTAAATATAGTTTCATATTTTCAATAAAGATATGTATCTAAATTGCATATCTTAGTAGATTCACAAGAATCTTGCATTTAGAGCTTTAAAAATAAATAAATTTTTGACAAGTAGTGGTTTTTTTAATCAAAATCTTAATTGGAATCTTTGCAAAAGATTTATTTAGTTAGGTCTGTTTTTTATATATTCGTGTGGTTAGATCTTTTAGGTTTTTTTTTTAATAATAAATTGTTAAATAACATAAATTTAGCTTAATTTTCAAATTAAAAAAAAATCAACCCATTAAATCTTTTCTAAAAAAACTATATTAGTTTGATTCCAACTCTCGGATGTGTAAGTATCTCAAGGGCAACCATAAAATTTATAAAATATTTTTGTATTCTTTTCACTTTTAAGGAAATTTCATAATAAAAATAATTACAAATTTATTTTTATACATTTTCACATCCTTTGCATATTTTCACATTTTTTGGAAAAATTATAAAATAAAGGCCTATTAGTTAGTTTTTTTTTTAATTTTTATATAATGACTTGATCTTAATAGATTAACTCCCAAATTTAGATTTTCTAGTTAAATTTTTTAAAAATTATTTTTTTAAAAAATTTGTAGGCTAGTGTCTAAATTAGGTTTTTCAGGGTTTTTCCACTTGAAAACTCTAATTTGATTTTTTTTTTCAGTTTAACTGGTTAACGACTTCAAGTTATTTTTCAAAATATTTTTTCAAGAAAAACATTTTTTTCTTAATCTTATATCGAGTAACTAATATTAAATGAGTTGAACTTAATATATGTTAAATTAAGGAAAATCAAAATATGGCTCGAATAGTATTGGCAACTTCACTAGGGATGCCTGGTGGGCTGGCCATATAAGAATATAATAATTAATTAATCAGCTTTTTTTTTCTTATTTAATATTGTAATATAGTTGTATAAATTGGGTTTTAGTGATGTAGTCTTATTAGAAGGAATCTAACCTAATGGGCTCTATCTTGGGGAATTTGGTGAGGTTATTTTCTTTTAAGAATCATGTGTGTGCTTGGATTTTGCCAGACCTAGGCTACCTTAAGAACCTAGGATGGGCTACCATTGTGTAACTCTTGGGTTATTGGGATCTTTACCCCCGTATGGTGGTGATAAACGAGTTCACTCCTATTTTGATGTAGCCTACTAGGTGTTTCTTTAAGAATACCTAAGGCTATAAAGTTTGAGACCCGTAGATCCTATCCTCCTGTATCATTGTAAAATAAAAAGGGATTAGTAATTTTTAAATTATGGGAGCTAGAAAAGAATTGCTATATTTCGCAGCTAATTGGGCCTTATTTTAGAAATTTAATATACATATATATATATATATATATAAGTGTACATAGGCTTTATTTAAAAAAAAATAGAAATTCATACACATATATATGTTTATAATAATTTCATTTCTATAATTTATTGATTATCGATCTTGATTACATTGCATGCATATGTAGTATATTGCATTAATTTTTAGTTTATCTTAATTTGTATATGTTGTTTTTATTTTTTATTCTTAATTGTATTAGGCTTCATGAGTAATAGGTTGCATAATATAACATTTAGCTTAGAAGGCTCAAAATCATTAGTGTTCCTGATGTACCATAATGCATTAATGTTAAAAAAAATTTTCGTGTCAACTTGTAATTTTTTTAGGCATATAATTATGGAAATTAACTATGATAAAGATTATTATGGAACTATCATTTTTTAAGGCTTTTCAACAATTTTTTTTTAATTTTTAATATATTTTATGATAAAAAACCAGTTTTATGATAATTTTATTTACTCGATCAAATTCAATTAAAATACCCTAAATGTACCATATTATTCAAAACTAACAAAATATAAAAATAAAAAAAAAAGATTTAACTATTAGATTTTCATTGTAAATTATTTATCATCTTAAGGATATCAATCTTATAAATGTCTAATTTCTTGTTCTTCCTATTTACCCATTAAGTTGTCATAGACCAAAGAGAGTTTTCTTCATGAGTCATCACCCTTGTGTCATCTGTTCAATAAGTTTCTCATTGTCAAATAATTTTCGCTTCTCTATACATCCTCATAAAATTATTGTCATCATATGTCCTTAGTCGTCAATCTCAATGTTTTCCATTGTTTTTTAAGTTTAGATTCATTAATGTTAGTATTTGGCTTCTATAACATCAAATTAACATTGATTTTTTCAATAAAAGTTTCCAAAAAAAAAAAAAAGAGAAAGGTTTTCAAAATTAAAAACTTGATTAAAAAAAAAAGAAAGAAAAATGGAATGTAGTATTGCTGTAAACCCCGCAAATTCTCCAGAACAGGAGTTAAAAGTTAATAAGTTCTTCCGAAAGATACTCTTAGTGTTTGCAAAATAACTAATTAGAAACCTAAAAGGCACTTTCAAAAACTTAAACTCAAACTCTAAAAAACCTTAAATGGCAATCTAAGTCCTAGTTGACCCTTATACTCAAAAGCCCTAAAATCTTATAAACAAATGCCAATAACTAATGTTAACTCCCAAGGTCAACTCAATCTAATGGAACTAACCTCAAACCCTAAAGGGAAAGATACTAATAGTCGAAGCCCATGAGAGCTCCCTGAAACTGATAAAGCGTAAGCTAAGCCAAAAATGAACAATGGTACAGATAACCCTAATAATGAATTTAAAACCTCAAAACGAATACTGTAACACTTAAATGAACCTTTGAATACTAAAATCCTAACTAAAACCTTATTATGTGCAAGCTTTTAAATTATAAAACCTAATCTATAGTCGAAAACCCTAATCTAACTATTATACTCTAATTAAATAGTAAAATTATTTATTAATTGGAGGCTAATTGCTTAATTGCCTTAAAACCCTAATCTATCTTCCAAAATGTACTCGAACAACAATAATTGTCTTAATTCCTTAAACTAATTAAATAAGAAGACCCAATAGGCTTAACCAACTTAATTTGACATATTAAGCCCCTAAAATGCACATAATTTTGCTAAGTGTACTAGTAATTAAGATTAAGAAACTTAATTACACCTTAATTTACTAATTGGGTTTTACATCATAATTAACTATAATTTAAGAGCGATTAATCATATAAAGCCAAAGGAATTATATGAAAATATCCCCTTAATGATGCTAACCTTATACTTGAGGAGACAATATGAACCCCATAAACTTTTGGATCCGAATTCGGTGTCAAATACAAGAGTTAATAAGTAATCCATAGAACTACTCAATATACAATAAATCATATAATAATAAAATCCATAAATGAAAAGATTAAACCCTAAATCATAAGTCATAAACCCAAAATAATGAGTCAAAAAACCTTAAAGAGAGTAAAACCCTAAAACCTTAATTGTACGTGTAAAACCCTAAAAACCCTAATATATTGAAAACCTCAAAACAATTGGAAAATATCAATAAACTAAGTAAAACCTTAGTCGAATGTCCAAAACCTAAATTCAACTAATGAACCCTAAGTATATCCTTAAACTATTCGCTAATCACAAATAATTTTTCAGAAACCCTAAATCACCAACTTTGTACACAGTCTGAAAAACCTAATCAATCTTGAATAATAAAGGACTCTAACAAATGAAGTAATATAGGTCAATGAACTTAAGTATAGTGATGGAATATGGCAAGACCCTAATTATACCCTAATTAGGCCTAAATTGCTTAATTAAGTATAATCGCAATTAATTAGCTTAATTATCCTTTAATCCATCTATCAACTCTTAGTACATCTTAATTTGTAGCAAGTTAAACCCAATTAAAAACAAAAACAAAGGATTAATAGATAATTAAAGGATACTTGTCCTTAAGGAGATAAAATCCCTCCTTATTTAGCAAACCTTAGGAAACACTCTTAAGAAACCTAAACAAAAACTAAAAGTAAAAGGGAAGAAAACAAAAAGAGCTGTCGGACTACCCCTATGTACTTCAGTGCCTTTTGGCCTTACCACAACCACACTCAACCAAATAACAAGACACCACTACCAAAAGATCACACACATACTATAGTTTCTTGCCGATAAACATTTTCCCTCAAAGAAGTAAGTTTCAAATTCATTTTTGAGTGGAAAAGTTAGAACTCATGCAAGCTAACCTAAGGTAAAAGCACAATAAGAAATTTAAGGTAATAGGGCATACCATTAAAGACGACCAGGCAAAAACCACTTGAGAAAATGCCATTAGGGATAGGAACAATTTAAGGCAACACTTGGGAGAGAAAATAATTTTAATAAAAAAATTCCTACTATTTTCCTTAATAAATAAAATGTAAAATTAAAGAAACATATCTATGCCTTTTCTTGTAATCTCTCTCCTCTCATTACTCTTTATACTACAAAACATAACCCGTCCAACCCTCTCTCTCTATTCACTAGTCCAAATCAAAAACCCTAAAATCACTTAAACTAAAGCCATTTTATGATGAGATACCACTCTTGTTGATTGTTGTTCCTTAAAGTAATCAATTTGTAAAATGAGAAATAGCATCCTAGTTATCAAACCTTAAACCCTGGTCTACCAAATCCCTAAAGCACAACAATCTACATGAACTCAAGATTTAATGATCACAATCCTAAATTCATAACTTGGGGTTTACATATGCCTTCATTTTCAAGCTATTAAGTCCCATTGCCTTCCTAAGACACACTTATTCTACCATTTTCAAGCACCTTTTACTCATTTTTGTAAAAATCATTACCTTGTACTTTAATAATGAATTGCTATAGTATTTCATATAGCTCTCTTATTGCTGTGAATATGTTTGATGATAAATGGTTACTATAGAACAAAACATGGACTTATATAAGAGAAGTGTTCTTATGTTTTTGTATTTTATTTTATTTTTTTTCTTTAGAATCTTAACAATTGCATGGCTATTTGGAATTAGCATAATTTTAGCATACTATTTAAGTTAGGGCAGTACCTAGTAGCCATCAATTAGGGCTTTTTATTTGGTACTCATTTTCATATGTTTTTTTTTTCCTTTCTTTCGTATTTTTTTTTTAATTTTTGAGGAATACCAAGGAAACATGGCAACTTAGCTTCTTGGCATGAAAAACCTTAAAATTCAAACTTATCTCTTCTTTTTCTTGTTAAGTCTCTCACTACTTGTCTTTTTCCACTAGATTTAGTCGCTATCATTTCTAAAATCACTAAGATGGCTAATTAAAATTAGGTAAAATCAATTTAAAATGAAAGCATCTAATATTATGGGCATTCCAATTTTTCTCTATTTCTCCCTTATTGATTATTTTCTTTACTCACATGTGATGAAATCTTTGTTCATAATTGTACTAGCTATCTCTTATGCATGAACGATAGTTGTGATTTAACTAAGTATACCTACTTGTACAAGTAGTAACTGGATGTACCCATCTACTGGCATCAATGGCAGATCAATGATTTTACCCGATGTACATCATTTTAAGCATAAAGATGACAAAACTATAGAGCAATCCGGGTTTAACCTAACTATTGCCTAGTGCTAAGTAATAATTTTCATGTTAGGGACTTATTCTTGATCACTTTAAAATGCCTTGACATTTTATATTCATTCCAATACAGAAATTAGAGTTATCACACTATTCATGTATGTTTTGATAATAAGAATCAAGATTAGGATATACTGAGTTTAAAATAGGAATTTATATAGTTAAGTGGGTATCTTATCATTATGTAAGTTTCTATTGTGCTTTTCGAATAGTGGTTCAAAAGTTGATTTCAAGTTTTATTTCCCAAACAAGTAACATAATTTAATTACATGTATAATTCCAAGTCTTCATGATATGAAAATTTTCACCAAGCCCTTGGTATTTATGGTGTCGATGTACATCATTTTAAGGTAAGGATATTCCTACTTACTCAATATAGTCTCATCATTATTACTAATAACAAGTAAAAGCTTTTGGACTTAACTGTTTGTTGTATATGATAATTTCATAATGAATTGTTTATTTATCCAATTCCATCCCATTTCAATAATTTAAAGATGGTCAATTTTCATAATATCTTTCTATTAGTTATGCTTATCAAAACACTTAATGATTTGCTAGTATTAAATACCTCCCTCCAATTTTTGATAAGGCTAAATACAAGGATGATGCTTTATTAGGAAACTAAACTAAGACTAATTGTGTTGACATCACTTGCTTATGAAAAGCAATAGAGATTAATAATTATGATGAAAATGCATGGCACCATATTGGTTGATTTCTTATGGTTATTTCTTTAACATATCTATGTAGTTTCAATTAATAGTATATACTATATACACTCTTATATTCTTCCAATTATGATGAACGGTATTGCTTAATTGAAGGTTGTGTATTGTAGGTGACTTCTCTCATTTTTTCAATAACTAGATTTTTTTTTCATAGTAACTTAAAAAGATTTATTTATGTTGAATCAAACTTTTAAATACAATAACTAAATGGGTCATAGATGGGAAGTGGATTTATTTTATCTACTACATGAAGCTATGTTTGGAGGATTGCAAGATCCATTGTATATAATCCATTTTTCTTTTGATATTATTTCTGTTTCAGTAACAAAGAAGAGGTTTTAATCATAGTCTTTACATAAGGAATCATGATTTGAAGTTTTAGATTATTATCTCAAATTTTCAATGGTATTTGATTATCTATAAGAGAGTGTTGATTTGGAACCACTTTCTTAGTAAAGTATTCTTAAATTCATTCTGATAGTTGTTAATATATGCTGGTAGTAATATATTTAAGGCATATATAGCACTAATCATGCTAACCTTTGATCTATTATATTAAAAAAGAAAAAAAAGCTTTACACCTTTTGTTTTTTGTATTGATATACTTTGTTACTATCATAACACAAAACATTAAATTTCCCTTCTTTGATCACTATAGGTTTATCAAGTATTATGCCTTCTTATTGTATTAATTTCTCTTGATAAACATGTTATAAGAACTTACTTATTTTCTACTTAAGGAAACTACTTAAGCTTAATTACTTCAGTGATAATTTCATATATTCTCTATTAACCGTTCATCTATGAAGATTATGATTTCATTTTTTGAAAGTCTTAATTTTAAAGAAATATTATTCTACACTCTTATAATGATATCTAAGTTATGGCTTAATTTAGCTCTACAATTAATTAATTATTGCTATATCATAATCAAGTGGGATGCTTTGCTAATTAACAAGATACATAATTCAATTTTATGAAGTTATTGATAATTAGAAGAAATATATCTAACAATCAACGTCAAATGCTTTAGTTTTGTTTGTAGCACGTGTTGCATCTATTGTTCCTTTTGAAGAGAGATGATTCAATTCAACGGTTATGAGTTTATTTTTGTTTATATCATTTAATCTATTCAAATAAAAATGCAAATATCATTAAATGACATAAGGACTTCTTTGGATGTTTTTGCTTTTACTTGTACTATTACATTTTGTTCTCCAATTACATGGAAAGGTGATATTTTATTTACTAATATAAGTTAATAGATACAAATGCTTTCATTTCAGGCAATCATTTTTCTATGATGTAGAAAATTCTTCTAACACCCTAACTTTGATGATTTTGGTAAGGATGACAAAATCTCTTTCATTATTTTTCTTAAATATTACAACTCTCCAAACTTTTTTTTCCAAGTACCAAGCTAAGCCTATAAGTATTAATCTTATGTAAATTTTAGTTTTTTATTTGTAGAAGGATTTGCCAGTGTGTAATTTGAAGGCTAAGTTGGCATTTTTTTTTTCTAATATAAGGTATCTTCTTTTCTACTTAAATCATAAAAAAATTTTATTGATTGGATTCATTTTATTATTTTGCGAGGATCTTAATATGATTGAACTCATATTCTTTTCAAGGTATAAATCTTTTTTATAGCAGGTTTTTAGAGTTCTTGATGGTAGCCTTGTTTGAGATTACATATTTCCTCTTTTAAAAAGAAAATAAATAAAAGGAGGAATATGGATCATTCATTTCTTAATGGTGAACCACTTGGAACAATCAAATAAATTGTCATTTCTCCTTTTCGATATATAGGAATGGTAATTGAAGGATTAGTACAGGTATTCAAAGATGTCATTAAACCATTAGAAAGGGAGCTTAAATATGGTCTGACCAACAAACATGACATCAAAGAGTTTGGTCTACCTTAATAGGTTTACATAGATTGGCCCTTTTCTTTTCATTTTTCATATTTTTAATCATTTCATTAAGGTAGATTTCCATATTTGTTCAATTATGCCTAATATTTGACTATTTATTAATGTGTAGTGGGACTTTCTTAATGATCACAGGTTGCTAAAACTTTAGTAAAGAAGGATTTATCCCTTCCTTTACAAAAGACAACTCATAGATCTTAATCATCATAGATTTTAGCGCCCTTATAGACAGAAATGAATGTTAATCTATGATGCGCCTTCTCTTAAGACTGCTAAATGTAGATTTGAAAGGCTCTACTAAATGTAATATAACCAACTTTCATATGGTACTAATAGTAACTTATTTCCTTTGCTTTCTTGATGATAATTGTAATTGAGATGTACTAATATCGTCTTTCACATATATTGGATTAATCATATGAGTGATATAAAGAGGAATTTATGACTAAATATTTGGTATGTGTGATCAGGTTGGAATTAGTCATACTATGATAAAAATTGGTACTAATGGAAATAGAGAAAAGATGCAAGAAGTTGTTAGATAGAGTATGGCGTCTTTGTGCTTTAGAATACTTGTCCTTACGTCTTCTACTTCTATTGAAGGTATCTCAAGTTTGTGTCATTTTATATGAAACCATTGGTATATGTAGAAAAATTTACTACATGTTTGTTCGAAAAAGTTTCTTAATGTCATGATTAGCAATTTTTGCACAATTAGTAGCTACCTTCCTTTATTTTGGTGGATAGGTAGCTTTAATTGGAATCTATTACTTGCATAGGCTTTCATCACAACCCTTATCATTTGATCTTCTATTGAATAAAAATATGTATGATAATTACAAACTGTAACCATAATACTAGTATGGTGTTTTTAACTCTCAAAATTATTTCACTAAATGGACTATGGAAGAGCGATTTGCTGTAGATCTTAGATGACATTATTCACATGAGTTTCCTTGGGTTTTTTGTTGTGCACTAATTTTTTCATGTGTTGCCATTATACAGGGGCTCAACTTACATCTTATAAAAAGTTAAGCAAAAGATCTTAAGGCCATGCCTTCAACACTCCTTACGCTTTAAAGTGTTGGTCTTCACATGTAGCATGAATTTACTAATATTTATTGGGTTGATTTCTATTTGGTAAAATATGGGAGTTATTTGATAGCCCATTAAATAGTATAATTTACTAGTTAGCTGTGATGTGATTGTATATTGGGTGACTTAATACATTTCCCTTACTATATTTGTATGAATTATACAACATTAAAGCTTATGGGATTTAAATGTAATTATCTATTTCCAATTTTATGTAAGAGAATAATGTTTCGTGGATATAAATTTAATTAGAAAGAAATTTTATGAAATAAAATGTAGAAGATATAAGAAATAATAAAAAAAAATGACTAGATACTTCTTCGGGCGGTAATGACCGCCCCAATAGGTGTTTATATGGTGTTATCAGTAGGCACCTATAGGCATTTGAAACAACTCTGATATGACCTATAGGGGCAATTGGAACCGCCCTATTAAGAATCCATTAAGGCAATTTTGATGGCCTCTATAGAGTTGTATAATAGAAAATTTAATGGTTTTTAGGGCTTAACCACTTCAAAAACTATATATCAGAGTACATATCTATTAGGGCAGTTTTTACCATCCCTAAGACCTATTGCAGTACCCCATACATAGGGTACATGCTTTGACCACTCCAATAGTTCAACCACCCCATTACATGACCTATGGGGCCAGTTTTCGCTACACCAAAAGGTCTAATTTGTTGTAGTGAACTCACTTAACCTAACTTTCTTGTTCATATAAGTGATACCTATGATATCTTGAGAGTTTGAGATTAGAAATACTATATAAATATGTTATAATCATGTACATATCATTTTAAAGCCTTATAATTACACATTCATTCATATGCTTAGCTAGTTTGCTATTTATATTCTAGAGGCATAAAAGATAGTTTTATGTAGATAACTTGAAAAGATGTTGATTAAACTCCATAAAACCTTAAGTACCATTCATGCTACCCACCTACCCACCCACCCACCCTATTGATATGTATTCATCTTGTTTTCACCATGTTAGGTGATATTATTAGCTTAAAACAAATAGAAATGTGATTAAAATAAGGAAACACACTAAAATAAGTGTTAGATGGAAGATGTTAAAGGAAAGCTACTTGGCCACTACTTTCATGAAAGTTTCAAATATGTAAATTTTGATTTATTACCTTAATAACATGATTATTTAGTGTTAAGTATGATTTAGGATATAATTAACTAAGTTAAGTAAGGGTAATGATGAGTTAATGGCCTAAACTAGTTAAGTTGGTGATTAAGGCCTTAAGAATACTATTAAAAACCCCATTAATGAGATGAACCAAATTTGGAACACTTAGTAAAATAGGTTTTTAGTGGATCTATTAGGATATTTGGCCCATTGGAATAAGTTAGAATCAAGTTTAGCATCCTAGAATGCAAATTAGGCTTAAACTAGCTTGGTTAGTTATTAAAGCCTTAGAAATATGATTAGGATCCCAATAAATGAAAAGAACCAAATTTGAATCTTAATAGAAAATAGACTTATCTTAAGGCTTTTAGTGGGCTTAAGCCTAAAATAATGAGTGGAGTTAGGCTTAAGGCCTTAAAATATAAGATAAACCCAAAAGCCCTTAAAAGAACTAAGAATAAGGCCCAATAACTTAGTGACCAGATCTGATCCCTAGATTAAAAAGCTCATGAAATAAAATATAAAAGGTCCATTAAGTCCAAAAGGGCTTATTTAGGTCTACAAGAGTAACATTAAGGCCCAAATTAAAGGTTATGGAATTTGATCAGAAAATTAAACTTAAAATGCCCAAATAATGGCCCAAAAGATCAAGTGTGAGGCATAACACCCTAAATTAAGCCAAAAGCCCAAAACTAGGCCCAAATCCTAAAGTAGTCAAATTAACACCATTGACCAACGAACTTGTTTGGCCTAAAATTAATTCTGACACATCTAAACACCTTAAAAGAACTTCACCAAATGAAAGAACATACAAAAACAATGAAAATGGGCTATTATAATGTAAAATTTCAACTTAAAACAAGAAAGTTATGACCAAGATATGAAATAAGTGGAAATAAGGAAATTATAGCAAAGCTAATAAATAGATTACATTTAAGATGAGTCTCATTTACTTTAATTACCTTACTCAGTTGATTTGGGATACCAACTTCGAGACTACCGAAGACTATTGGGAAAACTTGACTTCAAGATTTAGTGAATATACCACCCTCTATTTTACTTTGTTTTGTACTTATATTTAGTGCACTATCCAATTATACCTAATAATTAAACTTGATGCATGTTAGGATATATGGGAACTTGTATGTACTTCTTCTGGTTGAACTATACTTATAAAATATCTTAAGATATTTCAAACATCTTTGTTTGTTGCATTAGAATGTAAGGCATTGGAGTGTTTAGAATATATTTGCTTGACCACCCCATGAATCCAGAATTAATAAATAGTTGACCTCTAATTAAATTGGACATGCATTAGATCTTACAACACGAGTTAAAGGGCGTTAGCACCATGCAGTAGAGCAAGAGATCATGCTTAGATGGATCTATATTGATATTATGTATTGTGATTGTTTATAATATGACATGTTCTTGCCTCAACCTTTGGGAATTATTCTGCTCTAGGGAGTGCCGCCTTCTGCTTGAGGTTAAGCTGTATCTACTGCTAAGGGAAGTTATATTATTAAGAGATTTCGTATTAGATGTGGATTCTTAGGTCTTGACATGCCAAAATACTTTCCAACATAAGCAACAGTGGGCGTTAAAACTGTATTGTATATAGTTATCGGTCAACTATATATACTATTTGCATTGCATATGCTTGTATATGCATTCATATGTTTGATAAATAACTTGCTTGTTATTGTTTGATGATATGGTAGGAAGGTTACTCACTAAGCTATATGTAGCTTAGCCCCTAATAGTTTCTTTTGCTGGTCCTACAAAGCTAGGGCTGGGCTAGGATTTGAGTGTAGGGTGCTTCATTAGGCTAAGCAAGTAGAATATAAGTTTACAAAAGTAAACAATATAGTCAAATTAAACTTTTAAGGTATTTAGTGGCATTATGATTGTCAAGATATAAATACCCTTTCTTATTGTTTAGTAGGTGATTTCAACTCTTTACGGTTTTAGTGACTATAGATTTGTTGAATCACTTATAGATATGTATATAGTTAAGTAGATGTATGTAAATTGAATAAGCACCCTTAGAAACTTACTAGTTAGAGCCTTGCAACCTCTGACTTGTAAGGAGATTTTACATCATAAGTGTATACATGATATGAAGATTTTAGGTAAAACTACCAAGCCCCTTAACCCCCTCCCCCTCTCCTTTAGGGCATTACAATTGCTAACAAGAAAGAATTCTTGTAGGCTTTAAAAGATTGCTTTTAAAGTTATTTGGCCCAACTTGAAGCTTATAATCACTCGTTTTCAAAACCAAGACGTTTAAAGCTCTAAAACAAAGAATAACCACAGCAGAAGGGGTTTTGAGCAAGCATGCGAAGCAAGTCGAGACCATGGCCATACCTAAGCCCAGGGGCTTATAGACATACCATCTATGGTAGATAACTCTAAAGAGTTGCCAATTCATAAGCTTAACAATAGCAACAAAGGCTTGGGGAAAGAATTAAAGCAAGAATTGATGAAGATGGAGGAAGAAATCTCGCACAAAATTGAAGAAAAAATGGGATTTCTCAAGGGTCACAATAAGTAGAGTGATTTGGGCTTAAGTAATGTTTGCACTTCTAAAGACCACGAGTTACCCAAGAAGTTTAAGGTACCAAATTTCAAAAAGAATGATGGAATAAGCTATCCCAAGCTCCATCTTAGGCTTTATTTTCACAAGACGACCCAATTCGTTAGATATGAAGAGTTGATGATTCAAACTTTCCAGGATAGCCTAATTGGACCAGTGTTGATTTGGTATGCCCAACAAGACTTTTTTGAGCTTGATACTTAGGATAAACTAACTTAGGCCTTTTATCAACAATATAAGTTCAATGAAGAAGTGACTCCTCCCCTAATGGACCTAAGTAACTTGAAAATGAAGCCAACTAAGTCCTTTAAGGAATATGTGTAAAGATGGAGATATATAGCCACTTAAGTCATAATACATTTGCTAGAAAATGAACTGACCAATGTGTTCATTTGCACATTAGGTGAACCTTATTAGAATCACCTCTTGGGCTACACCGCTTCTACATTGTAGATATAGTCGTAACCGATAGTCGCATTGAAGATGCCATTACAGTGGGAAGATTAATAAGGAAGGGATTAGCTCTATTGGATTCAAAAGCCATTATAAACACTACAATGCCCCATTTGATGATACATGGATCTAGTGCCCTAAGCATTGGCCTAGAGCTCAAGGAAAATAAGCTAAGCCTAAAAACACCTAGAAGGAGGTTCACTCATATCCTAATTCCTATATCTCAAGTCTATTTCTGCCTAAAAGAAGAGAGTCTACTGCATCCTAAGACTCTAACACTAGGGTACAGGCCTTAAAAATATGACCCTAATGAACAATGTGAGTACTACATAGGTCAACAAGGGCATTCTATTGACCGTTGTAGGGAGTTGAAGAATAAAGGCCAAGATTGGATTGATGAAAAATTAGTTTAGCTGGACTTTGTTAGGAATCTAAGGCCTAAATTCTATATAGGGTCCACTATTAATATGATACAAGGTTTGGAAATGTTGCTAGAGATAGATTTGAATGATTGATAACTCTAATTTTAAACATATTTCATAGGGTGATTTTATAGTATTTTCCGTACATTTTTGGTTTTCTTTAAAGAAATTGATACTTAATTAAGTAAAATGTTGATTTCAGGGTTTAAACGCATTCTAGGCTCGAAAACGAAGAAAATGAATTATGTTTCACTCAATTCCGAGTTCAAATGAAGAAGTTATGAAATTTTGAAGTTGTGTAGAAAATTTTGCCTTAGTGCAAAAAGTTACACGACCTGGGGACATGGTCATGTCTTAGGCTGTGTCTGGTGACGAAAACAGAATCTTTGTAATACACATATAAAAGGATATCTTAGGGTTTCAAAAGAGATGAGAGATATTACAGAAACAGAGAGATATTACAGAAACGGAGAGACACAAGAGAAGAGAAAGAAACTTAAGAACAACATCAAGAGAAAGAGACTTAAGAACAACATCAAGAAAGAGGCAGAACAACATCAAGAAAGAGGCAGAACAACATCAAGAAAGAGGCGGAACAACATCAAGAAAGAGGCGGAACAACATCAAGAAAGAGGCGAAACAACATCAAGAAAGAGGGAAACAACATCAAGAAAGAGGGAAACAACATCAACTTCAAGATTAGAGAGATTGTTCATCAATTAAAGGGGTTTCCATGTTTTATTTTATATTATTGATGAAACTCGTTTTTAGATTCATTATGATAGCTTAGAATTCGAGTATTTAGGATTATGGAACCTAGGGTTTTATATGATTCTTGAATTGATTTAGAAATTTCAATAAAGTTTCTATCTTTTCTTGATTTAATTATGTCGTTAATTATTGATTGATATTTCTAGAATATTAATATATGATATAATGCTTGTTGATTGAGAAATTGCATGTGTAATTAGATCTTGACATAATTGAAGAGGATTACATATATACTTAGAGATAAGATACATGTTTCTTCCGGAAAGTTAATTATTTGTATGGGAATTCATTATACATTAATGCAATTCTAAATTATATTATTAAGTGAAGAGATTCCGATAAATATTTTAGGATTAGGGTTAATATTCTTGAGAAAGGTATTAACTTTAGTTGTGAATCCCTCCGATCAAGAATAATAGAAACCGAATTGAATATATTTTAAGTGATCACATGATTAACTTTAGGGGAAATAATTCCTAAATACGTTATTACTTTCTTGAAGTCGTTCTTGATTTTATCGTTTTTTCAATTGCTTAATTAAGTCTTTTAATTAAAGTAGTTTGTTAATTTTAGTATTTTTAATTAATTCAAACTTTCATAATTTTCCGGTTAGATAATAAAGCTAAGGTTAATATTAGTACTCGAAGTCTCTAAGGGATCGACTCGGACTCACATCTGCTATATTAAAACTGATAGGTGCACTTGCCTCATATCAATGGTCAAGCTCAAGAGGCATGTCACTGTCAGGGTTTGGAAAAAAGGGTTGTAGCTCTAGAGGAAAAGGTAATGATGTTAAAAGAAAGACTCACTAGCACAGAAATGGCAATAGGTTATGTATTCAAGTAGCTCGAACAATTAGATCCTAGTACAAGTAAGACGTCATGGCCTAAGCATGACGATGATTAAGGGAAAGAGAAGTCAAGAACGAATGTACCAATTGAGAAAACCCAGGATCAAGATAAGCCCATCTATAGCAAGAGGAGGTAGCTTACACAATTCAAGATTCCAATGGCCGAAGTGTTCAAGCGATTGAGAAATGCAAGTAGGGCATATAATAGAGAACTATAGGCAGTGGTATCCCTAACCTAGGGGCATCAAATACACAACCTTTAGCATTAGGTATCGAGGGTTTACTACTACCATCTAACCAGGTAACTCACCATTTAAAATAGTTAGGTATATCTCTAAGAGATCAATTCAATTGAATAGGCTAAGTTCGAAGGAGTGATAGAAGTGAGAGTTTTAGTTCTTACATTTAGTTCTTTCAAAATAATCTTCCACTTTAAAGCTTGTAGTGGATATGATCTATTTGAACAAAGCAGTTTTCATGTGTATTTTTGTCTTTGAAGCTATCTCAATTCAATAAGTGCATGTCATTGGCCCTTCATTAATGAAACTTTTTACGCAAATTTGGAGCAAATGAAAATAATAAAGTAAATATTGAACTCAAATATCAAAATTTTTTACCTTAAGGAATGGTAACACATTACTTGAAAAGTTTAGGATGAAAAGAGGCAACCCATGTTCTAAACACTAACCCTAAACACATGAAATTTAAGTGACACAATGTGAGTACTTATGCCCATTCCTTGAAGGAGGTTCTTCTTGAACTTAGTATACGTATCAAAATGATGTTAGGCATTCATTTCACTACCCTAAACACAATTATCCCTTACAAACCCGTTTGAACCTTTAAGGGATTTTTCTTAAAATTAACCTTGCCAAGAACCATCTTATACTGACGCAATTAAGAAGTTAAGGTCATTAATCTTGAGAAAAAGAGTAGACTAACTTGTGCTTGCCTTAGTTTTGCTAATTCATGACCAAATATTATCATAGATAATTCAATTTCTTTAGGAAGAAAAAGAGTTTCAAAACATATACACCTCACTCAAGTTTATACACTCATTTAAAGACCTCAAGCCTATGGACTTTTCCTAAACACATTAAGCCATATAACTTGTCCCAAAATTATACTCTTTGAACACATGATTTTAGGGCTTCGAATTGCATCAAATGAAAAATAAACATTAGAAGGTGACCACCTTGACAAAAAAAAAAAAAAAAAGAGAGAGAGAAAAAAAAAGAAAAAAGTAGAAAAATGAAAAAATTAGCAAGGTGATCACCTGAGCTAAATTGCCAATAACTTGCAATTAGAACTTATGAAGGATATACAAAGGCTGAACATTTTAAATTCCTAAACCCAACAGTAAAGCCTACATTTTATGATCCCACTCACTATACCACCCTTGATGAAACTCATTTGACTAAAGAAATCAACTTATCTTAAGCAAAATTTGTTTATGAAACTAAGGTAAGGCCATGTTTAGTTTCTCCTAGGTTCTTGGCATGTAAACCCAAGATAGATTGTATATGATTTCTTCAAAATTATCTAAAGCACATTGATATCCATTTACTCAAACCATTGACCAAAAGTCTTACATTGCAAACCTAGAAAAGACATAATTGATTGACTAGAGTGTACCACTTACAAGATATGCTACAATTTTTGGAATTAATGCCAAGAGTGAAAACAAACCTATAAGAGTGCAATGAAGTCTTGTTTGACTAAATATTTTAAGTGATGATGTCTAGTCCTTTAATAGAATATTGAAAGAAAAGTTGAGTGTTTTCTCAAGAATATGAATGGTCTTAACCTCAAGTTTGAAATCGGTACATCTAAAATGTTCAGGATTCATGGATTATGCTCCAATAAACAAGACTGAAAGAATGAGTGATTAATGGGCAAGGGACAAGCTGAACCCTTATTTATGATTTTTAGAGTCTTCGAGACTTTCTTAATTGTTAGCAACACAATTTTCCATCAAAGAGTGTTTTTTTTGAAGTTTTTGCAAAAATATATACATATATATAAATAAAAAAATAATATATTTAGAAAAGAAATGAAACATTTTTCAAAAATTGTTAAGAGAAATTTCTTAAAAAGAAAAAGTTAAAATTTTCAAAGAATCATCAAAATCCTTAAACTCAAGTTTTAGATCAATTTTTCAAAACTCATCAAAGTTCTTGAAATTCTAGGATCACTTACTCAAAGGAGCGTTGTCCTATTCATTTTTAGGTCGTTTGGTCAATGGAGTGTCATCCAATCCTTTCAAGGATCGCTTGCTTAAAGGAACATTGTCCTATTCCTTTCTAGGATCGCTTACTCAGTGGAGTGCTATCCTCTTCTTTTCAGATTGCTTGTTCAAAGGAATGTTGTCCTATCTAGTCCTTTCTAGGATTGCTTGCTTAAAAAAGTGATGTCTTGTCTAGTCCTTTCTAGGATCACTTGCTTAAAAGAGTGCTGTCTTATTCATTTTTGGGTCACTTGCTCTGTGAAGCACCATTCAGTCCTTTTTAGGATCACTTACTCAAAAGAGTATTATCCTATTCATTTTTAGGTTGCTTGCTCAGTGAAGCACTATCTAATCCATTCTAGGATCACTTGCTCAAAGGAGCACTATCTTATCCAATCCTTTCTAAGATTGCCTACTTATTAGAGTGCTATGTTGCCTTTCATCAGATTGCTTACTCATAAGAGTACTATCCTATTTTGTCTCATAAAGAGTTATTCTATTGTTGAAAGATCTATCCTTTGGAGTATCTTATCCTTAAAGAGATCTATCCTCTTAAGAATACTCGACTTTCAAGTATGAACCCTATTTGTTTGATATTCAAAACCCTTTGTCTTGTCCTTTCAAGATGGGATTCTTCTTACTTAATCTTATACTGTTATTTCAAGTTGGGATTTAGGCAAAAATGAGTATGTATTTTTGTCTTTATAGTAAATTTTTACAAACTTCACTACAAAAGGGGGCATTTGTAGGCACTCCATTTTTTCCACCCTTTTTACTTTTAGGATCTTTTACTTTTGGGCCAGGTTTATAAAAAAAATTGAATTGAAAAATATAAAAAAAATGAAAATGAAAAAAACCTTAAAAAATTGAAAAATATAAAAATATAAAAAAAATACAAAGTGTTAGAAATGTTTAAGTTGTGTTAGTCAATCATTTAAGGTCAGATAGGTCATAGTTGGAAATATACTTGCAATTTAGAAAATTTAAGTCTTTAAATAATTGAGCTTCATTAGAAATAATATTTTTTATAAATAGCCTAGTGAAATATAAAGTAGATTTTTATCCAATTTGAAAATATTTTAATTGGACTAATTAAAATAGACTCGGGATTTATTAAATAGTTAGCATCTATATTTTAAGCCATAGTTAATTTAAGATAAGTTGGACTGAGTTGGGTTTAAGATAGAAAACCCAAATAGATTATAAAGCTTCTAGAATTGGAGAGTGGATTAGATTGAATTATGATTAGATAATTCAAGAAATTAACAAATTTAAAGTGGATATTGTCATATCTTGTGAAGAATAGATTTGTTAAGATTTAATATTCACAATAAAAGATTTGAAAGATTCAAATTAATAGTTTATAAATAGTGGACTTTGGCTATAAAAAATCACAATTACAGACATAATTTTTTTTTTTTTTTTACTATTGTACATGTACACAAACCTAACCACGCATACAGTCCAATCCACATACACATATAGTCCCATATACTGATCATAGAACCACTCATACGTACCATCATATAATTCCACACACACATACATGATCAACTACCCAATGAACAGGGGCTCCACGCAATTCGTAGCACCCTAACAGACAACAATTCTATGCAGCACAGAGCTACAACATGACCCACATAAGTTCTTTTCCCAAGATCCAACTCGTTTAAGTAAGTTGGGTAAGTTGGCTTTACTTTATTTTATTTATTTATTTATTTATTTTCTATTTTTAAGTTTTTTTAGTTAATTATTTTATCTTACTAACTTTGTTTTCTTAGTGTAGGTTGTTGGTTTAGTTGTTTTTATTTTATTTTATTTTATTTTTATTTAAGTGCCATTGAATAATTTCCATTGCATGATTTCATTGGTACCAACTCAGTTTTTGTTTTTTTAGAATCTAATATCGATTCTTGGTCGTTAATTTTCTAGCCATATTATCATAAAAATAAAAATAAATAAATATCCTTACATTTGGCGTATTGTATTTAAGTTGCATTTTTTTTATAAAATTATACTTTTAGACGTAGTTGCATATTTTTCCAAGATTCATATCGTTAATAAAGATAAGTATTTAAATTGTATTTTTTTTTATAAAATTGCATTTTTAGATGTAGTTGCATATTTTTCCAAGATTTATATCTTTAATAAAAACATGTATCTAAATTGCATCTTTTTTTAATAAAATTCCATTTTTAGATATAGTTGCATATTTTTCCAAGATTCATATCTTTAATAAAGATACGTATCTAAATTACATATCTTAGTAGATTCACAAGAATCTTGCATTTAGAGCTTTAGAAAAAATAAATTTTTGGTACGTAGTGGTTTTTTTAATAAATATCTTAATTGGAATCTTTCAAAACATATATTTAGTTAGGTTTGTTTTTTATAGATTCATGTATTTAGATCTTTTAGATTTTTTTTTAATAATAAATTGAAAAATAAAGTAAATCTTGCTTAATTTTCAAATTAAAAAAACCAATCCAATAAATCTTTTTAATAAAAAAAAAAAACAAAACTACGTTAGTTTAATCCTGACTAGCGAGTACATAAGTACCTTTAGGGCAACTGTAAAAGTTATAAAATATTTTTCTATTCTTTTCATTTTTAGGGAAATTTCGTAATGAAATAATTAAAATTTTATTTTTATACATTTTCACATCCTTTGCATATTTTCAAATTTTGTAGAAAAATTATAAAATAAATGCATTAGTTAGTTTTTTTTTTTAAATTTACATGGTAATTTGGTTTTAATAGGTTAGCCCTTGCATTCAGATTTTCTTGTCAAATTTTCTGAAAGATTAATTTTTTAGCAAAATTCGTAGACTAGTGTCTAAATTAAGGCTTTCTTATCGGAAAACCTTAATTTGATTTTTTTATCAGTTTAACTAATTGGCGACTCCAAGTTATTTTTCAAAATATTTTTTTTATGAAAAACGTTTGTCCTTAATCTTATGTCAAGTAACTTATATTAAACAAGTTGGACTTAATATAAGTTAAATTAAGGAAAACCGAAATAGAGCTCAACAATAGGTATGATGGAATGTCAATCTCTAGACCTCTTATATGAGCAAGACTTCGAGGTCTCTAAAGCTTAGCAAGGCACATGTTAACCTTACATCTTGCTAAGGACGAGTTTCAATACTAGCATGGTGATTGGCTGATTCTCTCATGGCCCTATTCATTTATGATGTAGTCTAAGCAGATGAAGACTCTATTATCGAGCTCTAAGCTTCTTCCACTATGGCCGACCTCCCTAGTCTTTAACTCCCTGCTTGAGCTCCTCACTTGTCATTTAAACACCCATCTATTGATAATCCACCTACTAAGATATTGCAGATTAGCCTATCATGACTACATTCCTTAAAGATGGACCCAATCCTAATCTATAGCAGTATGGCTCCAAGGAGATTCATTACTTGAGTACAGCATTAGTAGCATTCTAACATGCTCTCCTTTTCCTAATATAATACTATAATCCTCTACTAGAAATTAAATTTGTACTTACATAAACATGTATATACATACACTATGTAATACCTATCAATCTCTTTTCTAATAACAATGGTCTATTGTGCTTCTATTATACATGCATTTTGAAGAATAGATTATCTTAAAAATTTAGATGGCCCTTAATGTAGTAGTGTTTTATGAATTATTAAGTGGTTTCATTGAAATTTTTAAGGACATTTATGTATAAAAGGACTGAGCTATAACGGAATCATGAACTTTTCTAATGTTTTATAAATTTACATGAAGGCTTACAAACAAATAGAAATATTACTATAAGAGATTGAAAATTGCTATAATGATTAATGGGGTAAGTTGAGTATTATTTATTTGGACTTGACTTCTTTGACTTAGTAGTAGGGCCTAAGGAGTTCAGTTTATATTTGGAATGACTTTGAGAGAATTGGCCTTGTGAGCTCGGAAAAAGAATTTTTTGACTGGTTTGTGTACCTCTATCCTTTCATATACACATGAAGAAGGTTACTAATCTTAGACCTATCAAGTATCTCATTTAACACAATCATGAAATGAGTAAGGTTCATCTTATCTCTTGATCACCAAGATGATCCAATGGATGCCTCTTTCCCAAGAGCTTATAAATAGTCAATCATTCCTACTCATTTTTAGAGAGACTAAAGAAGCATTATTCTACTGATAAAACTTTACTTTCTAAGATCAAATAAGGAGTTCAAGTAAAGAATCACTAAGGCTCTCTTATATGCTACCTATGCTTTTGAGACATCAAGATTGTTTGTTCCTCCTCTTGCCTTATTCTCTTAGTCATTTTATCAACTATCATTCTCATATATCTATCTAAAACCATATATAGCGCAAAACTCATGTAACATGCATACGACAACTTCGATGGAAACCTAACATCTAAGAATGCAATTTTTTCATGAGACCTTTATCCTTAAAATTCCATACAAAAGTCAATGTATGACTCTATAAGGAAAATTATAGTTGTACCATCATTTTTTGATACAATAGGGAATTCACTTTTTTGGTTTAAAGTTACGAACTAATAAGAATGTTTATGAATTTATACATGAAGAACTATCTCATTGTTTAGAAAATCCTTAATACATTGTCATTTTTCTTTGGAATACGAAGTTTGACTTAGAATTCATGATTTGTTTGTGAACAAGTAAATCACCTCATTTTTCCATGAGAATTCTATACTCCATGAAATGATCATGAAGTTGTGATATTCTCTGCAAGTTGGTAGACCAAACTTTTCTATGAAGTACAAAGCGAAATTACTTCTGAAGACTTTGCAATTTATCTTTGGTACCATTCGATTGTTATATTTGTATAATATACTATTGGACAAATTTTTTAACCCATCTTTTTATTTGTATATCAATCCAAGTTGTTGGATAAATGAGCTCTTAAGGTACTTAACTAAAACTAAATTTGTACTTTATATATTTGGTAGTAGGAAAATCCATTTCATAGTATAAAATAAATATATTTTTTAATTTAAAAAAAAAACCCTACACCAAGTTTCTAAATCATTGAAAAACTCTACCTTTCTCTCTCTTTCTTTATTCAGTGCAATATTTGTGTATATAAAATAGCAAACATTAGAAAAATCCATGTTTAATACTACATATACCTAACATGGTATATGGGAGTTATATTGTAATGTCCTCCTTATACTAACTACCCAATTCGCCTTATATTATCCTATTTTGCCAACCAAATGCTATTAATTATTATACTTCTAAAAAAAAGTTTAGAAAATAAATAGAAAATTGTGATTTAATTCTAATTGGTAACTTAGCAATTTGTCCATTAAGGTACTCAAAGAGCTTATAAGTCCTCTCAAAACTTTATAATAGTTAACTCATGATTGGTCATTTACATTTTGGAATACCCTACTAGATCCAATAAAACAAAAAGGATAAGCAAATATTATATTCCCTAAACAAGAGACTAAATGCTACCACGTGAAGATTCATTTCCCAAGCCAAATAACTTATTCCATTTAATTTCTTTCACACCAAAAGTTCACTGACTATAAAACCTATAATAAAACAAAGGAAAATAATAATAATAATAATAGAAGTATAATTTAGGAGTGGCAAGGAAATAATAATGTAATGATAAAAGGGGTCAAATAGGAATATCGCTCTCGAGTTATAAAAGCCTTGCTTTTGATCTAAGGCTCATTTTTTATACTATTGTTTTGCGTTTAGCCTCTCATTTAGAAAACCTAGGGCATTCATGACATAAGTAAAGGTATTTTCATGTTTCGACATTGAATTAGTCGAGAAAACTTTGTCGCAACTTAGTTTATGTAGTAATTTTGCAATAAGGTACAATTGTGAAATAGTGGAGATTGTGGAGTCGAATTTAGGGATACCTTAAGCCTATAAGTGTAACTATCCTATGAAAAGAATGTAAATCATAAATGGATGATGATTTATGGAGTTGTTTGTATTGTTAATTTGTAGCAGGATCTAAAATCAAGAGTAAAGAGTGGTTGTAATAACCAAGGTATGTTCCTTTCTATCTTTGATTATATTTGATGTTTTGGGAAAACACACCTGAGTGTATTCAATAGTTTTAGGACTTTGGACTCATAAAGATGGTGTTTTGAGGAGTTTAGGGCACTAATGGGAAGGTTGTAGGTGATTCAGGAAAGGTTAGATCGAAAAGAAGAGGATAATGAGTGAAATAGGAAAGTATGGTCATAGCACGGCCATGCTAATGGGCATGCTGAGGAGTATGGCAAGAGCACGTCGTACTAGTATAGAAAGGAAGCCACGCTTCCTAGTCCAGCATAAGTTAGTACACTACTGTGCTCAACTTAAGTAGGTCGTACATTTCGTTTTCTTAATATTTTATGCTTCTAAAAGTCATTTCATTTACCTTTAAACCTTAAACCTTTAGTATAATAGTTTAAAATGCTTTATAGACCAAGTGTAACATATAAAACAATTAAGTTAATCACCTTAGAAACAAAATGAACCTTTTAAGCTTAGAGAAACAACCTAAGTTGTCAATTTTATAGATTATAAGATAGGTTGTGACTTATATTCTTTAATTCGAGTATATAACACTTTGTTTATACTCCCTTTATGGTATCTTTGTATTCATTATTTAGAATCTAAGTATGTGCTTAGCTACTTGTTAAATGTGCTTGTATAAGATAATATATATAACTAAACCAATAAATAATTAGGCTATTAAATTACATGTTGCATGTGCTTGGCTAGGCTGAGAAGATTGTAGAACCAATGTCCTTATGGTAGCACTTTGATGATCCTTGGAACATATTGTCACTAGTGGAGTATTTCTTAGAAATGATCCAAGATAGGCAAGATTAGTGTTTGAGGGTCGTGATATTAGTTTCCCTTTACTAGTTAAATTAAGTGGCGTATAGGGGTCATAGTTCAAGTGTTCCAATCCTTATTTAGAAAAGGATTGCAGTGCCAATATCCCGATGTAAGAACCATATGGGAGTCATGAGATACTTTAAGTTAAGGTTAGTTGCGAATAATCTTAATCATACTATTTTTGAATTAATTAACAGATGAGAATGTGATGTTATTGTTACTATGTTGCATTATTGTATGTGAATGTATGTTGTGCTTGTCATGTGCTAATGTTTGTGGGTTTTACATCCTAGGTTTAAGCTTACTCCTTATTCTTTTCAAATGTAGGTGAGTTAGATGAATAGGTAGGTTATGATAAGAATAAGTATTTGTACTACTATTACCAAGTCAAAGATACAGGAGATTATGTCAATTATTATTACGAAGATGGGATTTAGACATTTATCTTCTAAGGAAGAGACTTGTTATTTATGAACATTTAGTTTTGTTATCTATTTTCATTTATTTACCTTGAGACGTTAGGAGAATTAATATTGTTATATTGCATTTATTATGAGATGAAGAGACATGATGAGACTACTGTTGTTTTGGAGATCAATTATCTTTTATGAGTGTCGATGGAGATATTTAATGTTTTTGGGGACAATAAACTATTGTTTATGCCCAACTTATCAGTAAATACTAAATATACATGGTGGTTTGTGGAGGTCTTAAGTTTAGGGGCATTATACTTGTACTTTAGAATCATCAATAAATAGTGCACATGAAACTCATCTCTATTTCAATAATGGATACATAGAGCCTATTCTCTATTCAATGCTTATCTAACAACCATCAAATTATCAATCATTGACACAGCATGTAGCGTGATAGACATGAATATTGTAGGAATGAAAGTGTATTATTGCAAAAAGACTGAAAATACAAATGATCATATTATATTTATAATCCTTTAAATAAAACAAGGAAAGTGAATAAAATTCATATCTCCTAAAATAAGGAAAGAAAGTAAGATAAGATAAACTTTCTAAAACTAACAAGTGATCTTTTCTGACAAATTTAACTTCCTAAAATAACCTAAACAACGAAGTGGTTTGGTCCATGTAGAAGTAGAATCAAATAGTCTTTATTAACATATACATGGGCTCCATAACTCTCTATATGAAAAAAGTTTTGCCTTCCCAAAGTTAATTGATATAACTGAGGAAAATAAGAAGTAAACTCCTAAACCTAAGGCTTCTAATCTACTTATGATATATGTGGCTTCTTACCAACAATGCTCCAATGCATTTTAGGATACACTATTAGATGGGACTAACAAACTTTTAACATCTTTTTTCCCCTCTTTTGATGATCCAATTAATCTATGACTTATAATTCTAATTTATCTGCATCAATCTCCTCCATTAGGAAATAACTCATCCTTGAATTTAGGAAACTTGTTATAGGAATAAGGTCAATTTGAAGCTAAATATCCTTCATAAGAGGTAATCCATCAGGAATCTCTTCTAGCATTAGCTCCTTAAATTCCTATAATAGAGGACACATTACTTCTAGGTGCTCCCCCACTTAGAATTCAATCTCATTCATCATCATAAGCTTGACTACTAGTGCATGGACTTTTCTTGTTTCCTTGATTTTAGAATTAAACTCACTAGCAATAGACAAGAAAGTTCTCTTTTATAAAGTCACTCACTTAACCTTTTAATGGTAATATGGTATACTTTACACCTTCTTTACCGTCTTTCTCTAACTTGTATACATTACTTTTACCCGAATGTTAGGCATCAGCATCATGTTGCTAAGGTATATCAATAATATATAACATACATCCATATCAACAACATCACACTAAACTTCATCGTAGCATATAGCAAGTGAGAATGGTATTTTGCACCTCTCTATCAATTCTATTTTCCCTACCGCTTCTTTAATCCACCTTAGTGTGTAAGGATTTGGATGTCTCTTTATTGGTAACTTCAACTTCCTCTTGGCTTCTCTCCTAATGATGTTTACACAACTATAGCTATCAATTATAATACCAAGCACCTTGTCATCGGTAGTGCATTAAATAGGTGATGATGCTGGGTTTAGTCTTCTTGCTTTAGAGATAACATCAATCTCCTATGTATGTAACTTTGCCCTCATCATTATACTCCTCCCCTTCATCTCCATCTAATTTACAATAAATTTCCTCATTTTATTCATCTTTCTCCATGATATTTACTGTTTTTCTCTTAGGACATTCGTTTGACTTATACCTAAGTTGATTACATTTGAAGCATTTGTCTATAGTAAGCTTGGCACAATGGTTTTCTGCCTTCTTATCCTCTTTTCTTTTAACTTATGATATAAGGTGTTTGCTTACAGCTTTATCTTTTAATGTACTTCTACTACTACTACCTGTGGTAGTTGCTTCTGATATGAGTTTAACATTTCACTCGACCTAGCAGTCTTATAGCTATCATAGCCCCTTTTTCTATGCCCTTACATCATCAATTCTATCTTTAGAGCCATGTTTTTAGCTTCTTAAGAGGTTTTAATGACTTAAGCACCAATCTTGTTTCTTAAGACTGGTTTCGATCTATCCACGTACCTAACAACCTGCTACTCTTCCGATTCATAAAGATTATTCCTCTCTACTAACCTCATGAATCCTATTATATACTCATACATGGATCAATTGGCTTATTGACAATATTGATATTGTTGGAATAGAGTCTACTTGATGTGCCTCAAAAGAGATGTTACCTATGTGTGAATGGGTCCTCCAAAGAAAACTACTAAAGAAAGGAAAAGTATCGATTTTGATGGGAAAAACAAAACAAAAAAAAAAGAAAGAAAGAAAAGAAAAGGTTAAGCTTCATAAGCTACTTACAAATGTGACTCACCACTCAAGCGCTTACAAACTACTATGTCATCAGATGTGACTCACCAGGTAGATATAGCAGGTTGCTTACCAATACAACCTTTCTTAAGGATTGCTATGAACTGAGTTAGGTAACTCTCAATGATGAGAAGAAAACACGAAATGGATAAATTTCATTAATGAGGCAAAATTATCCTTACAACAGTAGTATAAAGAGACTATTTATACTAGCTAGTACTAGGGTTTCTTATATTAACTAATTTACTAAAATGGATAAAAGGAAATTACAACTCAAAGTACAATTAAAGAAAGGAAAATTGTGTTATCCTACTAGAAATGGAACACTTTAGGTATCAAGTGTTATACGTAGGAGAAAAAATACGTATCACCATCAAAGTAGAGGATGCGCCTATAAATAACTAATTTTGATATGTAATACTGAGGTTGGTGTGTCGAAGACATTTTATCAAATCGGATTCCTCATGCAGATTGGGATTAATTACGATAACACTCCAAAAAGGTTAGGAAGCTTAGAGGTCATCCTCAAGGATGTTGTTTTGCAAGTCGAAAGGGATAAAGTCAGGTCAGCAGTTAAGTGTTCAAGTAGCTAAGTCTGCTAGACCTCTTGCTCTTAATTAAGTCAAGGGACTAGATTCTTGATTCTTATCACCCCCTTCGAGTTGTTTAGAATTTGGGATCACATCCTTAAAAAGGTTCGTTAGGGTTGTCTTCATCAGGAATGTAGGGACTAAGGTTGGCAATGTTGAAGATGTTAGAGACTCCATAACCATCTAACAACTCGAGTTTATAGGTATTCTTATTGATCCTTTGGAGTACTTTGAACGGTCCCTTAGCTTAGGGCAATAACTTGCTCTTTCTTTTGGTCGGAACCCTTCCTTATTGAGATGTAGCCATATAAGTTCTTCTGGCTAGAACTGTGCCTGTATTCTCCTTCCTTGATTTCCTTGTAGTAGTTTTTCAGTGACTTTGGTCGGTTGATCTATCACTTGTTAGTAGATCTATTGAAAGCTCTTGCTTTCCAGCTTCTTAGTCTTCTTAGGTGTTTTTTAGGGCTGGTGTCTAATCTAATGGTAGTTTAGGATTCAATCCATACACTAATTGAGAGGGAGTCTTCTTGTGATGCTATGGAAAGAACAGTTTTAGGCGAACTCCACTATTAGAAGGTAGGAATCCCAACCAATATGGTTACTTTCAACTATAGCTAGGGTACGGTTAACGACCTTTGTTTCTCCATCAATTTGAGGGTGTTAAGATATGCTAAATAGCAACTTTATTCTTTATTGATGCCATAGAGTCTTCCAAAACTAACTTAGAAATTTAAGATCTTGATTAGATACAATACTCCTTAGAACTCCATGTAGCTTTATGATCTCCTGCAAAAACAAAAAAGATATAGTAAAAGTGTTGTTAGTTTTGTTATAGGGCACAAATTATGCTGTCTTGCTGAACCAATCTACCACAACCACAACTAAATCCTTCCTTATCACCATCCTTGGCAAACCAAGTACAAAGTCTATGCTCACGTCGGTCCATGGTTTGTTTGGTACGAGTAGTGGCATAGCTTGCCCTTATTCAGCTTAGCTCTTAGCCTCCTTATAAGTTGTACATCTTTCAACAACTTAGTATACATCCCTCATCATTCTTGGCCAATAGAATCTTGACCTTAATAACTCATACATCCTCTTCTCACTAAAGTGACCAAATAATCCTCCATTGTGGGCTTCTTTAACAAGAAAATCACGTATCGAATAAGTCAACACAAACAATTTTCCAAATCGAAAGAGGTATCCTTCTTCCATGAAGTAATCATCTAACTTTCTTCCTTCTTGGCACTAGACAAAAATAGGTCCAAAGTAAGGTTCTTGAGCATATTTCTCCTCTAAGCTCACAAACCCTAACAACCTTGTTTGAAGCTTAAATATCAGTACATGTCTTCAGGACAAAGCATTTGCGACGACATTAGCTCTACTACGCTAGTATTTGATCACAAATGAGAATCCTTCCAAGAACTCAACCCATCTAATTTGTCGCTTAGAAAGTTTCAGTTAACTCTTTAAGGTATTTTAATGTTTGGTGATCAAAGTATACTATAAATTACTTAGGCACTAGGTAGTGTTGCCAAGTTTGCATAGCTCTTGCAAGGCATACAACTCATTATCATACATAAAGTAATTCAACATAGGCCCTTTGACCTTCTCATTAAAATAAGCAATAGGTTGGCAGTCTTACATGAGAACTACTCCAATCCTTATGCCAGATGCATCATACTCTAGCTCAAATACTTTATTGAAATCTGCCAATACAAGCACCAGTGTAGAAGTCAATCATTCCTTTAACTCTAAAACCTTTTCTCTTCTTTGTCTACCCATTGAAATTAGTGTTCTTCTTGGTTAGCTTGGCTAATGGTGCAATAACAGAAATAAAGTTATGCTTAAACCTTTAGTAAAAGATGCTAATCCATGAAAAGTCCTAACATTAGCAAAAGAGGTCAGTATAGGCCATTCCACGATTTCCTGAACTTTCTCCTCATCCACTTTAAGTCCTCCCTTGATCATAACACACCCTAAGAATAGTATCTCTTCTTGACAAAGACAAAATTTCTTCAAATTGTCGTTCAACTTATCAAATTGAGGTACCTCAAATATAGCTCAAAGGTGACTCACATGACTAGGAAGAACAAGACTGTATACAAGAATGTCATCAAAATATACTACTATAAATTTTATGATCAAATCTCTCAATACATGGTTCATCAATCTTAAAAAGTACTGGGGGCATTAGAAAACCCAAATAGCATGACAAGCCACTCATATAGACCATGTCTTGTCTTGAATGTTGTTTTTCACTCATCGATTTCTCTCATTTGAATCTAGTGATATCTAGATTTCAGATCAATCTTTGAAATGATCTACGCAAGAAAACAAGAAGATAGAAACAAATTTCAGTTAAATCGAAACTAAAATGAGTAAGTTATGAAGGTTTGAAGATTGATACAGTTAAATGATATGACCGTATTGTTTTCAAACAAAATTGGAGCTATTTTTCAACTACATAACCAAAAGACATAACCATGTCTTCGATTGTGTCATTTCCAGTTAAAAAAAAAAAAGAAAGAAAACCGTGAAGCATAGTTAAGTATAGACCAAAAGATACAATTGTGTCCCCAGTCATATCTTTTCCAACCGGCCTATTTGTTTTATCTCTTCATATATAAAGCCTTATTAGGGTTTATTTGAGAGAGAACTTTTTGGCACAACTTTTAGGGAGTGTTAGAAGCCAAGAACAATCAAGAAAGTGAGGAGAAGAGAAGATTTCAAGATTTAATTTTGTTTGGATTTCATGATGCTTCTTTCTATTTCTATACTTTGTTTTTAGATTCCTATTTTGCGATGTATAAAGAGTAGAACCTTAGTATCTAGGTATTGTGGAACCTAAATCTATTCATGTGACATGATTATTATTTGATTAATTTAGTTCTTTATTATTTTCTTAATTCAACTGTGTTGCTTTACGATTTAGGTTATTATTTTCATAAGTAGTAATCTAAAGTTTGATATCTTCTAAAAGAATCAAGAGATTTCTTATAAGTTTAGATCTTGGCATAGATGATGGGGTTTCTTGCAAAATTAGGGATAATTTGCAACATTCTTCCGGACATTTTAATTAAAGAATAGAGAATCCATTATTCAATAATGAAATGTTAAGTCATGTTATTGAGAAGAGATTCTAATAGGTGATTTTAGTGTTAAGGTTAATCAGCTTGAGAAAGTAATTAACTTTAGTAGAAAATTCTCCTAGTCAAGAAAGATTAAAGAATAAATTAAATGATCTTTAAGAAAATCACAAGTTAGATCCAGGGGAGACAAGATCTAGGTACAACATTGAATTTTGAATTAATTTTGAATTGAATTGCTTTCTTGTTAATTCTTGAATTGCGTCTTAATTAGTCTTTAAATTAGTTTTAGCAATAATTTAGATTTACTTCTTTAAGTTTCTTGAAATTTAATTTGCTAGTTAGATAATAAAGACTTAGTGAGTACTAGTAGTTAAAGTCCCTAAAGGATCGATACTTGGACTCAATCTACTATATTATAAACTGACAGGTGTACTTTTCTATATTAAGTTTTTTGCATCTTTGTTGGGGACTTTTGATATCAAGAAAGCTAGTAGATTTATTAATCTAACCATTTTTTTTTCTTACCTTTCTTGATTGATTTTCTTTTGCTTCAATTCTTTTATTTTCTTAGAGTAAGCTTTAACGATATTCTTTGTTTTCTTTGGTGTAATGTACGATAAGAAGCCGGCCAAAGGATTTGATTAAAATTGATCCTGAGATTAAGAGGACGGCTTTATGCAATTTAAGGCAATTATCCGTCAAAGAAATAGTGGAGGCAATAAACCAAAGATCTCTAATTAGATTAAAAGACGAAGTACAGTTGTTAGAAGGTGAAGTCAAGAATTAAGCAATAGAACAAGAATCTAATCACGAGAGCTTACCTGATGACATCATGGCCAACAATAGGGATCAAAATCAAACTATGTTAGACTACTCCCAATCATCATTCACCGGTACCTACTCTTACATCAATCAACCAACTGTTGCAATCAATAACTTCAAGATCAACCCAAACATTATTCAGATGGTGCTATAGTTTGTACAATTTGACAGCCTCCAAGACGAAGATCCCAATGCACATATTTTTAGTTTTTTGGAAATATGTGATACTTTCAAGATTAATGAGGCAACTGATAATGCCATTCTACTACACATCTTTCCATTTTCTTTGCATGGTCGAGTTAAGCAGTGGTTAAATTCCTTGGAAAGGAATTCAATTACAACCTGGAATGAATCGGTGGAAAAATTCCTAGAGAAGTATTTTCTACATACAAAAATTGCAAAGCTCAAGGCTGACATCTCATCTTTTGTCCAGATAGAGGGTGAAACCTTATACAACACATAGGAGTACTTTAAGGACTTGTTAAGGTAGTATCCACATCACGGCCTCCCTCTTTGGATGGAAATGCAAGCCTTCTACAATGGTCTTAACCCCTCTACTAAACAAATGACAGACATAAGAATCGGAGGTACACTCAATGCCAAGACGCCCAAAGAAGTCTAGGCTCTAATAGAAGGTATGGGTATGAATAATTACCAGTGGGAGACCCTACGAGGGAAGCAAAAAGTTGTAAGCATATTTGAGCTTAACACTATATAGTCTCTAGCAACTTAAGTGGAAATGCTAAGTAAGAAAATTGAATCCCTCTTGACTAGTTCATAATAACCACAGTATAATTCTAACTACTTCATCCAAGAGGGGATTGTAGGTTGCAAGTAGATAGAATAGGTTGATTTTTTGGGGAAACATATAAGACCCTAATATAATCCTTATAGTAACACCTATAATCCAGGATGGAGAGACTACCCTAACTTTTTACGAAGAGGTCAAAATCAGGGTCAAGGCCCATAATGGTAGATAAGGAATCAACCCCAACAAAGATTAAATTTGCCTTACTAGGGTTTTAACAACCAATAGCATACAAAAACCCCCACCACCCTCCCCTCCCCCCATCCCCCCTCGCTCTAGAGAAGAAGTTGAAAAACTCTTGGAAAAATATATTCAATCAAATGAGGCTCGAATGCAACAAACAGAGGCCTCTTTAAGGAACTAAGAAGCCTCCATCCATAACCTGGAGAATCAAATTAGCCAAATCACCAGGATATGAAACAAGAGATAACAACGATTATTGCTTGGGAACATTGAAATAAACCTTAAGAAACATGCCAATGCAATGACCTTGAGAAGTAGTAAAGAGCTACAAAGTTGAAAAGAAGGAGGATAAAGAAATAGTTGAGAAAGAAGTAAAGGTCAAGGGTAAGGAAAGCTCAGAACCACTAAGATCAAAAGAGAGTGTAGAGCCACCAAAAGTAACGGAATACAAGCCGCCCATTCTGTATCTACAGTACCTTAAGCAAGACTGCCTTAATCCAACCGAGCAATTCGATAAATTCCTTGATCTTTTTAAACAAGTACAAGTACTTGACTCTTGTTTATATTTTATTGCAAATGCCAAAATACATAAAGTTCCTAAAGGATATTTTGTCAAACAAGAGAAAGTTAGAGGATCTTTTAACTGTCACATTGAACAAGAAATGCTTCACACTACTCTAGAAGAAATTACCAAAGAAATTACAAGACCCAATGAGTTTTACTCTTCCTTATGTACTTGGAAAGTTGTTAGTAAATAATGCTTTAGTAGATTTAGGAGCTAATATTAACTTAATACCATTTACGTTATTTAAAAAGTTAAGGTTACAAGAACCTAAATAAATACACTTGTGTTTCAATTAGCCGATAGGTCCACCACATACCTTAGAGACATTATAGAGGATGTTCTAGTACGAGTTGATAAATTCATTTTCTCTATAGATTTTGTTATCCTCAATATGGATGAGGATCTCAAGGTACCATTGATTCTAGGTAGACCTTTCTTAGCTACTACTAGGGCTATATTTTATGTTAGTGAGTGTAAGCTCATCTTAAGGGTCAGAGATGAGGAAATTGTTTTCCGAAATCCAAATCCAATGCATAAGTCCCTTAACACAAAGGGCATAAGCTATGATTGTGATACTTCTAACGCTGTTGTTACTGAATGTGTATAGGAAACACTTGTCAAGAACCTATGAATGATTGCTTAGAAACAAGAGATAGAGAAATGATGAAAACCCTTAATCAATTAGAAGCTGCATCCTAGTTGAGAGCTAATGAACCCAATATGGTGAAGATATGGATTGAACCATTTTGTAGACTAAACAAAAGAAAGTCAGAACCTCCTAAAGTAAAACCACCAATCTTGGAGCAAAAACACTCAAAAGATTGTTTAGAACATGCTTTTGTCGTGAGGAGCTCAAAGCTATCGACAACTACTCCATATAAGCGAAAAGTAGACAAAAAGAAGAAACTTGAGTAACACGAGTTTGATGAGTGGTGTGTTAAGAAGAAACTCAATAGAAATTATGCAACTAGATAAGAGAATTTGCTATACCAATGCAAAAAGGGTGAGTCTAGCCTTATTTGGAGGGTCTAGAAGCGAAGTAAGGATGGACATACATCTCTACTCAAATGAAGGTAAGTAAACCATGTATCTCGTCGAGCTATCGACATTAAATATAGTACTCTTGGGATACAACCTAAGTTATTTATTTATTATCATTATTTTTTAGCTTTTAGGTTATTTTAGTAATTTTTATTATTTATCTTAGCACTTTAACACTTTTATTTTTCACTTTAAGGTTTAGTTCGCTTTTATGTTGAGCTATGCATATGGCGGTTTTGCTAGCCGATTAGCAAGCAGGGGTCAAGCGAGATAATGTCACTTATAAGGTTTTTGAGGCAATACCCTAGAAGTTAAATGAAATTTCAAAATTGATAAGTGCAACATGATAAGTTTTCCTTTTAGTCTAATTTTTACGTTAAATTTCTTTGATTCATTTTTTAGTTTAGTACTTTTGTTTCTTTAAGTTTCTTTTATTTTTGAATTTATGCATTTAAGCTAGGCATACATAAATTAAAATAAAAATAATAAAAGTTAAAAGAAAAAAAAATAAAAATAGCGTAGTACATGGTCATAAGATATGGTGGTGTCTTAGACCATGTGACTTCCAGGCTCTCCATATGACTACTCCATAGTGTATTACATGGTCTAGAGACAATTGCGTCTTGGACAGTACGTACACTAAATGACCACGTCACAGAATGTTACACGACTACAAGACACAATAGTATCTCGAGTCATGTCATGACCATTATAAAAGCATTTGCCCATAGCCCCAATTCTTCATCCTTGCACTTTTTCTTATGTCTTCCACCCATAAACACACAAACTCACACCAATTCCAAGATCTCTACTACTTATGCTATTTTAAGAATCTCGGTACATTCTTGATTTCCCTTTTTCTTTAATTTTTTTTGTAAAATTTGCTTAAATTGGACTCTTATGTATGTTGATAATTTTCAATATTTGTTCATGAATTTTGTTCGTTTTAAGAGATGGGTAGTGACGTGCATGATGAACACGACCACGTTCTTAAATAAGTGCTACAATTGGATTTTGAAAAACACGGGTTATGACATGATCATATCATTTACAGTACATTACTATAGGGGTGTGATTCTTGCATGCTTGAGATGAAGTGTTGAACTTCATTTCTTTATATGCCTTGTTCTTTATTTTAGCACTTAGGGTTTTAGTGTTTAATCAACATACAAGTGCTATTAATTCATGTCATTGAGGAATTAGGAGTTTAAGTATGGTTGGAATCTATTGCGTAACAATAGTTGCGAGGATTGCATGAAGAATTTCTCAAGAACACAACTACATTGTGCATGCATACTAGGTGTTTGATAAAAGTCCTAAATGAGTTATAGTGTCATTTCTTTAACACTTGACTATGGTTTTAGTAGATTTCTTTTTTTTTTTTTAAGTGTGGGGAAACTTTTGGTTAACAAAATAGTAACTTGAATTTTCTTTTCTTTGAATAAGACCATGGCACTACGAACTAAGCTTTAAGTTTAGAAGAAGAACTGGATGAAGAAGAGGAGGATGAACAATAAGACGAGGACATAAATCATTTCATGGATGATGATTTTGATTTAGAGGATTATGGAGTCGATGTCTTAGAACTTTAAAGCTCATGTTAGAGACTACATTTGATTTGGACTACTTCAAACTTCATACTTCTTGCATTGATGAATCATGTTACTCAAATTTCTAGGGGAGTACTAATTTTTCTTTTCTACTTTTTTTATCGTCTTACTTATGATTGTTTTGATTGATATATTTTTCATGTATGACTTAATTTGTACATTGAGAACAATGTATGGTTTTAAGTGTAGGGAAGGAGATATAGAAATTTATAAAAACTTTTGCTTACTTAGGTGACTAATTTTTTTGCATTTAACCCAATTTTATTGTTTTATTGACTTGCAATTATTTGAAAATTGATGACTTCTACTGAGTTGAATGTAATTTGAATACTTAATCTATGATGTTTGAATTACGCAATGCCAGAGTTGATAGGTAAAATCTATGTAGAGTGAAGTTACGAATTATTTTGTCTAAGATTTTAAAAACTTAGGATTAGAGTAACATCACTAGTTAGGAGTTAGTCATAACTATTTTTTAAGCTTACTTTTATATATATTTTCCTCTTAGATGACTTTAGAGCCTTATAATCCTTAGTAAACAAACAAATGAAAATTTTCTTTTGAGAAACCCTTAAAAACTTGAAATAGTTAGAGGTAGAAAGTGAGATAAATGAAAAAAAAAAAGAAGAGGCAAAATTGGTAAGAATTCACCTTGGTCTCTCAAAAGAATAAGTTGGTATGGATTGGCCTTAGTCCCTCAAAAGAGCAAGGTTCTTTCTCACTATCAATATGAGGGCTAAGTTGGTATGGATTGGTCTTGGTCCCTTAGAAGAGCGAGATCCTTTCCTGCTACCAATACAATTGTCCTTAAATAATGTGCTTAATTAATAATACAAATTCAGTGAATTTGAAACCTTCTCAACTACCGCATATATTAAGGGGATGATTAGAGGATGAGTGCATGTAGTATATGTTTACTCTAAATTATGGTACTTAGCGAGATTGAAGAGAGGGTTTATACATTTTAGTTAAGTAGGAATAAAATTTTTATGACTCTTTCTTGATTGGCAAGATGATAAATCAAATCTTCAATATGGAATCCTTAATTATATGATTTGGTTAAACTTTAATTTACATAAATTAACTTATGAACTCTGGAACTTTATGTCCTTTGGATATTGGAAAAAAAGATTAATTATAAGAGTTAAGGAAGTTATTTAAAGAAAATGGAATGGATTTGCAAGTTGAATCTTTTCGAGTTAAGTGTAATTTTAAGTCGGTTTCCTAATTAGTGATCTTTTTTTTTTTACTTAAGAATTCTTGTCTTGATTTTTATTTGATTTATTTGCTTGAGGATAATAAAATTCTTAAGTGTGGGGAAGTTTGATGAATTCTTAATTGCTTATATTTTAACTAGTGATTTTTTATGATTTTTCTTTGATATTTGAGTTTATTTTTAAATAATGATACTTAATTGAGTAAAATTTTATTTTCAAGGTTTTAAAACAATTTATGTGAGAAAATAAGAAGATAGAAACAAATTTCACTCAAATTAGAGCTAAAATGAGTAAGTTACGAAGATTTGAAGATTAATACAGTCAAACGATACGATTGTATCGTTTCCAAGCAAAATTAGAGCTGATTTTCAACTGTTATAATTTAGGAAACGACCAAAAGATACAAGCAAAAGACACGACCATGTCGTCAATCGTGTCATTTCCAATTTTTTAAAAAAAAAAGGAAAGAAAGAAAAATGTAAAACATAATTATGTATACAACCACAATACACGATTGTGTCCCCAGTCGTGTCTTTTCCCACCGTCCTATTTTTTTTTTTTTTATCTCTTCATATATAAAGCCTTGTTAGGGTTTATTTAAGAGAGAACCTTTTGGTACGACTCTTAAGGAGTTTTTGCCAAGAACAATCACGAAAGCTAAGAGAAGAGAAGATTTCAAATTTTAATTTTGTTTGGATTTCATTATACTTCTTTCCATTCTTTTCTATGCTTTCTTTTTAGATTCCTATTTTGCAATGTATAGAGAGTAAAACTTTAATATCTAGATTTTGTGGAACCTAGATCTATTCATGTGACATGATTAGTGTTTAGTTAATTTAGTTCTTTATTATTTTTTTGATTCAATTGTGTTGCTTCATGATTTAGGTTATTGTTTGTATCGGTGGTAATCTAGAGTTTGATATCTTATAAGAGAATGAAGAGATTTCTTATAAGATTCGATTTAGGCATAGTTGATGAGGGTTATTGCAAGATTAAAGATAATTTGTAAGATTCTTCTAGAATTTTTAATTAAAGAGTAGAGAATTCATTGTTCAATAATGCAATTTTAGGTCATGCTATTAAGAAGAGATTCTAATAAGTGATTTCAAGGTTAGGGTTAATTGGCTTGAGAAAATGATTAATTTTAGTAAAGAATTCTCCCGATCAAGAGGAAAATCACATGTTAGATCTAGTGGAAAAAAGATCTAGTTACAACATTGAATCTTGAATTAATTTCCAATTGAATTGATTTCTTATTAATTCTTGAATTGCATCTTAGTTAATCTTTAAAATAGTTTTAGCAATAATTTAGATTTACTTCTTTAAGCTTCTTGAGATTTTATTTGCCAGATAGATAATAGAGACCTAGTGATAGGCTTCGAGATACCGACCCAACTTGACTACCAAAGTTGAGATTATCTACTTGTTGACTCATTTTGTCTACCGAGCCAAATAACACTATTTCTTATAGTTAAAGCACCAAGAAGCAAAAGGCCGAGACAACGGCCGAACCTCATACATGCCTGACCAATTAATTACTCGGCATTACGCTTATCGTTAGGTCGAGATAAACACATTTTTGAGAGTTGGATTCACTCAACAAAGTCTATCATTGACTTAGTGGCTAAAAGATCATGTTACCGAGGTTTGGATCCACTCGGTGCAACCCGGAGAGACTATTGCTAATTGACTCCAACACTCGGCAATTATGGGCTAACCTCTTTAGTTACTTGGCTAGGCACCGCAAGACTACTTCCAAGGCATGTCAAATGACTACATGTCGACTTCTCCCTATAAAAACATAGTTTTATATTTTTATACATGTTTGTCTTTATTTTATTTATGGGCCCAATTTTTTAGGGTTTAAGGCCTTATACATTATTTATAGTTTTGCTACTAGGGTTTAAGACATACTATAAATAGCAACATTTGTCACAATATAGAGATATAACAGAATTAATAAAAAAAAACCCTTTTAAGTCTTTTCTCTCGAAATGTTCTCTCCTTTACCAACTCTTATCGATCCCTTTAGTAAGGATTGTAGTGGGCAACCCTATCGTTCGAATTGGTATGTCATATCCAATGATTCTTAGGTCCGTATGTAGTTCTACGGTGCATCATATCGGAAGAGTTAATGCACGGGATTTGCAAAACCTTCAACTCCTATTTATTTTTCGTTCCTTCAATAGGAATAGACCTACCACCCTTACAGCCGACCTTGTCTGTCCTTAGCCTTGGTTCGTATCAGCTTGGTATCAGAGCTCGAGGTTCTAAATAGGGCTGAGAGTTTGTCATTGTTTATGTTCTATATTGTGTTTGAGGAACTGTTTGCTTATTGGGTTTATTTAGGATATTGAGGAATTGTTTACTAGATATAAGTTTAGTTTCAATTGAACTTCCTTCAGGTAGGTCAGTGAAAATTTGGGTTGCAATTTATTTACATTGTAAGTCCCATATTAAGTATATATATATTAAAGAAAATGTTGGGAATTCCACTCTGGATTGTTGCCAAGATATGACTTCTTCAAGTGTTCAATGTGCTATCCTACTTTGGTGTTGTGATAGTGGTCGAGAAAGTATTGTTGTATTTTCCAAGTTGATTTGCTAAGAATAGTTGTGTTAGATTTGAACTTTGCCGAGCTTTTGAGCTACTTCAATCCGAAGTATCGAAGTAAATCGAAGTACTATACTGTCATCTACCTAAGGTTACCGAGCTGAGTTGTTTGACCATTCAACTGTCGAGTTGTGCAAGCATCCCACCTACTTTAACTAGACAACCAAGTTAATTCTAGATCCAAGCTATATAGGCCTCCAAGTTTCCGTATTGAGTCAACTAGTGTTAGATAGTTTGTCATTGCTAACAAGATTTCTTGAGAGCCGAGTTAGTCTGCTGAAGCGATAACTCCATGGCTTATGACAACCAAGCACGATATGGTTATGACTCTAACTATGAAGATATAAGATCGAGAGTACCCATGTTTGATGGCTATGGACCCCTAGACGAATACTTGGATTGGGAATTTCGTGTCAATAAAGTCTTTGAAAAGTACCCATATCTTGAATGTAATAAGGACTATATCATAGAGGATTAACTTCAAGGTCTTGTTGGGACTTGGTGGGAGAATGAATTAAGGCGAAGGATCCTCAGAGGAGTGAGTTCTACATGGAACTCAATGAGACCTGCCATGAGAGAGAAATTTGTACCTGCATCATATCAAGATGAGTTATATGAGGAGTTGTCTACCTTGAGGCAGGGACGAATGAGTGTCCAAGAATTTGCCTAGGAGTATAAAGCACTCCTACGATGATATGAATCATATGAATCTCTTTCGTATACTATCTCGCGATTCACGAGAGGGCTAAGAACAAAGATTGCCCGATGTGTTAACCCCTCGGGAGTAAGAACCTTAAATGAGGTTATCTGACTAGCCTTAATAATAGAGTCTAGCCTTGATGCCAACTATTATTATGTATAAGAACAATTAGAAGTTATACTTGCTCATCTTAAAGAGCTTAGAGAAGAAATGAGGTAACAAGGGATTACTAGAATAAAGAAAGCTGGTGAGAAAGAAGACCAAGGAAAGGAAGTAGGAGAAGGGGAGATGGAGGTTGACAAGGAGAAGAATGGAAGAGCTGAGGTAAACCAAGCTAAACTGCATTTAAATCCTTATGTTTCGGAAGTGGTTCCATTACCCACCATAAATGGCATAGAGGTAACTCTAGGAATTACTATGTTTGCCTTCCTCATAGTGGAATATTGCGTCCAAGTCATCTGATAGGTTTACATGGCATTGACAAGGGCAATTATAGCATTGCACCTGTAAGTTATTATCAACTGTAGATTGGGGTTTATCAAAGCCGAGTTGATGGATACATGAGTAGGGGATATGTCATGTTAACCCTTAGGACTCCCTTATTGGAAAGAGTTGAGATGTGTAGATGGAGGGAGGAGGAAGAGTCGAATTATGAGGAAGCAAGGGTAATGCTGATTATAATTGATGAGGAGATCATGATGTCCGAGCTTGAAGAAGCGGAAGCACTTGCCATTGAAGAGACATCTTATGCCCCGCTGATAGAAGATCTATGAGCCCCTAATTCTTTGTGTGACCATGAGATCGTGTTGCTTCCCATAATTGATAGTTGCTGAGACTATCAAGGTATAGTTGACGGGGCCCATGACGAGCGGAGGGAGCATGTGATGGTGATGCCCATGTTACAAGAACTGTGGTATACTATGTTTAAATTTGAACTTTATCGATTAGTGTTTGACCCAAAGGGATCAAGAGTGGCCAATTACCAAGTTTTGAGTCGACTTCTCTTAGGAGCGGAAATAATAGGCTTCGGGATACCGACTCAACTCAACTACCAAAGCCGAGATCATCTACTTGCCGACTCATTCTATCTGTCGAGCCAAATAACACTATTTCTTGCAATTAAAGTGCTGAGAAGCAAAAGGTCGAGACAATGGCCAAACCTCATACATTCTTGACCAATTAATTACTTGGCATCATGCTTGTCAATAGGCCAAGATAAACACATTTTTTAGAGTTAGATTCACCCGGCAAAGTTTGTTGTTGACTTAGTAGCTGAAAGATTACGTTACCGAGGGTTGGATCTACTCGGCATAGCCCAGAGAAACCATTTCCGATTGACTTTAACACTTGGCAATCATGGCTCGACCTCTTAGGTTACTCAGCCAGGCACCGCGAAACTACATCTAAGGCTTGCCGAATGACCACATGACGACTTCTTCCTGTAAAACACACAGTTTTATATTTTTTTACATGTTTGTCTTTATTTTATTTATGGGCCCAATTGTTTGAGGTTTAAGGCCTTGTACATTATTTACAGTTTTTCCACTAGAGTTTAGGACGTATTATAAATAGCAACATTTATCACAATATAGAGATATAATATAATTAATGAAAACCCCCTTTTGAGTCTTTTCTCTCAAAAAGTTCTCTCCCTTACCAACTCTTACCAATCCCTTTAGCAAAGATTGTCATAAGCAACCCTATTGCTCGAACTAGTACATCACATCTGTCGAGTCTTAGGTCTGTGTGTGGTTCTACGATGTGTCATATCTATAGAGTTAGTGCACGAGATTTGTTAAACCATCGACTCCCAATTATTTTTCGTTCCTTTGGCAGGATCGGACCCACTACCCCTACGGCTAGCCTTGTCTGTCCTTAACCTCAGTTCGTATCACCTAGTGAGTACTAGTAGTTAGAGTCCCTGAAGGATCGACACTCAGACTTTATTCACTATATTATAAACTAGAAGGTGTACTTGCTTACATTAGTGCAATACAAAGGCTCATACTCTCTCGAATGTAACTTCTTTCAATAAGTTCATTGACCTATCGCTATAGCTTAGCTACTTACTTAAGATTCATATGACAGGCTAGTTGATTTGGCAATGTAGCTCTAGATTGTAACTCAATGCCATGTTCTATTCCTTGTCTTGGTGGTAATCCTTTTGGTTGCTCATTCGAAAATAGGTCAGCAAGCTCTTTTAGTAAACTCTCTAACTTCTTTAGTAGATCATCTTGACTTGTTATCTCCAAAACCTTTGTACTAATAGAAAGGTTGATTCATTCTCTTTCATAGCTCTTCTAAGCTCAAATATACTCATCACCAAGGCCTTCTTAGTCTTTTGGATAAGTTTAGAAAGCATATTTCTCACTTTGCTTAGAGTAATAGGATACAATGTAATAGGTCAACCATCTTTCTCAAAACTATAAGTATTATGATATCTATCATGTATAACTCTTTGATCAAACAACCAATGTCAACTTAGTAATATATGAGATGCATAAATAGGCAGTATATCATACAAGATCTCCTCTTTATAACTTCCAATAGAAATGACTGATACGAGGCAAGTGCACCTATCAATTTTAATATAGCGGATGTGAGTCCGAATTGATCCCTCAAAGACTTTGAGTACTAATATTAACCTTAGCTTTATTATCTAACTAGAAAATTGTAATGAGTTGAATGAATTAAAAATACTAAAATTAACAAACTAACCTAATTATGAGACTTGATTAAGCAATTTAGAAAGCGATAAAACTAAGAACGACTTCAAGAAGGTAATAATGTATTTAAGAATTATTTTCCCTAGTATTTAACATGTGACTGCTTAAAATATATCCAATTCAATTTCTATTATTCTTGACCGAAGGGATTCACAATTAAAGTTAACGCCTTTCTCAAGCATATTAACCATAATCCTAAATTATTTACCGAAATCTCTTTACTTAGTAATATAATTTAGAATCGCATTAATGTATAATGAATTCTCACACCAAAAAACAACTTTCCGGAAGAAACATGTATCTTATCTCTAAGTACACATGTAATTCTTTCCAATTATGTCAAGATCTCATTATACATGTGATTTCTCAATCATCATGCATAATATCATAGATTGATACCCTAGAAATATCAATTAACAATTAAATAGCATAATTGAATTAAGAAAAGATAGAAATTTTATTGAAAATAATCAATCAATCTAATAGTCATATGAAACCCTAAATTCCATAATCCTAAATATAAGAATTTTAAGCTATCATAATGAAACTAAAAACGAATTGCAACAAAATCAATGAATAAAACATGAAAAACTCCTTTTGTTGATAAAAAATCTCTTCAATCTTGAAGTTGGGTGTTTCTTTCGCCTTTTTCTTCTTCTTCTCTTCAAGTCTCTTCTCTTTTGAATGTCCCATCTCTGTGTGAAACCTTAATAAGTCCTTTTATAATGTATTGTAAGGTTTCCGTTTTTGTGACCAGACACAGACTAGAACACAGTTGTGTCCTCAGGTTATGTAACTTTCTGACCTTAGCATATCTTCCTAGATGGATACAGCTTAGGGATACAGTTGTGTCCCAGATTGTGTAACTTTCAGACCAAAATTCCTATTGTCTATGTGACTTCAAAACTTCATAACTTATTCATTTGAACTCCAAATTGAGTGAAACTTGATTCCTTTTCTTCGTTTTCAATCCGAGAATGCATTCAAACCTTGAAATCAAAATTTTACTCAATTAAGTATCAATTTCTTTAAAGAAAAACAAAGATGTAAGGGAAATATTATAAAATCACCATGTGAAAATGTATTTAAAATAAGAGTTATCAATGACCAAGGATACTTGCTTAGTAACATGCAATGAACCTTTTTCATTTAACCAATGCAATTTATATGGTCTCGAGGGCAAATTGATAGCTAACTTCAATTGTGCTACCATCTTAGCAAATGCAACATTTGTACAACTACCACTATCCATAATCAAAGTATAAAGTTGTTGATTTACTTGCAAATAGTATGAAACAAATTCTCTCACTACTTTTCTTGTTGATCATGTTCCATATTAAGAGCTTCGCAAATCACTAAGGTCAGCATATCTCCCTCTTTAGGATAGATCTCATCACCTGTAATTTCTACCTTCACTCCATCTCCTTCTTCCTCTTCTACAACTGCACTAACTTCCTCATCGGTGCTATAGACCTCATTTCCTCTAATGACCATAGTTTGGTGGTTCAAGAATTGAGAAGCTACAAGTCCAAAACCTTTACAATTGAAACATTTTATCTCGCTCATTTTTCATCCAAAGGTCTACACCTTTTCAAATTCCTTCTCTTCTCCTCTTATTCCTAACCTTACTCCTTCACCTCAAGAGGTCTGTCCTTCTTTCACACTGAGTATTGAGCCAATAGGCTTCTTGTTACCTCCTTGGTCAATCAGTTAGTTAAAACAAGTTGGGAATTCAAATTGCTATAAGGTCGGTTTCTTCCTTGCCTCTCAAATTATTGGGCAACCTTCATGGCTTCTTCAAAGGTATGAACATACAACACTTCAACAATTTCCCTAATCTCGTGTCTCAATCCAATGACAAATTTGGAGACAATTCAGGCTTCAAGTTCTTCTACTTCACATCAAACCAACAACATTTGAAATTCTTGTGTATACTCATCAACAATTTAGCTTCCTTGTTAAAGCTCTTATAGTTTGGAAAAAGTATCTTCATAATATGATTCAGGAATGAACCTTTCATGCATTACTCTTTTCATTTCTTCCCATGACCTTGCTCTTTGTCATCCTTCTCAATCTCTCATGGCATGTAATCTTCCACCACATATGGGCATATCCAACAAATTTAAGAGTAGCAAGTATAACCTTGTCTCTTCAGCATATCAATAGCATTCAAACAACTTCTCAACTTGCTCTTCCCAATCTAAGTACTCATCAGCATTCTCACTCCTTAAGAAGCTTAGAGTTTAGATTATACATTGTCTATTCCCCTAAGAGCTCAAATAACCCTCTCCTCTTTCTCATATTCTTCTTTAGCTTCTCCTTTGTTGACATTGACCTCTCCAAAATTCATTTTAGGTCAAAATTGTCGATTAACTCTTCTTTAAAAGTGTTGAGCAAGTTGGGGTGCTCTATTAGGTCAATTATTACATCATTAAACTCTAAGAGATAGAACTTTTCTTTCTTCCTCTTCATAAAATTCTTCTACTTTTCCTTAGCCCTCATCAATCAACTTTGATCTCCTATCGACTCTTTTTTAAACTCTTACATCTTTTATTTGACAAGTTGGGAAATCTATTTCCCTGCAAAGAACTTCTTGAGCTTGACTAGGCACTTTAGTCAGCTTGGTTTTCAACTAGGGTGTTAACTTTAGCTCAGCCACCAACCTTACAAGCCTCATCTACTCTCGCTGTCACTGTTCCTTACATCAACATCATCATGATTTTCATCATTGTTGTCATTTGATCTAGTCGTTCATTGACAGTTGGCTCCATATGGCATTTACGGTTGGGAACATCATTGTCATTGTCTTCAACCACTACGTTAATGGTCGGATCAGTCTTATTTACCTATTTGACAATCAAATAGCACAATAAGTCAAGAAACCATAGAAATAACAACCGTAATCACAACTACACTTCTCTTGCTACCTCTCTACCACTCATAATGGAAACAGAACAAAAACAAAATATGCTTACACACTTAACCTACAACCACAAAAACCTAAAACAAGGCCCAAAGCACTAAACAAAAGTAACCTACTACAATATACATGCAACAACAACAAATACTCACCTCAACAACAATACCAACACAAACGCCTATATAAACACTTACCTTAACAACAACATAACTCTAATTTCCAATAACATCGAAACAATACCTCAGCAACAACTTAAGCTTACAGCCTTACTCATAACCTGAAGCTTTGATAACAAGATGATGTATCTTAGAAGAGGGCTTACCTACTTGTAAATGGGTCTTCTAGAGAAAGCTACTAGAGAAAGGAAAAGTATTGTGTTGATTATGTGAAAGACCAACTAAGAGGTAAGGTCAAATCGGGTTAAGCTTTGCCTCCTACTTCTCGATACCTACAAAAAGCCCCCTATAGGCAATGCTATAGGGGCCCTCCAATGCTCAAGTTACTAAGGAAGACTAAGAGAGGGGAAAGCAAACACTAGATACCAAATGGGCTATGTTCGCTAGGTGTATGAGTGTGTTACTTCTATTAAATGAAAGGGAGAAGGGGTTTAAGAATGAACGAGAGAGAAAAGGACCAGGAATAGCAAGGTCTCATCAGTCCCCCTTTACTTATTGGCATCTTTTATGTAATTTACTTAGATACGTAGTGATATGGGTTTTGTTCGTACTAGTTGCTGATAGAAAGCATGCTCCGTGGTAAGTGATAGAGCTTCATTGTAAGTGATACGTCGTGGTAGACAAAGCTACCAAATCTGCAGTTTAGTGATCTAGCAAAGGCAAAGATATTCGGTGCGTCAACCGTACTGTCATGCCCCAAAAAAGGTGAAGTTGTAACAGTCCCACCATGTAAACCATCCTAAAATGGAAACTGTCTTTACAGTTGCTATCTTAAACTTAGTTTACACTAAGCGTACTCGACTCTACCCCTTTGAAGCATTCAATTAGATACCTGTTTGATATAAACTTATGGAGTAATTCTTTGAAATAATTTGTTTAAGGATAAATTTGTAATTTGACTTTGTAAAAGAGTGGTAGCAAATCCCATAGGTAAGTATTACTTCATGTACAAATCAAAATATTGAAAACTACCAAGCCCTTTTTAAGAGTCTTGTGTAGTCTTTCATAAAAGATAATAAAGTCAATACTAAGGACCATAACCAGCCATTACTTGTTACGCCTCCCTCCCTATCTAAGTGTACTAGTGCATTGGTTTTAGGTAGGTACTTATGATCCATTCGAAACCTACAAAACAAACTATAGGAGAATGAACGATAACTTTCTTAATAAGTAGGATAGAGATAGAAGTATGCATTTAGCACATCATAAGTAGGGTTTTCAACCAAGTTAGTTAGATGCAATGCATGTACAAGTAAATGCCATCACATAATGTTATTCAGTTCGTTGTAAGACTAGAGAAATTAAGCTCGCTCTAATTCAAGTTAAGGAGATTAACGTTTCATACTCGCGAATCGAAACCAAACTAGGGCTTACACAATGGAGAAGACCTTCCTCCCATGACCACCTTTGAACCACGACTCCCAACCTTACTATGACTTCCTCTCTTGTCACTTAATTTGGCTAAGGGTAGGGAAAGGACCATTTCAGCTATATTCATCAAAGGGAGTCCATGTTTAACCTAAGAATCATAATCGTTACCCGTAGTAGGTTACGATGCATATCATGTAAACCCTACAAATCTAGCCTTCTAAGTATAGAATTAAACCCCCAAACTATAGATGATTTCTTGAAGTCAATAGAGCTAATGAGTACATATATTATGATGATACATGTAAAATCTTCATGTGTGTATTTTGGTAAAAAAAAAAAACACAATATAAGTGTAGTTATGCATATGGATAAGTGTAGGAATACATGTACACATATAATATGTATATTCATATGGACTAACTAAGCATGTACTATTAGAATACATAGTATAGATGTACATATACATAAGTAAGAATAAGATAACCAATTGTACATAAACTTAGTAAGCCATGTACATGAATACCCTTTATATACATAACCTAAAATGATGAATATACTAACTATACATACATATACCTTGCTAAATAAGCCTATAAAGTACAAAAATATGGAATTTGTGAAGATTTCTTAAGGAGGTATACTAAGCATATAAAAATACGTATGTAACCATATGGAAATAATATATATATGTATTAGTACACAGAAGTACACAAGTATACATACTAATATATTAGAAGTATAAGTATACACATAACATGTGTATAAAGTGCATAAAACACGTAAGCATGTAGTGTACATATATAATGGATGACATAAGCGGTGATAGAAGCAATTGATGACATAAGTGGTGACATAAGCAATTGATGACATAAGCGGTGACGTAAGCCTAAGATGACATAAGGAAATAATATATATATATATATGTATACAAATACAAAAGGGCTGAAACCTCTTCAAAATCCTAATACACATCTTAAATTGAATTAGTATTAATTAAGCAAATAAATTAGTAAAGATAATATAAAATTATCTAAGTGTAAGAATCTAATGGCTAATTAAATCATTAAGTACTAAAATAGGATATAAACATAAGCAATAAGAATATTTAAGCTTCAATAGTTAAAATTTCAATGAATTTAGTCAATATCATAAAACATAGGTTTTAACATCTAAAATGAACATCACCGTATAAACTTACATCCGAAAATGATGAAAAAAAACTATAAGTTTGTAAAATCAGAAATAGAATGAAAATGTTACAAACGATTAGCGATAAAGTCTAATCGGATAAAAACTGATAGTAATCTAAGTAAAATTAGGTAAATAGATATTTAGAACCGTTAGCTAATTCAATTACTTATTATCCTTATTATATCGTAATGATCAAGTGATCCTGATGCGAGCGGGGATCTTCTGACCGATTATTACAACTAGAGTGAGTCATCATAACCAAGTGAGTATTTATCTTATGACTCCATGCTTGTATATGATTGTAGATAGTGAACTTAAATGATATTGTTAATTGATTGTTGTGTAGGTTCGAGAAATACTTGTGTATATTACTATGTGCTGAATTATGAATTTACCTTAAATACGAATAATAATTTGTTTATTCCATGGTAGTATAGATAAAGATTGTATGTGCTATTGGATAGTCACATCATAATTGGACTTAACTATACTTGGCTCATAAGAAGAAACCGCTACATGTATAGACATGTATTGCATAGACATAATTCTAGCCATCACATCACACGGAGGTACAAAGAAGCCATTCGAGGGTTATTATTATAAATTTATTGGTTTTGTACGATGCACTTGTACAAAATGACCTTACCCTAGCTCGCGGAAATACTAGGCGTTGGAGGCACCGACCGCCTAGTTAAGAGTCGAGTCTAGAGACCTCCTTTTAAGGATAAGTATAGACTGCAAGGGCCCACTCACAATTATACCAAAACTTGGTTTTTATGAAAATAGAAGATTTGTTTTGTTTAAATACAGAACGTGGAGTTCCTAGTAAAGTAAGTTCTAGTATAATACCCGGATTTGACTGGTGTCATGTATACTCTAACTTAGACTTCGGAGGGCGTTAAATCTAAGTTGCATATAGTGATTAGTTAATTATACATATTGTTTTGGCATACTGTTTGCTCATTCATTCATATGCTTGAATTAAATGTGTTTATAACTTACTTGTTGGTATGGCTGAGGGTTTAACTCACTAAGCTCTTGTAGCTTACTCCCCTAGCTTACTCCCTAATAGTTTTTCTTTTGTAAGTTGATAGATAATCGGATATGGGTTAAGAGCCGAGCGTTGAGTGAATGTATTGAGACATTTTAGAGGTTGGAATTGGAGAGAAGTTGTTTAGTTCATGTGAAACTTTAAATGTAAATACCATTTATGTACTTAGATTTTTTAACCTTATTAAGTTTGAACTTTTAATTCTATGTTACTTGATCTTATCATTTGGTAGGAGATGCCGATTCTCTGCAATTCTGAACAACTGTGGAATATCGGACATCTATAGTTATTTATATTTATATGTTATAATAAATTGATTACTTAAAAATTGGTATTCTTAGTGATTTATCATTTAGAGTTTTACAATCTCTGACTTGTAAGGCGGTTTCCATATCATGGGTACATACGTGACATAGAAATTTTGAAGCAATCCTACTAGGCCCCCTTTAAGGTCTTAATATATCAGGTTAGATGTTAAGCTAAGTTTAAGTTAATTCATTTTTATGGTGATCAACCAAGCTCAAACAATTCAAGCATAATAATATTTACATAACAATGATAATCATAATAAATCAAAAACCAACCACAAGCGCTACATACGCACAAACAGCTAATTACAATAACAGACTAATACATACCATAGTTTCCAAATATTCTAAAATAATACCCAAAATGCAGTGAAGCACTGATCCCACTTGCCTATCCCGATGCTCACTATGGAAGACTTGTTTAATCAACACCTTGTTTATTGGAAGACCCTTTATATATATAAAGTTCAGGTTTAGTTTTCATAAGACTTATGAAATGTTAGGGTTCCATCTAGTTATATTTTGCTAAATAGTTATATATATAAGTATATATATATGTATGTATCTATATCTAAATATATTATTATTTTCCTTATATAATGAGATATAGTTTTATTATATAAGTTAAGTTATTAACTATCGATAATATAAGCAATTATACTATTATGTATAATATACGTTTCAATCGCATCGAAACGTATTGTTAATCAATTAATTTACATTTCAATTACTATTAAGTTATCGTAGTTCATAAATTCTCGTAATATTGTACAAATATAGGTTATATTATCTAGGATTATCCGATTCTAGTAAAAATAATGTCATTCGGTTCATACATACCCAAGAATAAGTATTACGGGTTCTATTTCAACAAATGATTTTTAAAGAGTATTTCAAGTTTCTGATATACTTATACATGCCTATAATAAGTATTATCATATTATAATCATTTTATGTAATTAAACTATAGTTTTATATAATTTGCTATAATATAAGTATTATTTAATCCTAATATATATAACCTACCTCAGTTGTAAAAATTATCATTAAATATATTAAAAATTCATTTTTACCAAATCTAATTAGCATGTATATATATAGTTTTTATTTCAATATTTATCACACTTTAGCCTATTATTACTAAAAACATCCCCTGGTTTGTAATTTAAGCTATTTTACTATGTAAATTCCTAATAAATAGCTCAGGTTACCAAATAATTCCCTAAAAATTTCTATAGACTCCTAAAAATATGGGGGACTCAGTTAGCATATGGTTCCATGTTATCGGATTCATTGCCTAAATACTTGTAATTACAATTTTATCCTTAAATTGCATTTAATTAACTAAATATTATTCTTTTTATACAAAATTATTTCCAATATATCCTAACATCATTACAATTCATCAGAAGTTGGTACCTATCATTTCCATCAATTAATTTCATAAAAACCTAATTGTTTCATCATTTCATCTTATTTCTAGCTATTTTTAGGGTAAAATAAAATAAAATAAATATTACAATTACATAAATTAAAAATATGGCTACATAGAAATCAAATATATATTGTGTGTATTCTATACAAAAATTTTGAGCTAGAAACTACATTATTTAGTATATTTATTTTGAAAGTCAAAATTCGGATGAATGGTATCTTTCTTAAGTGTGTACATAAAATGATCATAATTTTGCAAAAACAAAATTACAACAAGAAATTATATCTAAAATAACCTTGATATAAATTTATTTTATAATTTTTTGAGTTAATCTAATATTTATAGAAAATTAAGCAAAAATAGGGTATAAATTTTACCGACTTGTTCATCGGTGCTTTGGTAGCCATCGACAGTAAGGTGTGGTCAGAAGGCTTAGGTGCTGGTAGTCCTACGTAGTGGTAGAAGGGCACAACAATGGATCAAGGTTTGGTTTTGGGAACTAGCTAAGTTCGATCTTTGCTCTATTTTTTGTCAAATTTTTCTTAAGTTTTCTCATAAATTTTCTTGTGATGCAACTACTCATCCTTTTTAAGCTGCTTCACATTTAATCCAGTCATATTCCAAGTTGTTCTTATTTTTTATAATTTTTAGATGATATTTTAGGATTTTTTTATTTTATATTAGTATTTAATGATTTTGTTAATATATGGGGATGTATCCTATATGTATCATACATGTAATGAGTAATTATATGCATAAAATCATGTTTCTAGCATATATTTTATTTTTAAGATATTTTACCTATTTAATTTTATGAATTTAACACTTATTATGCATAATTATATAATTCTAGGTGAATTTATGGGTATACTTATTATATATACCAAGTATACTGATAAAAATACATATATACTCATATAGTATATTATGCTATATTATTTTCTTTTATTGTCTAATTAACTTGTCTCTAAATCTTTATCGCATTTTAAGCTTAATTTTAGGAGTTTAGATCATTTTTACATTATATTGAATAATCACATTTCTAAGGCTAAAATTGGGATTTTTTATCATTATTTTTGAAATTTGACTTTATTAGGTCACTTCAACTAACTTTTTTAACTTAGTTATAAAGTTTGGGCTCAATCGGATATACTTTCCTAAAAGCCTTATATTTAGGTATGATTGCCTTAAATACAACTTTAGGGTCTTATATAAAATAAATTCTTACTATTTTGATTGTATTCTTAATATCTTGTTATATTTTTTACTTCCAAGCATATGAGAATTCCTCAATTAGGGTTATCATGTTTCTCGTAAGTTTCTAGCCTACTCGGTTTACTTTCCCAAATACCTCAGATCAATTATCAACCTTAATTGTACAAGGACAAGATTTTGTCCTAATACTCAGATGTTCATTTCTTGATTGTTGATTTATGGGATATCACACATACTACAAATGTCAGATGCTCATTAATGAGTTATAGTGGGTTATAGCCACTAAAGACAAAAACAGGGTCGAAGAGCTTACAAAGGCCAGCTAATGCACAAAAGAAGGAGTTAAGCCTCAAACTTACCCTAGATAGTTGGTAGGCATCTTCTCATTAGTTGGAGACTAATCTATTTGGTCATTCATCATTTGGCTCTCTAAGGATGTCACGATGCGAGGAGTCTATTCGCCCTAACTTAGCATTCTTCATCGGTGTAGGCTCTTGGACTTGAGAAAGAGTCACAATGCAATACGTAGGACTATTGCCTACTCTAGTGCACACTAAGCATGCCTTATGATAGGCTTCGGTTGTTGGGCCTTAGGCTAAGTGAGAATTGAGTATCAACACTTGCCCCCCTACTTTCATCAGCGCTCAAAGCACAAAGAGAGTAATCCACGCAATGTGAGCAGACCAAGGCCTATCCCCTAGCCAGACGACCGATCCTATTACTTGGATCATAATAAGTCAATTTCTCATCCTTTAGGTCACTACTTTTGTTAATGTAACCATTGCACTACTCGATATGCTATGATGATTGTTATCAAGAAGTGTAACATACATCAACAGTCTCTTAAAGAACAGTTGTGTACGTAAAATGACCCACTATCAAGCCATGTCATGGATCTAAATGCAGGGATTAATCGAGGCCCTTGGCTGAAGGAGTAGGACACGTAGATGGTTGGGGTGTAACGCATGTCTTATCGTGGTTTCATGCTCTAAGAGTGGAGACTATTCGCCTTCTTTGCTAACTATATAAAGGGTGGCATGGGCCCTCACTTTTCACTTGTCTTGCTTACTTAAGAGAGACTCTACCAAAAATTTGTCTTGTGAGCCAAATAAAACTTCCTCCTTATTTATTTCCAACTTCTTGTGATGGCTAATCAAAGCACAATCAATAGTTAAGGTGAGTCATCTCATCCTTCTATATTAAGGGAGGTAGAGAAAGGCTACGAGAGCTCGTCTCAAACGAAGGGTAGTGGCCTTACTCCCCCCTAATAAGTGAAGAAGGCAACGACAACAATTGCAGGGGATGAGGCAATAATACTTTCTTGGGAAGAGAGGAAGGAGTGCGCACTAAGGTATTGACATGACATGTACCTACCTAATGGCAAGGAAGATAAGGTTGGTAAGTTGTTTTAGATGACCTACGCAAATAAACATGCATGCTCCTACATTCTATATTGCTGAGAGAGAAGAAGCTCATATTGGTCCATCGAGAAGTAAAAGTTATGCCTCAGTGGTGAGTAGAGAAGTCATGGGGGGTAGGCATGCAACATAGGGGATGCCTAATCTTTTACGATTATGTGAAGTCATTCGAGCTCGAGCTACAGCTTCTTTTTTCTAAACTCCTAGTGAAGTTCTTCTGGTATTTCAAGGTTACGCTAGGTAGTCTAAACGCGAACGCATGGGTTCAATTACTTGCTTTCGAGGCACTGTGCATTTGGCAATTACAATGCCGACTGTGCAGCTTTTTAGGAATTTCTTTTTTGTAAAGAGTTTCCCTAACAGGTGGATTTACATCACTACTCGAGGCATAAGGCTAAGTATCATGGATAAGCCTCCCATTAAAATGGAGGGGTAGAAGGAATTCTTCTTCTATATTCATGCCTTAAAGCCTACCAAATTTCCAATAGAATGGAGATGCCCAATTACGAGTATGACATTGAAAGACCTAGGGGAAGAGGACTTGGTGGCTAGCATTGACTCTTGAATTTAGTGGGCTAAAAGAAACTAAAACCCCTATCAATATGTGAAAAGTATAAGATCGGAGCACCATTATTTGTAATGTAGACAGGTACTTGTTATGTTCGGCCAAAGGGGGTAGTTGGTTTGTTTACCGTACCATGTCACCTTACCATTAGAGTGGAGGACATCAGGCTGCTCGTCTTCAGCGTTATAAGTTTCTTGTTTTGGTTTTTGCTTGTTTTTCTAATTAGTTCACTTGTTTTTTTGCAACTACAAAGTTAGAATTTGACAAGTTGATGGCAAAGATGCTAAATGTATAAAGTAGGTAAATGGAGAATATTGTGAAGACCAAGAAGAGGAGGTCACCCAAAAGGGAAGGGGAAGGAGAGAGCTCGTATCGTCCCTTAAAAAAGTCTAAGAGAAAAAAGGGGAGGCAATAGAATCTTCCCAAAGTTGTCCAATAAGTGGGGGATGATGTGCTAACAAGAGTGCCTTTGGGTGTTGCGGGGGTAACCCTTGGGTCATCTAAAAGTGGGGTAGTTATGGAAGCACTAGTTGGAGACATTATGGTTGGGCCAACTCAAAGCAAACTGCTAAGACCCCTACCCTGGTTGCTATTGAGATTCCCGACTACGAGAATGTTAAACCTTTGGTTTGTCAAAGGAGGCTAGCGGTTCCTGTGTAACTTATAGATCAGCTTACTCAAAGGTTCAAGCAGCTTCAAGCATAGTTTGGAATAATGATGCTAAGGAGGTGCAACAAGGTAAGTTGGTCATGTACTTTCATTGAATTATTTACTTTCAATCGGATCACTTATTGTTGATTACCTTTGCAACTGTATGACTTCTTAGACTTTATTCTAACCTATAATCTCTCAGTTCTTTTATTATAGGGAGAATAAGCAAGGGCTAAGGTGGAAAGGCTCGACAAGGCATTGGAAGAGAAGGAGAAAACACACAACAACTTAGTTGCTGCGCTTAAAGACCAAGAACGCTGGCATAAGGAGGTACTCAATCAAGTAGACTAATTAAATGATGGTCTAAGGAAATCTGAAGAGTCCAGCAAGGCTATGGAAGGTAGGTTAGCTGTCGACCTGAAGGCTAGGGGTAAAGAACTAGAGAAGGTGCTAAGCGACTTTGGCGAAAGGGAGGTTGAGCATTTAAGGTATGTGGGGCTTTCTGATGAGGTCAAACATGAGGTTTGTGTCGCGACATTAGAGGACCCCCTGATTGAGAAGGTCATCACCAAGGTTGGTTATGTTATGGTAAAGGAGGTAAGGGAACAAGTTCAGTAAAATATGTCAAACATAGACTTATCCTTTCTGTGTTGGTTGGATAAACCTAAGGTTGCTGCTGGGAGTAGGTCGAATGGTGTGTTGTCTAATAACTCATTAAGAACTTCCAGTAATGGCTCTAACGTAGACCTCATACAAGTGGGTAGGTGAGACGAAGTCAATCAAGGGCTAAAGAAGCAGTAAGAGCAGCATAACAACAGTAATAATAGTAAGTCAAGGATGTTTAGGAGTGTCCATATGTTTTTTGCTTAATTTTTATAGTTAGCTCAGGCGATGTATGCCCGTTTTGTAAACTTCTGTTTTGTTTCTTTAGGTTGGTATTGAGGATGTCGACCCTTGTTTATGTAATTTGCTCAACTTATGAATGAAGTTTCATCGTCATTCTTTAAACTCATGCTTACCTTTTTCTCGTTCGCAATTTCTTACCTTCATATTGTGTCTATATGTTCAAATGCCACCAATTTTTTCATTAAGTATTTTTTATTAGAGGGCATCTTCATGGAGCCGAAATCCCATGTGTTGTTTTGTTGAATCAAGAGATTAGTCGAGCCATCTCTCCCTGAGTTAGTGCTAGTTGATTACTCTTCGAAGACCTGCTCATTTTCCCTATGTGCTACTACCTCACACTTATCCTTCATTTCACTTAAGTGCTCTTGTTTTGTGATGATGTTTACTTGGTCACAAAGTCTATTTCCTCCAAGCTGATAGTGGCTCTTAAGATCTCGAGGGGGCTCATGTTGAGCAAAGGCGAGCATCCAAGAGTAAATCTTATGATGATGTCATAAAATCTCCTTAGCAGGGGGATTTCAGTAAGGCAGATTTCTTTCTAGCATACGTTATTCATCCCATAGAGTTCATTTCAAGTAACGTGTTCTTGTAGTAAGTGGAGTGCCCTAGGCAGAGTGCCTTCTAGAAGATATTATTTCTGTACGATTCACCATAAATTCCAAAGGTGTCACTTTAGTTCTTGATGCTTTGGAGCCGTACAATATCAACACGTATATAGCTAGGGGCGTCTCATGGACCCTAAATAAAGGGTATGTGGTTCCTTTCTTCACCACATTGATTACCAAAATAACTTTAGTAAGGTATACTTGAGAGCTTTCATGAGTGCGTTTGAAGCAATAATGTTGCGGCATGGTGTACTCAAATTAGGGAGATGATTGTCTTGGACCTTCTCCTTTAGGATGTGATTATAAGGCATGGACTGCTATTCGACAACGGTGGCTGGATCATGAGCTATGACCAAGAGGTGTACATCATCTTAAGGTCCTACCTTCTTTCTGTTCCAATGATATTAGGCAAAAGAGGGGAAGCTCGAGTGCAACCCACCACTTATATATAGAGGCCTCACCGTAGGGCACTCACCTATATAAGGTTCTGGGCAATCTCTTCCAAGCACTATCCTATATGAACCTAATCAAGCAAGGCAGCTACAGTGACTACGACAACAGAAGGGGTCTTTTCTCTACCCTTACTCATAGGAGTCCTCTGATTTGTGATTCCTTTTGGTCTACTTTGGGTAAAGGATCAAGCTTACTTTATCTCCTGTAAGGTTTAGACAACTCATCCCTCTAGGTAGAGTAGTTGGATAGTAGTCTCCGCGACTACCTCTATGGAGGAGAGGTTCTATTAAGCAAAGTGGGGACCTTCACTTAAAGCTCTACAATTTAGGGCTCGACCAAGTAGGATTTTAGGGATATAAGCACAATGTCAGAGCTAGCTAAGTCAAAATTGAGATGAGTTCCTCCTAGGTATAGAATTCCTACAGCAAGGAGTCAAGTTAGGGCCAAAAATAGTCGTTCAAGCGAAGCGAGTAGCTTTTGCATAGAATGTGACCGTATTTTTTTCCTTTTTTATGTAGCCAGCTCAATATGCCTAACCATGAAACTTTGTACTCTATTTGAACAATGAAATAAATTCCTTACACTTTTGATCATCAGTTTGCTAACTTATTTGCTTTTCTTTAGTTTCGCTATTCAATTTTACTTCGATAACCATTATCGAGCCTGGTTTTTCACCCTCCCAATTATTTTATAAAATTAGGACTTCTCTAAACCAATCAGTACTAAACCCTCCTTGTTTAATATTGACCATTGACTAGGGTTTAAAGAAGACCATTTTTCCAACTTGAAAAGATTTGGAGTGGCCATTCAATCAAAGTCGGGAAAAGGGGTTGAGTTATAACCATAACCAATTAAATAGATTGGTTATAACTCAATTACCGGTCTATCGATTTAAAAAACCAAGTTATAAATACAGTTTTTTGAAAACTAGAGATCTGAATTCAAGGGCTAATTTATTAAACCTTAAACAGGTACCACTTTTAACTTTTTGAATTTAATTTTGCTTTTCATATATACCCTTTAATTTCTAAAAACATCTAATTATGATACGTGCGACTAAATTGATTAATTTACATAAATATCTGAAAATGGGAAAAATAAAACTTTCCATATTTTAAGTCACCCCATACTTGTGCACAGGTGCCTACGTACCTGCTATTCGGGATCAAACGTACGTAGTTCTTTTATAAAAAACTTTAGTGGGTAGTTTGACTTTAATTTTTGAAAAAGGGTCACATTTATGTTTTTACCCAATTCAATTTATTCAAGGAAATTCTTTTAAAGTGTCCTAAATGGTGTTTTATTTTTGAAAACTCTAAAATAGTCCTAATTTGGAAAAAGGTCTATTGTTTTCATTTATTTTTAGAAAGCTTAATTTTTCTAAGTATGAAAACGATTTTTGTTTATTAACCTATTTATTTATTTTTATTTAATATTATTTTATTTATTTTATACTTATTTTATCTATTTCAATTAAAATAAATAAATAGACTACTTTCTTTCTTTTTTTTTCTCTTTTTGTTTTTCTTCTCTTTCTTTTTTCCTTTTCGTTCTTTTTTATTTTTCTCATTTATAACATTTACAAATAAACAAATGAATAAATAAAAAAAAAAAGAAAAGAAAAATTGGGTCAGCTCAAATTTGGCTTTGGATCGGCTCAATCGGCTCACTTCGGCTTGGAGTCGGCTCGTGTTGGCTCTAGAAATCCGATGGTGGTGGTTTTCATAAAAAAAACACCGCAAAGAATGTTATCCTAGAGAGAGAAGAACCATGCTAAAGAGAGGCAACTTCGATTTTTATTTTTTTCTAAAGTGCTTAGAAGTTTTCATTATGTTTTGAAAATAAAGAGTAGACCCTTATTTATAGGTGTCATGGTTAAGTTAAGAATAGAAAAAATTAAATGCAATATGATTTTCTTCCAATTTTGGATTGGATGAACTCGGACAATATGTGGGGCCAAATACATAGCTACATGTGTATGAATGTGTCAGAGTATGTCTACTATACTTAGAAGTAAGTTAGCAAATGACGTAGTGATGACATGGCAATAAAGTGAGAAAAGAAAATAAAAAACACATTTTGCACCTTCCATGGATTGAACCCAGGATCTCTAAGTCATATGCAATATTAAGTCCAAATGCTTATTCAGTTGAGCTATTAGTTTTTCCTTATTCATATATGTAATTAATTGCACATATGGACCAAGTTAACTTAAGCTAGATTCAAATCTAAGCCTAGACGCAATAGCCTTTTATTCAAAACTATTGAAATTAAAATTATATTCTATTCAAACAACCTAAAAATTTATTATTTTCTAAATACCCTATTTTATTTTGTAACTTTTCAAATTTCTTATTTTTTTGTATTTTTTCTAAATTTCTTATTTTTTGTACTTTTTCTTATTTTCCTATTTTTTTATATTTTTCTAGAATTCCTATTTTTCTAAATTTCTTCATTTTTTTGGTCTTTTTTCAATTTTCTATTTTTTTAAACTTTTCCTAATTTAGGACCTTATAACATAAATTTGAAAAATAAAAAGAGGGCAAAAATTAGGTGTCTACAACCATCATAAGAACATTCTTCCATAGATAGGTGATCAAAGATAAAAGATGGGCTTGAGCTTGGGGGTATTAGGTTGATCAATACCTAGGTAAAGTGCTTCCACAACATGTACAGCAGCTAACTTGGGTGAAGCTTGGGATCATATCGAAATTGATGCTGAAGTAAGGACTAACTTAGGATAAGCTTGGGGATGAAAGTCGACCCAAGATTGGGGTGTTGATGTGGATCGAAGTCCTAAGGTAATGCTTGCATCGTTAGTGTATGGACTAACTTGGGCAAAGCTTGGGATGAAAATTGACTTAAGGTGAGGGACTTAATGTAAATATTTGCCTTATGAGGGTGCCCACATCGTTAGTGTAAGGACTAACTTGGTTGAAGCTTGGGGATGAAAATTGACCTAAGGTAATGGGCTCGATGTAAATCGATTCCCTATGAGGGTACCCGCGTTGTTAGTGTAAAGACTAATTTAGATGAAGCTTGGGATGAAAATCGACCGAAGATGAGGGGCTCAATGTAAATTAATGCCTTATGAGGGTACCTTCGTCGTTAGTGTAAGGATTAACTTGGGCAATGCTTGGGGATGAAAATAGACCCAAGATGAGGGGCTTGATGTAAATTGATGGCCTATGAAGATGCTCACATCGTTAGTATAAGGACTAACTTGGGCAAAGTTTGGGGATCAAAATCGACCTAAGATGAGGGGCTTAAGAGAGGAAGAGGAGCAAATGCTAAGAACTTCATTAATTCATTGCATTCAGTCGTAGTTACAAATGCTTTTGATTCTCATCTCCTGGCCTAGAGAAAATAGGGTCTTAGATTCTAGGCATTCCATGCCTTAGGGATTAGCTGTCCTTCCATTGTCTCGAGCTTGTAAATACCTTTTCCTACGACATCAGCTATTCATACAGGATCATCCCAATTAGGGGTAAGTTTACCTCATCCTTCCTCGGAGCCAGTAGCTTCCAACTTTTTGCACACTAAGTCACCAGGGAAGAAAACCTTGTGTTAGACGCTGCGGTTATAGTATCGGGTAGCTTGTTGCTGATATGCCATAGTGCATACTCATGTAACATCTCGAACTTCATCGATATTATCGAGACTTGCTTACAAGGCCATGTGATTAGTGTTTATGTCGAAGTATTGTACCCTATTGGTGGTTAGCTCCAACTCAATAGGGAGGATGGCCTTAGCTCCAAACGCAAGACAAAATGGAGTCTTTCCAACCGACATCCTATGCATCATACAATATCCCCAAAGTACATTGGGAAGCTCAATGGCCCACTCACCTCCTACTTGTTCCACCTTCTTCTTAAAACTGTTGAGAATTGTCTTATTAATGACTTCAACTTGACCATTGGTTTGAAGGTAGGCAACTATGGTATAGTGCAACCTGATGTTGTTTCTATTGTAGAAGTCCCTAAAATGGTCACTATTGAACTGCCTTCCATTATCAATAATTAGTATATATGGTACTCTGAAATGGGAGACTATGTAGGTAAGCATGAAGCCTTTAACGGCTCAGGTCATGATAATAGCAATAGCTACAGCTATCGCTTTTGCCCACTTGGTGAAGTAGTCTACTACCACCATGATGAACTATTGGCCAATCAATGCTTTAGGGAAAGGGCTGAGGATATCCAGTCCCCATTGTACGAATGACCACAGGCTGGTTAAAGGGTGTAACTTTGAGTTGGGGGTATGAGTGATCAGTGTATGCTTTTAGCAAAAGTGGTACCTTCGAATCATTACTTTAGTATCTCCCTTCTTTGTGGGCTAATAGTAACCTAGCTTGAGTGCTTGGAGGTATAATGCTTTTGACTGAATGTGATTAACACAAATCCCTATGTGGAGCTCCTCAAGTACTCGAGCACCTTCCTTTATTCAGAGGCATTTGATGAGTGGAGTACTATATCATCATCTATAAAGTACATCATCAATCAATACATGGTTAGCTGTAGTGTAAGTTAGTTTCTTTACCTCAAATTACTCCTCGCGTAGTGCACCAATTTTGAGGTATTGCACCAGGGAGTCCATCCAAGAGGGGTCTGGTCTTATCTTTATCATTCTGTGACCCGTTACTAGTACACCTCTATACTTCTTTCAAAAAGATATTGTATGAAGAGTGGATAGCTTATCTGCTTCTACATTTTATACTTAGAAGATTTTGTTGACCTCTTAAGAGGTGAATTCTGTGAGGAGGTCTCGTAGGAGATGCAAGTACTTGGCCATCATTTCGCCTTTGGTCTCATATTCTCCCTTGACTTACTACACAACCAATATAGAGTTTGAATGTATGTTAAGTTTTTTTGCTTCGATGTCCTTAGCAATCTTTAAGGCAGTGATTAGCACTTCATAATCTTCTTCATTGTTGATCGCTAGGAAATCAAACCTCAGGGCATAGAGAATCTTTGTTTCATGCAGGCCTTATAGCATGATACTAGCCCTACTCCCCCTTTTGGTAGAGGAGCTATTGACATGTATCATCCAGACCGATATGGCGAGCTTTAGTTGAGGCTCGTCTACTCTAGTGTACTCTATTGTGAAGTTCATAAGAACCTACACTTTGATTGCTTGTCTCGGGTGGAATTGAACTCCATGAGCACTAAGCTTAAAGGAGTACTTCATCATTCGCCCTAAAGTCTTGAGCCTTTGTAGGGTCGTTCAAAATGGTACATCCATCGACATGATGCTTAGATGTGACCGAAAGTAAGGCCGGAGCTTCTGAGTAGCTATGACTACTGCAAGGGAAAACTTCTCTATCTTAGTGTATTAAAGCTTAGGTCTTTGCAGGATATGGCAAATGTAGTAAACTGGGTAATGTTTATGGTCATAGGCTTAAACGAATACAAACAATAATGCTTTATTACTAATCGCGAGGTATAAGAACAATTCCCTTCCTAGTATGGGTTTGGAAGTATGGGTAGGGTCGCTAAGAAGTTCTTCAAGTCTTAGAAGGCTTATTGGTATGTTGGTGCCCATTTAAATTCGATAGGGTGTTTGAGCAAATGGAAAAATTTTGCGCACTTATCTATACTTCGAGTAACGAAGCAATTAAGGGCAGCTATCCTTCCCATCAATCATTGGACCTCCTTCACCTTGTTTGGTGCTTACATGTCCTAACTACCTTAATCTTATCAGGCTTAGCCTTTATCCTTCGCTTTATGACCATGAACAAAGGAACTTACTTGAAGTGACCCCAAATATGCACTTATGGGGGTTAAGTTTCCTTTGAAAATGTCGAAAGGTTTGGAAGATTTCTTGAAGTTCATCAATATGGTCTCTTCTGGTTTGTCTCTTAGCAATCATGTCATTGACATAAACTTTGATGTTCCTTCCTATTTGTCGCTTGAAGATATAGGTTGCCAACCTTGGGTATATGGCATTAGTGCTCTTTAGGCCAAAGGGCATGATTATGTAGTAGTAAGTCCTGAAGTTTGTGACAAAGGATGTGTGGACTTCATCTTTGAGTGCCATCTAGATTTGGCTATATCTGGAGTACGCGTCCATGAAACTGAGGAGTATGTGACTTGCTATCAAGTTGACAAACTAGTCTATGTGTAGTAGGGAAATATAATCCTTCGAGCAAGCCTTGTTGAGGTTACTATAGTCAACACACATGTGCCATTTCCCATTTGCTTTCTTGACAAGCACTATGTTAGCAAGCTAAGTAGGATACTACTCATATCGAATGAAGCCTGTATAGAGCAGCTTCTGTACTTCCTCCTCAATTGTGGCCTAACGTTCGGGTGCTACATGTCACTTCTTTTTATTAACAGGTTGCATGGTTAGGTTGACATTGAGGTAGTAGGTTGCTTCGGGTATGCAAATGATCCTCGACAAATCTTTTAGGGTAGATGCAAAGATGTTTGAGTTCTGCTTAAGGAACTCTGTTAACACAAGCTTGTCTCCATCTAGCAATTCAGCCCCCATCTTAGTTATCATTCCTAGGGTGTTAGAAATTTGGACTTTGACAATCTTCTTTAATGGCTCTTTATGTAATGCTGAAGTAGGGGGGTCGGTAGACTCGATGTTCATGATGTTATTTCTAGATTACACTTTCAGGTAAAGTCTCATGGACAAAGCCTGATCACCTCTAGCCTCGCCAACTCTAGTCAAGGCCATAAACTTCACCTTGAGATATTTATGGTTAATGAACATGTTGATTTTTGGTATACTTTGTCTGTTGAAGATGGAACTGTATGGTGACCAAACATTGACAACAATGAAATCAATGGACTAGGTAGCGACATGTTTGCCTTCACTTAGTCAAATAGGTAGGGTGATGATACCATTTTCTAGCACTGGTTTACTGCATCCAAATCCAGTGAGACTATGTTTACATGGCTAAAGGGGCTCATTAAGCTATTCTTTCATTTGCTCGAAGCCGCTATAAGAGAGTATGTCTATCGAACTCTTATTGCTGACAAATGTCTTAGGGGATGTCGAAATACCTAATTTCAACACTTATGATGAGTGCATCACTATTGGGGAAGTTGACACCTTGCTCATCTTTGTGGGTGAAGGTTATTACTGTATCAGTCTTTAGCTACTTACTTCGAACAATGTATACCTCATGCTTGGGAGTGACGGTGGTGCTTATAACAACCCAACAGTATCGTTGTCGTGATAGGTCGTCGTGTACTGTATAAAGGTCTATTATCAACCCCCTTGCTGATCATAGGCCTTTCATATGACACACAAGGCTCCTTCAACTTTACGTTACCACTAGGCCCATAGACAAGTAATATAGAGCAATTTAACTAAAATTACTTCTATGTTATAAATTAACTAATTGTATGGGCTTGTAAGACCCACACCAAAACAATATTACAAACGAATGCAGTTCATAATGGAACTGCATAAAATCTAAGTTATGCATAAATACATGAAAGTATCTAAATATCTATTACAAAATATCCTCTTCGCTCTCTGATTGCTCCAACCCGTCTCTACCCGAGACTTACCATGGGCATGCCTCGGCCCGGATTGACGAAGAGGTTCTCCTGCACCAACAAAAATCTATAGGGGAGTAAGCTTACGCTTAGTGAGATAAATGCCCTCATCAGTACCACACGACAAAAATTTATTAGATGCACAATCATATGAATGAATGAACAAATAGTATGCCATACAACGCATGCAGTGACCTAGGAACTGCATACGACTCAGAATTTTGCCTCCTAAAGTCGGGGTTTGGAGATAATTAACCGACCCAAACCAAAATCTGGGTTCTAGACCTTGGGTTTTATTTCATTTGCACTATCATGCTCATATCAAAACAAAACTCTACATATATACATATATATATACTTCCTTTACCAAAATCAAACCATATCCTTTAAAAAAATCCCAAGTCTAGCTGTGTGGTGGCCTCCGCAGTCCACAAACACACGCCCTAAGTAGAAGCCACAAGATTCGGCCCCTCGCCGACGGTTGGCATCTCCTAGCGCCTAGTAAACCCATAAGCTTAAGACAGAGACTCAATATATATGATGGCATAGCTAGTGCCCAATCCTACAGGAAACTCGTATTCCTGTGAGTCCCTTCCCATCTTCTGCGTGAAGCAGCAGTCGGTGTTACCCGTATGCAATATGGGGAATGTATGATTCATTTTAAGTTCTTAATCATATAAGTGATTAACTTGATTTTTAAGGTGATCAACCAATTTCATTCCATACAATTCACAAGTATATATTCATGCAAACAATTCCCAATTATTATATATAATTAACAAGTCATCACACTCATCCATAATTTCATACACATGCATCTCCCATATCCCACAAGCATCCAAATTTATAAATATAAGATTAGGTGCATCTACTTTACAAGCACAATAAAGTAAAGAGTCATCGGGAATTTACTCACTCTGCCATGTGGTTCAATCAAAGTAGTCCGGAGGCAATTCATCTCCGAAAACAGTGTCCCCTGGTCATTGAAATAATTTTTATAAGGAATTGAAGCAAACTTAAGAAACTATGTAAATTTTCCTTAAGTTATATTCTTAGCTAATTTTCGTAATTTTTCCGATTTTTACCTAAAGTTCAATCGCGTATAACTTTTTCGTTTTAAATCTGATTTTTATGATCTTATAGTCAATCTTCATCATTTTCGAGTGTACTTTAACGTGGTAAGGTTAGATTTTCTAAATGAGGTATGCAATTCTGTCCATGGGTCAGAACAGTAGCGTTCCTCATGTGTTGGAGTGTTTTTGGGCCTTGTTTGTTAAATGGGCTTTCGATAACTTGAGGAATCCTTTGGGCTTGGTCTTTAGATTTTATCCTAAGCTTAAAATACTCCTTGAGATCAGATTTACAACTTTGATTTATATTCCTAAGGCTAACAATCACTTCTTGGGCCCTTTAGTGAGCTTAAGTTATCAAATGGGCTTGTTTTTAGTTCAAACTAAGGTTTATGACTTTGGTGGGCTTATGGGGCCTTAGGTAGATTTCTTATGGGCTTCAAAACAACCTTTCTTTGTACCTTAAGGTGATGATCAGATTTTTATTAAAGGCCCATCCTAGAGTTTTAGGCTTGTTTTGGGAGTTTTAAGCTCGGTTTTGAGTTTTAGGCTTTATATGCTCATTATACTTACTTTAGTTAATCTTTTCACTTTGTTCTTTTATTTTTATCATATTTTTAGGCCTCATTTTCCCATGTTCCAGATCTGTTCATGTTGGTCCTAAGGGGTCCTCATTTGGTTTTTCAACTTGTTTCATCACTTCCTTAAGTTTATGGGATAGATTATGCACTTAACTACTTGTGTACAAATCTTAACTTAAGTTTCCTTCCATCAAATGATCCTTTAACTCATGTTCCACATAAAGGAATAAAAGGTCTCATACTTAATACAACTCCCATATCATGGCTCATGTCATACAAAGTTGGTTTCTTCATAAAACTTCATGTGATGGATTTTTCCTTAACTTAAATCTAGATTTGAGCATGTTTAACTAAATGGAAACAAAATCAACATTCAAATGGCCATGAAACCCTCACGTCCAGCATGCATATCCTCCATTAAAGTTCTCATTTTAAGGTTTCCTTAGCTTAAAATCTTCCATTCAAAACATTAAACAAATGTCTTCACAAAACACCAACTTTACATGCTCATATTTCAACTTCATGCAAGGGTTTTATGGTTGGTTTCTTAAAACGATTTTTGGACATTCTAACAACTTAAACCTTTCTTGCATCTTCAATAAATCCAAGTCTCCTAACATAAATATTAACCCACACATCACAAGAGATACTTACTCGTCCTTAACGCAAAGTTTGGTGGTTGTGCACTAAGGGTCCTCTTAAGCTTTTAACTTTGCTTCCTCCTTTTTGCTTACCTTTTGAAACCTGAATCTTTTGGTCTTTTGAAAAGGGGTTTATGAAAGATTCTAATGGTCTTAATGATCTTAAATGATGAAAGAAAATGGCACAAGAGGAAAGGAAAAAAAATGCCGTGAGTTGAAGCTTCAAAATGGAAGAAAATAGATTTTGTGGGGTAAAGTTGTTTCCCCTTTTTATGTTTGTTTCAAAAGAGAGAATGATGAAGTGAAAGTGAAAGAAATGGGGAAGAGTATGGCCGGTTGGAAATGGAGAGAGAAGGAGTGTTTAAATGTCTTGGAAGTGTTGCCTTGTAGCTTACATAAAGTCAACAATTGCAACTCTTGATGATGTAAGCATTAAGGAATGAATAGTGATGTGTAAGAGAAAGTGATTGATGGGTGAATGACCAATGCATGGCCCCCCTTTCTCCCCTTTTTAGATCTGCCATTTTAAGTCCTTGCATGCCATGGAGTGGTCTTGTCTCCTTTATTAAAGTTAAGCTTATTAATTCTTGTGAAAAATTGTCCATATTTTGTATAAGTGAAGAGGTGATAAAGAAATTGTCTTATCACTAGATTTTGATAAGTTATCAATTGATAATTGATTCCAACTCTCAATTGATAAGTTATCTAAGGTGATTGGTTGGTCTACTTATTTATGTGTAAGGCTTATACATGAGATAAGGACATAGCCTTATAGAAAATTGTTTTAGGATTTCTATCCTACATTGTTTTGTAATTTATGATTTGATTTTTATAAAATTGTGAAATTTTCTAAAGTTGGATGAAATTATTCAAATTAAATTATCGATTAATTATTTAGGGTTAAAATTCCTTAATGGCTTTAAGGTTTACGGTTTTAAGTAGCTTTAGAGCTCGTAGTTCTTCAAGCTCAGGTTTTCTCAACAATTGGCTTTTGAATTGTAAAAATTTAATTCGTTTCTAAATATAAACTTAAGTTTTTAGTTTAGTTGATCTTTAGGAACATTCAGAAAGTACTCTTAATTGAGTCTTAGGCCTACTAAAAGTAGGTTTTACAGTGCTGGATGAAAAGAGGCCAAGTCCACTAAATATGGTGTTGACTTAACCGCATCATCCCCTTTGTTTCTATTTGTCTGTGGGTGGATTGACCTATTGATGATGGGGTTGTTGTTGGTTATCTACCCGGCGACATTAGGTCGGTCAATGGATTTGGTTCTTCTCGTCTACAACTAAGTGGTCGACACAGCCCTCGTGAAGGAGGCCTTCGATAGCATTCTTGAGGTAGTGACACTCATTAATGTTATGTTTGTGTGCTCTATAGTAGTCGCTATATTTACCTGAGTTTGCTACTTCTAGTGTCTTGCAAATGCTCGGGGGTTGCAAAAGCTGCCTTTAGACTTTATACATGATTTTACCAAGTAGTTAGATTAAGGGTATGTACGAAGTGTAGTCTTGGAACTTATACTTTTGCTTATCACGCTTTTCTCGTATAAGTGGTTATAGTTTGGTGTCACAAGGTCCTGGACAATCTTTCGCTAAGATGCAAGTGTTATTTCCTACCTCGAGTCAAGCTCTAATGGTGTCCTCTTGAGCTACATATTTCTCAGCAACTCTCATGAATTTGTCTAAGGAGTGATACATCTCCGAGGTCGAACACACGGAGTTATACCATAAAGAAGCGAATAAAAAACAAACAAGGAAAAAGTTAGCAAAGTTTGGATAGCTACCAAATAGATATGATACACCACTTAATCCTGCTAGGCCTACAATTTGCCATATATGATACACCAGTCCAAACTAAAGGATCACTCATCACTACTCCTTGATAAAGGGAATAAATAAGAGTTAAATGATAATGAGAACACTAAGGTTGCTCAAGTGAATAATTCTATATTGACTAGTTAATTGTTTGTGTACAAGAAAGTGGGGGTTTATATACCTATCCATTAGAGTTACTTACATGTGTGAAAAGAAAAAAAAGGGTATTCTACAATTAGGTTACATGAAACTTACTAAAAGGGGGAAAAAGAGACAAAGAATATTTAGTGCAAAAATTGAAGAATCCTTCTGGAAAGATTATGCTAGAAGACATGTGTCATGTGGTGGGTAGGAGTTAGGGCTATGATACAAAATAGACGAAACAGGAATGTGTTAGCAATCAGGGATCGGCCTAATTTGGACCAGGCCAAGGACCAATTAATTCTTTTAAAGTGAAGTCAACTCAATTTGGGGTCGGATGCCTGTGGTCAAATTGGCAACTCACCTCAGCTATTCTTAGGCCATCTTCTAGGATAAAGCATCGTTGCTGAACAGGGGCAGATATAACACAAGTAAGGATCTATAGTCAGGTTAGCAGGAAACCAACTCAGGATAGGAATCCCCGTCTCAGCTATGGCCTAGAGCTAGTATCCTCCAAGCGAGTCCTTAGAGTCCTCTAGCTCAGCTACGCATGATCATTTTAGGGTATTGATTCTTATCATCTGCCTGGGGGTCGGAAAGAGTTGTTTTCAAATCTGGAGAGGTCTCTGCTCTTTCTTCTAAGGCGCTCGTAGTATCTTCTTCTATTGGTTAGTGAGGAATCAAATTGGACACATTGAAGGTGTAGGAAACACCATAGTCATCAAGCAAATCAATTTGATAAATGCTATGGTTGATCCTCTTTAAGACCTTAAATGGGCCATCAGCTCAAGGCGATAGTTTACTCTGTCTTAAGTATGGGAATTGCTTTCAGCTGAGGTAAATCCATACTAAGTCTCCTGGGTAGAAGGAAACAACTCGATGGCCTTGGCTACCAATTTTGTGCTGTCTCTGATTGAATTTGGCAATCTTCTTGGTTACAAACTGGTGTAGTACATGTAATTCTTAGGCTCAATCAACTCTGGATTGACTCTCTTCGATCGCTGCTAAAGCACTAATCATATCCAGGGGAATAGTAGTGTTAAGGCCATAGATGACCTCAAATGGGATCTTCCTAGTAGTACTATGGATGGTTCGATTGTATGCGAACTCCATAAGTGGTAAGCACAGTTCCTAATCTCTTAAATTCTTTCCCACAATAACTCTAAGCAGATTGCCTAGCGTACTATTTACCACTTCAATATGGCCATCAATCTGAAGGTGGCTACTAGAGCAGAATATAAGTTTAGTTCTAAGTCTTCTCCAAAGAGTCTTCCAAAAATAGCTCAAAAATTTTGTGTCCCAACCTAAGACAATAGTGTTTGGTACCCTATATAATTGAACAACCTCCTGCAAAAACAAATTAATAATATATAAAGCATCATTAGTTCGATGGCATGGAATGAAGTATGCCATCTTGTTGAAGCATTCCACTATAACAAAGATAGAATCTTTACCCCTAGATGTTCGAGGCAACCCTAGGGCAAATTCCATGTTGAAGTCGACCTAAGGTAAGGTTAATATTGGCAGCGGTATGTATTCACCATAGGGTTCTCTCTTCCCCTTAGCTCGCTTACACACTTCACAACTACTAACTACCTTATGGACATCCTTGGCCAAACTTGGCTTATGAAAGTTCTTTCTCAATAGATTAGCTATCTTGGTCTCCCCAAAATGACCAGATAATCCTCCATTATGAGCTTCCTTGATCAATAGCTCATGCGTGGAGCAGTTTGGAATACATAGCTCATGGTCCTTAAATAGATAATCGTCCCTAAGATAATATCCTTTAACAACTACCCCTTCTTGACACTGTTCAACAACGAAACCAAAGTAAGGGCCAATAGCATACTGCTCAATGATGAGTGAGAATCCCAATAGTTATTTTTCTGTAAAGTGGTTAGTAATGTTTGCCGCCGTGATAGAGTGTCAGTGACCACATATGTACTTCCTTTCTTATGTCGAATGACATATGAGAACCTTTCCATAAATTCTAACCACTTAGCTTATCTCTCTAAGAGATTGTTCTTAATCTTAAGATGCTTCAATGATTTGTGGTCAATGTAAATAACAAACTCTCGTGGTAACAAATAGTGCTGCTAAACAGTAAAGGCTTAGAAAAGGGAGTATAGCTCCTTCTCATATACAGAATAGTTCAGGGTAGGACCACTAAGTTTCTCATTATGGTAGGCAACGAATCATAGCTCCTATATCAAGACAGCACTAATTCTAACTTTCGATGCATTACATTATAATTTGAAGGGCTTATCAAAATCTAGCAGTGATGGGATAGGTACTGAGGTGAGTTTTTCCTTAATCTTTCTAAAGCTCTATTTAGCTCTATCATTCCATGTAAATCCTTCACTCTTTTTTATCAACTCAATCAATGGGGTGGTTATTGTACTGAAGTCCTTAATAAATCGCCTATAGAAAGAAGCTAAGCTATGAAAACTTCGAACCTCAATAATACTCTCCGACGTTGGCCATTCTAAAATAGCTCAAATCTTTTCCTCATCTAATCTAATCCTTTCCCCTAACACTATAAACCTTAGGAAAACCATCTCATTTTGGAAAAAAGGTACACTTCTTTACATTCCCATACAACTTCTCAATTCCCAAAATGTTGAACATGGCTGTTCAAGTCGGTACTATATACCAATATGTCATCAAAATACACAACCATGCACCTTCCAATCAAAGGGCACATTACATGGTTCATTAACCTCATGAACATGCTCGGTGCATTAATAAGTCTGAACGGCATGACCGACCATTCATAGAGTCCGTACCTAATCTTGAAGGCAATCTTCCACTCATCTCCTGGTCTCATACGAATCTAGTGGTAGCCACTTCATAGATCAATTTTTGAAAATATCTTAGCATCATGAAGCTCATCCAATATATCATCAAGCCTTGGTATCTGATATTTGTATTTAATAGTAATCCGGTTAATTACTTGGCTATCGATACACATATGCCATGAACCATCTTTCTTTAGAACGAGTAGAGCCGATATCACGCAAGGGCTCATACTATCCCCTACATATCCTCGATCTATAAGCTTATCGACCTGTTTCTTCAGCTCGGTAGCTTACTTAAGGTTCATCGTGTATGTAGGTCGGTTCGGTAGGGCAGCGCTAGGCTACAAATCAATACACTGCTCTATTCTTCAGACTAAAGGTAGTCCTCTAGACAGTTCTTCCAAAAAAAAGTCGAAAAACTCATTTAGCAAGCTTCAAATCTCTTATGGAATATCCTCTAATTCCCTCATCTCTAAAAATCTCCTAACCAACAGGAACATAGGTTCTTCAGCCTTTTTAGCAACTCGGAGCTTTCTTCAGCTCATCACTAAGGCTTTCTTCTCACTAGTTCGGGTAAGTTGGTTATGGGTTTCATTTACTTAGGACAGGGTTATAGGTTGCAACACAATCTTCCTTCCATCCTTAACAAAGGCATAAGTGTTCTTATATCTATCATAAGCAACACGTTAGTCAAATAACCAAGGTCGTCCAAAAAGTAGATGTGAAGCTCCCATGGGGACAACATCGCAAACTACTTCGTCCCTATACACATTCTTAACACTAATTGGTAGAGTCATTTGTTTGGTTATATGCAGAGCACCCTGATCATGAAGCCAATGCAGCTTGTAAGGTTAGGGATGCTTTGAGGTCGGTAGACCCAACCTCTGCACAAAGGACTATAAAATGACATTAACACAACCTCCCCCATCCACAATGATCATGCATAATTAGCCTTTGATGGTACACTTAGTATGAAATAGATTCTCCTTCTAGTCCTCTTCAAAGTTCGACAAGGAACTCAATACTCATCTCAAGATTAAGGTCATCACTTCTCTTTGGTTGGCATAGACACAAGCCTCCTCTTCCTCTTCAACTTCGGGCTTTCCTACATCCTCTTCTTTCTTGGGCTCGCTCTAGTCGATATTATCCACCACATTTCCTTGAAGCACCATGACACGTCAGTTTGGACACTCAACAACCATTTATCTAAAGCTTAAGCATTTAAGGCACTTCACCTTACTAGTCTTCCATCTAGAGGTCTATCCTTTCTCATATATCATCGGGTTCAAGCTAACCTCAGGTTGACCTGTTTGACTGGCTCGACCCTACTGGCTTACTCAGCTATCATCAAATTAGTCATTCTATCCTCAACCCTATATATCCTCCTTAGCTCAGCTTAAATAAGTTGGCTCAGAACTAGGGGTCAGGAGAATGTTGGCCTAGGTCGACTTAAAACACTTCCCCTCTATTTTGACCCTTTGTGCTATCTTTATCACCTCTTCCAAGGTATAGAATCTCTATACTTCCACGATGTTGCGAATCTCGTACTTGAGCCCATAAATGAACCTCGATACTATACGGGCCTCAAGTTCTTCCATTTTGACTTAGATCATTAGTATCTAAAACTCTCTAACATAGTCATCAACAGATCGGCTTCCTTAGCGAAGCTCTTACAACTTTACAAACATATCATATAGGTAAGTCTCAGGTACAAAGCTACCTTTCAATAACCTTTTCATCTCATCTAAGGTTCTAACACCTCATCTTCTATCTTGTGCTCTGGCTATATTCAAATTCTTTCACCATATGGTAGCATACCCAGTAAACTCCAACGTAGCAAGTTGGACTTTGATTGCATCTATATATCCATAACATTCAAACACTTTCTCAACCTTCTCTTCCTACTCCAAGTATTTGTTTACATCTCCACTTCCACTATAGAGCAGGATTTGAACCTTAACATTATATCTAGCCCTCGAAGAGCTCAACGTCTTCGTCCCTATGCTTAGTAATAGTCAGCTTCTTCTTCTTCCTCTCTAAACTCTTCAACATCTAACTCTTTATCATCTTCCTCAATCTTCTCTAAGTCTAGTCTTCGTCTAATAGCTCTTCTAGCTCGAGGGGGTAGAATTAGGAGAGCGGCTTGACCAGCTTAGTCATAACCCCTCTCTTGAATATTTTCAAGTAGATTTTGTAGCAACATACCTTGGGGTTGTTTGCTGTTAACTTATATTACTGTAACTAGATTCTCAACAAGGTTTGTGAGTCTATCGAGTTTGTCGTCAATGGACATTGGGGTGTTACTACCATTATGACCACAACTAGGTTAAGCACTACTACTCTGGTCACCAATAACACCTTGAACACTCGAATTTGACACAGTACAATACTTCTCATATAGATTGACAATTCACTAACAACTTTAATGCCTAATAGTCACTCAAATAGAATAAAAAACAAACTTGCTCTGTTTTTGCAATGAGAAACAGAGTAACAATGAAATCACACTTGCTATCATACAAACATGCTATAGTAGCTACAAAAAGAATATAGCAGCCACTAATAGTAAAGCCAACCAAAACTTCACTGTAACTTTACACACTCCCTCTCGAAACCATGCTTTGATACCAGCGAAGCTGATGCATCTCCAAAGTTGAACACACGAAGTAGCACCCCAATGAAGTGAATAAAAAACAAACAGGGAAAAATAGCAAAGTTTAGGTAGCTACCAAATGGATATGATACACTACTCGATCCTACTGAGCCTACAATTTGCCATATATGATACACCGGTCAAACTGAAGGATCATTTGCCACTACTCCTCGATAAAGGGAATAAATAAGAGTTAAATAATAATGAGAACACTAAGGTTGCTCAAGTGAATAATTATGTATTAACTAGTTGATTGTTTGCATACAAGAAAGTGGGGGTTTATATATCCACCCAATAAGGTTACTTTACATATATGAAAAGACAAAAAATGGTATTCTACAATCAGGTTACATGAAACTTACTAAAAGGGAGAAAAAGAGAAAGATCATGCCAGAAGACATATGCCATGTAGTAGATGGGAATTAAGGATATGATACAAAGTAGACGAAACAGAAAGTGCTGGCAATTAGGAGTCAGCCTGATTTAGACCAGGCTAGCGACCAATTAGTTCTTTTGAAGAGAAGTTAGCTTAATTCGGGGTCGAATGCCTATGGTCGAATCAAGAGCTTGCCTTGAATATTCTTAGGCCATCTTTTAGGATAAAGCATCGTCGTTGAACAAAGGTAGATCTAACACAAATAAGGATCTAATAGTCAGGTTGGTAAGAGATTAGCTCAAGATAAGAATCCTCGTCTCGGCTATAGCTTAAAGCTAGTATCCTCTAAATGAGTCCTTAGAGTCCTCTAACTCGGCTACGCATGATCAGTTTAGGGGGTTGATTCCTATCAAAGAGTTAGGCTTATCCAAAGATATAATGTTGAAGAGCCTCCCATTCAGATCTATACTTGTTAAGAGTTCTTGTAAAGTTGTCTTAATGTATAGCTTAGAAACTTGTAGCTTAGCTCGGTTAAAGCTCTCAAGATACACTCACAAGCTTTCATTAAGGCATTGTTTGACTATGATGGAGTCTTATCGTGGGACTCTGGAGCTAAGGAAGTGTTGTCGAAACTTGCTTCCTAAATCATTGAATGAAGTGACTAACACCTTAGGAAGGGTGTTAAACCAAAGCAAGGCGACTTTTGCTAGTGTACTAGGGAAGGCCTTGCACATGATGGCATCTATGAAGTTATGGAGGCTGATCATTGTTCGAAAGTGGACAAGGTGGTCTTCTACATTGGTAGTACCATCATAGGTATTGAGATGTGATATTCTTGCATTGATGGAGAGCATTTCCTAGAGGATTGAAGATATGAAAGGGCTCTTTATCGAAGTAGAACTTAATGGTCATACAGATGATTCGACCTTCTTTTGATCATGTACATTAGAAGTGTAGCAAAGGTGCTCATTGAGCTCATCTAATACAAATTCATGGATAAACACACGAACCTAATATCACATGTAACCAAGGGATGGGTCTGAGCCGCAAGATGGCTCAAAACATGTACAAACGTTAGATATGACGCACCGATACCTTACACGAGCTCAAGACATACTTGATATGACATACGAATGTAGCTGGAGGTTACTAGCCATTAGTCTATACACAAAAGGCTAGATAAGAGTAGCTCAAGAGTAAGTAACAGAACACTTAGCTCAAGAAAGTATATCCGAAAAGTTTAATCTGATAATTGTTGCAGCTATTACAATGTATAAGTATTTATATGACTTAATTAGGGTCAATCCTAAGTGAGTAAATTACAAAAAAGATTCCTACTAATAAAGGAAAAAGAGAATAATTTACAAGGGCATCAATGTAATCATGCAAAAAGAATATTCGTTGATAATAAGGACAGTACAAATGTTAGAAAAGGATAATGCATGAATAATTTTGCTCATTATGTGGTCCCAATAACACTATGAGTCAAGCAAGGGATGGCCATGATTAGGTCTGGTCAACATCAGCAGTATTATAGCTCTGATTGCTAAGATTAGATGGGGGTTAGCTCAAGGGCAACTTACATTCGGGTCAGCTTTAGGTGGTTGGCTCCTAACAACTGTCAGCCTGACTTTGGTAGTGGTCAAGTTGATAATATTCTGATTTGATGCTGGGAATGTTGCGTGGTGTAGAGGTTGGCTTGGCACATCGACTAGTCACCTCAACAGCTTCTTGGATGATGTAGGAAGTAAAGTAGCTTGGGAGGTCTGACTAGTATAAGCACTGCTCCTCAGCACTTAACTCACCTCAAATAGCTCAACAAACCATCTAAGCAAGCCATCAGGTTTGGGAGCACATAATTAGTCCTTGATCCCTATCATCTCCTCTAAGTTATTTGAGATTTCGGATCAAATTTGGCTTAGCTCCAGGTTGCTTGTTCTCAGAAGTGTAAGGTTGGAGATCGACAGTGTTAAAGAAGTTCGAGACTCCATATCCTTTAAGTAGTTCAATCCTATAAGTATTAAGATTGATCCTTTCAAGCACTCTAAAAGGTCTATTAGCCCTAGGGGATAACTTGCTCCTCCTCAAATTTGGGAATCACTCCTTGTTGAGGTGGATCCAAACCAAATCACTAGGTTGAAACTCTCTCTTCTTCCATCCTCGACCTCACCTCTCGAGCTTAGCATTAGATAGGCTTAATTGCTTTATCACCTTTTAGTGTATGGCTCTGATGGCCTTAACTATTTCTATGGTTGACTAGTCATCATCAAGTCTCGATTAGAGTGCTTGGTCAACCAAGAGCTCAGGGTTAAACCCATAGGCGACCTTGATTAGACACATGTTTGTCATGCTATAGGCAAACTCAATGATTGGCAAAAACAAATCCCAATCAGCCGTGTCTAGTCTGACAACAATCTATAGCAAAGTTCCCACAGTTCTATTAGCAACCTCAGTTTGCCTATCAGTTTGTGGATGGTAGGACATGCTGTACAATAGCTTAGTTCCCATTTATCTCCATAATGTCTTCTAAAAGTGGCACGTAAACTTAGAGTCTCAGTCCGAAACAATGGTTTTGGGCATGCTGAAAGTTAGATTATTTCCTGGAAGAAAAGAAAAGAGATAGTCAAATTGTCATTAGTTTTGGAACAAGGCACGAAATTTGCCATCTTACTAAATTGATCTACAACCACCAGATAAAATCCTTCCCTTAATTTATCCTTGGTAATCCCAACATGAAGTCCATACTTAGCTCGAACTAAGGTTTGGTCGGGATGGCTAAGGGTAGATAGTGGCCTTGCTTAGCTCGAATCTTTGCCTTTTGATAAGTTGCACATCTTTCCAATACGGACTGCACATCTCTCATCATTCTTAGACAAAATAAACTCGCATATTGTACTTTATGGGTTCGAAGCTGGCCAAAGTGTCCTGTCAATCCTCCTCTATGAACTTCATGTATTAGCAATTCTCTCATGGAATAGGTCGGGATACATAGTCTCCTCTTCCTGAATAAGTATCCGTCTTCTTTATGATAGTCATCTAGTGTCCGTCCTTCCTCACACTAGGCATATATAAGACTAAAGTGTGGATCCTCAATATACAAATTCTTTATTGTTGAAAAGCTAAGTAGCCTAGTCTACAGCTCGGTTAGGAGAGAATGTCATCTCAATAGGGCATCAGCCACTATATTGTTCTTTCCATTCTTGTATTTTACGATATAAGAAAAACCTTCCATGAACTCGACCCATTTGGCTTACCTTCGAAATAACTTAGGTTAGCTCTTCAAATATCTTAAGAATTCATAATCGGCATAGATCACAAACTCCTTAGGTAGCAAATAATGTTGCCACATAGTTAGGGCTTAGATTAAGGAGTAAAACTCTTTACCATATACAGAATAGTTGAGTTTAGCTCCTCGAAGTTTCACGCTAAAGTAAGTAATAGGTTGTCCTTCTTACATCAGCACGGTACCTATGCCTAATCTATACGCATCACACTCTACTTTAAAAACTTTATCAAAGCTCGGCAAAGCTAAGACAAAGGTTATAGTCAACCTCTCTTTCACCTCCCCAAAACTCCTCTTCTCTTTCTCTCCCCATCTAAATTCAGATCTCTTCTTTAGCAGTTTAGTAAGTTGGGCCGCAATTGTACTAAAATTCTTTATAAATTTACGATAGAATGATGTTAGGGCGTGAAAACTTCTCACGTCTACAAAAATAGGTTGGCACAGGCCATTCTATGATCTCTCTTATTTTCTTATCGCTGACTCGAATGCTACCTCTACTCATAACAAACCCTAAGAAGATCACCTTAAGTTGGCAAAAGTCACATTTCTTCAAATTGGCATAGAGCTATTCAACTCAGAGTTTTGCAAAGACTCTTTAGAGATGCTCCTAATGAGTCTTCTAGTTAGGGCTGTATACCAAAATGTTATCAAAATAAACTATGACAAATTTCCCTATTAATTCTGAAAGCACATGATTCATCAGGCACATAAATGTGCTCGGTGCATTAGACAATCCAAATGGCATTACAAGCTATTCATATAAACCATGTCATGTCTTGAATGTAATCTTCCATTCATCACCCTTACACATCGAATCTAATGGTATCTAAATTTAAGGATGATCTTGGAGAATATTCTCGCTCCATTCAGCTCATCCAACATATCATTAAGCCTTGGTATGGGATCCCTGTACTTTATGATAATGCGATTGATTGCATGGCTATCTACATACATTCTCCAAGATCCATCTTTCTTTGGCATTAATAAGGTCGACATAATATAGGGGCTAAGGTATTTACATACATACCCCTTCTCCATCAACTCATTGATTTGCTTCCACAATTTAGCGGCTTATTCAAGATTCAATCTATAGGCAAGCTTGTTCGGTAGTGTGGCTCCTGTCTGCAAGTCAATTGCATGCTTGATGCCTCGAATTGAAGGCTGACTTCTTGGTAGCTCCTCTAGAAACAGGTTGACAAACTCCCCTAGCAAGGTTTTTACCTCACTAGGTAACTCCTTATCCTCAGGTCTCATCTCCAGAATTCTTCAGACTAGTAGATAGGTCGGTCATTAGAGCTCCATCTCTCTTTTCAGCTTAACTCAAGTTAGTATCAAAGCTTCTTTCTTTAAGGTTCGACTCAGTTGGGATTACATGACCTTTACTTGCTTAGCAGTCATAGGACTTAATTTCATACTCCACAGAACATATATTCCTCTTCCATCATATATAACTACTTAATCAAACATCTATGGTTACCCCAGCAGAATGTAGGACGCATTCATGGGCAGCATACCATAGAGTACTTCATCTTGGTAACTACCAATGCAAATCGACATAAATACCTGTTTGTTTACCTATAAGGCTCCTTTATCACTAAGCCAATGAAGCTTATAAGGCTTTGGGTGGGGCTTGGTTAGCAATTTTAATTGCTAGACCATAAATGAAGAGGTTGTATTGGTGTAGCTCCTATTATCAACGATTAGTGCACATAAAGACATATTCACCTTACATTCGATATAGAAGAGATTTTCCCTCTGTTTGTATTTAAGTAGAAGACTAACACTCATCGTCCTTCTTAACACTAAATTAGCCAGCATAAAGTTACCTTCTTCACTATAGATAATTTCTTCCTCAGACAATTCAGCTTGTCCATCCTCTTTCATCTCTTCTACTTCCTCATCAGTACTGTCGACTTCAATAGTTAGCATCTCACCTTGGATCACCAAAGTTCTTCTATTCGAACATTGAGTGGCCATGTGTCGATCCTTGGCATTTGAAACATTTGATCTCACTCATCTTCCTCCCTAAACTCTGGCCCTTCTCAAACTTCCTCAAGGGTTCCTTCTCCTATACTTGGGTAATCTAAACAAGTTAAACCTTAGCAACCTTACTTGGTTCCATTCACACAGGTCGGCTCCAAATAGATCCGTTACTACCAGGTCTATTGATAAGTGGTTAGAACCTTCCTATTCGGCACCTTTCTATCCTTTGGAAGGCTTAGACTACATCATCAAGCATTCCAATATCTAAAGTTTTCAGGACATCTTCAATCCCACACTTCAGTCCACCAATGAACCGAGATATAGTTTGACCCTTTAGCTCCATGACTTCACATCAAATCATTAACATTTGGAATTCCTTAGCATAAGTGTCTACACTTGACCCTCTTGCCTCAACTCTTACAGTATTTTAAAAGCATCTTATAAATAATAGCTTGGCACAAACCTTCTCTGCATAACCCTCTTCATTTCATCCTAACTCCTAATATCTCGTTCTCCTTCCCTTTTTCGGGTGGCTTGCAAGTTCTTCCACTATAGGGCGACATAACTAATGAACTCCAATACAACAAGTCTAACATTTGCATTGTTAGGTACGTCATAGCATTCAAATTGCTTTTCAATCCCATATACCTAATCCAGGTAATCCTCAGCATCACTACTCCTAGAAAAACTTGGAATACGCATCCTCAACCCTTCAACTCTAAGGGCTCATACATTTCTTTCTTTAAGATTTAATACTCCTATACTTCATCGTCTCTTTCCTCTTCTTCCTCAATTTCTTCAAGTGCTAGCCTTTTCCTAGCATCCTTACCCATTCCTTCAACTTAGGGCAGTCGAGCTAGGGCATTAACTCGCCCAAATTGACCATTGCTTTGCTCCTGCTGCTTACGTCCTCTAGTAAGGTTATTTCTAGCTCATTATCTATCTTCTTGGATAACTGTCACCAAACTAACTGCCAGTTTGATAAGCCTATCCAAGTAGTCACCCACTGACTATGGTTTGAAGTTTCCTTCTTTCCTTTGGCCATATTGAGTACTACTTTCTTGGTTTCTTAGATTTCGCTAAACACTTGAATCCGATATTGTTGGTTAACTTAGAAAAATGGATGTTTAAAGCAATACTCAAAGTTCTCTTTGGGAATGACAACAAAAGAACAATAACTACTAGTCCCACTACCATGATAACTACATACAGCAAATAAACAAACAACTACACTCTATTTTTATGTATAGGAAATATGGGAAAATAGAGCATAGAACCTTCTCAACTTCCAAAATCCTAAGTTAGCAACATAACCTCTAACATACAAGGACAATAATAAACCACTCCAAGAACACAGTAACAGAGTCCATCTTTGAACATAGCCAAGTTCTGATACCAAGATGATACGGATTCATGGATGAACACATGAACCCAATATCATGAGTAACCAAGGGATGGGTCGGAGCCATGAGATGGCTTGAAAAGTAAATGATAGTCAAAGGTTGAGCAAGGGTTTTCGTACACCAACGTTAGATATGATGCACCAACACCTCATACGAGCTTAAGACGCACTTAATGTAATACACAAGTTTAGCCAGAGGTTACTTGCCAACAGTCTACACTCAAAGGATTAAATAAGAGTAGCTTAAGAGTAAGTAGCAGAACACTTAGCTCAAGAGAGTATGTCCAAAAAGTTCAATCTGATAACTATTGCAACTATTATAATGTACAAGTATTTATATGACTCAATTAGGGTAAATCCTAGGTGAGAATAAATTACCAAAAAGATTCCTGCTAACAAAGGAAAAAGGGAATAATTTATAAGGGCATAAATGTAATCGTATAAAAAGAATATCCATTAACAATAAGGACAATACAAATGTCGGAAAAGGATAGCATATGTGTAATTTTGCTCATTCTATGGTCCGGTAACATTACGAACCGAGTAAGGGTAGGCATTGATTAGCTTTGTTCGGCATCAGCAGTTTGGTAGCTCTAATTGCTATAACTGGATAAGGATTAGCTTAGGGGAAACTCACATTCGAGTCGACTTCAAGTGGTTAGCTCTTGGCAATTGTCAACCTGGCTTCGACAATAGTCAAGTTAATAGTATTCTGATTCGATGTTGGGAATATTGCGTGACAGAGAAGTTAGCTCGGCATGTCGATTGGTCACCTCAATATCTTCTTGGATGATGTAGAAAGCGAAGTAGCTTAGTAGGTCTAATTGGGGTAAGTACTACTCCTCAACACTTAACTCACCTTAAACAGCTAGGCGAAACATCTAAGCAAGCCCTCGAGTTCAGGAGCATATGATCGATCCTTGATCCCTATCATCATCCATGTTCATATCTTCATAGTCTTTTGGCAATGGCCTTAGTAATAGGATATTGGCTTGTTTACTTATCGTTGTGCACTTTCCCTCTGCTTATGTTTTACTACGATTGTGAATGAGCTACCCCTGAAGGTCTTTGTATTGCTGGTAATCATGCTGAATGTGTTTACATGAGAGAGTTAGGTACGCATTGCACCATTGGTCATTGTTGCTCAGCTGTAAGGAGGACTCGACTGTTGCCTCCTTATTTGGATGCTTTTGAGATGCGTTCTTGAGCAGTATTGCATCTTTGTACAAAGCCGTAGTAGATTCATAGTACTTTTTGTTTTCTTCCAACATTTGCTAGATAAGTAACCTAAGCTCCTAAACTTCAATGTTTTCATTTTAAGATGGAAAGGGTTGATTACCTCCACCTTGTTGGGAGGTATGAGAGTCTTCCACATGGGAAGCCTGTAAGTTATTGTTCTTGCTATTAGCCATCGTTGTTGTGGTAGCATGAAACAATGGGTGCCAAAATGTTGATCATATAGAAGACCAACTAAGAAGTAGGGTTAGATCGAGCTTAGCTTCGCCTCCTGTTCCTCAATACTTGCAAAAAGCCTCTTATGGGTAAGACTACAAAGGCTCTCCAATGCGCAAGTTAGCAGGGAGGACCAAGAGAGGGGAAGGTGGGCACTGGATATCAAGTGGGTTGTGCTTGCCTAGTGTATGAGTGTGTTACTCCTATTGAATGAAAGGGAGAAGGGGTCTAAGAATGATAGAGAGAGAAAAGGAAATGGAAGAGCTAGGTCTCATCGACCCCCCTTACTTGTTGGGGCCTAGTGCCTTTTATACGATTTACCTAGACACATGGCAATTGAGGGTTCATTTGTACTAGTTGTCGATAGACAATACACTTCACAGTAGGTGACAAAGCTTTACTATAAGCGACATGATATAGTTGATTGAACTACCAACTTTACACTTCAGTGATCTGGTATGAGCAAAGGTATTCAGTGCGCTGACCGTACTATAGATGTTAGATTCTCATTAATAAGTTATAGTTGGTTGTATCCACTAAAGACAAAAATCGGGCTGAAGTGCTCATTGAAGGCTAGCCGATGCTTAATAGGAGTTAAGCCTCAGACTGACCCTAGACGGTTAGTAGGCTTATGATCGCCTATCAATTGATTTATTCGGTCATTTGTTATTTAGCTTGTCGAAGATATTACAATGCGGGGAGTTAGCTTACCCTAGCTTAACATTCTTCATCGATGCAGGCTCATAGACTTAAGAGGGAGTCGTGGTGCAACGCGTAAGGCTATTGCCTACTTAGGTGCTTATTAGGCATGCCTTGTGATGGGCTTTGGTTGTTATGCCTTAGGCCAAGCAAGAATTAAGTATTAGCATATGAATTCTAAAGGGAAAAACAAAACAAAAAAATAAAAGAAAAGGTTAAGCCTTGTGAGCTACTCACGAATGTGACTTACCACTGCTTAAGAACTCATGTACCACTATGTCACCAAATGTAACTCACTAATTAGACATAGTATGTTGCTCACCAACACAACCTTGCTTAAAGATTGTTATGAGCCAAGTTAGTTACTCTCAATGATGAGAAGAAAACATGAAATGGGTATATTTCATTTATGAAGCAAAATTCTCCTTACAATAGTAGTACCAAGAGAGTATTTATACTGGCTCCTACTAAGGTCACTTGTGCTGAGTAATTTACTAAAATGGGTAAAATGAAATTACAAATCAAAGTACAGTCGAAATAAAAATAAACTTCTAAATTCCATACTTCTAATCCATTTCTAATGTTTGCAACTTACGACTAATTATGCCTTTGAACATTCTAGGATTTGCTTCTATACTAGGTTGATTAATTTCTAACCTCTTATTTCCCTTCTTCTAATGATTTAATTGATTAATGTGAGCCCCTAAGATCACATTTAGAGTAATTGAGCTTAGATTTAGGGCCTTTAGGGGAAAATTATCCAATTACGCCCAAACTTTATGACTAAGATAGAAAAGTTAGTTGAAGTGATTTAGTGGAGTTAGATTTTAAAAATAATGACCAAAAATTCCAATTTTGCCCTTAGAAGTAGGATTATTTAATGTAGTATAAATGTAATCAAAACCCCTTGTCTTTAAAAGTAGAATTATTTAATATAATATAAATATGATTAAAACCCCTAAAACTAAGCTCGGAATGCAACAAGTACTTAAAGATAAGTTAGTTAAGCTATAAAATGAGATAATATAGTATAATTTACTATATGAATATATACGTATTTTTATTAGTATACCTCATATAAATAATAATTATATTCATAAATTAATCCAAAATTTCATAATTATATATAATATGTGTTGAATTCATAAAAATAAATGAGAAATATATCTTAAAAATAAAAGATACGTTAGAAACATTATTATATGAGTATAATTATATGTTGCACATGATATATACATAGGATATATACTTTTATATTAATAAAATAACTAAATACTAATATAACATACTTAAAATACTTAAATAATTACAAAATCTACCTAACAATTCAAGATTGTGGCTAGAAATTCTTGGAAAATTTTGATGGTAGCTAAATAAAGTAGGAAACATGACTCAAAAGTAACAATTACATGTAGGATGACACCACCACCTTGAAAGTTTGGGAAAAAATTAAAAGAAAATTTCATGCAGCAAAAATTATACCCTATAAATACCAACTGACCTCAAATATACTAGGTTTAAGAATTTAGAGTTTAGATCAGTAAAAGAAAAAAATTAGAAAAAATCGTAGGAAATAGAAAAAAAAAGGAAAAAATTAGAGCAATAACTAAGCCCTACTAGTTCCTTAACCCTCGGATGTTTTGCCATCAAGCCTTATCGTCCCCAAGTAGTCTACCTAGTACACAGGCCTTTTGATAACCCTTCACCACCTTACGACCACTAAAGCACCCAAGAATAGGTTAGTCAAACTTTTGCCTTGTTTTTTAATTATTTGTAAAAAATAGTAAATTCACCTTGAAATTTTTGGAAAATTTTCTATCTAGATCATTTTAGATATGCTTTTGTGTGATGTAATATCTCATAAATCAACAATTAAGATAAGAACATATGAGTAATAGGACAAAGCCCTATTATTGTATGATCAGGGTCAATAATTTATCTAGGACATTAAGAAAAATAAACTGATTAGGCTAGAAACTTACAAAAAACTTGATAACCCTAATTAAAGAGTTCTCGTATATTTAGAAATCCATAATATAATAATAATATCAAAAACATAATCAAAATAGAGAGAATTTACTCTATATAAGACAGTAAAGTTAAATTTAGGGCAATCATACCTAAATTTAAGGCTTTTGAGAAAATTTATCTAATTGAGCCCAAACTTTACTACTAAGTTAAAAAAGTTAGTTGAAATGAACTAGTAAGGTTAGATTTCAAAAATAATAATGCAAAATCCCAAATTTAGCATTAGAAATGTGATTATTCAATATAATGTAAAAATAATCGAAATCCTTAAAAGCGAGCTCAAAATGCAAGGACGACAGTTAATTATGCAATAAAATAAAATAATATAGCATAATATACTATATGAGTATACACGTATTTTTATGAGTATACTCGGTATATATAATAAATATACTCGTAAATTAACCTAAAATAATACAATTATATACAATATGTGCTAAATTCATAAAAATAATTAGAGAATATCTCTTAAAAATAAAAGATATGTTAGAAACATTAATATATGAGTACAAATACACATTAAATGTGATATATACATAGGATATACACTAGTATATTAAGAAAATAATTAAATATTAATATAATATATATAATATTAGTATTTAATCAAAATATCTATTAAATCTTATCTAATAGCCGTCAAAATTGCTGGACATGCTAGAAATCACTTAGCAAATTGTGGGAGTTGATTTTTGCTGAGTCAAAAGTGAAAATTTTCTAATTAAGCCACCTCTTACTATGCAATTTTCAAGGAAAATATTAAAACAAATTACTTAATAATTAAGAAAAAAATTCAACCAACCTTAATATCTATAAATAAGACTCCCCTACAATAGATACACATTTAGGAACTCAAATTATACAAAGGACAAATAAAAAAATCAAAGGAAAATAAAATAAAAAATTAGAATAAAAACAGAGTAAGGATCGAGTTAAGATGGTTCCTCGACCATTCGAAGATCTGACATGGAGCCTTGCCACTACCTAGCATAGAAACCACTGGTTAGTCTAACTGACAACCCCTCTCTAGCCAACGGTAGCTAGAGCTATAATGAACTTAGGTTTCGAGCTTTTGCCCTATTTTTCTCTATTTTTGAAAAATAAATAAATTAATTAGGAAAAGTATGAAAAAATTAATTTCATGGTTATTTTAGATGCACTTTCATTTCATTATTTTAGATGTAATTTCATTTCATTATTTTATTTTAACAAAATTATGAATATTTAATGTACTTGCTTAATAAATGTACTATTCACTTGAAATTTGAAATTTAAAATAAATACACTAAATGATGTAATTTTTATCTTAAAATTTTTGTACAAGATGTTTATGATATATATGTAATTTCAATGTAGCCTAATTTTTTATTTAAATATTTTTAATATTTATTGTATTTTCCAACTCAAAAATAGCTCGAAAATAGGTTGAAATTGTGAAATAAATAGGAAATTATGAAATTAAATGATGAAATGGACATGTACTGATTTCTAATAAATAATAATAATGTTGGGATAAGTTGAAATCAATTTGGTGCAAAAAGAATTACAATTGGGTAATTTAGAATAATTTAAGAGTAAAATCGTAAATACGAATATATAGGCGATAAATTAAAAACTTAAAACCAAGTACTAGCTAAGTCCCCTATATTTTTAGGAGTCTATATAAATTTTTGGGGATTTATTTGGTAACTCAAGCTATTTATTACGAATTTATGTAGTAAAATAACTTAAGTTATAAACCGGGACTCATTTTTAGTAATAATATGTTAAAATATGATAAATAGTTGAACAAAAACTATTTATATATGTACTGGTTAGATTGGATAAAAAATTATATTTTTAATATATTTAATGATATTATAATAACTAGGATATGAGATATATGTATTAGGGTTAGATAATATTTATATTATACAGATATATTGACAAATTAGGTAAAATATAATTCAATAACAAAAAATATGTATAATAAGATAATATTTATATAGATACGTATAGCTGTATTAAAAGCTCAAACTAACCATTAAAATTCATATATAGAAATAAGACCTATAACACTTGTCATTAGGTTTATACGAACTCAACGACACTAATTTTATTAAAATCAGACAATCTTAGGTAATATAACCTATAACTCTATAATATTCTAAAATGTATGTATTACGGTGATCTTACTAGAAATGTAATGTGATTAAATCAATTAAAAGTACGTTTCAATACGATCGAAACAATATATAATATGTATAATATAAATTAAGGATATTATCAATAATTAATAAGTTAACTTAATATATATATATATATATATATAACACAACAAGACTATATGTTATTGTGATAATATATTTATATATATATATATAATTGTTTTAGATCAAACCCTGATATTTTTGTAATTACTATGAAAACTAAATTTAAGTTTTATGTATATAGGATTTCCTGATGGTCAGATCGTTGACAACCCGAGTCTTCCATAGTAAGCATCTAAGCAGGTAAGTGGAATTAATGCTTTACAACATTTTGGGATATAATTTCAAAATATCTGAGGACTTTGATATATATTGGCTTGTGATCGTAGTTAGTTGCTTGTATGTATGCGACGCTTGTGGTTAGGTTTTGATTTGCTATGATGGGAGCTGAGCTCCATGATACAATTGTTCTGTGAATATTATTATGCTTGAATTGTTTAAGCTTGGTCGATCACTTTGAAAATGAACTAACTCAAACTTGGCTTAACATCCAACCTGATATGCATCATAACCTATTAGGAGTAATGACTAGGATTCTCGAGCCAAACATAGACTCCCTTCGATGAGGATAGCTGAAATGGTCCTTTCCTTACCTTTAGTCAAATTAAGTGATAGGAGAGAAGGTTATGACAAGGTTAAGGGTTGTAGTTCAAAGGTGGTTACGGGAGGAGGGTATTCTTCATTGTACAAGCCCTAATTTGGTCTCGATTCGCGAGTGCGCAATGTCAATCTCCTCAACCTAGATTAGAGTAGGTGAAATTTCTCTAATTTCACGATGGACCGGATAACATCGTATAATGTCATTTACTTATACATGCATTACATCTAATCAACTTGGTTGAAAATCATACTTATGATGTGCTGAGTGTATACTTTTGTCTTTACCTCACTTATCAAGCAAGTTGTCGCTTATTCCCTTATAGTTTGTTTTATAGGTTCCAAATGGCTTACAAGTACTTACCCAATACCAGAACCTTGGTAAATTAGGACAAGGAGTGAGATACAATAGGAAATGATCGGTTATTACCCTTAGTATTAACTTTTTATCTTTTAAGGAAAACTACACAAAACTCTTCAAAGGGCTTGATAATTTTTAATATTTTTGTTTGTATATGAAATGACAAATACCTAGAAGATTTACTACTACTCTTTTATAAGATCAAATTACAAATTTATTTTTAACAAATTAGTTCAAATGATTACTCCATAGGTTTATATCAAACATGTATCAAATTAGATGCTTCAAAAGAATAGAGTCAAGTACGCTTAATATGAATTAGATCTAGGATACCAACTGTAAGGACAATTTCTATCTTAGGATGGCTTATACGGCGAGAATGTTACGACTTCACCTTTTCATGGCATGACATGTGATATGTTTGTTTTTGTAAAATTTTGAATATTTAATACATTTTCTTAAGAAAGTTACTATTCACCTGAATTTTGACTTTCAAAATAAATGTATTAAATGATGTTGTTCCTAGCTCAAAATTTTTGTATAGAATATACATGATATATAGATAACTTCTATATGGCTAGATTTTTTATTTGAGTATTTTTAATATTTATTGTGTTTTTAGCCCTGAAAATAGTTAGAATTAAGGTAAAAATGTGAAATAAATAGGTTTTGTGAAATTAATTGATGAAAATAACCTCTATTAACTTCTAGTGAATTATAATGATGTTAGAATAGGTTGAAAATAATTGTATAAAAAGAATAACATTTAGGTAATTAAGTATAATTTAGGGGTAAAATTGTAAATTTAAGTATATAAGCAGTCAATCGATAACATGAAACTAAATGATAATTGAATTCCTTATACTTTTAGGAGTCTATAGAAATTTTCGAGAAATTATTCGATGACTCAAGCTATTTATTATGAATTTACATAGTAAAATAGCTTAAATTATAAACCAAAACTCATTTTTAGTAATAATAGACTAAAATGTGATAAATAATGAAATAAAAACTACCTATATACGTACTAGTCAAATTTGATAAAAATTAAAAATTTTAATATATTTAATGATATTTTGGTGATCGGGATATGTTATATACATGTTAAGATTAGATAATATCAATATTATAGAGTTATGTTAACAAATTATGTAAAATATAGTTTAATTACATAACATACGCATAATATGATAGTATTTATTTAGATGCGTATAACCATATTAGAAATTCAAACTATTCATTATAAGTTATCTCTAGAAATAGGACCTGTAATACATGTTATTAGGTCTATACGAACCTAATAGCACTATTTTTACTAAAATCGAGTAATCTTGGATAATATAACATATATCTCTATAATATTACGAGAATTTATATATTATAATAACCTTACCGTAATTGAAACATAATTTAACCGATTAAAAATACATTTTGATACAATCGAAATGATATGTTACATGTAATAGTGTAATTATATAGATTATTAATATTTAATAACTTAACTTGACCTATATAGTAAAACTATATATTATTATATAAGGAAAATGATAATATACTTATATATATAACCGTTGTTGATAGAACCCTAATGTTTTCATAATTATACAAAAACTAAATTTGAGTTTTTTATATATAGGGTCTCCTAGTGATAAGACCATTAATGACCCAAATCTTTCACAGTAAGAGTTTGAGTAGGTAAGCTAGGATTATAGGTTTACTACTTGTTGTGATACTATATTAGAGTATTTAAAGACTTAAGAGTACTTATGTTTGTAATTGTGATTAGTTGTTTGTGTACATGCTATGTGTATCATTGGTATTCAGTTGTGATAAGAGTTAAACTTTTTGGCATACTGTTTTACATGATCACATCATTTCTGTATCGTGTAAACTTATTTGGTTACCCTTAATTACAACCAATAATGATTCGACTATAATAAAACTGGACATACATAAGAACCATTAGGGGAAACGATTAGGAGTATTGGGTTAAATACCAACTCTCTTCGACAAGAATAGCTAAATGGTTCTTTCTCATCCTTAGTCAAATTAAGTGATAAGTAAGGAGATCACAGCAATAGTGGAGGCTATGGTTTGAAGATGGTTATGGGATGAAGGTGTTCTTCATTGCACAAGCTTGAGTTTGGTCTAATTTAAGTCGTAATGAAACCCCTCAATTTGTGTTGGAGTAGATATAATTTTTTTAACCTCACAATGGACCAAACAACATTGTGCAATATTTCAAGTGGTTGATTGCATTATATTTCATCATAATTAATAACCTTGCTTGTAATTATTTGGTACTCTTTTAACTTCATCTTACTTACTAAATTAGTTGTGCTCACATCCCCATAGACTCTTTTGCAAGTGATGAGTAAAGATCAATATATTCAAATATCATCACCTTCAAGTTAGTATGCTGTTAGCTGGGAAAGTGAGGAACAAAGAATCCATTGAATTTAGGCTTTTGACATTTTTTTTTTTTTAGTTTTAAGTTTTAAGAAAACTAATTGAGAATTCTTTAAGATACCCACTAGTTTTTTATCTTAATGTAGATGACTTCAAAACCTATGGTTTTTAGTAAATCCTAATTGTAAATTATAACTCTAGATGTGAGATGTTGATGTAAGTACTGTTGTGTTATGAGATAATAAGTTATATAGAACATATATTTTGCAAAGCCATACCACAAGTTTGATCATTCACAAGTATTGAAATGAATGCTTCAAGCTAGTTAAATCGTATAGACTATATTTATGATAGTAGCTATGAATAAAATGCATTTTAGTTCAATATAGGGGCAAAATCAAAATCAAATTCCATTTTATTTTTTGGTTTACAATCCCCTTTCAAACATTAAGATAGTTCAGTTCAATTTTGGTTTGAAAAATAACTATGTATCAAAGGCTATGCATTTTAGAATAAATTGAATTAAATGCTAGTAAAGGTAAAATAAGTTAACTAAAATAAAATCAATAATATTTAAATTTTTTATTAAACAATTTAAGAGTTCTAACTGAACACTTTTTTACAAAAAGAATATTTTATGATTTGATTTGGTTTGAGAAATGTCCTAATTAATTTTAAGAAATTTCTATGATCTGATCTGTATTTGTGATGGGATTAGTATAACACCTTGTCTCACCCTTATTTTGTATAAAGTAATAGTGTTTTTAACGGTCCAAATTTAATGGATTAAACACTAAAGGTGAGATGGAGGGTTGGTTTAGTCTTATAAAAAATTTGGATGGGACCATAAAAGTTACCTTAATTTTATGATGTGTCATATCATTGTAAGTAGGGGAAGGCATGATTTGGTTCGGGACAATTCACTCCTCTTACGATCTAAATCTTCAATAATATATTTTTTTATTTCTTTAAGTTTTTATATGTTCTCGTTAGTTTCTTGTCTATTTATCTTGTGTAATGATATTTAGTAGAATATTGCAGAAGATCTTTACAAATCTAACTTGATTAGATGAAGATAAGAAACTCTATTTTAACGAACAACAACGAGCAATACAAAGAAAACAAAATAGACACATCAAAACTAAAAAAGAGATGAAAGACACGTAAATAACACTAATGACAAACTCTTGATTTGAAAACATATAAGAAAAATAGCAATATAAAAAAAAATTCTATGTATAAAATTTCAGATAAAACTTACGTAATTTAATCTTAATAATTAATCTAGAAATAAGATAAAGAAGAATAAAATATGAAAAATTTAGTGAAATCCATGAAAATTAATGGAAAAAAATAAAAAAAAAGCATAAACAATTGTATGAATTTTTTTAACCAAATGGCTTGATTTGATTCGATTTGCTTTTTCGAATTGAACTACAAATTATTTATATATAGTTAAAACAAATAAAAAATAAAATTTTGTATGAAAATCAATTTTTTGATTCAGTTCATAATTTGATTTGTAATTGGCATTTTTTCTTTCCTATGCTAATTTGAAGTTTATGAGAAAAAAAAAAAAAAAAACCAAAAGGAGGAAGGAAGGAAATCAAAAAAGCCATTACGAATCGGTGGCGATTGGTTTCATGTTCCCCCAATGACCATCTACCTTAACGGGAGGAAAAAGAAGAGCTTCAAAATCCCCCCTTTCAAAATTGGAATTCAAAATGCCCTGTTCCCAGCGGTTACAACCGCTCATCGACTCACTGCCTACTTTTTCAATTGAAACGACTTTCTCTCTCCATCTCTGTTTCTCACCTTTTTTTTTTTCTTACCTTTTCACTCCTCTCTTTCTTGTCTCTCTCTTTGTAGATTCTACGATCTCATCTTTCGCACTTTATTTGTAATATTCTCTCATTGTTTCAAAAGTAAGTTCAATTTCCAATCTTAACTTCATTCACATGCTTGAACATGGATCACTATACATTCAATGATCAGAACACAATTACTGTTTTTCTTGTCTGATATACAGTCTTCGTGTAAGTTAAATTCTTGATCACGGAATTTCTTCTTTTCGATGATATTGTAAACGGAAAAGTTTGTGAGTATAACATCTTTGCTCCGGCTTTTCTGGTTGAATCTGTGATAAATGTTTTGAAAATCGTAAACTAAAAAAGTGTCTTAAATTATATAATCGAAGATTTTAAAAGCTTTTTGTATTCTAAATTGTATTTTGTTCACTTCTTAGCGCGTAACAACACAGTAGGGTAATAGCTCCGACACAGAACACGAAATCATCAATTTCAGGATTTTTGGTATCCTGCGAATTCGATATGAAATGATTCCTGTAGGCAAGTTGCGACTGGCGCGGCGGTTTTGAAATAAGTTATTTGTGGTGTATAATGGATCTTGTAGAACTTTCGTGCTGGAGCAAATTCAATATGAAATGAGGTCTGTACCATAACCTGTGAATGCGACTTGCCACTTCTGTACGACTAGCTATGGCAATAGTAAGCACTCCTGTTATGGCGGTAGAAAATTGACGGAAATGTCCGTTCTTTTCAACTCACTGGAAGCCCTAAATTCTGATACTGATTCTGTCCTGGAGTATAGATGAGGTTTTTTTTTTTTCGATTTTCACTCACCGTATTTTTTAGTGAGTAGCGAAGTGTTGTGTTATGGAATACGATAACTTTTTCATCAATGAACCATGTACATTTTTTCTTTAATTTTAATATAGTGATATATATTTTTTCTCAGTCACTTGATTAATAATGATACAGCAATGGATTCATTTTAACAAAATTCATTGGAAGATTATTAATATGTGGTTCACTATTTACCATCTATAATCTTTTTCCGGAAACTTCAGTATTCTTGTTCTTACTGCAATTTTGTAGATACAGGGGACCCTAATTGCTGAATCGTGTGGCGAAAACTATCCAAATGTAGTAAAAAAATGCCCATGAAAATTTCCTTGGCTTACCCCACTATTAGTTGTGCTGCTTGCTTTCCTTTCACTTTTGTTTTCCTTCCTAAATCTCTAAGATTCAATCTACAGAAACTGATTGAAAGTATGGCTTGTTAAGAAGAAGTTAGTTTCTGTGGTTGACCAGTTTGATTTTCTTTCTCAGGCTTAGAAGTTGATCTTTTCTGTAGATAAGTGCAATGACCACGGAATTGGTGGATATTCGACCAAATGAAGTCAGATTTATGTGTAAGTTCATGAAAGAAATTACTTATTTTCCAATTCCATATCCCTGCAAGTATATCATTATGTGAATTGTGGTACTAGATTTTGTAGTTTGTGCGTCATAGCGTTTGCCCAAGTATATTAATGAATTTGGAATACAGAGTTAGAGAAAAATCCGTATTGTACTATGAGTGTTGAATACCACGTTGATTTTTGTAGTTTAGAGAATTTGTTAATAATCTAGTACTGTGGACTAAATAAATGCTTGGAGTGCATTCTTGAAGGGGTTATACTGAAAATTGCGGTTAAAAATGTTCTGGGAGTTTCATTCTGTGAATTTGGTTCATCAACCACTTGCCTTTTTTTATGGTGATGCTGCCCTTTTCCCCAATGTTGCAAGTACCGTCACTGAATAATATTCGCCGTCTCTTTCTCTCTTCCCGGGTATGCAGTTGAAGTGAAGAAGCAAAGTTCATGTTCTATCCAACTTTGGAATAAATCTGATCATTATGTTGCTTTTAAGGTGAGTTTTCTCTTTTCTTTTATTCTTCAAGTGCTTTGCAGTGAAAGTTATAGCTAAGCTTCTAATAGTAAGTGGATGGAAACTCTTTAGGAGAAGCTTTGGATCAGAATCATCTCTTTATATACAGAGAACATCATCTTATGTGATCTTAAAACTTTACAGACTACAATTTCTCTTGCAGGTGAAGACCACATCTCCAAAGAAATATTGCGTGCAACCCAACATTGGCATTATCAAGCCAAATACAGCATGTGATTTTACAGGTATACTTGCTAGGCAAGGCAGTCACCCTTCATGTGCTAATGATACTTTGCTAGGAGGAATCCTTTGGGAAGATTTGTCCCATAACATTTTCTCTATTGCATGAATAATCACAAAAGCATGAAATACAGGGATTAGAGCCCCATAGTGAAAGCGCATTGTGAAAGTCAGAATGTATTTTTATATTTTGATGCATATAATTTAATTTGCTTATCTTTCACTTTATTCCGATGTACAGATGAAGAAATTGTAACCATCCATTGTAATGTGAAAAAAAATAAAATAAATTCTTCAGAATATATATATTTTAAGTCATTTGTGAGAGAAATAAAACACCATTATCAGATAATCTACTTCATTTCTGAATTCTCATTGAATCTGCAATAATCTAAGATATTATTGTACCATTATTTTCCCCTGTAACAGTTATGATGGAAGCTCAGGGAGTTGCACCACCTGATATGCTGTGCAAAGACAAGTTTTTAATCCAGAGTATGGTTGTCCCTTTTGGGAGCTCTGAAGAGGACATTACTTCTAACATGGTAGCTGTTTCTTTTGTGTATTTGTCATCTTTTAAGAATGAAAACATCTGATTTCAGTGTATCAATGTTTTGTTTCCCAGTTTACAAAGGAGAGCAGTAGGTATGTTGAAGAGAAGAAAATTAAAGTGGTCCTTGTTAGCCCAGTCCAATCACCAGTACTGCTTCCAATAAATGGGGAACCAATGAATCAAGATCCATATATTGAAACTGCAGTTTGGAAAGATAGAATGTCAAGTGGGGTTGAAAACATACCTCCACCAAACAGGGTGAGCAAGCATCTTTTTCACGTAAATCTGCTGCTTCAGTATTCTGTGGGCAGAGTGATGGAAATCTGGCTCCACCAGAAGCAATAGAACCTGAAGCTTCCTGGCAAAACTTATAATCTAGCTAATGGCTTACAAATGCAGTAGAAATTTTAATTCTGTTTTATGACTTTCCATGGCTTTATGTCTTTATGTTTTATACATGCCAATAAAAAGAATGATTTAGTAGAGGTGAGAACTGAAGCCTCTTTTGGTATGGCTGACTTAATAGCATATTGATATCATTACAATCATCCACTATGATATCCAAAGTTTTTACGTCATCACTATTACTGTAATTCTCAATTACAAAATGCAGCTCAGATCTTACTAGCCAAATTGTTATTTGACAGGGAGTTGAGGATGCAAAGGAATCGGAAGCTGCTGATGGTGCAGGACATATGAGAGCTATAAAGGATGACTTAAGACCTAAGCATGGGGACAATTTTGAACAGTCTAAGGATGTTGCTAATTTGAATTCGCTGGAGGATTTGGATGCGTTGAAGTTAAAGCTCTGCATAATGGATTCAAAATCGAAAGAAGTAAGGTTTCACTCTCTTGCTTTCATCCTGTTCCTCTATTATAGGAAGCAATCTATGGTTATGCTGCCTTTTGAGAGTTCCTTATGCACTGTTAGGAAGCTTAGATTTATGATTAGGAAAATAGTGATGGATACACAGAGAAGTTGAGTTGATGGGTAGAAGAAATGTGGTTTAGAAATTGTCTAATAATAATCGTACAATGGTGGAGGATTTTGCAAGTTGGCCAAAATCAGGAGACCTGGGTGGAGAATTTTATCAAGCAAATGATGAACAAATTTTTAGGCTACTCTTATTTTGAAGATTGTGGGTTGTTTTAATCCTATTGTTCTGAAAGTTCTCTCTATATTCATATAAGTTGATTCATTAAGGTTGTTTTCTTTTGTTTATTATTATTATTATTATTATTATTTTTGGTTTCCCCCCCACTCCTATTTTATGCCCTCAATAATTTTGTTCTTCCTATACCTGTCAATGTGGAGAGGATTATTAAATAACTAACGGAATATTTGCAGGCTGAATATACTGTCACAAAGTTGATGGAGGAGAGAAGCATGGCCACAAGGGAAAAGGATTTGCTTAAGCAGGATTTGGTGAGTTCCTACCGAAATCACGTATGTCCATGATGTCCAATGCTTAGCCTGGACTAAATTTTCTTTGCAGAAATTAAAAAAAAAAGAGAAAGGGAAATGTATGCTGCCCTAATCTAAGTCCATACTTTCCAATGATATTTCTGATGCTCAGGCACAAAGGAGGCACTGTATGGTCTTATTTTACTTTAGCATGACCTGAATTGCATTCAATCCCAAATGTTTTAGTAATAGGAGGTGTAATGTGAATTTCCTTAAAATCAAACTGCCATTTAGATTGGTTAAGGTAAAAAATATTCTTCAGATTTGTCTATTCCCAGGAAAAATGCTATTCTATTGTATATGTGAAGTTTGTAGTGTCTTCTGGTGCAATGACAAACAGTAGGTATGCCCACCCAGGCATGGGGTTGGGCACACAATAGGTGCTCATGAGCGTATCACGTGAACATTTACTTGGCAATGTGCATTTTCTGAGTGTGAGAAGGAACGCTAGGTTTCCAGAAACACCCAACTGTTCTAGTTGCACGCACAAGGCCAAAGGGCATGCCTTGGGGAAACTCATTGGCAAAGGCAGCACTTTATTGCTTGGTCTCTTCTCTGGAGCAACTTATTTTGTTTGAATCTTTCAGTTTATTGTCTTCATTATGAGGCATTCTTTTTATCTCATTATGTGGAAATCTCTGAGACTTTTGCATAATCTATTTTGGCACTCTTGACATTCTTTCTGCCCTTTTCGTTGGTGTGATGTTTCTTCGATTTATTGCAGGAATTGTTGAGAAAGAATGGTGTGAGAAAAGTTCAAGTCGGCTTCCCCTTCTTCTATGTCATCATGGTTGCTCTTACTGGCTTGGTCGTCGGATATCTTGTTCATCCCTAGTGTCTAGTGTGGAACTTCCCCTTCTTCTATGTCATCATGGTTGCTCTTACTGGCTTGGTCGTCGGATATCTTGTTCATCCCTAGTGTCTAGTGTGGAAGATTTCCTCATGAATGTTCTTCATGGTTAAATCAAGGAAGAAATCTGGCTAAAGTCAAAGAATATGCATTCTTGTACTTTCAGGATATAAAATATTTTGCACTGTGTTTTATGAGTGTTTGTAGATGAATAACTTCGATCGTATCAAAGATAATTATAGTTCGAATGTACAATTTTGCTAACTTCTTCTTAACTATCACACTGTGAGCCTGATAAACATTATAAGTTTGTATGCCCGTGTCACCTGATAAGCGTATGAAAGGCTTTAGAATCTTAATATCCTTTTCTTCGTTAATATAAATTATTTACATTTGAAGAATGAAGTGCACATGATTTCATATTCTAAACGTAACAAACAAAAACAAGTTTCATTTATCATGTCGAAAGTAAGTCCAATTCATCAAACCAAGAATGCGAGAGCCTTGGAGTCAAATATATGAAATTCCATGGCTCGACAGTTTAAAGAGTTATAACCGTCGCATGTATCCCCGATTAGTATTTCAGTCAATTGCTTTGTATATTGTTGCTTCCCGAACGATTTTTACATCCCGCTGAATTCTTTCAGTTTTCAGACCTGTTACTAGCCATAAAACTGTTATGGCGATACGGGCATACGAGGATAGTTTGTAAACTATTTTAGCTCGGCTCGAGTTTTATTCGAAATTGATTTGATGACAGTGGAGTTGAGCTCGAGTTCAAGCTCAAACTATTTAAATAATAAATTGAATTGAGTTTAAACTTTAAAATACTAAGTTTACTGAATTTATGAATTTAATCGATCTTGGTATAATTTTTAATATATTTAAATATAAATAAATTTGACACCAATTAAAAATTATTATAAAATGTTAGAGATTAATCAAACTATTGATATCGAGCTTGAATTTATTATATATATTTTTTAATCAAACTTGAATTTAAAATTTAAAACTCGATTAAACTTGAACTCAATTCGAACCTAATATTATATATGATTACATCCATACACGTGTACATCAACACCTAATTATTAACCACACTATAGTTACTCAATCTATCCTCGTAGGTTTTGGACCTTATTGATAAACACAAGTAACACGATTAGGTTTGATGCAATTTAGTTCATATTTCAATAAGGGAAAAGTGTATATTTCGTAATCAATATTTATCACATTCTCAATTTGAGTCCTAAATGTTTTACTTTTTTTTTTTTCTATTTCAATCCTTAATATTTACAAATATTTTCAAATAAGTCCTTTATTAATTTGTTATTACTTTTCCGATAATAATGACATGTGACACCATATGATTAGTCTATGTATTTTTATTAAATATATAATATAATAAGATACCTAGAAAAATAAATAAATAATATAAAAGATAAAAAAAGGAAAATAAAATTTTTGGAATTAAAAAAATTATAATAATACTTATATATATAACTGAAGCAAAATAAGAACATATAGAAAAGTTCGAAAAAAAAAAGAAAATTAGCAAAATATAAAAAATTATCTTGACTAGCCTAAGACCAAAAGGGTGGCAAGCAACCACTCTAAGTGATATGAGTCATAACCCATTGGGGTACAAAAACATAAGAAAAGGAAAAAAAGAATATATGAACAAAAAAAAAAAGCTAATTCTTAAATCTTGGTATGATCCACTAATAGTGATAAGCCACTAACACTAGAAGTAAGTCAAAGAACTCACTTTTTAAAGTGACTTGGGACCTATTTTGTATGGAGTTATTGTTTCAATTACCCTACAGTTAGAGGGTAGCTAACAATCACATATGGAGGTTGTGTGATTGTCCCTTAGTGGCCATTGCTTATTTTTAGCCTTCTGGTGGCCTAAGTTAAGTATATATATATTCCTTAATTTTTTTATTTTTGAGTTTTTTATTATTTTATTTAAATTAAAGATATACATACACATATATATTACTATTTGATTTTTTATTATAGTTTTTTTGTCTTTCTAATTTTATATATTTTTGTTATTTTTATATTTTATTCTATTGTTTATTTGAGGAAAATACGTGGTCTAATTAAATGGTGCCATGTATCATTTCTAAAGGAAAAATTAATGGCAAACTATGTGAAGATTGATTTACAAATGTTTGTGAATGTTGAGGATTAAAATAGAAAAAAAAACATTGAGGACTTAAATATAAACCGTAGAAAACATTAAAAACTAAATTTATACATTAAAGACTCAAATATTAACTTATACATACAACTAATAATACAAGATAGAATCAAACTATCTTATAATTTGTTCTCCACAAAATATTTATTAGCTGAAAAAATGCAAAAAATAATTTTAAATTTGCTTTAGATTGTCATAGATGTATTGATTTATTATCTAAGGTTTTAGGTCAAAGCTTCTAACTAGTGTTTAAATATACAAAGTGGTAGTCGAATTGGCAAGGAATGGGAGTGTTGGGGCCTGTAGCCTTCATATTGGGCCTTATGCCAGTAGACTGCCAGGTCGGCTTTAGCTTGGTTTGACGCGTTTTCTCCAATTTTTCACTTACAAGTCTGTTATTTTATATATCCATGATTTGTTTCATAGTCCTAGTAACTTTTTCATGAGGACTTGCTATGTTTTTTTTTTTTTTTTTTTTTAATTTTGAGCGTTCACTCTAAATTCCTACACAATATAACTTTAATTTATTAAAACATCAGCTATGTCTTTGTCTAAAAACTGAAAATTTCCTTTGATGATATAAACTCTCAAATCTTTTCTTTTAATCAAGACCTAATAAGTTATTTGCTAAAATCAACTCCTTTTTATATTATAACCTATTTATTCTCTATTAATCAAGTATAAAGGTCGAAATTCTACCAAGCACTCTTGGTGGAAAGACACAACTCCACACGCACGTGCCGCTTCTCTTCAATTTTCTGGATCACGATTTCTCCTTTGATTTATTGGCTCCTAACTCTTCAGGAGATGATTCATGCTTGAGGCATCAAAGACTAGAGAGAAGCTCTTGCTCTCGGAAAGAGGTTATGTTAGTTTTTCAATTAATTCTTCTAAGATAAAATCGAGTTTTAAGAAAATGAATTAATGAACAAAAAGGAATTAAATTAGGATGGTGCATATGAATATTTTGTTGGAGCCATTTTTGGAGAATCTATGTAGGAAAATACTCCATTTGAACATTAAAGGAGAATGGATTCAATTGGATTAGAAATTGAAGTTTTTGAAGCATACTATAGGTATTTCATTCAAATGGCTGATCAAACCCCTCAAATGAAGCTAGACAAAATAGGTCTTTACATCCGTCTATCGAACTTCGGTTGAAAGGGTCTTAATCCATTCAAACGAGTTTTACATGACTATGGGTTTTTTTTCGAAAAATATTATGAAAAAGGGATTGTTTAAAAAAAATTATGAATATAGTATACCGAAAATGCATTAAGTGAATGCACCTTTAATACATTATAATTTTTACAATAAAGGTGTATTCACTGTATGCACCTTCAGTATAATTCATTATAACTAAAGACGCATGCAGTAGATACGCCTTCAGTATAACCCAATTTGTGTGGTCAAAACTCATTCTTACCTATATTAGTTTCTAAAATTTTTAAAATACAGAGAATAATCAAAGAAAGTTATAGTTGGAGTACTGAATTATTTCCTAACGTGAGTATACATCATTAACAGGTAACAATCTATAACTTATGTGGATTTTATTTATTTAATATTTTTTTGTTATCTTAGTAATAATCAACATTATTCAATATTTTGTTGTAGAAAAAATTTATTAGTTAATGATGTAAATTTCATAATTATAGATGTACCGTAAATTATGTAAATTATTAATATTTGATGAAAATATATTTTATATTGTCTAAATTTAGGAATTTTTTGTGTTACGGTACATAAGTTATACGAATATAGATTTCGTAAATATAGATGTACCGTAAATTGTGTAAATTATTAATAATTGATGAAAATATATTTTATTTTGTTTAAATTTAGGAATTTTTTTGTGTTACGGTATATAAGTTATACGAATATAGATTTTGTAATTATAGATGTATTGTAAATTGTGTAAATTATTAATAATTGATGAAAATATATTTTATGTTATCTAAATTTAGGAATTTTTTGTGTTACGTACATAAGTTGTACGAATATAGATTTCGTAATTATAGATATATTGTAAATTGTGTAAATTATTAATAAATGATGAAAATTTATTTTATGTTATCTAAATTTAGAAATTTTTTGTGTTACGGTACATAAGTTATATGAATATAGATTTCATAATTATAGATGTATTGTAAATTGTGTAAATTATTAATAATTGATGAAAATATATTTTATGTTATCTAAATTTAGGAATTTTTTGTCTTACGGTACATAAGTTATATGAATATAGATTTCATAATTATAGATCTTCCGTAAATTATGTAAATTATTAATAATTGATGAAAATATATTTTATGTTGTCTAAATTTGGAAATTTTTTGTGTTACGGTACATAAGTTATACGAATATAGATTTCATAATTATAGATGTACGTAAATTATATAAATTATTAATAATTGATGAAAATATATTTTATGTTATATAAAATTAGGAATTTTTTTGTATTATGGTATATATATTTGGCATTTTTATTATGTTGGGTCGAATTAAAAAGTCAATGTTAGGTATTTGTGTTGACGACGCAACTCAACAAGATGACTAAGTGCATTTTATAAAGTTATCGCGCGGTGTATAGATGACATTTTTTATTTCATCTAAATATTTGGTTCATCATGGTATTACTAGCATGCAAATGGTAGATTATGTGAAAGTAAATGTCTATATGAATGGAAATATAGTGATGAGTAGTTGGTATACTAAACTTATTTGTATGTGATCGTAGGATAGATAGAGTTGGGATCAATTGATCCATGTGTACTTGCGAGGTAGGCTAGTCACCGTTCACAGGCCGTCTGGGAGATCAGGGTGAGTAATGTCATTATCATTTACAACCAATTCCCTTATTAACAATGTATTACTTGCTAACTTAATTGAATGTTTATTTAGGAGGCGACATATGCACTATGAGTGCGACATAGTAAGATGTCAATACACAAGGATGAACAGGATATCCCTATTCATCCTAGGATAGAGCCGTATATACGGGAGGCTAGGTTTTAGGGAGTTGCATAGTTCCCATTTATTATGTTGAATTGACACCTGATTACGGCACTTGTCGAGAGATGAAGGCTTGAGACACATATGTTCCACCTACCCATTGGAGAGGCGACCATTATACTACAGGATGTTGAGGTCCAGCTTAGACTTCCAGTTGAGGGGTTCACATTAGCTGGGCGAATAGAGACGGATGATGAGGAGAGTTGAGTTGATGTAGGAGATAGGTTACTGGATGTGAAGCCTGCTCGGATGAGGGGTGCTCACTTATCTTTGATGTGGTTACGGGAGCACTTTCGAATACTTCCATGTAGGGCGGACAATGAGATAGTCCGACAGTACGCGCGTGTGTACATACTCAGGTCGATGGGAGGATTTATATTTACGGATAAATCCTCCAGCTTTATTCACTTGATGTTCCTACCATTGCTGGAGGACTTCTTAATAGTTGGGCAATTTAGTTGGGGCAACACAAGCTTAGCATGGTTGTATCGACAGCTATGTTTTGCCTCCTCATCTGACACGCATGAGTTAAGAGAGGCCGCGATTTTATTGCAGGTCTCGGCTTAGGATAGATTCCTACATGTCGCCCCCCTTAGTCGATATGAGTTTATTATCGATTGGAATAGGCCATTGGCAGCCAGATGGAGGGTAGTGCGGGATAAGACTCAGCATCCAATGCATGTCATAGATGCGTATCGCACAGCTTTTGACAAGCAGATGATGTAACAGGTATGATATGATAAGTTATCCTCCTTACTGTCTTTGTCTTGACCGTAAGTGATAACCATCATTGTTTAACTAGTTATTTAATTTATTTTTTCTTTGTCTTTTGCCCTTTAGGTTGTTTGGGAGCCTTATATAGAGGAATTGTTGCAATTGCTGCCTTAGTATTGTATTGTTGGGAGACACATTTGAACTGCCTAGATACCACTCATATGTTTTCACATCATTGAGTGGTGCTTTCCAAACCATGTCGTCCAGCAGTTTGGAAGATATCAGTACATTCCATAGGAGGTTGATACCTTAGAGCAGCTCCACCAGCTAGACCTCCGGGGTAGGACGGATGTTAACTGGATCAATATATACTCTTCCTATATCCAGGCTTGGGAACAGAGATATGAATTCTTAATACAAATTTAGGGTCCTCAAGGGGTCGATGATAGCTACCGGCGGTAGTATAGACAGATAACCTGGCGTTATATTATACATACGGAGCTGTCATTGGTCGATCGGTATGTATATCTAAAATCATCCATTATTTTATTTTTCACTCATTTATACTTGCTATTGTATATACCAACATCTGTTTTCTTAACTCATTTTAGGTGGATTCGCTTAAGAGTGTCAAACTAGCACCTGACTATCCTACAACGCTGGGTATTATAGATAGGGCACTTGATTTTGTTGAGCAACATAGTAGCCTTATCCTCTTCCCACAGCAATGGAGCGTACATGAGCCACCCCATATGGACCATCGTGAGGATCAGGGACCACCTGCTGATGAGGAGATGCTAGCTCCCCGTGTACCACTTAAGGGTAGAGCTAGAGTTCGAGGAAGCAGGGCTCGAGCAGTACATCGTCGGGTAGACCTTAGTGACGATATCTCATCACATGCCTATCATTCTGTAGACCTAGGGCATATCAGTGGGGGATATAACACATACCCTAGGTTAGGTGTTGCCTTCACTTCCGGAGCCGAATCTAGCTCCAGGCCTAGATCTAGCGCATACATGATTCCCGAGTTCCAGCAACATCTTGACCTTGCTACTCTACCAGCACCTCAAAAGTGACGTTCTACCTCCACACAATCATCTATGGGTGAGGGCATCACTTAGTTGCATTCGGGCCATCTAGTCGATCCGGTTCCTCCTAGGGAACTTGAGCTCGACAATCCACCAACTGAGCCTACTTAGATACATGATAGATGGGGGTATTCACTTTTTTCCTATGCCATGAGGACCTTTATACGGTATAGGCGTCAGTAGATATGCTTAGTTTATTGTTTTTGTTTTCTTGTTTATTTTTCCATTGTACTGACGTCGTCATTGATTGATTACAAATTTTGTGTATATACTAATTATTCGAAATACATTTCACTTTTCATCAAATTTTACATTCAATGTATTGTTTATTTATCCTAATCTTACAATTTACAATTACTTTTTCTTTTATTCAACTCATATGGTCATTGGATGATCATTCCATGCGCTTATTTCTTCCCTACTTCCCCACTTGCCTTTAGTAGACCATTGTAGTAGAAATTGAACTAAAGGTGCATCAAGTGTATGTGCCTTCAGTATAAATATTTACACTGAAGACGTATATACTTGATGGGCCTTTAGTATCACACTTTGAACTAAAGGAAAAATAATTGCAAATTGTAAAATTATGATAAATAAATAATGTATTGAATTGCAATATATGATGAAAAGTGAATTGTATTTCGAATAATCAATATATATATAAAATTTGTAATTAGTCAATGACAACATCAGTACAATATAAAAATAAAGAAGAAAATAAAAACAATAGACTAAACATATCTACTAGCGCTCACGCCGTATAAAGGTCCTCATGGTACGAGAAAGAAGTGAATGCCCCCTCATAAGTACACGTGGATCAATTGGTTCTTACTCTATCTATCCTGCAACTACACATAAACATATTTAGTAGAAAAAAAAATTGTCAATCATTGTACTTATGCATATATTACAATGTAATGCTTAGATAAAAAGGGAATATGTACCAGCCTAAATAACATCCGGACACCTCCTCCAATTATGTCCTTCCCACCCACATGCACTGCATCTCATTTTGCCAGACCGCTCACGAATGTCCATCTCTATGTGATATTGCTTACGCTTAGGTTTACCTTTTTTTTCGTAGTAAGTCAATATTCGGGTGAAGATAAGGGAAGCTAACTTATGGCCAGTTTAGCTCATCACTAATCAGGTAGAAATGAGCTTGATGACAATTTATCTTATTTGCCTACTTATACCATGGCCTTATTGCCGATGTGCTGTCAACCCTCATACTTGCTGCAGCAGCAAACATATAGGAGCAAGAGATCATATATATTTGCCACTTCTGATAAGTGTAAGTATGACCCTTAAAGTTAACTGTATATGTCCTTCCTGCTCCCTTCAATCCTGTTGTCGTCATTCGACTACTAGTTAAAACCTCGAAAATACCATTTTGCAAGCTAAATGAAATGACTCTATGTGCACTTGCCCGCCCCTTCCAAGTTTCATACATCTTTATGGCGTAATTAGTATAAGTCTTGCTAGAATCAATTGCTTCCTTAGTGTCCTTATGCGCCTCTTCCCAATAGATGACACAGTTGTAAAATATCTTCTTCACTAATGCAGTGACGGGTAATTTATGTGCTGATTTCAAAATAAAGTTATAACTCAACCATGTTTACTGTCATGTATCCAAAACGGTAACATCCATCATATGTGAGAGTCTACCTGTCCAAACCAACATTGTTGAATCACGTGGGAGCGTCCTCTTTGGCCTGGGCTAACTTCTGCATGAAACATTCAAATTTCCTTTGTTATGCCTGAATACTTGCAAACCATATAAGTTTCTTGCATAACTGGTTTTTGTGGACCGTGTTAAAGTTACTAGCAATGTGCCACAGACAATATCTCTAAACTGCAAATGGTGGCTACCATCCTACTGATGGTTCCTTGTACGCAGAGTTAATATCGAATGCCTTGTTGGATATAAGACATAAGGTTTCCCTCTTTTGGTCGACTACATGCACTTTAAGCTTCCGTAAGAACTACCTCCAAGTTACTGCCGATTCTGTGTCAACAAGAGTAAATGCCAATGGAACAATTGAATTGTCCCCATCTATGCTACAAGCTACCAACAACTTATGCTCGTACTTTCCATATAAGAATGTGCCATCGACATGTACAATAGATCGACATTATTTGAAGGCTTCAACACATCGCCCAAATGTCTAAAAAACCTACTTGAACTGGGATTGACCTTACTTTGGTGAACTACTCCAGCCCCAATTCACTTGTGTCCTCAGGTTGCTTAACTTCATTGCATTTAATAGTATCTTAACATCAGGGTTGTTTTGTACACCATTGATGAATAGTATAGCCATTATGTTGTTGTCGAGTTAAGGATGATCCTGGTTCATCATTAGGTTCACATAAGTATGCGAACCTTCTAGAATTGTTATTTTGAAAAGATCCTTTACTTTCTTCAAACAAGTTCATAGCCTCCACTTACAACCCTATTCTTTCATTTTATAATAGACAACATATACATTCATTTTTGAAATGTTTGCATGTTAATCATAGTGGTTCCTTGGGTGGAATGACTTAATTGTATTTACGAGATCCTTCTTTGTGTTAAAACACATACTGAAACTCAAGTCATCAGAGTTGATGATGTTACTGCACATTTCATTAACATCTCTCTTGAATGATGCATAGTCGGTGTCATGGAACTGGCTGTTGTAAAAAGGGACATAATCTTTGATAAGCCTATCAACAGGTTTGTTATTTACGGAAAGTCTTCAAACTGCCTACTTGACAATACTTCACCAATTCAATAGTATGGCTTACTTGGGTCGCTATCGCAAAGTGTCGGAACCAACACACTGCTCTCACTAACATATGGTTTCACCTGGGCCTCTCCCAAATCCTCATCATGGTCATCTTCGAGGCTAACATCATCTTCATCACCATCCCCATCATCCTCATCACCATCCACATCTACCGCATTCTCCTCATCATTGACATTTATATCCATGTGTATTCTCTCTATATACGGATCATAAGACTCTTCATGTTCGATAATGGGACCCAATGCTTCGTCAAGTTGCTCTTCTATGATATTCACGTGCTTGTACTTAGAGAAATCCATGTACGGTTCATTTGATTGATCCACATTTGTTTGCTCTATACTAATGATTTTTAAATGCACATTAGGATCCAAAAGGGGGGGATTGTATGGCTCATGCATTACATGCTTATCCCGAGCACTCAATTTCCCAATATGCCTTACATACACTTCTTGAATACTTTGTTCCCCAAAAGAATCTACCATCTCAATGAAATTTTTAACATTCTCATCATCTCTAATGGCCATCAACTTGTAGATAACTCCAGCATCAAGAAAAAAGGGATGTCTGTATACAAGTTCAACACCACTCGGGTCAACTCCAGCGCATCCATAAATTCTCTAACTGAAATGAGAGAAGTTTGGATCCTTCCTAATTTTTAACTTCTTAACGGGTTCCCTATCATATTCCGCCCCCCAACTACCCATCACTATATTTCCGTTCGCATATACAATAACTTTCACGTAATCTGCCATTTCCACCCTAGTAATGCCACAATGAACCGGATATTTAGATGACATTAAAAGCTTTATATATATACTGAGTAACAACTTTACAAAATGCACTTAATCATCTCAGTAAGCTATGTCGTTAACATAACTACCTAAATTTAACTTTCTAATTCGACTTAACAAATAAAAAACGTAAATATATATATACACACACATACACACCAATTTCCACTTACATTCCAACATTATTCATACCTACATTCGTATAACTTATCTACTGAATACGAAATAATCATAAATTTATACAACATATAATAAATTTTTATGAAATTTTAATAATTTATACAACTTACGGTATATCTATGATTACGAAATTTACATAATAACGTAACAAATTTTTTTCTAAAAATAATAATTGCATAATGTTGATTATTAATAAAATTAAATTAATAAATAATATGCCTATAAGTTAAAGATTGTTACATGTTTCAGATGTTCACTTGCGTAAAAAAATGGTCCGGTACTTTTACTATAGGTTTCTTTGAGTTTTCTTTGTGTTTTAGAAATTTCAGAAATTGATATAGGCAAGAATGAGCTATGGTTACGCGGATTAGGGTATTTATACCTGGCCTACTACATGCATGCACCTTCAATTATAGCTAATTATACTGAAGGTGCATTCAGTACATGTGCCTTCAATGTAAAAAACATGAGTAACTGAAGGTGCATTCATTTGATACGCCTTCAGTATACTATATTTGTAATTTTTTTTAAACGAGCCCTTTTCCATTATATTTTTCAGAAAAAAGCTTGTATTCGTATAAAACTCCATTCAAATAGCCCCAAGTTGTGAGGAGTCATAATGTGAATTTAGGGACTCCATTCTAAGGGCCCTTAGAGGCATTCAAATGGGCACATATTGTAAAGAGCATTCAAATAAGTCTCCAAGCACTTGGATGGATGGCTTATTCAAAATTTAGCTATTGTACTCCTTTAGATAAGCACATGATATAACCTATAATAACCCTGATGGGAAGATTTTATGCTAAACTTATAAGTACATCTCTAAGAGAACTTATTAAGAGTATATTATGATCTATCTACTGCAATCGAATTGTTCTTATTTTCTTTATTGATTTCTTCTCTCATTCATTAATATTGTATGAAATTCTTGAGAATAAAACTTGATGCATAAAGGAGCTTTTTATTTTTTTTTTATTTTTAAATTATAATGAAAAAGCATTATACTTATGATCATTTTGTAAGAGTTTACACTTTTAAATTTGGTTATCGAGGACCGCTTTGTTGATATTAATAAAAATTGTTTGTGAGCACCTCATAAGAGGTAATTAGTGATGTAAAGACTACGCATAGGACATCGAATCCTACATTAAATTTAAGAGGAAATCGGGTTGAATTGGCTTATAATCTTTAGATTTAAGAATAATAAGGAACTATCCTTGTGTGTTTCATGTTTTTAGATGAGAAAATAAAAGATATGAAAGGTTTGGTGAATTGATATTACGCAATAATATTAAATTGAACTAAGATTAATTACAAAAATGATATCAAGCGGAAATTGCAATTAATCTGAGATATGATTAAAAGAAATCTAATGTGATACTGGATTTCCAATAATCAAGGTTCACCATAGTAAGATAATATCAATTGCTAAGAATGATCTTTGGATAAGTAATCGAAGACAGGAAAATTGAATTCAAGTGATAAGTAATGGTATAATAATGAATAATACCTATTGAACCCACCTAAATTTAGTATAAGAAAATAGAAAACAAAAAGAATAATATAAAGCAAATATGTTGTAATAGTTTTTCATAACTAAGTTGACATTCCAATAGTCAAGCCATCTAAATGGCAGAGAAACTCTACCAATGTCAACTACTCTTAGTAGTTGCTCCACTTGCTTCGATTGATTTGGGCTTGCTTCTATACACTACGTGGCCTCTTGGTTGACATCTCAAATCTAGATTTGCATCATATCCTAAGGTTTAGCAAAAATTCACCCTTGATTCTTAACTATTCTTAGGCTTGAGGCTTAAACTTACTTTCTAATTATCATGAGAAACCTTCCTACTAGCAATCAAACTTTTCTTTCCTTGATTTTGTTTCCTTAATGCAATTTGGCTTATCTTCGCTTGCTTTATTGGTAAAAGAATAATCATCTGACCATTTTGATGAAATGTTTAAATACTCTTGAGCCCATCATAAATGGCCATACAATAATATTACCGTAGTCTTCCTAGTAGTAGATGAGCATCATTCTTTGGAACTATATCATAATCCATAGCTATTTACTAACATGTATACTCTCTTTTTATGAAGTTACTGTAGACTATAAGGCTTTGGATACATAATAGTCTTCTATTTGAATGTCTCAAACAAGTGTAGGGAAACCAAATTAACACAACCACCACCATTAATGATCAAGGCATAAGCCATTCCTTAAATTGAGCATGAAGTTTGGAAGAAGTTATGAATCAAGGCATAACCCATTCCCTTACATTCACATCGAACCCCATCTTGCTCCTCATCCTAAGTTTCTACTTACTTCTCAACATCCTCCTTATTGACTTCAAATTCAAGAACTCTAACTCTAACAATCACTTTACAATCTAAACACTGTGCAGCTAAGTGCCCAAACTTAGACACTTACAACTCTTAGTTTCATTACTCTTTTTCTAACCCATTTTTGCTCCAACTTACGTATACCTTAATTTCATTAGCTAGTAGAAAGGATTCCCAACAACCAAACGTGATTACTCTACCAAGCTCAACAAAGGCACATTAAAGCAAATATCAAATTGCTAATAGAAAATGGAATGCACTTGTCAACATTCTAAACAATGGTTCATCATATAGTAGTTATTCATTATAAAAAAACTTCAACTAATCAACATTATCAAGCTTTGAGCTCCACTTAAGCAGAATTCATAGCTAAGCACAACAAATTGACAAGTGGCCTACAATCTTTCAATTACTATGTAATATAAAGCAATTAAGTAAGGGTTACTCACTTAGGTAAATGCTTATTCTTCTATTTAATACTAATATCTTTATCTATCGCATTCAAATATATAATAGGATCATTAACTAATCCTCATTCCAAACAACGGTAATTTTTATATTTTGCTAATCAATAATATACTAATTTTTATCAATCGTAACTTCCTTGTTTCTTATCTATTTTTAATAAACTTTATATTAGCACTATAGTTATTCTGAAAATTACTTAATTATGTCAAGATATGAAATTGCCTAATATAATCAAATTACCAAAAATGCCATTGTTTAATTTTGACTTGTTATACCCATTATAGCCTCATAATTAGCTCGGATCATGCTTAAATAACCATCATTTATCATCAATTCCTAATGAATCATAATTGATTAGATTGCATTACATATAAAAACACTAGTTCTTAATCATTATCAAATCTATGTGTAATTATCAAATTAAGCCTATATATATGTGTGTGTGTGAATACTAGGTATTTAGGTAATAAATAACATACTAACTTTAATAATGCCATGAAAAAATGTATAAACTCATAAAAATACATAGTTTTAGATCCGATAATACAAATATTAAATTAGCTCATAGATATATTTTCTAAAATATCAATTTCAAGCCCGATTTTACTAAAAATTAGCCTAGTTTATATAAATGTTCAAATTCAATTGCAATTCTAGAAAAAAAAAGTTCAAATTCAATTTCAGTACAATTCGCTTCCCCTACCGAATTGAACTTAATTTAATGGTTCATTTTTTTTTTAACTTGAACCTAATCACATGGTTTGGTTCATTAAATTTTCAAACCTAAAAAAAAAAAAGAAATGATTCGATTCAATTGATGCAAACCTCTTTTTTTAAATAACATTAAAGTTAGAGAAATTGACAACATTTCAATTTAAGAGTAAAGGTACCTAGGAAGGAAACATGTTCTTGATTATGTTCCATTAGCCAGTAAGAAAAGGACAAATTACTCTAGCAAATGGCAACTCTTAAATTAAAAATTAAAACTATCATGAAGAAAAAGGCCAATTTGCCCCTTGTAGGCAAACTAATTCCTTAAATGTGGTATGGTCGAAACTAATTGCTAGAATACCATAGAGAAATTGTATTTAGTAGAAGTGATTTCACTTTTGGCCAAACCTCATTGTAATTGGAGGAAAAATGTAAAGAAATCGCATTTACTGAATGTGATAAATAAATCACACTTTGAAGATATGATTTGCTAATCACATTCAGTAGATGTGATTTATAAATCACATTTTGAAAATGTGTTTCCTATAGTAGAAAAAATTTGCACATTGCAAATGGACATCTGATCCTTAGTATATAGAGCAGCATTCAAACCTTAACTACAAGCAATATTTAAACCAAAAGTGAGACTCCAAGCACTAAATATGTAAACCCTACTTTTAGTGGGCCTAAGATTTGATTAAGAGTTCTTTCCAAACGTTCCTAAAAATCAACTAAACTAAAAACTTAAGTTTACATTTAGAAATGAATTAAATTTTTCCAATTCAAAAACCAATTATCAAATAAACTTGAGCTTGAAGAACTACGAGCTTTAAAGTCACTTAAAACCTTAAACCCTAAAACCATTAAGGAATTTTAACCCTAAGTAATTAATCAATAATTTAATTTGAATAATTTCATTCAACTTTAGAAAATTTCACAATTTTATAAAAATCAAATCACAAGTTACAAAACAATGCAAAATGAAAACCTTAAAACAATTTCTTATAAGACCATGCCTTTATCTTTATGTCTAAGTCTTACACATCAATAAGTAGACCAACCAATCACTTTAGATAACTTATCAATTGAGAGTTGGAATCATTTATCAATTGATAACTTATTAAAATCTAGTGATAAGACATTTTCCTTATTACCCCTTCACTTATACTACATATGGACAATTTTTCACAAGATTTCACATGCTTAATTTCATTAAATAAGACAAGACCATTCCATGATCCCAAAGGACACTAAATGGCAAAATTGGACAAGGAGGAAAGGGGGGCCATACTCTTGTCTTTCAACCATCAATCACTTTCTCTTACATACCACTATTCACTCCTTAATGCTTACATCATCAATAGTTGCAATTGTTAACTTTTGTGTAAGCGATAGGACAACACTTTTAAGACATTTTAAACACTCATTCTCTTTCATTCCCAACCAGCCACTCTTCCCCTAATTTCTCTCACTTTCAATTTCATTTTCACTTCTTCTTTCTCTCATTTGAAACAAACATAAGAGGAGAAACAACTTTACCCACAAAATCAACTTTGCCACCATTTTTCTACACTTCACTCACGACATTTCCTTCTCCTTTTCTTGTGTCACTTTCTTCCAACATCTAAGCTCTTTTAGAACCATTAGAAACTCCCACAAACCCCATTCCAAAGGATTAAACAATTCGGGTTTCCAAAAGGTGGCAAAAGGAGGAAGCAAAGTTAAGAGCTTAAGTAGAACCTTAGTGCACAACCACCGTATTTTGCTTTAAGGACGAGTAAGTGTTTCTAGTGATTAGTGGGTTAGTGTTTATATTAGGAGACTTTGATTTCTTGAAGATATAAGTAAGGTTTAAGTTATCATAACACCAAAAACCGTTCTAAGAAACAAACTCATGAAACCCTTACATGAAGTTGAAACATGAGTATGTAAAGTTGGTGTTTTGTAAAGATACTTGTTTAACACTTTGAATGGAAGATTTTAAGTTGAGAAAATCTTGAAATAAGAACTTAAATGGAAGATGAACATTCTGGATGTGAGGATTCAAAAGTCCTTTGAATGTTGATTTTATTTCCGTTAAGTTAAACATGCTCAAATCTAGACTTAAGTTAAGGAAAAATTCATCACATGAAGTTTTATAAAGAAACTAACTTTGTATGACATGAGCTATGATATGGAAGTTGTATTGAGTGTAAGATCTTCTATTTCTTTGTATAGAGCATGAGTTAAAGAATCATCTTATGGAAGAAAAGTTAAGTTAAGATTTGGATATAAGTAGTTTAAGTGCATAATTTAATACCTAAACTTAAGGAAATGATGAAATAAGTTGAAAAATCAAGTGAGAACCCCTTGGAATCATCATGACCAGATCTAGAACATGGCAAGAGACACTAAAAATATGATAAAAGCGAATGAAAAAAGTGAAAAGATCAACCAAAGCAAGTATGATAAGTATACAAAGCCTAAAACTCAAAACCGAGCCTAAAACTCTCAAAACAAGCCTAGAACTCTAAGTTGGGCCTTCAATAAAATTCTGATTAGCACTTTAAAACATTAAGAGAGGTTGTTTTGAAGCCCATAAGAAATCCACCTAAGACTCCATAGGCTTAACAAAGTCACTAACTTTAATTTTGAACAAAAAATAAGCCAATTTGAACAAAAAATAAGCCCACTAAAGGGCCCATGAAGTGGTTGTTAGCCTTAGAAATATAAATTAAAGTTGTAAATCTGATCTCAAGGAGTATTTTAAGCTTAGGATAAAATCTTAAGACCAAGCCCAAAGGATTTCTCAAGTTATCAAAAAGCCCATTTATCATACAATGCCTAAAAGCAAACTAAAACATGAGGAACGCTACTGTTCTAACCTATGGACATATTTGTATGCCTCATTTCAAAAATCTAACCTCACTACGTTAAAGTATACTCGAAAATGATAAAGATTGACTATAAGATCATAAAAATTGGATTTAAAACGAAAAAATTTATACACGATTAAACTTTTAAGTAAAAACCGAGAAAAGTTACGAAAACTAAATCAAGAGTATAACTTAAGGAAAATTAACTTAGTTTCTTAAGTTTATTTTAATCCCTTATAAATATTATTTTGATGACCAGGGGACACCGTGTACGGAGATGACTTGTCTTTGGATTACTTTGATTGATTCATATGGTAGAGTGAGTAAATTCCCGATGACTCTTTACTTGATTTTTCTTGTAGAATAGATGCACCTAAACTTATATATATAAATTTGGATGCTTGTGGGATATGAGAGTGCATGTGTATGAATTTGTAGATGATTGCGATGACTTGTTAATTATATATAAAAATGGGAATTATTTGTACTAATATATACATGTGTATTGTATGGAATGAAATTGTTTGATTACCTTGAAAATCGAGTTAATCACTTATATGATTAAGAAATCAAAATGAATCATGCATTCCCCATATTGCATATGGATAACACTAACTGCCGCTTCATATAGAAGATGGGAAGGGACTCATAGGAGGACGTGTTTCCTATAGGATTGGGCACTAGCTATGTCATCATATATATTAAGTTTTTGTCCTAAGCTGATGGGCTTACTAGGCACTGGGAGACGCCAACCGTCGGTGAGGGGCCGAGTCTTGTGGCTTCTGCTTAGGATGTGTGTTTGTGGATTATGGAGGTCACTACAGCGCTAAACTTGAGATTTTGAAAATGTGATTTATTATTCGGTAATGAAAGTATATATATGTATATATATACATAGTTTTGTTTTGGCTTAAGCACAATAGGTACAAATGAAATAAAACCTAAGGTCTAGAACCTGGATTTTGGTTTGGGTCGGTTAATTATCTCCAAACCTCGACTTCAGGGGGCGTAATTCAGAATCGTATGCAGTTCCTAGGTCACTATATGCATTGTTTGGCATACTGATTGTTCATGCATTCATATGATTGTACATCTAATAAATTTCTACCATGTGGTACTGACGAAGGTATTTATCTCACTAAGCTTAAGCTTACACCCCTATAGATTTTTGTTGTTGTAGGAAAACCTCTTCACTAATCCAAGTCGAGGCATGCCCATGGTAAGTCTTATATAGGGATGGGTTGGAGTGATTAGAGAACGAAGAGGACATTTTATAATATATTTATAGATATTTAGTTACTTTTATGTTTTTGCTCATAACACAGATTTAAAATCTCTAATGCAGTTCTGTTATGAATTGCATTTGTTTGTAATATTCTTTTGGTGTGGGTCTCACGAGCCCACTCAATTAGCTAATTTATACCATTGAAGTAATTTTAGTTAAATTGCTCTATATTACTTATCTATGGGCTTAATGGCAACGTAAAGTAGAAGGAGCTTTGTGTATCGTATGAAAGGCCTATGATCAGTAAGGGGGTTGATAATAGACCTTTATATGGTATATAATGACCTACCACGACAATGATACTGTTGGGCCGTGATAAAGTTGAACATCCATCTACAAATTCAAAGCTTAACTCCAAAGCCACACCTAATATTCAATCCTTAAATCTAAAGCCACACTCAATACTCTAAGAAACACCCAATATTCAAACCTTAACTCATGTTATGGAGATTGATGCTTTGTTGGAGAGTAGTGCTCCTCTGGCTGTTCTAGAGGATGTAAACCCCGCAACCAGCAATTTAGGGTTCCAATCTGCTAAAGGATTTGATCGAGCTTAAATTATAAAGTAAAGCTAGAAATATTAATAAAAATGATCCTGTAAGTTTGAATTTAAGGAAATAAGCAATAAAATAAAAGAATATGAAATTTCCAAATTTTAAATATATAACTTGTTATTTATCAAAAATACGTAAAATGCATTTCGATAATTAACGAATTGTTAGAGATAAATTATATGTATACTAAAAATCATAGAATGACCTAAATAATATTTAGGAATATTTATTTACAATATATATGAATTTATATGTAGGTAAAAATATGCGTAATTACTTAAAATATGTAAAATGTGCTAAAATAATACTAAATAATTAAATAAAATTCATAATTAATTAAGGAAAAATAAATAAAAATCATAAAAAATAAGGAATGATCCAGATTTGGGTCGTGGAAGCTAGGGAAAATAAAAAAAAATTAACCAATTAAATTAAAATAACACAAAAGGTAAATTGGAAGAAGATAAGGTAGTTGTCAAATCAATTTAATGCATAATAATTTCCCTAATGTTATATAAATAGCAAGAAAATTTTAGAAGCTCATTTGGTCAGTTTGGAGAGTAAGAAAAATAGAGAGAGGCAAAATTGAGAGTAAATTAGGGTTTTATAAAAAATCACAAAAAATCTATACAATTGGGGCTTCTAAAGAGAACCCTGGTAAGCAATTGGGAGTAGACGGCTACCACTACCATACGGTGGTGGCAGCACCTAGGTGGTCTAACACACTCATGGCCACCGATGATGGCCAGAGCCACCCAAATCGGTGAGTTTGATTTTCAGCTCAATTTTGTTTTATTTTATAAAAATATTAAATATTCTTAGAAAATTATAAAACTTGTTATTCTGGAATATTTATTTATTTATTTCTTATAAAAAATATTATTTTGATGAAAATATAACTTGTGATATATGGTCCTTAAGAAATTATACAAAACCGAGCATGTTTCGGTTTAGAAATAGTTTTGAGCCTAAAATTTTTGTGTAGACTACTTAATGATATATAACAGTGTTATAAAGCCCATTTTCAAAAATTAATTTTTGAAATTTTTAAATAATTTTTAGGCCTTAAAATGAGGCATAAAATGGGTAATTTAAGGTCAATTAAGTAATTAAATAGTTAATTACTAATTTAGTGAATAATTATATGTTTTAGAATGTTGAAATTTGATGAAGTATGATACTTGTAGCATTTAGGGTGTTAGATGTAATTATTAGGCTAATTATGTAGTAAATAAGTAATAGGGAAAAATAGTAAATTTTAAACTAATTTTGTAAATTAGAGTAATTAGGTGTAAAATCTGATTTAGGATGAATTTAGATATTTTGAAATGATAATTAATGTTGGGAGATGGTAATTAGAGTGATAGAAATATTAGATATGTATTACATACATAATAGGTGATAATACATAATATGTAATTATTGGAAATATAATAAATAGAAGATATTAGAATAAAAATCGATATTATATAAATAATAGGGATATATAATAAATTTGATAGAAATCTTGAATTTATGTAATTATATGAAAAATGTAAAAATTTTTCATATCAGGAGTAAATTTAATATACTAATAAGGATTTAAGTGTACTAAGTAGAATAAAATACTAACTAGGGGTAATTATAGTATAGGATATCTATAAGTAATGTGATTAACTTCACATTATGAGTTGAAACGAGTTTCTTAGGTTGAGTATAAAACAATACTTAGAAATTGAACTAGAACCAAATTTAGAAATCGATGCAGAAACTGAACCCGAACTTGGCCTTAAACCCAGAATAATTGTAAAAGATTTAAGAACATAGATAATTGGACATATTAAACCCTAAGCGAAAGGTAACAATAAGTGCTATAGGATAAAAACTAATCTATAACAATTATATAAAAACTGAGACAACGTTAGTGTTATAGGGATGATCAGCGATGGCTTGAACGAGTTGGACCTTAAGTGAGTGAGCGAAGAGTCAAGGTAAGTTGGGATTAATACGTTGTTGTATTTTGGAGGCTTGAGATTATACTTGGTTATGCTTATTAGATAGTTGGTTGTGTGCATGTGCTTGATTATGAGTGATGCTATGATTCTGTTTATTGTTTTGGCTTGTATTGATGATTGTATGAAATGATTGATCACCCTAAACTGGACCTAATCAAATATACGACCTGTAATCATAATTAGACGTGCATGGCAACCTATTAGGGGAAACCTAGGATTCTCCGGCCAAATACTGACCCCTTAGAAAGAGATAGCACAGGATTGCATAATAGTCCCTTCTCCATCCTTAATCGAACTAAGTGACAGGAGAGGAGGTCGCGACGAGGGTGAAGTTAATGGTTCGAAGATAGTCGGAGGAGGAGTAGTGTCTCTATTGCACAAGCTTGGGTTTGGTTGTGAGCTGTTGCATTGACGGCAACTCCTCAACCAAGATTAGAGCGGGCGTAATTTCTTTAATCTTATAATGGCTTGGTTAACGTCGTATGATGACATTTTCTTGAACATGCATTGCACCAAATGATTTGGTTGATAACCTTGTTATGTTTATGATATAGTTTTAAATCCTTCATTCTAACTTATTGAGCTGTGGTTACTCACATCCTTATAGACGTCGTTACAGATGCTAGCTAAAAAGCATCTTATAACTACCTTGAAGCTAGCAATTGCTGAATCCTGGGGAGTAAGGAAAAACATTTGAAGAACAATCATATATTTTTAGGGTCTAAGCTTTTATTTTAGAATTTTTCATTTTTGAATAATGTAATAACTAGAAAATATATTATGGTGAAATGTTATAAATGTTAATTGTATTAACTGAATTATAGTGTATATATATATTTTCTCACTTTCTTAAGTAAATGATTTATTTCAACTACAAATTGTTTACTTCAAAGCGGGTTAATCGTGGACACCTTGTGTAAATCAGGTCTAGGATAGCGGTTGTAAGGCCAACTTCTATCTTAGAATGGTTTATACGGTGGGGTTGCTATGATTCTGCCACTTCGGAGCATGATAGAGGAGTAGGTGGAGACTGACTTACTAATAGGAACGGAGACTTGTTTGGAGGTGGATGCTAACGAGGAGCCCACTATGACTACAGCCTCATCCCTTATCATAAGCTAGATGAAAGGGAAGATTTAGTGGCTCTGATAGGAATCAACCTCCGACTATATCCAAGTCGAGGCCAATCTAATAACAAAAGACTGAGGGGAAGAAAAGAAGACACTTGGTACTAAGTCTATCATCTGTTGAGAAGTTGAGAGAACGTATAGCCGAGGACTTAAGGCCAAAGATCTACTCATCATGGAATCGAGAGACTAATGCCAACTAATTTTAGCATTTGACAATTATAGGTGTCAACCTTTCTAGTATCTTGGCCAATCATTACGAGACTTTAGAAGCTCCTCTTCGGACCCAAACATCTAACTACCGACCTCGCCCAATTAGGATCTTACTCTTTCCAAGATAGGCCGAATGACTGCATGCTAACTTTTATTAAACACATAGTTTTGTATTCTTGTACGTATTTTCTTTATTTTATTTTTGGGCCCAATTCTTTAAAGTTTAAGGCATTATACATTATTTACAGTTTTACCACTAAGGTTTAGGACTTGCTATAAAATAGCAACACTTATAATCATAAAAGGAGTTCAGAGAGAGACAAAGTAAAGAATGTTCCCATATAGATAGTGAAACTTTTCCTCCTTCAAGCTAGGCTATACTTTAGCTAACAGAGCTTACATTTGCTAGATTATTGAGTATTGATTAAACTCTTTAATTTTTCCCTTGTTTTTATTAATCTTGACCCTAAGATTATGGTGAACCCTCATTTGAGTCGGTTAGTGAGTTGCATCTAATCCTCATTTGAATCTTAAGCAACATTTGGTGCTCGTAAGTTGCATTGAACCTTATTTCGAGCTCAAACCCCCTGATTGTGTTTTTGTCTTGGTGCGTGATATTTATCCACATTTACATTCAAAACCCTTATTTTACTTCTTGTTCTTCATACCCACTCAAATCCACGAATACCTATTCTATTCGGCTGACCCGTTGCCATATCTTACGCATCAAGCTCCTTCTATTAACCTTGATGGAATAGCATTACACCTCCATGGCTGATGAGTGACTATTTTGTAGCCTGTTCAATCTCCCATGATTGTTGTTGAAGCATGATGGATGGGCAATGTAATCCATCGCATTTGCCTATAAGGAAATGATTGACATTTGAAGTTGCTTCAATAAGAAACAAATGTCATGTGGCGCATATTAGAAAGTAAGAACTCATAGTATAAGACTTATCAAAGCACCCAATATCACTCTTGTATGTCTGATGTAACACCTCGGGACATCGTAATACCATAGAAAGTATTGATGTACTACATTGCCCGGGAATGCATGATTATACCTAAGAAATTTTTTTTGAAATAATTTAGCATAACCCACATCTATGCTCACTTTAATATTTTTCAGCACTAGTTTATTGTAATGCACCCTATCGACACTATTTGATATATTCTTATGAGTAAATTTGAAAATCTCACACAGTCCCCTATGTATAAAAATCAAGTCAAATCACTAGCGCACAATAATGGGATAATGCAAAATAACTACTGCCAGTAAGTGTTACTTTAATGGGATAAGGTGATAGATATGAGAATTGCAAGTATTTGTGAGTATACCTGCAAAAGAAGAAGAGAGAGAAACACATTACTAAAACTAGGGCAAAAATCATCATAAGAAAAAAGAAAAAGAAATTTATTAATATATACTTACTAGATGTACATCAGATATATGAGTATAACTCATGTAATGTGAATTTTTTTTAAGAAAATAAAGTATTAAAATCAAGTAAAGAAAGTGACACTTGAGGGAGAACTTGTACTGTAAGTGAGTTTGTAGAGAGATAAATTTGGGTTCGAATGAGGAAGAAGAGGGTTGGGGGGTAGGATCATGGGGAGGGGGAGAGGGAATTTTAAGGCACGAAAAAATCTCATCTAAGGGATGCGATTTTCTTCTCAAAAGCCACATTTCATTAAGAGTGGGGGGTAGGGGTGGGGAGGGGGTGGTGGAGGGATGGTTATTGGGGAAGGGCTTGTGTGTAGCCAAAATTGCATTTACAAAATGCGATTTCTAAATCGCATATACAAGATGCGAGGTAAATGTGAGTTCTTTGCAATTTTTACAACTAGATATCAAGGAAATGGGTAGGAGGTAAATTGTTGCACTTTGAATGCAAGGGCCATACTATTCGTCTTAGAAGTTCATGACATAACAATTGTTCTGTTTGCTTTGACTATGAAAGTTCTTACGTAACACACAATCTACTAGATGTATATAAGAATAAATTATAAATACATGTATTTATAGAAATATTACAGGGCATTTCTCTATTCTTACACAAACCATCAGGACCTAAAGAATTGAAATCCCCACTAAACAGTAATATGGGTACTAAAAGCAATTCTAATAACTTCTTTCATAATAACTTACATTCACATCCTGGTATAAGTTTCTATGTTGAGTTTGCAAAAACTCTCATGTACTTAGGATCTTAGCCCATCCATTGCTTTAGCTTCAATAACCTGCGAAAAGTTATGAGAGAATGAGCTGAAGAACCACAGGCTCAGTATGAGACAGGAGGTAAAAAACATATATAAGTTGAGCTAAACAAACAAGTTATCAATCGTTTATTATGTATAAAGCATGGATAAGCAATGTTCCATTCACACAACATTATCTAGTCTGTTGTGAAGTTAGAGAAATTATACTCACTTTAACCAGGGTTAAAAAGTTATGATATGAAGGCCACAATGCTAATCATAAAGGCAATACTGCCCTCATGACCAATTCTACGCTTATATAATGGAGACCTTACTCCTCTCGTGACTACTTTCGAACTGACGCTCTAACCTTACCATGATCTCCTTTTCTATCAATTAGTTTGACTAGAGGTAAGGATAAGCTAATATACTGTACCTTGTCAAAGGCATTGGAATTTAGTTGAAGAAAAACCTAACCATCCCTTAATTGGATATAATGTATGTCTTTTTAGAGTTTTAATTTGTATTTATATTTCAAATGCCCTAAGACCTTAATTGGGCATTACAACTTGCTACATAATCTCGCTAATCGAAGTTATGCTAAGGCTTCTAAGTTTACCAAGCTTCAGTCATAACATAATCATTTCGTAAATACATAAAAGAATCCATGAAGGAGTGTGTAATAACATCTACTCAAATCATCATAATCCAAAGTTGTAACCAAGCACAATAATTCATGGAGTTTACCAACTCATAACCAGAAGCATCATAAAGTAGAACAAAGAGTACAAATCTTCTTTGAACAACACAAATCTACGAAACATAGTAAGAAGGAGTCTATCTTCTCAATAAAAATATGTCTCTCCTAAATATGATATAACATCACCAAAACATAGATCACCACAACTCTAGTTGTCATATAAATACAAATATTCGACGTCTTCCTCTTCTTGAATGTCATCTACATATGACTCTTCATGAATAAAGTATTCATTAGTGCTTATGTTTGAAAAAGAAAAAGAATGAATTGAAGCCTAGTATGGATACACAAGCACACATGGATGCCAAGCCAAAACATAAACATGCATATAATGCAAATTATATCAAGAAATAAGTAAACAATAGATTAGTATCTTTAATTTAGGCCCATAAACATCAAATGAGTACTTATAACTCTGCTACACCATGATCTTTTCCACATACATAGGTGTATATAAGTATATGCTTTCTTTTAAGTTCTTTACACTTGATTCTGGAGTCCGAAGACAATAAAATCTAGAATTCTAGTTGTGTTGTCCCATGTATAAGTCCCCTAGGGAAACTTAACATATGATTAGTAGTTGCTTTACTAAGGATTTACCACTGTTGGCCTCTAGAGCGAACAAGTTAATCAACCAGCAATTAAGGTCAATTAAGATGATTATAAGTTAGTTCGATTTTCATACTAAGACCTAATAAGAAAAAGCAAATAAACAAGCACTACTTACCTGAGTCCTTAACAAGTAAACAATTTGGCAAGGAAATGCTATAGTACAAGAGTCCAAAAACTTCGCTCAAAGACAATGTAATTAGCTTAGTTCCTCATCTCTCAATCATGCTTCCCAAACAAAGTCCTCATCCCATTAAATGACAACTCCTAGGCTAAATAAGGAATCACTTGAAATTATTTCTTACAATTCAGCTTTTAGGTTAAAGATCAAATCTCTTAGAAGCAAAGGATAAGAAGAGGAGTTGGTGAGCTAAGAAAAGTTGAGAATGAACTTAGGAAAACATAAGGGTTTTGAATAGGGTACAACATCTAGATGCCGTAGAGAATGGTGTTTGGACGTTAGCTTTTGCCACTTACAGTAACCTAGCATTCGGACGTTAGCATGCAAGGCGTCTAGACGCCTTACTATTGTTCTACAGTTTTTCAAAATAGACTCCATTCGAATCCATAAACTAGACACTCGAATCATTATCTACATCTCATATGCTTCCAATCTTTACTCAAGGTACTAAAAACTAAAGATTCAAAACCTTATAATTCAGCTAAAGCTCTACATTTCAGCTCCGCTAAACCGATTCCAGTCTACAAATCAAAACTAAGAACAATTACACAAAGTACTTACTTAAAATGATTAAAAAACTTAGTATACTCTGGAAATGAAGCAATGCACCCCCCTACAAACTAAATAACACTTGATTTTAGATTAAATCCTCAATAAAATCCTAGGTTAACATCTCCAAATCACATAACCTAAGAGGAATTCAAGCTTAATCAAGAAGAGCTTTCATAAAACTTACCTTATGTCCTCAAATAAGCTACCACTTGATAAGATTCAATAATCTCCACTTGAAACACCTAGAGACCAGTTGAAATCTACAAGGAATAAGAGGATTTAGAGTTGTAGAAGGCTTAAAATAAATTTGTTTAAGCTTAAGCTTTAATGTTCTTACCTCAATCACATTGAACTTCCCTCTTGAGGTAAGGTTTAGAGGAGTCCTTAATTTTCTACTAAGAGAGGAGAGGTTTAGACTATAAGTGGAAATACTAGGATTTAGTAAATGAGGCAAATTAAGGATAGGGTTTTAGAGACTTTTGGAAATACCTAAAGTGCCCTTCTTTTTGGAAAACATTTTCTTGATATAGTACAATATTAGTTTGGTTAAGGGTGAGCAATCAATTCGTAACACACCAAACATGATCAAGTAACATAGTATAGCTTAGATATTAGCCAACACTTTAGTAACCAAGTACAAGTATAGAATATGTAGAAACAATTACTTAAAATCACAAGTGAGCATAAACCCTAGTCTCCATAAATCCCACTTACTTAATACTAGTCTTATCCTCATCCTTAGTTATAGCCTCATCTCCAAGGCTTAAATTCCTTATATTGTTATAATGAACACTTTACTCCCCTTTCATAAAGATATTATGGTTTATATATTCATTTGAACATTCTAAAACTATATTGTTGTTGTTGAATGTTAATAAAATATCTATTATCACAATATTGTTTATTCGAACTTACATCATCGTTGAATAGTAATGTGTAGTATATGATTTATTAAAATGTAATTTTGGCATACATATGTATATACACATATAAATAGCTTTAACTAAGATCAAGGTATGTTATGAAATATAGTATTACTTGAGTGTATATGTAGCTCACGTATACCTATTATTATATAAATATATACTTAAAAGAGTTTAGTGTTATGCTAAGGTAGTGTTTGGTTACGTAATTTTTATAAATTAGACTGGGTAAAAAAAATTATTCCATGTTTGGTTTGTAATTTTACTTGGTGACTTGATAAAAAATTAAGTTGATGGACTGGATAAAAGACACAGATTTTTTCTTATCTGCACCATAGTACAAAAATGAAATTTATTGAAAAAAAATCTTATATTCTCAAAAATACCTCTCTATGTTATAATATTGAGTGAATTAATATTATTTTTATTAACTATTACAAAAATTATTTCTCTTATAATATAAACAGTTAATCTTTTAATAGCTAGCAAATTTACGATTTTTTTTATTAAATATTATATATAATATCTTTAATTATGTGAATTCAATAATCCGTGTTTCAAATAATATAAAAATATATATTAAACAATGTGGGGAGTATAAATGTCAAACTATAATAATGAATCAAGTACTTATGTATACCAAATAAGGGATAGCATAAAATTTTATATTTAGTACTATACAAATCAAATATAGTATAGTAAGTTTGTATTATCCAGTTATCCCTCTACTTATATTTGTATTTATCTTATCTAGTTTTTTTTTGTTCAATCAAGTCCTTATAACCAAATGTTACGTAAGATATATCAAGGTATGAAGGAAATCAAATTCGATGCTTAGGTTGCATGTAAATATATATTATAGTTATGCATGTTTTGTATGATATAAGTTAGTCATATATATGTATGCTTAGATATCTTAAGATTATGTCTATTATACAAGTGGATAATATATAGTATAGTAAAGTATATATAATACATATATTCATTCTTACATACAAATGAGTACGATTATTATGTGTGATATTGTTTAAGTAAATTATTATTTTGATATACTTCAACACTTAAAATTTTGTTATCAATAATTACTTGGTATGTCTACTAAGAAATGATTATAGCAAACTATCTATGTGGTCGTGAGTAAAATTAAAAAATAAAATTTTAGCCAATGAGAATGTGTACAAGAGATGATATTATAAAATATAAAATGTACTTAGCGTATTTATAATTGTAGTTTGAGCTAGGTGAAAGGAAATAAGTTGTGTAAGGAAATTTTCTTTTGTTTGCTAATCCCTTGTTTATTAGTGAAATTCACCTAGCTTCATTTTATGTTTGGTAGGTTTCTCTTCCTCAATATGGGGAGGTGATTTGCTATTATTACTCTAACTTTCCAAACTATAAAATATGATGATATGGAGGAATTTGTAGAAAATCCTATTTATTATGTACATATTTATGTATATGTATTTTGGTCTTTAACACTATTCTCTAGATCCATTCCTTAATTATTGGTTGATTATACATAAATATATACAATGTATCATAGATGTTAGGTATAAAAGTATGCCATAAATCCCACTTTAGTGTTATAGATGTTAAGTTATAATCTAGTGTATTGAATACCATATCTTCTATCTACACTTTGGCAATGACCTATTAGAGTTCCATCTATGTCGCTTCGAAAATAGATGGTGTTAGCATATTATATTAAATCTCCTTTTTTCTCTTATTATTATATTTTATTATTACATATTATTTATGTAATTACATACATATACATATATTTAATTTGTTTGTTATTACGACTCTACTAAATGGTGAGATACGTACATTATACATACGTATATTGATCCGCTTAAACTATATATAAAATTAAATCATGAATACTCTAACAAGTATACTAGATCAGAATCAAGTAATAAAGATTGAGTAAAGTAGTCGATCCCTTGAGCATTAAAAAATTACGAATTCTATGATAGTTCTTATCAATATTTAGGCTATCAAAATTGAATTAACTAATCTAACAATTATCCTAAAATTGTCGAAAATAAAATTACGATGAAATATCTAAAACTAAGCAATCGATTAAGAATGTAGGAAAAACAGAATCCACCTTAGTTATGCAAATAAAATTTTTATCATATTATATAGATTAATAACTATACAGTCATTCAAGTAAAATTATCATGCCTTGCAATTAAAGACTTAAACCTCTAATTAATTAGTCAACTCCCATATCTCCAATTAACAGTAGACTCTAAATTATAATCATACATTTCCTAATACTATGATCATCTAATGTCCGATTAATAGTGGACTTTAAATTATAATCATACATTTCCTATATCAACTCCCATATTAATAGTGTTTTTTATAATTATAATCAATTAGATAATTATAATCGAAACAATAGAAATTGCAATCATGAATAATCCATATATCTATTAATCCTATAAAATGAATACAATTATCATTTCAACTACCTAGGGTTTCATTAATTCTCACAAATAAAACTTAGTCAGCCATGGAAATTAAAACAAAAGCATAGATAATAATTGAATTCACAAAGAAGTTCATAATTAAAAGTAAGAATAAATCACAGAATTGCATAACCATAAATAAAATAGAGATCACCAATTTTGTAATTATGATGAGTAAACTTCAATTGCAACTTCAAAGTTGATCTCCATAGCAAAAGTGAAGTCTTCTCAACGATCTAAGAAATTCCAAGAAAAACTCTTCTAAAATAAAGCCTAACTGCTTCTGAGACTCTTTAACACTAAAGAAGATGTAAAAGTTTGTCTAAACTATGAAACATACGGCTATTTATAGAGAAAAATAGGGTTGTCTATTGAGTATATTTTTTTTTTTATTGAAGGCCGGCAGTATAGATACTAAGGTTGCTGGTGTAAAGTGTAGGTCAGTTGACTTCAATTCCAATGTGTCATAGCTCGATTCGAGTTTCGTTCGTTTACATAAAATTCCTCTAAATTAACCGTATTTCCACCCTGAATCCTCCAATACCTGAAATGTCCAAATAAAAATACTTAAGTACCAATTCTTAATGATTTTCATTAAAACAATAATAATTCAATCTAATTCACATATTAAAATATGAACAAAATATGCCTTATCATATATATATATATATATACATATATATATATATATGCATAGTTGTTATTCTTTGTGTAATTATAAGTATAGTATGTCATTATAAGTATACTTAACACCTTAAAACCACGTATATCACACATATGGTAATGTCTAAAGCATATACACAAGCATAGGCACATACACATATACATACATATACATACAAACTTATATGCATTTATGTACGTATGTGTGTATGATTTGCATTTAGCTATATCATACATACATAGGCACTATAGAGATATAATATATGCATATTTTGTTTAAGGCACATATCCACATTTACCTTATAGTTACAATTATATCAATTATATAAAGTAATTACATATATTCATATACATAATATAGTTTGTATATTATAGCCATTATTATATTATAACTAGTTTTTGATATGATTGACCAAAATTTTTTTATGAGTTATAATACACTCTTTCCAATCATAATGAAGCATAGATTCTATTCGCAAGTATACGTCTTATTACTTGGCAAAGTCATATGATATTGTCTGTAAACACTATCAATTATCTAATTTATTATATATATTATAAGAAACTAACTATATTAGTACTATTGGATTTGTAAGAACAAAACAATAAAATATCGGGTTCGATTTTTAGGTAAAGTTTTAGAAAATGCAATCACCTGTACATATAATTTAACTCTCTATGTAAAATATACATCTATGTAAAATATACATCGTTTCCATTATATTTCCATGATAAGTTACAATTAAGCATAAATTTTTAGAATACATACTAGGTTTGTGAATGATACATATTTATAGTTTTGATCCTTAAGGTGGTATTTCAAGCCTAAAATGCGATACATATGCATATATATAATGTAATATATATATAGTTTCGATTAGTTATGCTTAATTGTAACTTATCATGGAAATATAATGGAAACGATATATATTTTACATAGAGAGTCACATTTTAGGCTTGAAATACCACCTTAAGGATCAATACATGAGGAAAATTAGGTTTGGCCAGCATAATTTTTCATCCAAATATTAGTTTTTATCAAAACAAAATAATACTAAATAAAGAAATTCAATCCTAATAATTGTCTTTGTACTTTTATATTATATTTACATAATAAATAGTATATAACATCAATTAAGTCTAGGTGTATTATCACATCAAATTAGAGGTAAGGTAAGACTTACCTTAAATCTTTGAGAATTACTCAATTGAATTTTTATCCAATATAAGATTGGGTTTTTCAACATTGGTCATTGATGAAATCGTTGCAACCTTTCTTGTATAGTTTCTCTTAGTTTAGAAGAGATGAGGATTTTTAAGAAGTGATTTGAGAGTGATTTTTGTATATATATATATATATATATATATATATATTCCAAAATGTCATCTGAGGATTATGTCGGTAAAGTTTTGAGGAGTTAGTCTTCTAAGCCTATAAAACAAGACACAATGAAAGGCATATGAGGATTGTTTGGCATAGCCACTTCAATACTTAAGTTAGAATTTGAGTGAGGATAAAGTAAGAAAACTCAAAGTATGCAAGGGGAGTTTAGTACGTAAATAGTCAGGATAGTTTATTATTGGAGTACTTGGAGCTATTTATAGAGGGGGGTCATAAATCAGAGGAGCACATTTGGCATATTGCTACATCTACGTAATTTGAGTGGTAAGAGCATAGAGTCTAACGTGTTTTGGAATTGTAGGGCCATGATATTTAACTAAGTCTTCATGCCTTATCCGTTGTGACAAACCCAAGGTCTGACGGGTTACTTAGAAAAGTTGACTTATCTGGACATCCTTTAAAAAGGTTGGCCAATGAGGTAACCGGGTTTAATGCCATCATGACCCCAAAGGTGGCTCAATAAAATTATCCTAAAATCATCATATTACATGTGCACTCGCAATATAAAAATTGTCTTATAAGCTAAATATTTTAAGACTTTAATTGAATATTCACTCATTACATTTAATCATAATATATATATATATATAGTATATTTATATGAAAAGTTTTACATAAACCTATATTTTACAGTTCATAAGAACCGCAAAGAATCGAAATCTCCTACCAAATAATAAGATCGGGTAGTCAAAACCTTTTAAAGGGTATCAGTTCGAGATAAGCCTAAAGGGTAGAGATTTTGAAAATAAAATAACATGTGTTTCAGTATTCTTCCCTACACAATCTAAATTAAATCTAAATAATATTTTATCCTATACGTATCCTTTGTACTCTAAGTCTTCTACACAAGTCACTTGGCTCATAACTCATTCTTGACTTTGATGTGACCTACAAGAAAGACTATTAAAGGATAAGGAAAACCATGGCTCATTGAGATCATCTCTCATATTATACACAAATAATTAGTAAGCAAGTTATCAATCATTAACAAGTAATGCATGTATAACCATATGAATGTAACAATATATACAGCCATTTAGAAACTATGTATAGCCCATATTTACATCCTTTGATTGCTAGGGGTTAGGGAATAAGTACTAACACATCAACTCTAAGTGCCACCACTCTAAGCTAAATAATAGCCATTGGCTTAATGTCTTATTAATTAATATATCAAAATACCATAAGCCTAACTTAAGTAGGGTTTTAATTAATATTAAAATAGTGATTTGATACTACATATATTCTTTAGAATGTGCGTTGCCCTAAGTGGATGCATATGCAAATGGAGCTCCAATCAAAGGAAAGCATTCCTCAATATGTGGTAGTTTTTAGAGGTCAAGGCAAGGTTACATCAAATGAAGTATCACCTTTATATGGCTTTTCATGCACCCATATGATGCTAATGGCCTTCTTCATGCAGTTATGCGATGCATGCCCAATTTAAATTTTAAGTCAAATAGTTGTTACATTTGTTACAAGGTAATCAAACAAATAAGGTAAACACTTAACAGTAAAAATGCAATTAATAAACATGACATCTAATTTCCAATTTCATATAATTTAGAGTATTTTTGCACAACATAATAAGCAATATTAAGCACATGCATTCCCCATATCCCCAAGCGGTTCAATTTTGTATCATATATCAATAAAGTGAAACTACCCTACAAGTACAAGCAAGTATGATAATTATTGAGAGTCACTCACCTATTCATAGTATCTAGTCAAGATAATCCCACAAAAGGTAGTTGTTGGAGGAGTTCAGGAAGTTCATGTCACCTAGACAATTTAACAAGTAATTAGGTGTCTACTTCATAACTAAAATAAACTAAACTTAGTTAATGGAGTTTACTCACTCTTTCAATGTGAATCCAATTTTGAACTAGTGTAGTTTATTCAACCTAATATCGCTTTTAATGAATACTTAATTGTTGAAACTCAGAGAGAACCTAATTTTTATTAGAAATATTGAAATTTCGAGGATGTGAATTTGATTTACATAATATATCAAAATGAGACAGTATTTCTGATTTTATCAATCAGTCCTTGACTTACAAAATAGTTAATTAAGTGAATGATTTTATAAGTTAAACATAATTTAGGAGTTACTTGATTCAATTTTGATTTGGATTTAAGTAAAAGGGGGGGTTTATTTTGATATGGATTTAAGTAAAAGGGGGGTTTTATTCTGATAAGTTTTTCTAAGATTATAGCTCCAATTTTCCCTTTCCATCTGTATGAGTCTAGAATAGATCTACGATGGGCTTAAATAGAAGGTTCACTAAGTTTTGTCAATGTGCTAGGCTATATACCCTATTACCCTTGTGGTTCATTGTTTTAACATAATGTTGTAATATATATATATATATATATATATAATCCATCTGTTAAATAACTAATATGATCCATGCGCAAACTTAATATATTTGAAGTGTAACTGCATATGCTATTTCAAGTGTTTTGGCACGTCGATGTACGTACATATATATAAATTTTCTATATTTTACATCATTAAGGATATTTAATTTGTTAAGAGTAGTGCATGAAATAATTGTGACTTACGATTCTTTTCTTATGTACAATCATGCATATATATATTTATTTATATGTATTATTAATACTTATGATAATAGTTTGTTTGTTTGCAGGTGTGCTTAACAAAATTGTCATGTTCTAAAGATCTTCTAAGACTACTTCCCTAGTTTATTTACCATTCCAAAACTCAGTAGCTAAAGAAGAGTACAAATATTTTATTGTGTATTAAATATATAGCATTTATTATTTATATTAACTTTCCCAAGGGTTATCTTTTTACTTCTCTAGTTCCATTGATCACGGCAAAGGAGTTTTAACTCTATCTTCAACGTTATGTTTGTAAGCATTTAACCCTCATTAGCTAAAAACGTCCAGCATAACAACATTACTTGCGTAGGTAAAGGACTCTGCTTCGACTTCCAGTGAAAACCTTTATATAAGGGTTGGTACCAAGTATACTTTACCCACATCATATACTTACATATGCTCCATGTCAGAATTAAGACTATCATGACTAAATCTTAGGCAGTAGCTTATTATTTAAGGTATTATTAGCTAAAATAATGACAACTTCCATATAATAGTAATTCATCGCCGATACTCGTCTTATATGGTTTTCAACAAAGGAGTAATATCCAGTTGCGCACATGCTAACAATTTTGATTACTAGCAAATGACTTAGTTTTAAACACCTTAGTATGAAGGATGTAAACAAGCGCAGAATCTTACCTCCACTAGATCGAAGCACCCAGCTTGAGCTAATTCCACTAGGTGGTGAGGGTCTTATCATCGGTTACCTCGGTGCTTCGTTGTCGGAGCTTAGTGTAGTTGCGATTGCCATGGTCTTTTCGTTGCGCTTCGAAGGAGCTTATATTTTGCGCGACAAAATGTTCAGGAAGAAAAACGGGGAATGAATAAACGCAAACGAGTTATCAACAAGTTGTAAGCTTACGGAGGTTGGTAATGGCGGGTGTAGTCACGTGGCCAAGTTCGCCGGAGTTTTGAGTCGCTAGACTCCGAGTGCTCTGTTTTCTTCTTCAAAAACAGGGGTGGCTTCACGATAACACAAAAGAAAGAGGGGGACAAAAAAAGAAAAAAAAAAGAAAAATAATATAAATATGTGAATGAGTAAATTAGGGCAGAAGGAAAATAGGGCCAATTGAAGAAAAACATGGAAGAATAAAGTGAGTTTAGGAAGACCATTACTTACCTTCTTTCAGAGCTTGCCGAGAGGACACATGAAGGGGAAAGGAAAAAAAAAAAAAAAAGAGTAAGCAAGGTCAGTCTATCAGCCTAGGACAATCATGAATGAGTTAAAGCTGAGGAAAAGACATTACCTATTTTATGTCGCGATGTCGGAGTTCGATATGTCGAACTCAGAAGAACTCCCACGGATGGTTCAATTCATGAGCTTTCTGCTCTGTTTTATGATTCCCAAACCAACCACAAATTCAACTAATTCGGTATTGGTGGTCGTAGAATGCAAGTTGATAACTTAAGCTAATCTAGGTTTCACGCACTCAGAGGCTGGGAGCGTGAGCGAGAATCCTTGAGAAAATTCGCAGAACATGATGTCAGAAAGATGGTCTCGTGCCACCTTCAAGGGAAACGAAGGAGGGAAGGATGAGGGAAAGAGAATCAGCGTGAAAGGAGAGAGAGAGAGAGAGAGAGAGAGAGAGAGAGAGAGAGGAAGAATGAAGAGCGAAGAGAATGAGGCAAGAATCAGGAAATGAGATAACGAACGGTGAAGAGAAAATGAGGCAAGGATATCAGGCGAGATTAGCCGTGTGGAAATATTTTCCTTAGGATAGTATCATGCTTTATGTTAGATTTATCGGTGGAGACTTTGCAAAAGGTCATGTTATGACGTGGCTCATGTTGCATGAGCAGAAGAAATTGCGGGGGCCTGTGTCAGTCGGGGTCCATGTTGGTTTTCTATTCTTTGTTAAACAAACTGAATTCCCATTTCATTTTATTGGTCAAATAATCGATAACCAAAAGAAAGATAATATATTATTCTTGCCATGATTTTTATCTTTTTTATTATCATTACTAATTTACTTTGATAAAATTTGTGTATATATATACATATATTTTATTATATGCTAATATTATTTCTCTTGATTATATATATATATATATATACGTACACATTATTATTGACATTAATTTGTTTGGATATCTATACGTTATCATTGTTATTGTTATTATCAATATTACTATAAGTTTGAATTATTATTATAAGACCAAAGGCGTTTAGTTCCTTATTTACTAATCATATTGGCTTAAGTTTCAAAAATATTCATGGGTCATTAAAAGTATTTACTTATCTTCTATTTAGCAGTTGAGATTGTATAAACTAAGTAATATATTTTTATTAATCAGCAAATATTCTATCTCATGAACGAAATACTTCTATTATAGTATTACATAATATTTTGTCCCATGAGTTTGTAAAATTATTGAATTTTGCAAATAGCATTTCCAATTTTATCATATTTCTCTTATTGAGAAATTTGTTATGCCGTAATTCCATCCATGAAAAAGTAAAATAAAATAGTATTACCAGGAGACACTTTGTTATTTATATATTTTGAATATTGCTATTACTGTTGATTCTACCATTTATGATAGCACTGTATTGGTTGCTAGAAGTGTTACTATTAATGGCTTGTTCACTTTACTGAATATACTTTACTGAATATAGTGAATGAGTAATGGAATTAGAATTCTTAAGGAAAGTAATAAGGGTATAATGTTTATTACTTTATTTTCTTGAATTTATAAATAACTTAAAAATTGATTGTAATATAATATTAATGACTAAATTACTCCCTATTCATTTTCTTTCTCAACTAATCTTGGCGGTCGCTATAGTGGTAGTGGTTGTGGTTGTGGTAGTTGATGGCAACGATGACAATGGTGGTTGTAGAGGTGGTGGTGGTAACAGCAACGATAGCAGTAGCGGTAGCAATAATGGTGACCGTTGGTGGTGGTAGCTTTGAGTTGATGATTACGGTAGCGGCGATAATAGCGATGGTAGTGGCGATAGCGGCAGCGGTCAATAGTAGCAATGATTGATGGTGGCAGTAATAATATTGGTGGCTATTAAATTGGAATGAGATCATTTTTGGGAAAAAAATATAAAATTTTACAAGTAACTGTGATCCTTTGATTGAAATAAGTAATTTTTATAACTTGATTTCAAGTAATAAGAATTTCTACGTAATTGTGATTCAATAACATAAAATAAATTGAATATTGTAATAAAGAGTAAGGAGGGAATAGAAATACAATTCCCCCCAATTGAAAAAGGCATAAAGTTATATACATAAGCACCTACATATATATTACACGCTATAATTAAAATGTTATCTAGTAGATTATCATAATAATTTAGAAAATACAAGATACCTTCCTTATAGCAAGATACTATTATTTAAGATCTCTTCAATATACTTTTCATAATACTTTCCAATGAAGTTTTATATCTAATGTATTTATAACTTATTGGTTTGGATTTTTTTTTTTTAAATTTCATAACCTTATTACTTAGTAGTCCTTTATTATATCTACTTTTCCATAAAATCTCATTTGAATTGTTAATCATATCATCACAGGGACATTAGGTGAATATCTTAAATCCCTTTCAATTACTATTTCAACCTACTTATATAACTCTTTCTCAATTAGTTATATCGATGCTTTGTTATTTATTAATTTGGATATTATCCAAGAAGATTTTATAATTGAATTGCGAGAAGAAATGTTTTTGGAACTCTTAACATATTGTCTTATTCATATATTTAATACACCTATATATACACCATATTGCGACTTATATTCTTCGAAGAGTCATAACACCACATATAAAAATATAGTTTACACTAAAATAAAGGAAAAAAAAAACCATTTACCTACATACGAAATAGAATAAACACTAATTTATATAAATAATTATAAAAACTATTGAAAGTGATGGTTAGGTTGAATAGAAAATAGAATTGCATGTTGTGTGAGAAATATTCATATATATATATTTATATAATAACATTAAGCACACTTCAAAATAATACCATTACATATACTTAGATATATATATGTATCTGTTTTTGGAATACAATAATGAGTAAATAAAATTGTCAAATTATAATTAACTCATATATATAGATAAGTTTATACACATAACATGTATTGTTATTATAATAAATATATCTATATTGTTTAACTGTATTGTCTTTTGTAATAAATATATTTACAAGATGAATGAATATATATAATGGTATACAATCTTTCGAGAATGTTTTATCAGCATAGGTTATAAAAGTAGAAAAGGAAAAAAAATCAATCTATATTATAGTATGGATCCTTTTGAAAATACTTCTTCAATAATGATACTTGTTTATAGTTGTTTACAAGAATGTTCCCTATTATTGAATCGGGAATTTTGAATGATGTGCTTTAGGTTACCAAATATACTTTTATAAATATTAATGTTTTAAGTATTTAAGATTTTTATTATCGGTTAAACTTGAATTATTGCAAACTTATAATTGGTGATATATTTTTATCATTATAAGGCACTTATAGGCTGAATTGGTTTATCGATGAACATCACATCTTATATTCCTCATAAGTTTATATTGCTAAGTTCAAAATTTTTCCTATTGTACCAAAGCCTATTGAAATCTTTCAACTATTTCTCATGTACCTTTTTTTTTTTTATATCAATGATTTTTTGCTAAAAGGATTTTAGTATAAAAAGATACTCTTAAGCTGATGTATTAATTTTTGGGAGTTTGTAGTTGTTGGTAGATTAGGCCAACCATGTGTCCAATCAAGTCAACCTATAGTCTAAGTAGGTCGGTATAGCCTAAGCAACCTATGTCCAAAATACTCTATTAACATAAAAGATCTCTCAAATATCCTAGTTGGTTTTCAAAGGGTTAAACATTATATTATGGGGTTTGGGGTGTCTTATACTAAAAGAAGTTTGGTAGAAAATTCCTTACAATCCATGTATGTAACCCATGCATTAATACAATTACTTTTAAAAGTATGAGGTGGCAACATTAAAATCTTCATATTTGTCTCAACTCTAAATTTTTATATTGAGCTGTGACATTTAGTTCTTATAGAATTCTCTTGACTTAAAGATCTCTCCCTTTTTTAAAAAAAATAAATTATCCATTATATTAATTATAACAATAATAATAATGAATAAATATGCATTTTAATCTACTATGTTGTTGCTTGGACAGTCATTCCAAATTTGTTTCGATTTTGTGTAATTCTTTGAATATAATTTTATCTTGATTTAATATAAATGAAAGTTTCATAATATATTTTAAAAATAATAGAAGGTTATATTAGAAATCTATTCTTAATATTTTACTTTCTAGATGATTAAGGTTTAACCTAGTAAATTTTAAATTATAAATGTTAGTGGATACATTTTAATTTATCTTTTTATAGGAAAGAAAAAAAAAATCAATTTCCCATAACTATTCTCTTTTAACTTTTGGAGTCTCATCATACCATTTAGTGCTATTCTAAATTAACTTTTCATTTATCCTAAGCTCCAAAACAACGACCCTAAATATACTTTTGTCAATGTTTTCACTTAATACAGTGAGTGTAACTTGACACATTTAAAATATCAAATTTTATAGGGTTATTCTATCTAACTTTTGTCAAATCTAAAAATTACTTTTCCAAAGTGTAGGGTATTACATAAATTGCATTTAGTGAATGCAATTTTGCAATGGTAAATAGTTTCGGCCAGACCACTTTTAAAGAATCAGTTTGCCTACAAGGGATAAATTGACTTTTTCCTCAAACTATTATATGCCTTTGCATGCAATTAATCCATTTTTATATTTCTATTCCATTGGCCCACGAGAAACGGGACGTCAGTAACACCACATCACGCAAATATGTTAAATGTATATGCAAACACTTAGTCATTCTTCCAGAACCATGAAAATAAGTTTGCATTTAAGAGAAAATTGAAAAGATAAGGAAAGCTGGAGAGGATTTATCATCGATAATACCACAGTTTATCATTTGCAAGATATAAAAATAAAAATAAATAAATAAAAAACCTACCCTTAGAGTCATCACTTCAGGAGCTTCTATTTAGATGAATAAAAAAAAATTATTAAAAACAGATCAATATTTAGAAATTGGAGATATCAAAAGATTATGACAATTCTTCAAAACATCCTAATTTGACGAATATAAACCCTTGCAAACTCAGTCAATTTTCATTCTTCACATGCACATCACAAGTATGAAGAGAAACGGCATCTAGATTAGACCTTCTTTGGTAAATGTCCATAAGCTAAGCAAAGAATCCATTATGCAAATTTTTGGCATCCTAATTTGTCAATATAAACTATAATGCCTTGAAATTCGAAATAACACAACCTACGACTTATCCCCATAAGTTATTAACACATTAAGCATCCTAATCTGAACCTATTTTACAAATCTCCCAAACAATTTCATTGTAACTGCCAATAACAAAATAAATCTCTATACAAAATCTGAAAGTATATGGAATTCTTCTCCATAGTTGATTGCAAGAATCCAATTCACTAACCTACTTTATTTCATATATAAGAAGACATGCATAATCTTATCTAAAACCAATGACTCCATGAAAACAATGAAACCTTAAAACTCTCCTTTAACTAAACTAAAACCACAATGGTATCTTCACATATAAGTGACTCATAAAACAACCAACTAATTGTATGTAAAATTAAAAACAAAACCAACTCTCTAGTTATAGACATAAAATAAATAAATAAACAACTCCATGTCCATCATCATAGTAGTAGTCACAATACTCAATGGAGTCCTCATAGGTGTAGTCATAATCCTCATAATAGTACCCTCCATAATCTTCCTGATATGTACCTAAAACTAAAAAATAAAGTCTTCGAAGGGTAGGTAAAGCTCAGTATAGGATATTCATGCACATGCGCATGCACATGAACAGGCAAAAATCACATCCATACACATTTCCTATTAGCTAATGCATCAACAATAGATTTTAATCTTTGTTTTAATCCAACAATTAGCATAGTTCCAATGTCCTAGAACTCGGAGTAACTCATGACTTTAAGCAAGCAATATATATAATACTATATAAATATTAGTGTTGGGTTCTCTCTAACACCTTAGAAACAACAATCCACCTAGAACCACTTGGATCATTTCAATGTGGAACTCCACTCGAGATACTGTTGTGTAAAGAACATCGGGTTACCGCCCCAAGGTCATCAATTTTCCCAATCCCTTGGGCTTAGCCAAGCACATATAATACACAATTCATCATAGCCGAATATTAGTTAAATCCAGTTAAATTTTCTAACCTATAAGCACAAACATTGAACAATCCTATACTTAACTTTAGTGGTAACTCAATTTCAAGAATGATCTCTTCACAACCTCTAAATATCATAAACAATTCAACTTAGGTTCAAACTCAATATTACTATCATTTTCTATTCTTAAAAGCCTCATCAATTTAATTCTCTAACTAAGTCACTTAAGGGAACAAAATCCAACATGAAGATAAAGTTATTTAAGACTTGTTTTGGTTGTTAGAATGGGTTGGAAAATACATTAGAAAGGTTTAGGAACAAGAAAAGAGGCTTAGAAACTACTAAGAAGTGAAGGGAAAACTTTCTATGACTGTTCAAATCCATGACATATGAATGCTATAGGACGTGGCATCTGAATGCCATCTTATTGAGAGGGAATCCCCCTTAGCGTTTAGACACTAATGCCATGCTACTGTTTGCAATTTTTGCAAATAATAGTGCACAACATGTCCTCCATTTGAACCCGATTGAAAACTCACTCTCGAGAATTTTTTTTTTTTCACTTAAAACTCGATCGACACCTCTCTAAACACTAGCCAACAAATCAAAACCAAAATTTTACCTCATTTACTCTACAAATCCCAAAATCAACATGTCTAACAATACATAAGAAAATTTGAAATAAACAACAACCAAGGATGAAAACTTACCATTGGGGATTGAGATTTATCATCCCCTTAAGAATCTTGATGTTTAAGACTACAGAAGCCGATCTTTAATACATTTCTCTCCTTGCCTTAGGTAAGTGAAAAACAAATTTTTCTTAAACCAAAACTAGGAAACTTACCAAAAATCACCCAATTCAAGACTTACCATGATCCTTTCCTTCAATCTTATGAGTTTGTTATTGATTTTTTATCAATCTAGTGTGGGAAAATATGTTCAAAGTAGTAGCATAAGAGAGGGGTAGGAAAAGAGTAAAAGTTGACTTGGTCTTTTGCTTTTATAAGGCTAAGGTTTCCAGGAGTTGGGAAATGTCAAAAGCACCCTTAGAGCTTAACTTTTATCATTTTTTTAAACTTTTTCTTTTCTTTATAACCATTTTATCATTTTAATTCCTAGCTTTTACATGAACTCTAAGAAAAATCAATTAAATTCATCTAATAAGTACACAAATGCCATGCTAGGATTTCTTTTTTTAAATAGTTAACAGTTTGAATCGAACGACAAACTAGTTGATCTATACCAAACCTAACCTATAACCGGACTATATGTAAGAAAACCAATTTTTTCATTTAGTTTGGTTTAATTCTAATGGTGATTAAGCCAAGGGACCTTTGACTCGTAGCTGAGCCTAAGGACTGGAATGCCTGGCATAGTGGATTCTCTTATTTCAACCAACTAATATCGAAGTCGAGTATTTCCTTGTCGATGCATTTTTTATGCTAAGCTATATGATTGCCTATTTCTCGCAAATAATGTGTCGAGAAGTGGAAGGCCGAGAGAATAGCTAAACCTCATTTTCACTTACACCTGTCTAATTACTTACTTAGTATCACCCTTGCCAAGATGATGAGAGAGAGACTCCAGATTGACTTAACTACCCTTGCTCGGACAAGCAAGCTGCCCATTCTTTTTGCTTGCATCTTTTAACAGCCTTACCAATACAACATCGCTAAGTAAACAAAATCATGTGTAGAATCCGTTACACTAATGGTTATTTTTCTTGAATATTCATTTTTATCCTTTTGTATATTATAAATTATTTCTTTAGGAAATACCCTTTTTATCTTTTCTCTTTTGGGCAAGTTACCCTAATTTATGGGTATAAATACCTTTGTAATTGTAGTTACATTAGACAGATTATCATTAATATGCTTGAGTATTTTCCTTCCTTGTGTAAATACTACCTTTTTTTTTTCGGCATCACTTTTATTTTAACCCTTAAGCAAGGATAGGTGGTGAGCAACCTCACCGACCGATTCGTACATGATATCGAATTGTACCATAAGTCCTTGAAAGTTTCATTGGTGCATCATATCCTCTGGAGTTGTTTATGTGTTTTGCTCACTCCTTACTCACATTTATCCCTTTTATACATTCCTCATCATTTTTCTTTCAAGCTTTCTACAAGCTTAGGCCCATCCAGTGACTAGCCTTGTTTGTTCTTAGTCACAGTTTACATCATCTTGGTATCGGAGTGGAGGTTTCGTGCGAGCTGTAGTTGGTTCTTTTGAAGTTCTGTTTACATTCTGTTTTATGTGTGTGAAATAAAGCAAGTTACTATGCTCATCTTAACTTTTGTGTTGTTAGCTATTACTTTCCTAAAGTGTTTGTTTGATCTTTGAATCTGTAAAGAAAATAACTGACCCAAGTGTGAATGTTAGTATAGGAGATAACAATAGTGGAGTTGCTTACGATGGCTAACAGTCTTAGGGAACTCCTTGAAGGACTGATGAGAGACCTAATGAAGTAGCTAACCTCTTGGTAGATCTAACTCGAGTTAATCATGCATTGGTTTGCCAACCCACTGAGGCTACGTAAAATGCTGGGCAAAGTACCCCATAAGTTGCTTAACTTGCTAGAGGTTAGAACTTAGCTCGATTAGTTTAAGGTAGAGAAGTAAGTGAATGAGTCAGATGAAGGATAAACCTGAGGGAACTGGATAAAGAGGATGAGGACGAGTATGTTGAAGAGGAGTGAGTTAGAGTCCCCAAAGCATCCAACCATGTAAAGCTTCAGATTCTAAGCTTCAGATTCCAAGCTTCAATGGATTTGGAAATGCTGATGAATGTTTAGAGTGGGAAGAGAAAGTAGAGCATGTTTTTCAATACTATTAGTACGGGGATTACGAGAAAGTGAGAATAGCTGGTCTTGAGTTCTCCGGATATGCTGTCATATGGTAGCAGAATTTCCAAACTATAAGGAGGTGAAAGGGATACTGAGAGATTAATACATTGCCTGAAATGAAGAGAATATTGTGAAATAGATTTGTGCTAGAAACTTACCTGCAGGATATTTTCACTCGGCTTCAGGAGTTGAAACAAGGAGGCCGAGCAGTCGATGAGTATCTTCGGGAATTTTAAATGCTCATGATCCAATGTTAAGTGGAGGAGTCCCCAGCGCAAAAAATCTCTAGGTTCATTGCGAGATTGAGATGTGATATTTGGGACATTGTAGAACTCTAACGATTCACAATAATGGACGAAGCCATCAGAATAGCCTACCTAATAGAGAGGCAAAGAAGGAGCCGAGTACCGGCTAGGATGCGACTAGTTGACTTAGATAGGTAAGTCACCAAACTCAGTCGAATACCGAGTTGAGTCGAAAGATGGATGTTCGAGCCGATCAAAAAGGTTGACTCGACACTGAAGTGCTAACTCGAACTTATGAGAAGTGGTAAGGATTTGGCAAGAAGATGAGCCTTCAAGTGCCAAGGGTTCTGACACATGGCTTTTTAGTGCCTGAATCGACAAACAATGGTCATCAAGGGAGACATCCTGAAGCTAGAGGTAAACAGTGCAAATGAGGAACCCAAGGAGGAGGAGATCCCTACTAAGAAAGAATTGATTGAAGAAGATGTGTTCGCCGAGGACTTAGACCAGTTGATCATGGTTGTCTGATGCATAATGAATATGGAACCTTCATGAGAGGAGGAGCAAAGGGAGAATCTATTTCACCACTTGTAAGGTAAATAATCAGGTATGTGCCCTCATTGTGGATAGTGAAAGTTGTACCAATGTGGTATCGACCGATCTTATTTCAAAGTTAAAGCTACCAATTATGCACATTCAAAACTGTATAAGTTGCATTGGTTGAGTGAAAAAGGGGCCCTACATGTCACTCACAAATACTACTGCCGATCACTATAAGGAATTACTCTGACCAGATTCTCTGCGACGTACTACCTATGTATGCTTCCCATATGTTACTAGGTAGGTTATGGCTATTTGATAGGAGAGTTATCCATGACGACTACAAGAACACAAACATGGTCGAGAAGGATGAATAAAGATCACACTGAACCCGATGCCATCAAGGGAAGTTAATAAATTGCAGACAAAACTTACTCGTAGATTGAAGAAGGCTTTGGTGATGAGTAGAGCTAAGCTTTGAGAGGCCATTAATGCTGATAAACTGACCCTTATATTGGTTAAGCGCTTATTAAAGATGAAGGAATGGGGTAAACTACCCTAGGAAATCAAAGAGTTGCTAGATGAGTATGTCGAACTGTTCCTTGAATAGTTACCTGATGGGCTGCCCCCTACTTAAGACATAGAGTATTGTATTGACTTAGTACCTGACGTCGATTTGTCAAATAAACCAACCTATCGGATGAATCCAAAGCAAACTTCAAGCTCCAAGCTCCGATGTTAAGTTAATGAGTTGTTAGAGAGAGGATATGTTAGAGAAAGCCTTAGCCCTTGCGCTGTACCAGCACTTCTAGTGTTGAAAAAGGATAGAACTTAGCAGATGTATGTTGATAGTTGACCTGTAAACAAGATCATGATCAAATACAGGTATTCGATCTCGAGGTTAGAAGACATGTTGGATGAGTTAAGAGGAGCCAAGGTCTTTAGTCAGATTGACATGAGATCTGGTTACCATCAAATCTGCATGAAGCTAGGAGATAAATAGAAGATTACGTTTAGAACTCGACATAGACTCTATGAGTAGATGGTCATGTCATTCGACTTGTCGAATGCCTCGAGTACTTTCATGAGATTGATGGACCATATGTTAAGACATCTAATTGGAAAGTGTGTCGTGGTGTATTTTGACAACATACTGGTCTACAGTGCCGATATACCAAATCACTATGAGCATCTCTGAACCGTATTGAATATTCTCCATGTAGAGAAATTATTTGGTAACTTGAAGAAGTGTTGCTCTTGCTAGGAAGAAGTGGTCTTCTTGAGCTATGTAATTAGTGGAGGAGGCTTACAAGTGGATGATGAAAAGATCTGAGCAATTGTAAATTAGCTGACTCTTACTACTTATGCTGATATAAGAAGTTTCTATGGATTAGCATCATTCTATAGGTGATTTATTAAGAATTTCAATACCCTCACTTACCACTTATTGAGTTAACGAAGAAAAACACCGACTTCCAATGGGGAGAAAGGGAGGAGAGGAGCTTTGTCGAGATAAAAGAGAGATTGACCCCTACCTCGGTATTGGTTCTACTTGACTTCTAGAAAATATTTGAGCTAGAATGTGACGTATCAAGCATTGAAATAGGTACTATCCTAATGCAAGAAGGCTGACCAATTACCTTCTACAGTGAAAAGCTCAAAGGACTACAGTTGAATTACTTTGTATATGATAAAGAACTCTTGGTGCTGATCTAAGCACTGCAAGTATGGCTGCAATATTTACTGCCAAGAGAATTTGTTACATATACTAACCATGAGTCATTGAGGTACCTCTGAAGCCAAACCAAGTAATCAAAGTGATAGGTGAGATGGGTTGAATTCCTTGAGGAATTCAATTTTGTAATAAAATATAAGTAAGGAAAGAGCAATGTTATTGCAGATGCTCTTTCGAGAAGACATGCACTTATGAATGAACTATAGATGAGACTATTTGGGTTTGTAAGTATCAAAGAATAGTATTCCAAGGATCCATATTTTGGACCCATAATTACGTGGTGAGTAAATGGAAGAATAGTGGACAAGTATCATGTGGAGGCTGACTACTTATTCTGAGGTGGAAAATTATACATACTAACTTATTCCCTGAGAGAGTTACTGATCAGGGATGTCTATAATGGAGGACTCTCCAGACATTTCAGAGAAAGAAGGATCTGTAAACTGTTGAATGGTTGATTCTTTTAGTTAAGAATAAGGAGAGATGTGCATCGAGTTGTTGAAAGCTGTGTCGTGTGAAAGAAGGTGAAGTGCCAAGCCAAAAAGGGGAAAGCAATGCCATTGCATGTTCCAACAAAACTATAAACTGAATTAAGCATGGACTTTGTTCTTAGATTTCCACGACTTGCCCAAGGCAAAGATTCTATAACGGTTGTTGTGGATTAGTTTAGCAAGATGGCACACTTTATGCCTTGTTCTAAAACTAACGACGCTTCAGCTATTGTTGCTCTTTTCTTGTAGAAGATTGTGTGGTTACACGACATGCCAAGGAGTGTAGTCTCTGATAAGGACTCGAAGTTTCTAAGCCATTTCTGAAGGACCTTATGGTATCAGATGGGGAGTAAACTATTATTCAACACTTCCTATCACCCCCAAATTGATGGTTGAACAAAGGTGGTTAATCATACTTTGGGATTATTGCTCTGAGTTACAGTAGGTAAGAACTTGGCTAATTGGGACATCTACTTGCTAGTGATTGAATTCACTTACAATTAGACAGTGCATGACACCACTAAGTAAAATCCATTCAAAGTAGTCGATGGTTTCAATGTCAAGTTGCCCCTCGATCATACCCCTATACTAATACCTGCATAAGAAGACCCAGATGCAAGGGCTAGAGCATAATCCCTTCAGCACGTCCATGACAAAGTCACTTGGCACATTGACCAAGCTACTAAAAGAATGTGAGAGAAGACCAAGGGTAGAACGGTTAAACAGTTCTTACAAAGAGACTTGGTATGGCTGAACCTTAGCAAGAAACGGTTTCTGAGCAAAAGGAGGAATAAATTATCTACAAGAGTTGAAAGACCCTTCAGGAACATCCAAAAAATCAATAAAACTTACAAGTTGGAGCTGCTAGATAATTATAGGGTATCTGACACCTTCAACATTATAGACCTTAGTTCCTATCACCCTAACAGAGAGCTGATCGAAGATTGTGTAGATTTGATCTCAAATCCAAATAAACCCGGAGGGAACGATGGGGATTAGGCCATGGAACCTTTAGTCGACAGCCGATCCTAAGGATTGGAAGGCTTGGCATAATAGATTCTCTTGTTCCAATTGACTCATGCCGAAGTCAAGTATTCCTTGCCGACGTGTTATGCATGCCGAGCCATGTGATTGCCTGTTTCTCATAAATAGTGTATCGAAAAGCAAGAGACCAAAAGAACAACCAAACCTCATTCTCATTCATGCCTGGCCAATTACTTACTTTACATCACCCTTTCTGAGATGACGAGAGAAAGACTCCAAACTAACTCAACCACCTCTACTTGGATAAGCAAGCTACCTGTATTTTTTGTCCGCATCTTCTAACGGGCTCACCAATACAGCATTGCCATGTATGTAGAATTATGTGTAGAATCCGTTACACCAATGATTGTTTTTCTTGAATGCTCATTTTTACCCTTTTGTATCTTATATATTATTTCCTTATGAAATACCCTTTTTGCCTTTTTCCTTTTGGGTAAGTTTCTCTAACTTGTGGGTATAAATACCTTTGTAATTGTAGCTACATTAGATAGATTATCATCAATACACTTGAGTATTTTCTTTCCTTGCATAAACACTACCTGTTTGCTCAAGGCATCGCTCTTATCCTAACCCTTAAGTAAGGATAAGTAGTGAGTAACCTCACTAGACTGATTTGTGTGTCATATCGAATTGTGCCATGAGTTCTTGGAAGTTCCATTGGTGCGTTATATCCGCTAGAGTTGTTTGGAGGTTTTTTTCACTCCTCATTCATATTTGTCCCTTTTGTACATTCATTAATACTTTTCTTTCGAGCTTTTTGCAAGCTTGGACCCATTCAGTAACCGACCTTGTTTGTTCTTGGTTACGGTCCACATCATATTTGTTTGTAGTATTTTTAATCTGGCCCTAGTTAATATATGCACATGGGTCATTCATACAATGTATATTTAGTGATATTGTGTCTATTTTGCATGCAATTTCATAACACATAATTAAGGGAAAATTGCAAACAAACCCCTTTAAACCTTGACTTAAGTGTAAAATGACCTCTTCAACTTTCAAAGCATACTTTAATAACCCCTAAATTTTAATAAAGTTGTAAAATAAATGACATTTCCTTTCTTAGTAAAAAAAAAAATTCATTCTATTATGAATCTTTAGAGGGTCTTAGCGTAAATTTTGTTAAGTTTAGGGGTATTTGTGTACCGATATTAAAGTTTAGAGAGTCTTAAAGTATACTTTGAAAGCTTAAGGGTCAATCCACACCTAAATCAAATTTTATGAGGGTTATTTGCATTTTCCCTATCATTAACTTCATTAATCAATTAATTTGTCTCTAAGGCCCCAATTATTTTTCAAAACTCAAAATTCGACTCTCTAATGCCTAATAATCTAGACTAGTAAGCTTTTATTTTTTTTAAATTAAATTAAACATCCTATCAACATCATTTAAACTACATGGGTTCCCCTCTTTTAACTTTTGTAATCCCAATACTAAGTTTTAAGAGGAATGGATAACACAATTTGATACCCTAAATTGAGGGGTTTAGAACCTAGAGTTATTGCACTATACCATTAGTTGAATTCTACACTTTTTGTTGCTAATCTTTCTTTATAGGAAACTATTTGGCTCCGTGGCATTTCCTATAGTGTTGTCTTATATAGGAATTTTAAATTCTTGAGTTTCTTCTAAAGAATACTATGGTAAAGGCTAAGAATGAAGCTATTGTTAGCACTACCTACCATCCTTAAATAGATGGCTAGACTTAGCAAGTAACCAAAACTCTAGGTGTATTACTTAAAGTGACTATTGGCAAAAATCTACAAGACTAGGACTTGTAACTTCCCTATTATTAAGTTTGCTTACAATAAGACTATGAAACCCAAATCGTTTGAAATCGATGAAATTTAAGGCTTTTGGGAAAAGTTCCTGGAATTAAGTAAAACTTTAATATAGGGTCATAAAAGTTAAAAAAAGAGATATGGTAAAGTATATTTAGTAAAATAAAGTATATAAACTATTTAATTTAATAAATGTCTAATTTTATCTAGTAATGAAAATTTGGATTGTAAACTTAGAATATGAGGCGCAAAATGTAGCGAGATGTTAGAAATAAATTACTTGAGTTATAAAAATAATGATTTGAAATAAAAACAAGTGAAATAGATACATAATTAGTTATGTATGAAGGTGGTGATAGGTTTAATAAGAAATTTGTACAAAATCAATATAATTATACATAAAATCCTATAATTTGTAACTAAAATATATAAAAAAAAATTAGGACATGAACTTGGACAGTTGCTGGACATATATTATGTTGCTTTGGGCATGCAAATTCGCATGCAAGTAAGGAAGTACTTAACCTATGCTTAAGACACCTAATAACCTAAGACAATCAAGGAAAAAGCCATTTGGCATGAAAAAAAAAAAATCTCCAACCATCCTAAACCATTCTATAAATTAAGAAAGGGTAGGAAAGTCTTTGGAAAAAAAAAATATAGACAAAAATAGAAGAAAATAGGCTTAAAATAAGGGTTTTCAAGTTCCATTGTCTAAGCTAACCTTAGGAGTAAACCACCATCATGGGTTAAAGGAAGGGGCAGCAAGAAGGTACGCCGACACACCCTCCACCCCTAGTGGTGGCTAGAGCTCCTTGTAGCGACTGGAGTTCCTTATGATGGTGAGTTGATAAATTTGCCCTGTTTTTAAAAATTTTGCTAAAAATACCACCTAATGTTAAAAAATTATGAAATTTGGTTTTTTTTAAGTATTTTTGCATGATCCAATTCTAAAATTATATTTTTAAAATTTTGAGTGCTAATATATGCTCGTTAAGAACAAGTTCCATCAACCAATTTTTCATCACATTTTCGCAAATCCTAACGATGTAGTTTCAACCTAATTTTTGAATGAGTAAGTTCCTTAAATGTTGTATTTTTATGCTATGTTATTTTTTTTTTTCAAAATCTTTAAGTTGGGTTTCTGAGAAATTTTAGTCTTCGCTAAATTAGTAGCTGCAAGCTTGTTTTTCTAAAGAATCTTATATGTGCTTAGTGTAATTTTTGTTGTAAACTGAAACGATGATGATTTTCACTGTTATACAAAAGGGTTTGAGTATAAATTTTGAAGAAAAATTGGTTATCAAGTCAAGTATAGAAGTTTAAGGTCGAATCTTCATGTTTTATAACTAAAGCTATATGCACTTTTACTTAAATCAAATGTTTTGATAACCTAAGTAACATGCATAAGTATTTAAAATGATTTTTGGTGATATTGTATCCTACTCAAATAAATGGGTGTGATTTGGAGTGGTGTTGGTGTGACTTTATGAGTTACAAGAGTAAAACAAGAGAGTTGGAAAGTAAGTTAGAAAGTTGGATGTGTGAGTTGAGATGATAAAAAAGTTGGTTGTAACAAAGTGTATAAACTAGAGTTACTCAGAAAGTAGGTCAGAAACTGTGCTGTGCATGTGAAGTGGTTTTTAGTATTTTCAAGGTTAAATGTGAGGAAGAAAGTCAGTCAGAAAGTGTTTTGGAGGAAACCTTATGTACCTAAAGTCAATCAAAAACTAGGTTAGAACCTTGGTCAGAAACTATCTTGAAAGGGAGTTGTATTAAATAAGGATCATAAAACCTAAACTCATTACTTAAGTTTCTATCTTAGTTTATATGATGTAATTAACTAAGGTACTATGTACTTTATGTTAGGCTAAATATGAGAGGAAGACCAGCAACGCAACGTTTAAGTGCTTGAGGGAAGTGTTTTTAGTGGCCTTAGTAAATGGATACTTATATGTTTGAGTAGATTATGTCTACTCTTTGTATGGTTTGCCACTAACTTATTTGATTGATTTCCTTGTTTACGTTTGGATGCTAATATGATGTGTTGATTTAATGAATTACAAGATATGTTATGAATGATGTTTTGAGCATGCTTGTGACGTGTTGAGCAATGATTGAAGTTGCGTTGGTGTTTACTAGCATGTTAAATGTTTGATTATAAATGTTGAATCAATCGACAAAAGATTAGGTACCAACCTTGCTTCCTGAGGTGTTCACTTAAGTGAATCTAACACTAAGGCTTTGACTTAAAAATGGAAGTAAGATCAAACAAAGTAAACTTAACACATTGTTAAGCCTGAATTTTCTATTTTTTATTTAATTTGATTTCCCATTATCTGATTAATACTAAACCCTAACCCATTTAAAATTAATTTTCCACTAAAGAAACTGGGAAATTCCGGTTATTTTTTAAAAACACTTTTAGAGTCACCATCTACTGGAGTTGTGAAAAAGAGAAATTGTAATCAATTGGGTGTATTGACTACGATTTAGTTACCGGTGTTTGATTTCAATTCGATAAAAACTAAAGGGTTCCAAACTCGAAGGCTAACCTATTAAACCCTAATAGGTACCACTATCTATTTTTTGAAATTAAGTTTATTCATCAAAATTATCCTTTTTAAATATTTTTAACAAAAATTAAAGAAACCCTAAGTTTCTATGGATTTTAATATTGCCTTGAAGGTCCTACCAATCGGGATCAGATCACTGTAGTTCTTTTCGAAAACTTTAGTGTGTTGGTTTTTTAACTTTAAAAAATTGACCGAGTTTAACTATGATTAATTTAATTTATTCAAATAAAATTCTAAAAGGGCCTTGATTCTTGAGTATTTTTTATTTTATAAAAAAACTCTCTCAAATGTCTTAGTTTTATTTTTAAAAAGGTTTTTTTATTAATTTTTATTTCTAAAAAATAATTTTCAAAGTGAAAAATCCTAAAATATCTTAATACTAAAAAAATTCCTAGGTTAATATATATGTATTTATATATATATATATGTTATCAACATATATAAATGAGTAATTAATAAATAAAATAATAATCTTAAAAAAAACTAACCAAAACTGGATAAGAGGAGCTAGACTTGATACGTTGGACATGGGTGGATGGATGTGAGACTGGATTCGGGTTGGAGCTCTACTACATATGAGTCTGGGTCATCAATAGCAACAATCGAAGTGGCTTCACACAACAATTCGCGGGTATGTAATTGTAGTTATGCATTAAGGATGAAAGATTGGGTTTGGTTCTCGACTATTACGTGGTTTGGTTCGTTAGGCTATTGTTAAGGCAAAATAACAGTGGCTTATGTGTTGATCACTATTGTCGGTGGGTGTTGGATTGATGTGCTATGCTAATTGTGCATTAGCTGTCGGTTTGTGTAGCTGTATTGCGTAATGGCATTTTTTTGCATGCTTTAGTGTTAAGTTTAGGTTGTCGATGGGCAGTACGGATGTGGCTTATGGATGTAGTAATGGCTTGTGATTAGAGCGTATGTTATCCATCGGTGTATGATTGGGATAGTGCCATTCGTGTGTTGGGGACTGATGTGTGTGCAACGTTGTAAACAGTAGTGAATTGTGTAGTATATATGCGTGAAGGGGATATGAACTATAGTAGTGCAGTGAGTGTATGGGTGGGTAGCGGTACGCATTTGTATGTGTTTAGCAGTAGCGAGGGAGAAATTATTGTGGCAATTACTATTGTTAGTGGTATCCTAGCTAGTGCAGTGCGGATTGGGTTGCATGTCACGCGAAGTAAGGATTCGTATTTGTGTGTGCAACTGCTAGATGGACTAGTCAGGGATGTTGTTGCTGCACATCTAGATTCATTGGTTCTTGGTGAAGTGCGTTAGGTAGTATGTGTTAGAGAGGGAGTGTACACGTAGTGTAGTAGGCATGCTAATTGGAGTAGCATCTGGACTGGAGATGGTTGATTGTATCTGTATGTATTGCTGGATGAAGAGGATGGGCATGCTCATGCTATGGCATTGGTTAACGAGGATCGTAGATCGTGAGAGAAAAGGTGGTTGCTAGGTATGGCTGATCGTAGATATGTGCTTGCATGTTCTGTTATCAGTGGTGATGGTGAGTTGTATAGCATTGTGGATGTGTAGCTATTCGTGTAGTATCTTTAGGGATTGTAGCTGGTCATGGATGTAGCTTGCTATGGCGTGATTGTGTTGTGTTGCAGCAGTGTATGGATTGTGTAAAGTGCGATCATGCAAGGCATAGCATAGTACGACTATGATTGATTGATTGCTTAGTAGAGATGCTCGAAATTAACTATGTTTGGTTTTGATGAAATGTAGTAGCTATGAAGTGAAAAAAAAAAGAAGAAGAATAAAACTTGTACTTTTGGCCTTTTGGCTTGTATATGTAAATAGTTGTAAACTTTAATAGCATGGCTACACTCCAGTGAATATGTTTTATGATAAATGAAATATCATAAGTTTATGGAAGTGTTTGGTAGATTTTAATATATGATGTGTTTATCAGGATGTGACATCTTTTGGGTGGTATCAAAGCATAGGTTATGATCCTTAATCTTTTAGACACATGTAAGATGTGTAAGGTAGTTAGATGCTGATGTGTTGTACCATTATAAGGTCATAAAAGTACTTATTATTTGGATTTGGTGTGATGTTTGCTCAATAACTGATACTAAAAGGATTAGGAAGACCACTAGTGAATCAGGTGCCTTAAGGGCATAGGGTAGAGCCACAATCACAACTAAGGCCACAAACAAATCTAACATAGCCTCAACTACGAATGGATATGATACAACAACTAGTGAATGCTTTGGCTAATGTTAGTGTAAACCCCTAAATTTTTCGATCTAGCATGTGAAGTAGACTTAAGTATGTTAAATATTCTACGAGTTGATAAGGCTAGTGAAAGTAAAAATCCCAAAATAACTAATTAATCACGTATAAAATTTTTCTACCTTAAATGTATGTAAACACTAAAGATTTCATTCAAAAGTGATAAAAACCCTAAAACTATAACTTTAAGGATAAAAAAGCACTAAATCACCATAATTTACCCTTAGACCCTAATTGATAATATAATCTTAGTATTATACCAAATCATTAGTATAAGATTACAGATAACTTTCATATTCATAAATACATATAATACTTAAGTAATCCTTTAGAAACTAAGATATTGCATCAAAGATTACATTCATCTTCAAGTATATAACTAGGTTAGTATTACATAGAGTTAAGAGTTTAGTTGATGCTTAGGTTGCATGTAATAAACATTAATACCCTAAATGATACTTTTCATTATAATTATACTAAGTAGCTTACCAAATAATGTATATAGGATATAAATACCTAATGGAAGATCTCATTATCTATTTTTACTAATCAATTCACTAAACTTCTTATGTTCTTTCATTTCCTTAATCTTTGTCCTAATTTTCTCTAATTACTTCATTATGTACACTAAATGACATGTAATTTTGGAAAGTTGACCAAGTCAACACATGTTAACTAAGGTCAAAAGGTTAACTAAGTCAACATATGAAAAAGTCAATAAAATGTCCTTTTCACTCTAGAAATATCTTTTCCTTTCTAATGATTTCTTTTCTTTTCTTTTAGATTTTTCTTCCTTTTCCCTTCCTCTTTGCTGTCCACTTCTTCATCCTTTAGGACCCACTTGTTTTCACTTTCAAAAGCACAAAACAACACAAAATCAAGTCCCTTTCTTTTTCTTCCCAAACTGTGATTCCCCTTTCCCTTTCACCTTTCTTAATTTTCAAACTTTGCAACCATATTTCAAGGAGAAAACAAAGGTATGTTATCATGTATTGCTCCATATTATCTAATAGTTAGATGAATAGGTAGGTTAGTTTAAGAAGTTTATGTGTTGTGTATATATATGTTGTTGAAGGCTTAAAGATTCAATTTTTATGTTTAGAAGTGTAGGATAGCCTTAGTAAATGAAAGAAGAGCATGTATACATGTATCTAAGTATGTGTATATAAAAATATATTAGATAGATATATGTATAAAGACCTTTGTACATAAGAATCCATTATATACATAACCCAAAATAAGGCGTATGCCAACTATACATATATATACCATGCTAAATACACCCTTAAAATACAAAAAGATGAAATTTGAGAAGCTTTCTTAAGAGCAGTTTTAGGCATACGAAAATATGTATAAAAATACTTATGTTACCTTATGTGTATATGGGTATATGTACAAGTATAAATACAGTATATGTATAAGTATACTAGTATACATACAAGTATAGTAAAGGTATAAGTATATACTTAACATATGTATAAGTGTACATACGACACTTAAACATGAGGTAAGGGCTTATGTAATCAAATAATGATGTAAGCAATGATGTAATTAAAAGATGACATAAGCAAGACATAAGTAAATGATGACACAAGCGATTGATAACATAAGCGATGACATAAGCATAAGCTTATAAAATAATAACTTATAAGATTACATAAGAATATTACATAAGTATGTACATGTACTTAGGTATCAAAAATCTTCTAAACCCTAATACACTTCCTAAATTGAATTAAACTTAATTAAGTGCATGAATTAGTATTACCAATGTAAAATTCCCTAAGTGTAAGAATCTAATAGCTAATTAAATCATTAAGTCCTAAAATAGGATATAAACATAAGTAATAAGAATAATTAAGCTTCAATAGTTAAAATTTCAATAAATTTAGCCCATATCATAAAACATGGATTTTAACGTCCAAAATAGACATCACCGAGTAAATGTATGTCTGAAAATGATGAAAAATGACTATAAATTCATAAATATTAGAAATAGAACAAAAAAGTTATATACGATTAGTGATAAATTCTAACCAGATAAAAATTGATAGTAATCTAAGTAGAATTAGGTAAATAGATATCTAGAGTTACTAGTTAATTCAATTGCTTACTATCGTTATTATATTATAATGATCAGGTGATCCCAAGGTGGGCGAGGATCTCCCGATTGATTACTATGATTAGAGCAAGTTGTCATGGCTGAGTGAGTATTTACCCTATGATTCTATGCTTGTATGTGATTGCAGATAGTAGATTTAAATGATATTTTTAATTAATTGTTGTGTGGGGTCGGGAAATGCTTGTGTATGTTATAATGTGCTGAGTTGTGAATTTACTTTAAGTACAAATAATACTTTATTTGTTGCCTGGTAGTATAGACTATGATTATGTGTACTTTTGGATGGTCACATCATAATTGGAATTAACTATACTTAGCTTATAAGAAGAAATTGGTACATGCATCAACATGCATTACATAGACATAATTTTAGCCGTTACATTACACGGAGGTAAAGAGAGGCCATTCGAGGGTTGTTATTGTAAATTTATTGGTTTCATATGGTGCAATCATACAAAATGATCTTACCTTACTCTACGGAAATACTAGTCGTTGGAGGCGCCAATCGCCTGGCTAAAGGTCGAGTCTAGAGGCCTCCGTTTAGGGGTGAGAGTGGACTACAAGGGCTTACTCATGATTATACTAAAACTTAGTTTTTATGAAAATAAAAGACTTGTTTGATTTAAGTATGGAACATTGAATTCTGTAGTAAAGTAAGTTCTAGTATAATACTTGGATTTGATTAGTGCCATTTATAGTTCAACCCTAACTTCGGAGGGCATTAAATCTGAGTTACGTATATGGACTAGTTAACTATACATATTGTTTGGCATTCTATTTAACCATTCATTTATATGTATTAATATAATGTATTTATAACTTGCTTGTGGTGTGGTTGAGGGTTTTGCTCACTAAGCTTAGGATTACACCCCCTTAGACTTTTGTTACAGGATAACTTGTTCATTGAGGCTGGCCAGGGGATGCCACAGGTTAGTTTGGGGACATGGGCAAGAGCGAGCCATCCAGTGTGTTGAGAGAATGGATTATGTAGACTTTTACCTATGTACTTTTGTTTTATCAGTAATATAGACTTAGATATACTAAATTATTGTATACTATAAACTTTGTAGTTTAAATTTTATATAAATATGTTTGTGTGATGATATCATATGGATCTGTATGTACTTGGGAAATTAGTGGTTGTAGAGCCTTATATATTGTGTGATGAGTATATGATTATAAGGTAACCAATCAAGGGTTCTTTGTACAGTATACGACGTCTGCCATAACTAGACCGTCCTCAGTTCGTGACAGTTGGAGGTACTAATAAGTTGGCCTAAGTACAGTAGATTGTGAAACCATTTGATGTTAAGAGTACTGATCTTTTGGTAGCTAAAGAATGGGTCGATTCTTTGTAAAAAGCGTTCTAAGTTCATGAAGTGGAGGAAAATAAGAAAGCGGGAATTGTAGTTATTTTATTGGATGGGTAAGCGAATAATTGGTGAAAGAGTAAAAAGAGGTACTTAGCACAACCTAATGAGTGGAATGCATTCAGGAATGCCTTTTAAGAACAGTTTTTCCCTAAATGTGTAAGAGAACAAATGTGCGAGCAATACTATAAGTTGAAGCAAAGTGGCAACATGATTGAGGAATATGAAAGGGAATTCAATAGATTGTTGAAGTTTACACCAAGGGTAGTATAGAAAAATGAGTTAGGTAAGGTTAGAAGGTTTTAGGAAGGACTTAATTTGTGTTTTCAAGCGGAGTTAAAAAGAGTTAGAATTACAAGAAATGCTGATTTAGTGAATGAAGCTAGATTGATTGAGCAAGCTTGTACTTTGTAAGAGAAAGTAGAAGAAATAAATATTAAGAAAAGGAAGTTTATAGGTAGTTCTAGTGGAAGTAACAAGGTAGCTAAAGGAAAGAGAAGTAATCAACCTTTTAATAAGAATTAACAAGGAGGAAGAGTGGCATTACCATGTTAAAAGTGCAATGGAGAGCATCAACCTCTAGAATGCTTAGAGTTACGAGGAAAGTGTTTCAAATATGGTGAAACTAGACATTTGGCTAAGAGTTGTTAGAATCTAAACCTTGAGGGTATATACTGTATTAAGTATCGTCAAATAGGATATAACTCTACCCAATGCACAAGACCACAATTAGGACAAGACCAATCTCAAGCAAATATTTAAGAGCTTGTTAATAGGAATAATAATTGACTAGGAAGGCTAGGCAAAAGGGCCAAGGTTTAAGGAAGGGTTTATGCTCTTCAACAAGAGGAAGCTAGGGATGATCATATTGTTGTAGGTGAGTGTAACTTAGAATCTCTATAAAATTAATTTCTACATAATTCATTAATATTAATCTAATTGTAATAAAAATCTAAAGTAAAAATAACATAGGTATAAATAATTTTCCTAGAACTGGTATGCATAGGTAATAATTATGGTTATACTTTGTTTGACACTAAAGCAACCCATTCATATGGTTCAAAAGAGTACATTGATAGGAATGCCCTTCCAACAGAGACTAGCATATGAGTTGGTAGTTATGACCTCTTGAGTTGGAGAGCAAGTTGTGTAGTGGAGATTGAAAGGAAGAAGTTTATGTATAGAAGATCATGAGATGCTTACTGAATTAGTTGTTTTAGATATGAAAGGTTTTGACGTAAATGTGAGCTGTAAAGAGAAGATGGTAGTATTTAAAAAGATTGATGAAGAGGAGTTTTTTTTTTTTTTTAAGGGAAGTTCGAGTAAAGTAGTTCTTTAATTGATCTTGGCTAGTAAAGTAAGAAAGTTGATACGATGTTGTGGTACTAGTTTCTTAACCTCAATAACATATACATTGATTAAAGAAGTTGAGCTGGAAGATACACCTATAGTGTGTGAATTTCCCAAAGTCTTTCTTAAAGATTTGCTTGGAGGTTGAGTTTACTATAAACCTTATATTAGGCACTGCACCTATTTCTAAGACCCCGTATCTCATGGCACCAACCGAGTTAGTAGAATTAAAGAAGCAAATTCAAGAATTGTTAAATAAAGGATTCGTTCAACCGAGTACATTGCCTTAGGGTATACCAACACTATTTGATAAGAAAAAGGATGGGAGTTTGAGGCTATGTATAGATTATCATGAATTGAATAAGGTGACAACTAAAAACAAATACCCACTTCCATGGATTGACAATTTATTTGATCAATTGAAGAGAGCGATAGTGTTCTCAAAGATAGATTTACAGTTGGGGTACCATCAGTTCAAGTCAAAGTGAAAGATATACCTATGACTACCTTTAGAACAAGATATGATGATTATTAATTTTTAGTGATGCCATTTGGTTTGAGAAATGGTCTAGCTGCTTTTATAGACATGATGATTCAAGTGTTTAGGAAGTATTTGGATGAGTTCATGGTTGTATTTATAGATGATATTCTAGTATATTTGAAGGACAAAGAGAAGCATGTTGAGCATTTGAGAATTGTACTATAGACTCTTAAGGATAATCAATTGTTTGTGAAACTTAAGAAGTGAGAATTTGGTTGGAGCAAGTGGGATTTCTTAGTCATATTGTATCAGGAGTCGGAACATTGGTTGACCTTGCAAAAGTGAAGGTAGTAACGGAGTGGTCAAGACCAGCTACAATAACTAAAATTTGAAGTTTCTTAGGGATGGTCAATTATTATAGAAGATTTATAAAAGAATTTTTAAAGATAGCAATGCCATCGACACAATTGATACTGAAGGGTGTGAAGTTTGAATGGGATAACAAGTGTGAAAAGAGTTTCCAGGAACTTAAGAATAGGTTAGTGATAGCCCCAATGTTAACATTACTGGATAAAATGGGGGAGTTCGAGATCTATTGTGATGCTTCACGAAGTGGGTTAGGATGTGTGTTGATGCACAATGATAAGGTGATCGCATCCTACGAGATAACTGATGCCTCATGAGCGAAATTATCTAACACATGACTTATACCTAGCAATCGTAATTTTTACTCTAAAGATTTGGAGACATTATTTATATAGTGAAAGATGTAAGGTATATTTTCACATAGAAGGAGTTGAATTTAAGGAAAAGAAGAGGGTTAAAACTGTTAAAAGATTATGATTTATTGATTCAGCATCATCTTAGAAAAGCAAATTCCATTGTCAATGCTTTGAGCAAAAAGAAGTTTAGTAGAACTGCTATGCTAATCACTAATAAGCAGGAATTGATTGTTGATATGGAGATGCTGAGTTTAGAACTAATTGTGGATGGAAGTGATTCAATGTTAGCAAGTTTAGAGCGATGACCTACACTATTCGAGCAAGTTAAGGAAGTTCAAAAGGTGGATGAGGAGTTACAAAAGATTCGAAATAATTTAGAGAAACACCTTAGTTTTGAGATTGATGACAAGGAGATGCTTAGAGTTAATGGAATAATATGTATTTCCAAGGGTTTGAAAATTAAGAAAGTGATTTTATATGAGGCTCATGGTGCAAAGTATTTTTTACATCCTAGAAACAATAAGATGTATAAAGATTTGACACAAAAGTTTTGGTGGAATGGGATGAATAAGGATATATCATGATACTTATCGCAATGCATCACTTGTCAGAAAGTGAATGCTAAGCATCAAAGACCAGGTAGATTACTACAACCATTGTCAATATCGAAATGGAAATGGGAACATGTGACCATGGATTTTGTAGGTAGTTGACCTTGGACAAGGAAACAACATGATATGATTGGGTCATAGTAGATTGCCTTACTAAGTTCACACTTTCTCGTAGTAAAGCAAACTATGACATTACCTCAGTTGGTAGAAATTTATGTGAAGGAGATGGTTCGTCTACATGGAGTTCCAGTATCTATAATCTCGGATCATGATTCTTAATTTTTATCTCATTTTTGGCAATAACTACTAGCAGATATAAGGACTAAGTTGAATTTCAGTACAACATATAGTTCTCAAAGTGATGGATAGTCAGAACATACGATATAAACCTTAAATGATTTGCTATGAGCGTATATGTTGGAATTTGGTATAAACTAGGATGACTATCTACCATTAGCAGAATTTGCTTATAACAATAGTTACCATAGTATCATTATGATGGCATCATATGACACCCTATATGGATAGAAGTGGCAATCTCCATTTTATTAGGATGAGTTAGGGAATAAGAAAACCATTAGACCAATGATACTTCAAAATCTTAAGGAGAAAGTGTAAGTAATAAGAGAGCAAATACAAGTTTCACAAAGTCAATAGAAAAGTTATGCAAATGTGAGACAAAAACCATTGGAATTTCAAGTTGGGGATTGAGTGTTCGTAAAGATATCTCCTATAAAGTGTGTAACATGGTTTAGCATGAAAGGGAAATTAAGTCCAGGTTTGTTGGACTGTATTAGATTAGAAGAAGAATTAGAAAAGTAGCTTATGATCTTGAACTACCAAATGAAATGGCTAATATTCATAAAGTATTCTAGGTTTCAAACTTAAGGAAATTTGTTAAAGACCCAACAACAATATTGGATGTACCTTTGGTAGAGTTGAAAAAAAACCTAACATATGCGAAGCATCTTATATAGATATTGGATTCGAAGGTTCAAAGGTTAAGAAACAAGGGCATTGAAGATGTTAAAGTTTTGTGGAGTAGACATACTAGAGAGGAAGCAACATGGGAATCAATAGAATGTTTGAGAGCATAGTACCCCAAGCTATTTACCCAAGGTTAGTATTTTATTAGTCACTTGCTATTTCTATTAAAAGGAAGTTATTATATGTGTGTTTCTAGAGCATAAGTAAATTTCAATGATGAAACTTATTGTAAGGGGGGTAGACGTCACGAACTGAGGACAGCCTAGTCGTGGCAGACATCGTATATTGTACTAAGAACCCCTGATTGGTTAACCTTCCAATCAAGAACTCTTCACATAATATACAAGGTTCTATAACCACTAGTTTCCTAAGAACACACAGATTCACATGATATCATCACATCAACATATTTATATAAAATTTGAACTACAAAACTTACAATATACAGTAATTGAGTACATCTAAGTCTAATATACTAGTAAAACAAAAGTACATGAGTAAGAGTCTACATGAACTATTCTCTCTCAATACACAGGACAGCTCGCTCTTGCCTAAGTCCCTAAGCTAACCTGTAGCATCCCTCTACCAGCCTCTACGAACAGGCTATCCTATAGCAAGAGTCTAAAGGGATGTAAGCCTAAGCTTAGTGAACAAAACCCTCAACCACACCACAAGCAAGTTATAAGTACATTATATTCATGTATATAAATGAATGATCAAATAAAATGCCAAACAATACGTATAATTAACTAGTTCATATATGTAACTTGGATTTAACGCCCTTCGAAGTCAGGGTTGGAGTATATACGACACTAATCAGATTTGGGTATTATACTAGAACTTACTTTACTACGAAACTTCATGCTCCATACTCAAATCAAATAATTCTTTTATTTTCATAAAAACTAAGTTCTAGTATTATCATGAGCGGGCCCCCGCAGTCCACACTTACCCCTAAACAGAGGCCTCTAGACTCGACTGTTAGCCAAGCAGTTGGTGCCTCTAACGTTTAGTATTCTCGTGGGCTAAGGTAAGGTCATTTTGTATGATTGCACCGTACAAAACCAATAAATTAATAATAACAACCCTCAAATGGCCTCTCTTTACCTCCATGTGATGTGACGGCCGGAATTATGTCTATGCGATGCATGTTCTAATTTCTTTTTATAATCGGAGTATAGTTAAGTTCAAATTATGCCGTGACTATCCAATAGTATACACAATCATTTTCTATACTGCCATGCAACAAACAAAGCATTATCTGTACTTAAGGTAAATTCACAACTCAACACACAATATCATACACAAGCATTTCCTAAACCCCATACAGTAGTCAATCAACAATAATAAATTAAGTCCACTATCTACAATCATAAACAAGCATAGAATCATAGGGTAAATACTCACTCGGTTATGACGACTTGCCCTAATCGTAGTAATCGATCGGGAGATCCTCGCTCACCTCAGGATCACCTGATCATTATGATATGATAACGCTAGTAAGTAATTGAATTAACTAATAATTCTAAATATCTAGTTACCTAATTCTACTTAAATTACTATCAACTTCTATCCAGTTAGATCTTATTCTTAATCGTATGTAACTTTTTCGTTCTATTTCTAATATTTATGAATTTATAGTCATTTTTCATCGCTTTCGGACATACGTTCACACGGTAATGTCCGTTTTGGACATTATGACCTGTGTTGTATAATATGAACTAAATTTATAGAAATTTAACTATGGAAACTTAATTCTTTTATTACTTATATTTATATCCTTTATTTATACTTCATGATTTAGTTAACCCTTAAATTCTTATACTTAGAGAATTTTACTTTGCTATTGCTAATTCATGTACTTAATTAAGTATAATCCAATTTATAAAGTGCCTTAGGGTTTACTAAGTTAGGTACCTAATTATTATACACTCTTCTTATTTTCTCATTTTCTAAACCTATGCTTATGTCATCGCTTACATCATCATGGCTTATATCATCATGTGATTACATCATTACTTGCATCATGCTTTGCTTACCTAAGCCTTATCTCATGATTATGTGTTTTATATACACTTATGTACACTTATACATAATGTACATATACTTATACCTTTCTCTACTTATATGTATACTAGCATACTTATACATATACTTATACTTATATCGTATTTATACTTGTATACATACTCATATACCTATACGGTCATATGCGTATTTTTGTACAATTTCGTATGCCTAATTTTCCTCTTAGGAAAATCTTCCTAATTTCATTCTTTTGTGTTTTTAATTGTGTATTTAGTATAGTATAGGTATGTATAGTTAGGTTTTGTCTTAATTTAGGTTATGTACATGGTAAATACCCATGTATAAAGATTCCCATACTTGTATTCTTTTAGTATTTTCTTATGTACACATACTTAAGAGCATATACACATGTAATCCTTTCTTCTTCTTCATGATTCCTAACTTCCTACACTTAAAGATGGGAACTTTATGTCCTCTTCTTCAAGATCACACATAACACATGTCTACTTATCTAATCTACCTAATTACTTAACTAATGAATAATATAAAGCAACATGAAGTAACTTGATCACGTACCTTAGTTTGTGTTAGAATTATGGAGACAAAAAGGAAAGTGTTGAAAGTGAAATGGAAGAAGAAGGGTTACGGCAATGGAGAGGCTTTTTATTTTGTTTCTTTTGCTTTGTTTTGATTATGGAAGAAAGGAAATGGTGGGGTCTAAAAGGGGATGGATGGACAGCAATTAAGGAAGAGGAGGAGAAAAGAAAAACCAAAAGAAAAGGAAAGAAAAGCAGTCATTAGATGTTTAGATATTTTCTTTATGCATTAGTATGTTTTGTTGACTTTTCAAATTGTTGACTTGGTCAACCCTTTGACCTTGGTCAATATGTGTTGACTTGGTCAACTTTCTTTAAGCATATGTAATTTTGTACACATAATATAGTAATTAAGGAAAATTAAGGGAAAAATTAAGGAAATGAAGTATTTGGTGAATTGATTAGTAAAAATAGATGATGAGGTCTTACTTTAGGTATTTATAGCCTATATACATCATTTGGTAAACTACGTAGTGTAACTAGTATGAAAAGTACTAATTAGGGTATTAAGGTTCGCTACATTTATCATAATCTTCAACTATACCCCTAACTCTATGTAATACTATCTTAATCATATACTTAAGAGATAAATGTAATCTATGATTCATTATCTTAGTTTCTAAAGGACTACTTGAGAATTCAAAACATATATGTATGATTGAAAGTCATCTCTAACCTTTTGCTAATGATTTAGCAAAATATAAGGGTTATATTATCAATTAGGGTTTTATGGTATATTACGGTGAATAAGTGCACATATGTCATTAAAGTGATCATTTTAGGGTTTTGATCACTTTTGAATGAAATTTTTAGCATTTAGATACATTTAGGGTATAAAAGTTTATTACGTTATTGATTAATTCTTTTAGGGTTTTCTCTTTCATTAGCCTTGTCGACTCCTAAATTGTCTAACATAGTTGAGTCTATTTCAAAAGCTAGATCGAAAATTTTAGGGGTTTATAGTAGAAATGTGAAACCTCAACAGTTCGGAATCAGTGCACTTAAGGCTTTTGGGAAAAGTTCTTAGAATTTAATAAAACTTTAATATAAGGTCATCAAAGTTAAAAGAAGAGCTATGGTAAAGTACATTTAGTAAAATAAAGTATACAAAATATTTAATTTTATAAAATTAAAATTTTATCTGATAACAAAAATTTGTATTGTAAACCTAAAATATGAGCTTTGGAACATAACAGATATTATAAATAAATTACTTGAGTTATAAAAATAATGATTTGAAATGAAAACAAGTGAAATAGATATATAATTAGCTATGTAAGAAGGTGGCGCATGGTTTTAATAAAAAATTTATACAAAATCAATATAATTATATAGAAAGGCCTATAATTTGTAATTAAAATATGTAAAAACATTACAACATTAACTTGGACAACTACTAAACTTAGATTATGTTGCTTTGGACGTGGAATATTTGCATGCAAGTAAGGAAGCACTTAACCTAAGCTTAAGATACCTAATAACCTAAGAAAATTAAGGAAAAAGCCATTTGGCATGGAATAATAATAATAATAAAAAAAAACTCTAACTAACTTAGACCATTCTATAAATTATGAAACTTAACTCCATTCATAAGTTTGGTCTTTTTAACACTACAAAATTTAGGAAAGGGTAAGAAAGGCTTTAGAATAAATATAGACAAAAATAGAGGAAAATAGGCTTAAAATAAGGGTTTTCAAGTTCCATTATCCAAGCTTACCCTATGAGTGAACCACCATCGTGGGTTGGAGGAAGGGGCAATGAGAAGTTGGGCCGATGCACCCTTTACCCCCAATGGTGGCTGGAGCTCCTTGCAACGGTAAGTTGACAAATTGGCCCTAATTTTCCAAAATTTGCTAAAAATATCACTCGATGTCAAAAAAATTATGAAATTAGTTTTCCTAAGTGTTGATTGAGTGGAGACCAACTATATATATATACGGTCGAATTGGATTGGGCTTCGCCTCTTACTCCTTGACACTTGCAAAAAGCCTCCTTAGGTAAGGCAAGGCTACAAGGGTCCTCTAACACTTAAGTCAACAAGAAGGACCAAGAAAGAGAGAGCTAAACACTAGAGACCTAATGGATTGTCCCCACCCGGTGTGAGTGTATGTCTTCTACCTCTCTTCTCTAAGGAAAGGGAAGAGAAGAAGTTTGAGAAGGTGAAAATAAGAGGGATAAAGGGATTCAAGAGAGCTAGATTAGATCTCCTTACTTGTTAGTGCCTAGTACCTTTCATATGTACCTTGACACGTGGTGGTCAGGGGTTCACTTATATTGGTCACTAGCAAACAATGCACTCCACAATGGGTAATAAAGCTTCATTATGGGTGGCATGCCGTAGTTGACGAAGTGACTAAATCTGTAACTCAGGGATCTGGTAGTAAAGGCAGAGGTACTTGGGGTGCCGACTGTACTATGGATGTTAGACACTCATTAATGAGTTACGGTGGTATAACCATTAAAGACAAAAGCTGGGTCAAGATGCTCATTAAGGATTAGCTAATGCTCAATGGAAGGAGTTGAGCCTTGAGCTTACCCTAGATAATCAGTGAGCATTGACTAGTCAATTGAGTACCGATTTGCTTGGATATTCATTATTTGGCTCACCAAGCGCATTGCGATGCGAAGGATTGGCTTGCCCTTGGTTGGCATTCTTCATTGGCTCGAGCTCACAAACTTAAGAGAGAATTGTGGGGCCACTTGTAGGACTACTGCTTGCTTAGATGCCCACTAGGTGCATCTTATGATGGGCTTCATTCGTTGGGCCTTGGTTTGAGCAAGAATCAAGTATGAACACTTATACCCTCATTCTCATCAACGCTTAAGGCACGAGGAGAGTAATCCAAGCAGTGTAAGTACATTAAGGCCTGTACCCTGACTAAGGGATTAATTTTGCTACTTAGGTAGTAGTGAACCAATTTTCGTACTTTGGGTCACTACTTCACTTATGTAACCGTTGCACTACTTGATGTGTCATGATGGCTTTCATTAAGAAATGTAGCATGCATTGATGGTTCATGAAAAATAGCTATACACGTAAAGTGACTGGCAGGCCACGTCAGGGATCCGTATGTAGGGATTAATTGGGGCCCTTAGCTAAAAGAGTGCAGAACATAGATGGTTAAGGTTTTGTAAACCCTACTTTTAGTGGGCTTATAATTTGACTAAGAGTACTTTTTGAACGTTCCCAAGGATCAATGAAACTAAGAACTTAAGTTACATTTAGAAACAAGTTAAATTTTTGCAATTCAAAAACCAATTATCGATAAAGCCTCAACTTAAAGAACTACAAGCTCTAAAGTCACTTAAGACCCTAAACCCTAAAACAATTAGGGACTTTTAACCCTAAGTGATTAATTGATAATTTAATTTGAATAATTTCATTCAACTTTAGAAAATTTCACAATTTTATAACAATCAAATCATAAATTACAAAACAATGCAAGATGAAAATCCTAAAACAATTTCTTATAAGATCATACCCTTATCTTCATGTCTAAACCTTACATATAAATAAGTAGACCAACCAATCACCTTAGATAACTTATCAATTGAAAGTTGGAATCATTTATCAATTGATAACTTATCAAAATCTAGTGATAAGACACTTTCCTTATCGCCCCTTTACTTAGACTACATATGGACAAATTTTCACAAGATTGCACATGCTTAACTTTATTAAATGAGACAAGACAATTCCATTCCTTAAAAGACACTCCATGGCCGGTTTGAACAAGAAGGAGAGGGGGGCCATGCTCTTGTCTTTCATCCATCAATCACTTTCTCTTACACACCACTATTCACTCCTTAATGCTTACATCATCAATAGTTGCAATTGTTGACTTTTGTATAAACTATAAAACATCTTAAACACACATTCACTTCCATTCCCAACTAGCCACTCTTTCCCTCATTTCTCTCACTTTCAATTTCATTTTCACTTCCTTTTTCTCTCATTGGAAACCAACCCAAAAAGTGGGAACACTTAAGCCCCACAAAATCAACTTTTCCACCACTTTCCAACCTTCACTTACGATACTTTCATTTTATTTTCTTGTATCCTTCCCTTCCAACATCTAACCTCACTCCAAAGGATCAAAAACTTGGGTTCTAAAAAGGTGCAAAAGAAAGAAGTAAGGTTAAGAGCTTAAGTGAAACCTTTGTATACAACCACTATACTTTGCTTTAAGGACGAGTAAATGTTTCTAGTGTTAGTAGGATAGTGTTCATGTTAGGAGACTTTGATTTCTTGCAGATATGAGTATGATTATTAATTGTTATAACATCAAAGACCATCCTAAGAAACAAACTCATGAAACCCTTGCATGAAGTTGAAATATAAGCATGTAAAGTTGGTGTTTTGTAAAGATACTTGTTTAACATTTTGAATGGAATGTTTTAAGTTGAGAAAATCTTGAAACAAGAACTTGAATGAAAGATGAACATGCTGGACGTGAGGATTCAATGATCATTTGGATGTTGATTTTATTTCTATTAAGCTAAACATGCCTAAATCTAGACTTCGGTTAAGGAAAAATCCATTACATAAAGTTTTATGAGGAAACCAACTTTGTATGACATGAGCTATGATATGGAAGTTGTAATAAGTATGAGATCTTATGTTTTTCATGTAAAGCATGAGCTAAAGAATCATCCCATGAAAGAAAAGTCAAGCTAAGATTTGAATACAAGTAGTTTAACTTCACGATCTAATACCTAAACTTAAGGAAATGATGAAATAATTTGGAAAACCAAGTTAGAAGCCCTCATATACAAATTGACCAGATCTGGAACATCCTTAAAAGACACTTAAAAATATGATAAAATTAAGTAAACAAAGTAAAAAGACCAACCAAGGCAATTATGATAAGTATATTAAGTTTAAAACTTAAAACTGAGCTTAAAACTTCCAAAATGGGCCTCAAATATCAAGTTGAACCACCCTTAAATTTTTTACCAGCAACTTGACACATCCATAGGAGTTGTTTTAAGACTTTCAAGAAGCCCATAAAACACTCTCTAAGCCTAAGAAAGTGACCATCTTTGAATTAAACTAATAACAAGCCCATTTGACAACTTAAGCCCACTAAAGAGCCCATGAAGTGATTGTTAGCCTTAAGAGTATAAATCAAAGTTGGAAATTTGACCTTAAGGAGTATTTTAATCTTACGATAAAATCTTAAGATCAAGCCCAAAGGATTTCTCAAGTTACCGAAAAGCTCATTTACCAAACAAGGCCCAAAAGCACTCCAAAACATGAGGATCCCTACTGTTCTAACCCATGGATAGATTTGCATACCTCATTTCAAAATTCTAACCTCACCACATTAAAGTACACTAAAAAATGATGAAGTTTGACTATAAGATCATAAAAATCGAATTTAAAACAAAAAAGTTATACGTGATTGAACTTTTTAGTAAAAACTGGGAAAAGATACGAAAACTAGTTAAGAGTATAACTTAAGGGATTTTAGCTTAGTATCCTAAGTTTATATCAATTCCTTATAGTATTATGATTTTGATGATTAGGGATACCACGTACGGAGATGATTTGCCCCTAGATTACTTTGACTGACCTCATGGCTGAGTGAGTAAATTCCCAATGACTCTTTACTTGATTTTGGTCGTAGAATAGATACACCTAAATTTATATATATAAATTTGGATGCTTGTAAGATATGAGAAATACATGTGTATGAATGCAATGGCTTGTTAATTATATAATAATGGGAATTGTTTGTAATAATTTATACGTGCAATTGTATGGAATGAAATTGTCTGATCACCTTAAAAATCGAGTTAATCACTTATACGATTAAGAAATTAAAATGAATAATACATTCCCCATATTGCATTCGGATAACATTATCTGTCGCTTCACGTAGAAGATGAGAAGGGACTCATAGGAGGATGAGCCTTTTACAGGATTGGCCACTAGCTATATCATTATTTTTATTGAGTCTCTATCCTAAGCTGACGAGCTTACTAAGCATTGGGAGATGCCAATCATTGGCAATGGGCTGAATCTTGTAGCTTCTGCTTAGGGCGTATGTTTGTAGACTGCGGGGGGCTACCACACCGCTAGACTTGGGATTTTGAAACTACGATTTGTTGTTTGGGAAGAAAGTATATTATATACAATCTATGTATATATATATATATATATTTAAATACATTATATATATGGTTTTGTTTTTGACTTAAGCACAATAATGCAAATGAATTAAAACCCAAGGTCTTGAACTCGAATTTTGGTTTGGGTCGATTAATTATCTCCAAACCCCGACTATAAGGGGCGTAATTCTGAGTCGTCTGCAGTTCCTAGGTCACTGCATGCGTTGTTTGGCACACTGATTGTTCATGCATTCATATGATTGTGCATCTAATAAATTTTTGCCATATGGTACTGACAAGGGTATTTATCTCACTAAGCTTAAGCTTAAACCTCGATAGATTTCTTTTGATGCGGGAAAATCTCTTCGCTAATCTAGGCTAAGGCATGCCCGTGGTAGGTCTTATGTAGGGATGGGTTGGAGCAATCAGAGAGCGAAGAGGACATTTTGTAATAGATTTGTAGATAACTAGTTACTTTTACATTTTTGTTTATAACATGATTAAAATTTCTAATGCAGTTCCCTTATGAACTGCATATTGTTTGTAATATTCTTTTAGTATAGGTCTTACGAGTCCACACGATTAGTTAATTTATACTACAGAAGTCATTTTAGTTAAATTTCTTTATATTACTTATCTGTGGGCCTGGTAGTAACGTATAGTAGAAGGAGCCTTATGTATCGTAGAAGGAGCCTTATGTATCGTAGGAAAGGCCTGCGATCAGTAAGGGGGTTGATAATAGACTTTTGTACGGTATACGGTGACCTACCACGATAACGATACTGTTGGGTCATGATAGGTTTAACATATATCCTATCATGGGTTTGTTCTCCAAGAGTGGACAAACTATTCACCTTCTTGCCTGTCTATATAAAAGGTAGCTCAGTCGTTCATTATTTGCTTATCTTACTTACTTAAGGGAAACTCTACCAAAATGTTGCCTCACGAGCCAAAAATTTTTTTCTTATTTGTTTCTAACTTCTTATGACGGCTAGTCAAAGCACAACCAATAGTCAAGGTGAGTAATCCCATCTATCTATATTGAGAGTGGTAGACAAAGGCTGTGAAAGCTCATCTTAAATAGGAGCTAGTATCCCTATTCCCCTCAAAGTGATGGCGGTGGCAACAGTGGCAATTAGAGAAGATGACAAGATAATACTCTCTTGGGAAGAGAGGATGGCGTATACGTGGGGATGTCAATATGACATGAATCTATCGGATGGTGAGGAGGTTAAGTTTAGTGAGTTGTTTTGGATGACATGTGCAAAAAAGTATGCCTATGCTCTTGTTTCTTATGTAGTGAGTGAGAAGAAGCTAAGGTTAGTCCGTCGAGTAGTAGAAGTGGTGCTTGGGCGATGAATGGAGGAGCCTCAAGAAGGGTAATGGGCATATAACATAAGAGATGCTCGATCTTTTGTACTATATGCAAAGCCATTCAAGCTGAGTCTATGGCTTCCTTTTTCTAAATTCTTGGTCAAGTTCTTCTAGTATTTCATGGTTGTACTCGATAGTTTGAATGCTAATGCATCTATTTAACTACTTGCTTTCTAGGCACTGTGTATTTGGTAGTTGTGAGACTGATTATACAACTTTTCAGGAGCTTCTTTTTTGCAAGGAGGTTGGCAATGGGTCAGTTTACATTGCTACTTAAGGAATAAGGATGAGTATCATAGATAAGCCTTTGAAGAAGGTAGAGGGGTAGAAGGAATTCTCCTACTGTACTCATGCCTCGTAGCCCTTCTATTTGTCGATTGAGTAAAGATGGCCGATTAGGGGTACGACATTGAAGGACTTAGGGGATGAGGACTCAATAGCTAGTATCAAGCACCTAAATTTGGTGTGATGGAAGAAACTCAGACCCCTATTGATATGTGAAAAGTACAAGAGTGAAGCATTGTTGTTTGCAGTGGACACAGGTACTTGTTGTGTTTGACCAATGAGGGGTGGTTGGTTGTCTGCCATACCATGTTGCCTTTCCATTAGAATGGGGGACATCGAGCTGTTTGTCTTCGACGGCCATAAGTTTCTTATCTTCATTTTGGCTTTGTTTTCTAAGTTCACTTGTTGTTTTGCAGCAACTAAATTAGTGTCTAAGAAGTTGAGGGTGAAGTTGCTAGCCATATATAATAGGTAGCTTGAGAGTACTACAAGGCCTGATCAAAGAGGGTGGCTCGAGAATGAAGGGGAGGGGGATACCTCATGTCGTCTCTCAAAAAAGTCCAAGAAGAAAGGAGGAAGGCAATAAACCCTTCTAGAAGTTATTGAGTAGGGGGGAAGCGATGAGCAGACGGTAGTCCCTTTGGGTACTGTAGTGGTAGCTAGGGGGGGCTTCTAGTAGGGGGGCGGTTCCAGTTGTTGCTGCTATAGTCGAGCTGAGTCCTATGGTGGCGAGAGCTTACGTGGATGTCGATCGGGCAAGTTCGGAGAAAACACTTGAGATTGTTGCTTCAGTAGATATTAAGATTGTTGACGACGAGAATGTCGAGCATTTGGTTCATCAGAGTAAGTGGGCGGCTCCTGCACAATACATGTATTGACTCCCTTAAAGGTTTGAGTAGCTATAAGTGTGGTTTGGGTAGCTTGTTGTAGGTTGCAACAAATTGGAGGCCTCGACGGTAATGCTGAAAAGGTGTAATGAGGTAAGCCACTCGTATATTGTTGTTGAATGGCTTGCCTTCAATGTGATCATTGATTGCTAATTATCTTTACAATTATACGACTTGTTGGACTTCATTTTAGCTTATGGTTGCTCAATTCCCTTGTCGAAAGGAGATGAGGTGAGGGCCAAGGTAGAGAGACTCTAGAAGGTGCTGGAGGAGAAGGAAAAAGTGCGTAGTGACTCAGCCATTGTGCTCAGTGACAAGGAACATTAGCATGGGGAGTTGATAATAAGATTCAGCCCCTAGACTAATCACACATAGCTAAGCTAGAGGACTCCAAGGACTCGCGTAAAGAACACTAGCTTGAAGCCATCTCCGAGATGTAGATTTCTATTCCGAATTGATCTCCTACCGACTTAGCTATCAGATCCTCACGTATGTCAAATTTTCTCTTGCCCAATAGCAATGTTTTATTCCAAAAGACAACTTAGGACTAGTCTAACCGAGCTCCTGAACCAACCACAAATATCTAACTCCAATTTGGCTAACTTCTTTATGGGGATGAATACGTCGAGCTCCTTAAGGGCTAGACAATGTCAAGGTTCAAATCTCTCCCTTCAATGGAAGTAGAGATGCAGATGAATACTTGGAGTGGGAAGAGAAGGTGGAGAAGGTGTTTAACTGTTATGGGCATACGAATGTTGTTAAAGTCCGACTTGCTACATTGGAGTTTACTAGGTATGCCACGATGTGATGGAAAAGTTTAAACACAGCTAAGGCAAGGGATGGACAACGAGGAGTAAGGACCGAGGATGAGATGAAAAAGTTGTTAAGGGGGTAAATTTATGCTCGAGACCTACTTACAAGATATGTTTGCAAAGTTACAGGAACTTCGCTAAGGAGGCCAATTTATTGATGACTTTATAAAAGAGTTCTAGATGCTTATGATCTGAGCCAACATAGAAGAACCTAAGACTTGCATAATATCAAGTTTCATTTTTTATAAGGATCAATGGTAGCGGACAGTAATCTTCAATGGGTATTCGGGATTCTAAAAGAAATGGGTACAGAGAACAGGAAGGTTTTGATGGTGAATGCAAATGGATATAACTTACCGAGACATAAACACTATCAGGGGTTTAAGCTCGAAATAGGGTTCGATATAACTCACAAACACTAAATGTTGCTTGTGATTCAAATGAAGATTAGATACAACTCATTAATTGGTTCAAATGAAGGGGTTCACTACAATCTTGAGGAAAAAATCAATAAGAACCTGAGAAAGATTAAAGAGTTTAATCGATACTCAATAATTTAGTAAATGCTAGCTCAAGAGTTACCTTGCTAAAAAAAAGGGGAAAAGATTCCAATCGTAGGAATATACTTTTATGTCTGATTTATATATTGATGTCTATGCATCTGTGTGATGTTTACAGATGTTGTTATTTATAGCAAGTCCTAAACCCTAGTGGCAAAACTGTAAATAATGTATGAGGTCTTAAACCCTAAAGAATTGAGCTCATAAATAAAATAAAGAAAAATATGTATAAGAATACAAAATTGTATATTTTATAAGGGAAGTCAGCATGCAGTTACTCGGCATGTCCTTGAAGGAGTAATATCATAACTAGATGGGGTTAGCAATTGGATGTACGAGTTCAGGAAGGAATCACCAAAGTCTTGTAGTGTTTGGTCGAGACACTAGAAAGGTCGGCCCATAGTTGGTAAATTCTAAAATTAGTTAGCACAGGTCTCTTAGTGCTGTGCTAAGTGGTTCTTTGGTCTCGACTACTCGGTCTTGTGGTATCTCAGCACCTCGGCTGACAATAAACTTAATGCCGAGTGTTTATCTTCCTCCTTCTCATCCTTTTGGCTTCAACTCGGCCTTAGTAAGCATTGATAGGCCTTGGCTTCAGGAAAGTTTGCCTTGGCTTAGATATAGTTAGAGGCTGATTCCTATCAATTTCTGGCCTCAAGTATGAGATTTGCAACATTGTAGAAGTGCAAAGGTTTTATATCTTAGAAGAGGTGATCAAGATTGCATAGAGGGACAAAAAGTAGAGGAGAAATGATTCGAGTTGACTTGGGCCAACATTCTCCCAGACCCCAGTTCCGCACTGACCTGTTCAAGCTGAGCCAAGGAAGCTATATCGAGTTGGGGATAGGAATGACTGACCAAATGAAAGCCGAGTAAGCCAACATGGCTAAGCAGGTCAACAAAGTCGAACCAAGGCTAGGTTAACCCCGAGAACATATGAGAAAGGACAAACCTCTAAATAGAAGCCTAACAAGGTGAAGTGCTTTAAATGCTTAGGTTTTTGACACATGGCCACTGAGTGTCCAAACCAACGTATCATGGTACTCTGAAGAGATGTAGTGGATAGCATCGATGAGAGTAAGCCTGAGGAGGAGAAGGATGATTGAGAGGCAGAAGCTAAGGAAGAAGAGGAGACCTGTATCTATGTCGATTAAGAAGAAGTGATAACTTTAGTTCTGAGACGAGTATTAAGTTCCCTATCGAACTCCAAGGAAGACTAGAGGGAAAATTGGTTCCATACTCAATATCCCATAAAGGGAAAATTATACACTATTATAGTGGATGAGGGAGTTGTACTAATGTCGTTGCACAGTCCTTTGTACAGATGTTGGGACTATTGACCTCATAACATCCCTAACCTTACAAACTGCATTGGATTCATAATAAGGGTGCCTTGCGCATGATTGAACAAGTGATTATACTGTTTAGTGTTAGGAGTATGTATAAGGAAAAAGTAGTATATGATATCATCCCTATGGGAGCTTCACATCTATTGCTTAGATGACCTTAGTTGTTCGACTGACATGTTACTCATGATAGGTATAAGAATACATATGCCTTTGTTAAGGATGGAAAGAAGATCATGTTGTAGCCCATGAACCTATCCTAAGTGAATGGACCTATAATCAGCTTACTCGAGACAGCACGAAGAAAGCCTTAATGATGAGCCAAAAAGAGCTTCGATCTGCTAAGAAGGTTAATGAGCCTATGTTCTTGTAAGTTAAAAGAATAATGGAGATGAGATATTTGGAGGATGTTCTTGATGAGATCCGAAGTTTGCTAAATGAGTTCTCCGATTTGTTTCCCAAAGAGTTGCTAAAAGGACTGCCCCTAGTTCAAGGCATAGAACACTATATTAATCTATAGTTAGGCCCTTCCCTTCTAAACCGACCTGCATACAGAGTGAATCCTGAGCAGGCTGCTAAGTTGGAGAGATAGGTGGATGAGATCTTAGAACAAGGATATGTTAGGGAGAACACGAGCCCTGGTATAGTACCAACTTTACTCACTTCGAAGAAAGACAGTCTATGGCGTATATGCATCGACAGCTAAGAAATCAACCTAATTATTATCAAGTACAAATATCTGGTACTAAAGCTTGATGACATGTTAGATGAGCTCTATGGTGCCAAAATATTTTCAAAGATTGATCTACGAAGTAGCTATCACCAAATTCATGTGAGACCAGGTGATAAGTAGAAGACTACCTTTAAGATTAAAAATTGTCTCTATGAATGGTTGGTTATGTTGTTCAGACTTACTATGTATTGAACATATTCATAAGGTTAAGGAACCATGTGATGCCCTTTTACACCCCCCCCTCCCCCCCAACCCCACCCCTAATCGGAAGATGTGTAGTCATGTACTTTGATGACATATTAATATATAGTGCCAACCTGGACAATCATGTTCAACATCTCTGTGAAGTATTCGACATTTTGTGAACTGAGAAGTTGTATGGAAATGTGAAGAAGTGTACTTTTTGCTAGAATGAGGTGATTTTCCTAGGGCTTATTGTATCGGTAGAAGGAATCCAAGCAGATGAGGAGAAGATCCAACCTATTCTAGAATAGCTGATGTTGAAGAATGTCACTAAGGTTTGAAGCTTTCATGAGCTAACTTCTTTCTATAGGCAATTTATTAAGGACTTCAATACAATAGCCGCTCCCTTAACTAAGCTGACAAAGAAGGGTGATGGATTTTGGTGGAACAAACGAGCTAAACAGAGCTTTAAGAAGATTAAGACAAAGCTTACCTCGACGCCTATCCTATTGTTACTATACTTTGACAAACCCTTCAAGTTAGAATGTGATACATCGGGAGTTAGAATTGGCGTTGTCCTGATGCAGGCGTGAAGACCTATTGCCTACCATAGTGAGAAGCTTAGTGGTCTTGCCCTAAGCTATTCTATATACAAGAAGGAGTTATACTCTCTATACCGAGCCCTTACTGTTTGGCAATACTATTTGCTACCACAAGAGTTTATTATTTATAAAGACCATGAGCCTCTAAAGCATCTTCAGAGTTAGAATAAACTCTCAAAAAGACAAGCTAAGTGGTTGGATTTTATGGAAGGGTTTTCGTATGTTATTTGGCATAAGAAAGGAAGTGCAAATGTGGTCATCGACGCTTTGTTATGATAGCAAAATTTGATAACCACTTTTTAGAAAAATTATTAGGATTCTCACTCATCACTGAGTAATATGCTCATGATCCTCATTTTGGCCCTATCAGAGAACAATGCATGGATGGAATTGCTGTTAAAGGATACTATCTTAAGGAAGGTTATCTGGTCAAAGACTAAAGGTTGTGCATACTATTCTACGTGTGAGCTGTTGATCAAGGAAGCTCATAGTAGTGGATTATTAGGTCACTTTAAGGAGACTACGATAGCCAATCTGCTGAAGGAGAACTTTTACTAGCCAAGTTTAGCCAAGGATGTCCATAAGGTAGTTGGTAGTTGTAAAGTTTGCAAGCGAGCTAAGGGAAAGAGGGGGCCTCATGGAGAATATATGCCCTTACCAATGTCAACCTTACCTTAGGCCAACCTTAGCATGAACTTTGTCTTAAGGTTACCATAGACATCTAGGGGGAAAGATTCTATATTTATTGTAGTGGACCGCTTCAGCAAGATGGCACACTTTATTTTGTGCCAACGGACTAACGATGCTTTACATATTGCTTATTTGTTTTTGTAGGAAGTTGTCTAACTACATAAAGTACTAAAGACTATTGTTTTAGATGGAGACACAAAATTCTTGAGCTATTTTTGGAAGACTCTTTGGAGAAGACTTGGAACTAAACTAATGTTTAGCTCTAATAGCCACCTTCAAAAAATGGCCAAACTGAAGTGGTGAATAAGATACTAGGTAACCTACTTAGAGTTGTTATGGGAAAGAACTAAAGGGATTGGGATCTGTAACTACCTGTTGTGGAATTCGCATATAACCAAACCATCTACAGTTCATTGGGAAGACCCCATTTGAGGTTATCTATGGCCTCAATCTCACTATTCCCCTGAATATAATCAATACCCCTACAGCTGCTGAAGAGAGTCAATTCGGAGTTAATCAAGCCTAAGAATTGCAAGTGTTACAACAGTCTATAACCCGGAAGATCATTAAGTTCAATTAGAAACAACATGAGATTATTAGCCAAGGTCGCCAAACTGTCACTTTCTAGTTAGGAGACTTAGAATGGATTCACCTCAACTAAGAATGATTCCCGTACTTAAGAGAGAGAAAACTATCTGCTTAAGTTGATGGTCTATTTAAGGTCTTAAAGAAGATCAACTACAATACCTACTGGATTGAGTTACTTAATGGCTATGGTGTCTCGTCCACCTTTAATGTGTTTGATTTAATCCCTCACCAACCAACGGAAGAAGACCTTGCGAGTATCCCAAGAGAAGCAGTAAAAACCACTCAAGATTTGAGGGCAAATCTTTCCAATCAGCAAGTAGATCATAGGAATTAAGCTCGTTGACTAATCACATGCAGCCAAGCTAGAAGGCTCCAAGGACTTACGTGGAGAACACAAGCTCAAGGCCATATCTAAGACAAGGATTTCTAATCTAAACCGATCTCTTACCGACTTGGTTATTAGATCCTCAAGTGTATCAAATTTGCTCCTACCTAATAATAATGCTTTATTTTAGAAGACAGCCCAAGACTAGCAGAGTAGAGCTCCTAAAGCAACCACAAACATCTAACTCCAATTTATTTAACTTCTTTACAAAACTAATTGGCTTCCGACTTAATCCAAATCAAGTCGACCCTTGACTACAATGCTATTCTACTTTCGCCCACTTTGTATCATATTTCTAATGTCCATTTGCCAAGTAACACATATCTTCTAATGCAACATTCCAGAATGATTCTTTCTTTTTCTGTGTTAAATATTCTTTGTCTCTTTTACCCCTTTTGGAATATCTTATGTAACTTAATTGTAAAAATACCTTTTTTATCTTTTCGTACATGTAAACTAGCTCTAGTGGATGGGTATATAAACCTCCACTTGCTTGTATGTAGACATTCATCAATATCAAATTATTATTCAAGTTTCCTTCGAGCAACCTTAATGTTCTTATCATCCTTCAACTTTTATCTATTCCCTTTAGCAAAGAGTAATAGCGAGTAACCCTTCAGTTTGGATTGGTGTATTATATCCGGCGAATTCTAAGCCAAAATAGGATCAAGTGATATGTCATGTCCATTCGGTAGCTACCTGGATTTTGTTTCTTTTGGTTTGCTTCATTATGGTGCCTCTGTGTGTGTCTGACCCCGAAGACACATCAGCTACTCGGTCAGGTGAATCAATTAAATGATGAGTTAAGGAAGGCTAAGGAGTTTAGCAAGGTCATGGAAGGTAAGCTAACTGTCAAGTTAAGAGCTAAGGATAAGGAACTTGAGAAAGTGTGCACCGACTACGGGTAAGGGAGGTTAAGCTGTTAAGAGGTGTGGGGTTATCTACTAAGTTCAAACATGATATCTTCATTTTGACCTTGGAGGACCCCCTAATTGACAAGGTCGTCACTAAGGCTAGTATGCAATAGTAGAGGAAGTGAGGAAACCAGTTTGGAAAAATATGTTAGATGAGAATTTATTGTTCTTGCATTGGCTGGACAAACCTGAGGTTACTATTGGGAATGAATTAGGTAGCGAGTCGTCTGGTGACTCATTAGGAACTTCTAGCAGTGGCTCTAATGCAAACCCTAGGTATGTGAGCAGTAGCAGTGGAGTCAAGTAGGAATTGAAGTAGCAGCAAAAACTATAGTAGGAGCAAGTTAAGGATGCTTAGGAGTGTCTTCATATTTTTGTTTATCTTAAGTAGTTAGCTCAGGTGATGTGAGCCCATTTTGCAAACTGTTATATTTTTTCTCAACAAGTAGTCGGGTGCTAACCTTTCCTTATGTAATTTCTTGAACCTTTGAATGAATGAAGTTTTATTGACGTTCTTTGAACTCGTGCTTGCATTTTTCTTAGTCACAATTTCTTGCTTTCATTTGTATCTATATGTTCAAATTCCATTATTTTTTTATAAAGTCTGGAGAGGGTTTTATGCCAAGCTAGATCCCATGTTTTGTTGAATCACAAGATTAGTCGAATTCTACATCCCTGAGTTAGTGCTTATTGATTGCTCTTTAGAGACTTACTCCTTTTTCCATGTGCTATTTTCTTACACTTATCCTTGATTTTGCCTAAGTGTTCTTATCATGCAATGATGTTTACTAGGGCTCGACATCCCTTTTCCTCTGAACAAATAATGGCTATTAGGATTCTCATAGGGGGGTTTCATTGAGTAGAGACAAGTATGCAAGATCATATCTTATGATGATGTTAGAGGATTTCCTTGGCAGTGGAATTTTGATAGAGCGAATCTCTTACTAGTACATGCTATCTATCCTACAGAGTTCATTTCGAGTATCGTGTTCTTATGGTAGGTGGAATGCATTAGGTAGAGCACCTTCCAAAAGATATTTAATGCCTATATGGTCCACCATTAATTCTACAGGCATCACTTTAGTTCCCAATGCTTTGAAGCTGCGCAATGATTAATACGTGTACGGTTAGGGACATACCATAGATCCTATATAAAGGGTGTGTGGGTCCTTGCCTCTCTACATTAATTACCCAAAGAACTTTAATGGGGTATACTTAAGAGCTTCCATGAGTGTATTCGAAGCAATCATGTTGCAAGATGGTATGCTTGAGCTGGGGAGATGGTTGTCTTCGATCTTCTTCTTTGGGTTGTCATCATGAAGTGTAGATAGCCATTCGGCAATAATGGTCGGTTCACGAGTTGTGATCGGGAGATGTAGGTTGCATCGGGGTCTTGCCCTCTTCTTGTTTTAATGATGTTGGGTAGAAGAGGGGAGACTCAAATATGGTCGATCGTTTGTTCGTGGTGACCTCACTGTGGGGCACTCATTTGCACAGGGTTCTAAGTAGTCTCTACTTATACATTATCTTAGATGACCTTGAGCAGGCGAGGTCAATTGGGATGACTATGGTAGCAAAGGTAGTCTTTTCTCCACCCTTACTTGAGGATTGAAGGGCTTATAGGAATCATTTGCTTTGTGAATCCTCTAGTCTACTCTGGGTGAAAGATTAACCTTACTTTGTTGCTAGTAGGGCTTAGACAACTCATCACTTTGAGTAGAGTAGCTAGATCGGCAGTCTCCACTGCTACCTCTATGGAAGAGAGGCCTTACTAGGTAGGGTAGGGACCTTCACTTGGAGGTGAGCGTTATTGGGAGCTCTATAGTTCAAAGCTTAGCCATGAGGACTTTAAGGATGTAATCACAACATGAGAGCTGGCCGAACCTAAGTTGAGACAAGTTCCTCTTGAGGAAGAATCCTAGGTTCAAGGGAAACGAATAGCTATAGTGTAGGACATAGTTGCATATTTTCATATTGCATTTGTTCTTCGATGTAGTTGAGCTTGGTATGCCGACCTACTAAACTTTGTACTTCATTTGATTAATGAAATAAATTCTTTGTGTTTTAATAATTGCTTCTAGCCAATTGATTTGCTTTTCCTTAGCTTTTGCTATTCAATTTCACTTTGGCTTATAGCTAATAGCTGTTATGATAGCATCCTTACATAGATGAATGATCGAGGATGGAAGATCAACTTGTGTTTGGGGGTATTAGGTAGATTAACACCCAAGCGAAGTGCTTTCACCATAAGTGTAGGAACCAACTTGGGCGAAACTTAGGGATAAGGATTGACTTGATGATTGGGGGCTTTGTGTAAATCATTATTTCATGATGAATCCTACATCGTTAGTGTAAGGACTAACTTAGGCAAAGCTTAGGGATGATAATCTACCTAACATTAAGGGCTTGATGTAAATCGAAGCCTAAGATAGGTGCCTATGTTGTCGGTATAAGGATCTACTTGGGCAAAGCTTGGGGATAAAAATCGACCCTTGATGTAAATTGGTGCCTTACAATGATACCCTCATTGTTAGTGTAAGGACTAACTTTCACAAAGCTTGGGGATGAAAATCGACCTAATATTAAGGGCTAAATGTAAATTGAAGCCTATGATAGGTGCCCGCATCATTGGTGTGAGGATTAACTTGGGTAAAGCTTAGGGATGAAAATTGACCCAAAGTTAATGGCTTGAGAGAGGAAGAGGAGCAAATGCCAGAAACTACATTAATTCATTACATTCAACTATAGTTACAAATGCTTTTAATTCTCATCGTTGTGTCTAAAGAAAGTAAGGTCCTAGATTCCATACTTTAGAGATTGGGCATCCTTCCATCATCTTTAGCTTGTAGGCACCTTTTCCCACTTCATCAACTACACTTACAAGATCCTCCTAATTGGAGGTAAGCTTACCTTGTCCTTCTTCGAAGCCAGTAACCTCTAAATTCTTGCACAGTGAGTCACCAACATGGAAAACCCTGTGTTGAAAGCAATGGTTGTAATATTGAGTAGCTCGTTGCTGATATGGTGCAGTGCATGCTCATGTAACATCACAGACTTCATTGATGGTGTCGAGATTTGCTTATAGGGCCATGTGATTAATGTTTACATCGAAGTGTTGTACCTTACTGGCGGGTAGCTCCAACTCAATAGGGCGGATGGCTTTGGCTCTAAATGTAAGACTGAATGGATTCTATGCATCATGCTGTAACCCTAAAGTTTGTTGGGGACCTCGTCGGCCCACACACCTCCTGCTCATTCCACCCTCTTCTTAAGACTATTGAGAATTATCTTATTGATGGCTTCAACCTGACTGTTGGTCTGAGGGTGGGCAACTAAGGTATAGTGTAGCCTGATATTATTTTGTCACAAAAGTTGCTAAAACAATCGCCATCGAACTCCCTTCCATTGTCAGTAATCAGCCTATACGGTACTCTCAAGCGGGATAATATATGGGCGAACATGATGCTTTCGACAACATGAATCGTTATAGTCGTGACAGCCGATGCTTCCGCCTACTTGGTGAAGTAGTCTACTACCACTAGGATCAATTGTTAGCCCGTTAAGGCTTTAGGGAAAGGACCGAGGATGTTTAATCCTTACTCTATGAATGGCCATGGGCTAGTTAAAGGGTGTAACTTTGAGCTAGGGGTGTGAGTAATCAACACAAGCTTTTAGCAGGAGTGCTACCTTTGGACCATAGCTTTGGTATCTTCCTTCATCATGGGCTAGTACTAACCTAACCCGAGTGCTTGGAAGTATGGTGCCTACAACTGGATGTGATTATTGCAAATCCATGCATGAAACTCCTTATGTACTCAAGCACCCTCTCTTATTTAAAGGCATTTGAGAAGCGAAGTGTTATGTCCTCATCTGTAGAGTACATCATTGATCAGTATATAGTTGGTTGCGACATGGGCTAGCTTCTTCACTTCAATTCGCTCTTCAGGTAGTGCCCCAGTCTTAAGGTATTACATAAGGGAATCTATCCAGGAGGGCTTTAGGGCTACTTCTATCGTTTCAGCAACCTATTGCTATTGTACCTCTATACTTCTTTTGGGGAGGAATTGTATGAAGAGTAGGTTATCACAGTCGTGTGATGCAGGGATGACAGATGAAGCTATTTTGGATAGTCTCTCTACTTCTATATTTCTTGCTTAGGGGATTTTATGGACTTTCTAAGAGGAAAATTCCATAAGAAGGCCTTGCACTAAATGTAAGTAATTGGCCATTGTTTTACCCTTGGTTATGTATTCTCCCTCGACTTGTTGTACAACCAACATGGAGTCTTAGTGTATGCTAAGTTTTTCTGCCTTGATATCCTTAGCAATCTTCAGGTTAGCGATAAATGCCTTATATTCAGCTTCATTGCTGCTCATTAGGAAACCAAAGTTTAAGACATAGATGATTTTTGTTTCATGTAAGCCTTGTAGTATGATATTAGGTCCGCTTCCCCACCCCCAACCCACTTACCCCTCCACCACCTCCCCCCCCCCCCCTTCCCCTCCCTTCCCCTTAGTGGAGAAGCTGTCAACGTAGAGTATCTAAACTAATATGGTGAGCTCTAATTGAGGCTTATCCACTCTAATGTATTTTGCTATAAAGTTTACAAGAACCTGGGCTTTGATTGCTTGTCATAGGCAGAATTGAACTTCATGAGCACTGAGCTCAAGGGAGTACTTTACCATTCTACCTAAAGTGTGGCTCCTGTGTTCTTTAGGGTGAAGGGCATCGCTTTGTAACAATAAATCCTAAAGCTTATGACAAAGGATGTGTGGACTTTGTCTTTAAGAGCCATCTGGATTTGGTTGTATCTAGAGTAGGCATCCATGAAACTGAGAACTACATAACCTACTATCAAGTTGAAAAGTCAGTCTACATGCGGTAGAGGGAAGCAGTCCTTTAGGCATGCCTTATTGAGATTGGTGTAGTCAACATACATGCACCGTTTTCCACTTAGTTTCTTGACAAGCACCGTATTGGCAAGATAAGTAGGATACCTCTCTTACCGGATGAAGCTTACGCAAAGTAGTTTATGCACTTCCTCCTCAATTATGGCCTGACATTTAAGTATAAGATGTCGCTTCTTTTGCTTGATAGGTCGCATAGCAAGATTGACATTTAGGTGGTGGGTTGCCTTAGGTATGCGGATGATCCCTGGCATGTCTTCTGGGGTAGATACAAAGACTTTGGAGTTCTACTTAAGGAACTCTGTTAGCTTGAGCTTGTTAATGTTTAGCAGTTTGACCCCTATTTTGGTTATCATTCCTAGGATGTCAGAAAGCCAAACTTCGACGGTCTTTTCTACTAGCTTGCTACATAGTGTCGAAGTAAGGGGGTTGGTGGACTCAATGTTCATCACATTGTTTTTGGATTGCACTTTCAAGTAAAGCATCCTAGACAAAGCTTGATTACCTCTAGCTTCACCAACTCTAGTTGGGGTCATGAACTTTACCTTAAGGCATTTCTGGCTAATAGGCATGTTCGATTTTTGTTATGCTTAGTCTCCTAAAAATTGCACTATGTAGTGACCAAATGTTGATAATGAAAAACTCTATAGATTAGGTAACGTCGTGCATGCCATTGCTTAGTCATACAAATAGGGCAATGATCCCCTTTGGTGGCACTAACCTACCGCCTCTAAGGTTGTATTTATATAGTTGAAGGGGCTTATCGAGCTATTCTTTCATTTGCTTGAAGGTGTTATGAAAGATATGTCTAATAGACTCCCGCTATTGAAGAAGGTCTTTAGGATGCCAAAATACCCAGTTTCAACACTTGTAACAAGTACGTCACTATAGGATAAGTTGATACCCTATTTATCTTCGTAGGTGAAGGTTATTGCTGTCTTAGTCTTTAGCTTCTTACTTTGACAATGTATACCTTATGTTTGGGAGTGAGGGTAGTGTTGTCGGAAAGGAGGCTAAGTCCACTTAATATGGTATTGACTTGATCGCATCATCCTCTTCGGCTTTGCTCATCTGTGGGGGGATTGCCTTATTGATGATGGGGTTGTTGTTGGTTATCCACCTAACGGCATTGGGTGGGCTGCTACATTTGATTTTTCTCATCTACAACTAAGTAGTTAATGTAGCCTTTGTGAACATGACCTTTGACTACATTCTTGAGATGGATACACTCATCGATGTTATGTCCATGTGCTTTATGATAGTCATAGTATTTGCTTGAGTTTGCTACTTCTAGCTTCTCACAAATGCTTAGGGGACTCGAAAGCTACCCTTAAACTTCGTACATGATTTCATTGAGTAGTTGGGTTCAGGTTGTGTATTAGTCTTGGAACTTGTGCCTTTGCTTATCATGCTTTTTTCGTATAAGGGGTTGTGGTTTAAGGTCATAAGGTCCCAAATGATCCTTTGCTAAGATGCAAGTATTATTCTCCACTTTGAATCGGGCTCTGATAATGCCCTCTTGAGTTATTTATTTCTCAGAAACTCTCATGAATTTGTCCAAGGATTTAGGCTTATCCAAAGATACTACATTAAAGAGCCTTTGGTTTGGATCTATACCTATTAAGAGTGCCTATAGAGCCATCCTAATGTCTAGTTTGGAAACTTACGGCTTTGTTCAGTTGAAGCTCTCAAGATACGCTCACAAGCTTTCATTGGGGTCTTGCTTAACATTATACAGGATGGAGGAATTTCGTCATGGGACTCAAGAGCTTAGAAAGTGTTGTTGGAACTTACTTCCTAGGTTATTGAATGAAGTGATCGACACCTCAATAAGGGTGTTAAACCAGAGTAAGGCAACTTTCACTAGTGTACTGGGGAAGGCCTTGAACATTATGGCATCTAAGAAGTTATGGAGGCTCATCATCATTCGAAAGTGGACAAGGTGATCATTTGGATTAGTAATACCATTATAGGTATTGAGATGTGGTAGGCTTGCACCGGTGGAGAGTGTTTCCTTAATGATTGAGAAGATGAAAGGGCTCTTTATCAATGTAGAGTGATGCTCATGCAGATGATTTGAACTTCTTTTGATTATGTATGTTAGAAACGCGATGGATGTGCTCGTTGAGCTCATCCTTATTCATGTCTTTGTAGTCTTTTGGCGATAGCCTCAATGATAGGCTATCAACTAGTTTACTTATCGATGTACATTGCCCCCCACGTATATTTTATTGTGGTTGTAGTTGACTTGCTCACGTAAGTCTTCGTGTTGTTGATGATCATGTTGAATGTGTTTATGTGAGTGCATTGGGTGTGCATTACACTGTTCATTGTTTTTGCTTTACTGCAAGGAGGACTCAACTATCGCTTCCCTATTTGGGCAATTTTGAGATACATTATTAAGCAGTGTTACATCTTTGTACAAAGCTATAGTAAATTTGTGGTATTTTCTATTTTCTTCCATCATTTGCTGGACAAGTAATTGGAGCTCCTGGACTTGTAATTGGAGCTCCTGGACTTTAGTGTTTTCATTTTGAGGTGGAAGAGATTGATTACCTTTGCCTTATTAGGATGTATTGGTGTCTTCCACATGGGAAGCTTACGAGTCATTAGTTTTGCTTTTAGTTGTCATTATCGTGGTCATGATGGCCTAAAATGGTAGGTGCCAAAATATTGATCTAGTAGAGACTAACTAATATATATATGTTCAAATCAGACTGGGCTTCACCTCTTGCTCCTTAACACCTACAAAAGGCCCCCTATAGGTGAGGCAATAGGGGGGCCTTTGATGCTCAAGTCAACAAAGAGGACCAAGAAAGGGAGAGACAAGCACTTGAGACGTAATGGATTATACTTACCTAGTATGAGTGTATGTCTTCTACCTCTCTTCTCTAGGAGAGGGAGGAGAAGAATTCTAAGAAGGTGAAAATAAGAGAGAGAAAGGGATTTGAGAGAGCTAGATCATATCTCCTTTCTTATTGGCACGTGGCACCTAGAGCCTTTTATATGATTTACTTAGACATGTGGCGGTCAAGGGTTCACTCATACTGGTCACCTGTAGACAGTGTGCTTTGTGGTAAGTGACAAAGCTTCATTGTGGGCGATATGTTGTGGCCGACCAAGCTATTAGCCACTAAATTTGTAGCTCAAGGATCTAACAGGGGTAGAGGTACTTAACATGCCGACTGTTCTACAAATGTCAAGTGTTCATTAATGAGTTACAATGGGTTATAGCCATTAAAGATAAAAACTCGGCTAAGATGCTCATCCGATGCTCGATGGAAGGAGTTGAGCGTAAGGCATACCCTAGATGATCAATAAGTGTCGGCTTGTTGGTCAAGTACTAATTTGCTTGGACATTCATGGCTCTTTAAGCATGTCGTGATGCCAGGGACTGGCTTACCTTGGTTGGCATTCTTCATTAGTGCAAGCTAGTAAACTCATGAGAGAATTGTAGGGCCACTCATGGGATTGCTGCTCGCTTGGGTGCCCATTAAGTGCATCTTATGATGAGCTTCACTCATCGGGCCTTGGTTTAGTAAGAATTGAGTACAACATTAAGTATTTTTGCATGTAGAATCCAAATCTAAAATTAGATTTTCAAAATTTTGTACGCTAATATATGCTCCTCAGGAAAAACGTCCTATCGATCAATTTTTTATCACATTTTTGAAGATCCTAACTATGTAGTTTCGGTAAGATTTTTTGAGTAAGCTCCTTAAACATTATATTTTTATGCTATGTAATTTTTTTTTCAAAATATTTAAGTTGGGTTTTTGAGAAATTTCAATCTTTGCTAAAACAATGACTAGAAGCTTGCTTTTCTAAAGAATCTTATATTTGCTTAGTGTAATTTTTGTTGTAAATTGAAAGGATGATGATTTTCAAAGTTATATAGAAGGGGTTGAGTATAAATTTTGAAGAAAAATTGGTTAAGTCAAATATGGAAGTTTGAGGCCAAATCTATATGTTTTACAACTAAAGCTATATGCACTTTTACTTAAATTAGGTGTTTTGATAACCTAAGTGACATACATAAGTATTTAAAATGAAATTGGGTGATATTGTATTTTGCTCAAATAAATGGGTAGTGATTTGGAGTAGTATTGGTGTGATTTTGTGAGTCATAAAAGTAAAACATGGAAGTTAGAAATTAAATAAAAAATTCAGATGTATGAACTAAGATGGTTAGAAATTGAGTAAAAAAGTTAGCTATAACAAAGTGTTTAAACTAGAGTTAGTTAGAAAGTAGGTCAAAAACTATGCTATGTATGTGAAGTGGTTTTTAGTATCTTCAAGATTAACTATAAGTCAGAAAGTCAGTTAGAAAGCATTATGGAGGAAACCTTATGTACTTGAAGTGAAACAAAAATTAGTTCAGAACTTTAGTTAGAGACTTCCCTAAAAGGGAGCTGTATTAAAGAAGGATCTTAAAACCTAAACTCATTACTTAAGTAAGTTTCTATCTTAGTTTATATTTAACATGTAATTAATTAGGACGCTTTATACTTTGTGTTAGGTAAGATACTAATGGAGGACCAACACACAATGTTCAAGTGCTTAAGGGAAGTGTTTTAATTGGCCCTAATAAATGGGTACTTATGTGTTCGAGTAGATTATGTCTACTCTTTGTGTATTTTGCCACTAACTTGTTTGATTGATTTCCTTGATTATGTTTGGATGCTAATATGATGAGTTGATTTGATGAAATGCAAGATATGTTGTGAATGATGTTTTGAGCATGCTTATGATGTATTGAGTCATGATTGAAGTTGAGTTGGTGTTTATTGCCATGTTAAATGATTAATTGTAAATGTTAAATCAACTTGACAAAGGACTAGGTACTAACTCTACTTCCTAAGGTATTTACTTAAGTGAACCTAACACCGAGGCTTTGAGTTAAAAATGGAAGTAAGATCAAACAAAGTAAACTTAACACATAACTTATGAGTGTTTGTTGTTTTGCTTGGTGTTTGATCAATGCATTTCATAGCATGGCATAAAACAACCTATTGGTCATGTTTTACTTGAAATTTTGGTTTTTCCCTAAGCAAGGAAATTGGTTTATAAAATTTGGATTTTCAAGCATATAGATTTACATAGCTTAGCTTAAGTATTTAAAAAAATAAATTTTTCTTAGGTGCCTAAATTAGGTAATTTAGATGCCTAGCAACATCAATTACTTAGATGTCTAGGACTGGGGCTAGGCTAGAATATCGGTATAGATGTATGTTATATGCATCGGCATAACATCCTTCATTTGCATAATGTTGGTTACTAGAATGTTAAGATTGATATATTTATTGTAATAACTTGATATATGGTTAAGATATGTATTTGCTCGTATTGTGTTGTTATCCACTCTCGCTTAGCAATATGCTGAGGGAATAATCCTGTATTATCCTTAAGGTAGAAGTTTGAAGCAGGTTCAAGCTTTTAGGAGAAAAGCTTTTCAGTATGTTAGGGAGTCAACATTTTTGGAGATGCTCAAGATCAATTGTGTTTAGTTTTAATGAAATGTAGTAGCTATGAACTAAAGGAAAAAATAAAAGGAAAACTTATACTTTTGGCCTTTTGGCTCGTATATAATGTAAATAGTTGTAAACTCTAAGAGTAGGGCTAAACTCTAGTGAAAATATTTTTTATGATAATGAAATATCATAAGTTTATGGTAGTGTTTAGTAGGTTTTAATATGTGATGAAGCATCCTTTGTTTATCGTGATGTGACAAAGATTAGCAAAATGCGTTTTAAAGTTATTTATCGGTACAACTCGAAATTTCACTAAAGTTAATTCGCAAACTGACTTTGAAGGATAAAAGTTTAAATGGGCTTAGACAAGGCCCAGGAGATCCAAAAGATGTACTAGCAAGTCTCAAATAGCTCTATAAGTAAGTATCTAAGCAATAAGAACTGGAGAAGTGAGAGAGGAAACTTATCATTTTCTAAGTCGATCACCTGGTGTGGCTGTAACTTACAAGAGGAATATTTTCCAAGACTCCAAGCTTAGAAACTACCACATGGAATAGAAGTTTGTTCAAAGTTTTGGTAAGAATCCTTGATACACTTACAAACTAGAACTCTTGAGAAAATATGGCGTCTTGACAACCTTTAGTCTAGCTGACCTCTCACCATATGTTTTAGAAGCTAAATATGAAGACAACCAAGATCTGAGAGGGAATCTTTAACCGCCCCTAGGAGAGGATAGGAATCCAATTTCCAAACCGATTACAAAAACCCAAGATATAGGATTTCAAAGCTTAACTCAAATAATTTGATGAGTGAACATGCTTCTAATGAATCAGTCTATTTCAACATGCTTAAGTTATATAAGGGAATTCTTTGTTAGTGTTTGATTGTTGTATCATAGGTACAGGGGGGGGGGGGGGGGGGGAAGATAAAAGGACAGGAGGACTTGCAATTTTCTATAGATTACCAACCGGTTGGTGGTTCCCTTATCAACATGTCGCCAAGATGCGTTTCATCTACGGAATGTGGATTTTGTGACTATGGACTAGCAACCAAATGGTAGTCTCTTTTACTGTTTAGCCGGTAATGGCATTTTGATCCGTACAATGTCCAATTCTCCAGTTCTCTTCTCCAAGCAGTAGGCAAAGTCAACACTAATCGGATGCCAATCCTATGGACCCATTTTCTTTACTTATTTCATTTTGTCGTTACTTTGTAAATTTTTCTTTCATTTTACTTCTTTTTCCCTTAGTGACGATTTAACTAGGCTAAATGCATTTTAATGACATTACATGGAATATTTTCAATATCACTGGTTTTTCCTCTCAAATAAAAGTTCTTATCAATATCTAATTGTGGCGCACCAAACCACACATAATTTTCATGAATCATATTGAATCTTTTTTGTGGGTGATTTGCATTGAACATGGCGTGTAATATCAAATGCATAAGACCATCTCCAACACAACGAAAAAAAAAATGTTAAAAAAACTTAATAGGGGAAAGAAGGGAAGAAAAAAGAAAAATGAAAAAAAAAAAAAAAAAAAACAAAGAAGAAGTTTGGCAGATCACACTGAATCTATTTATAGGTTAGTTTGTTATATAGATATGAATATAGGATCTCAGCATGACTATATTCATAAATGGCTGTAGCTTGTTTTGAAGTCGTGGCAAGTTTTGCCAACCTAAACTTGTTCATAACCATCCCATATTATGTCCAGATTAGTTGACCATGTGCTAAATTTCCATCCCGGTACCATTCTTAACAAGCTATATTTCAAGCACGAATAAAAACATAAATAAACTATGATTCATATACGTAAGAAAACCTGGGAAAAGGAAAAATATATATATAATTCCCAAAAATAAAGCCCTTAAAAATATAATTTCAAAATATTATAACTAAAACTTTTTTAAAAATAAATTTGAAAATATATTAAAATTATTTTGCAAAATATGATTTTATATATTATAGATTAAAGTCATCTCTTCGTTATGCGTTTTCAGTCTATCTCAAATCCCATTTTCAGGAGAGAGTCAGTTGGCAGTTTTGGGGGGAGGAAGAGAGAGTGAGAGAGAAGTACGGATATTAAAAAATGACGAGGGAGAGAGAAAAATTGAAAAGACATGACAAGAGAGGGAAAAATCAGATGAAATAAGATTGATATTCCTTTCTCAAAATGTGAGTTTTAAATGTAAGGTTAAAATCGTTTTTTTTTTTCATTAAATAAAATCATCATATCAAATTTGAAGGATGGTAATCATACAAATTAATTTTTTGAGATTTTTAAAAATTTTATATTATCTTTTTCCTTCCCCCCAAGAAAACCACATCTTTTGTGTAGCCTTCACTAATCGTCAATGCAAAGCCTCCAACAGGGACAAATGCCAAAATTTCGTACCCGAGCTTTAGTCATTTTAACGCAATTTAAGACTTGAACATTCAAGTTGCCAAATGCAACACCTACTCGGACTTTTGATTATTTGCTGTGAGTACCGAATCCATTATCGTCAATCCCGCTAAGCATGCATTTCCCGTCAATAGCTGGCTCATGTGGCCTTCTACATGAAAACAGTCACATAGGACTTTGAACCAAAGTTTATGTGGACTTTCAGGTACAGTCTGATGATAATAAAATGCATGATACTTTAAGACCCTTTAGATCAATAGGACCTGCCCCAAACTGCAAATAGACCGAAAAGTTTAATCGAACATGTTCCAAAGTCTGGTACATGGATCGTACTTAGATTGTAGAGATTCAAACAGCTCAGCCCAGGGTTGCTCTTGTACACACTGCTGCATTTCCTTGACAGGACCGCTCCCTATATTGCCTCGACAAAGAAATAGCTGCATATAACACTTACTAACATCCACAATGGACTTGCAAGTATGAACATTATGGTTGCAATAACCAGGTCAAAATTTTTACAGATATTGTACTAGCTTATGACTATCATATACACAAAAATAGGCTTCATTATCCAATAACATTAGACTAAGAGCAAGCCATATCCATGGTGCACTTTCCTGCCTGTCATGCTGCAATTTCTGTGAAACATATGCATTATTCGATTTCATTGCCATATCAAAAGCTCGTTTGATACTTGCAGAGAGCCTAACGTCTATCTGTCTCCAGTTTCACTGAATGGATGAATGCTATGTTCCGTTGGGGAGCCTGGAACAAAAGGTACGAATCCTCTGCCTCCAAATACGGGTCGCATGAAGGCATCATCGAATTTTCTCCAGTAGTGGTGCACAGAGCGAGTGGGTCTAGTGAGAAGCATACGTAAGCTGGAAGGACGGTGCACATTTTGGTTGCTCTGCTCAGCTTCAGAACCTTGACCATTGCCAAGAAGTGGCACAATAAAGGATTTAGGAGACGACGGTTCAGAAAAAATAGAGTTCATGCTGCTCAAGTGCGTCAGAGGAGGAGGCAGCAGGTAGCGTATGAGAGGTTTTGTCAACAAACCAAATACCTGCATACAAACAAGTGTTTTGGTGGTTCAAAAAACAAAAAACAAAACAGTATTTTAATGCCCTTGTTCAGCTGTGTGCACGAAGCAGATAAATTTCTATTGCTTTCATATCATCCTCCAAACTTTTCATCAAACAAATTCCTTATGATGTTCTTCACTAATGGGGCCCTGGTTTTGCATATTAACAGGGAAATAACACACATTTTCTCGCTATTGAAATTGACCATACTTGCTAAGTGTGTTTCAGCATAAAACCTATCACTTGGTTAATGGTAATGCTAAGACCTGCTGCTAGCAACCAAACTTCTTTTTGGGTAAAATCAGCTTTTATCAACCAAAACTCTAAAACTGCCTAAATCTATAAAGGAAAATGGGGCTGTACATCTAGGTATAGACAAATCTACAAAGAGTATGCAGCCTCAGACAATGGATCCAGCTATATGGGGAACCTTAACCTTAGCAAACCCACCAAGTTTGCTATAAGATTTGAAACAGCTTTGAGCTTCAGATATATGATACATGAAAAATTTGACATGATAAGACGCATTATGCAAACGCCTACAGGATACTCTGCTCTACATTCTTTGATCAGCTCCGTCTATGAAACTCCTTCAAGACAAACAAAGTGGAATCTTAAGAATCAAAATTGCTGTCTTGTCCCAGGTCTGTCAATGGTGAAGTCGTGTCTATTAATTTTCATGATGTTTTATTCCCAGCTTTCCAATATTGTCAAGTATTCAGGGCTACTTATGAGAGAACCCCAAACCTCTTAAGATAATAGCAGATTACATTGTCACACATACACACATCGTCGGGTAAACCAATAAAGCATATCCTATAAAGCAAAGCATAGAAATAGGACACTTAAGATCCCACCTTCAAAAGTAACTGGTGCTAACCAAATGAGTGAAACACAACATTTAAACACAAGAACATGTGGAAAAAGGTTGCACAGTAACTACTACCCTTTCTTTTTTTGGTTTTTCTCTTTTTTTCCTTCTGCCATTTCAAAACTCTGAAAGGAACCATTGAGGCTACTGGTGCTTCACTATTAGCTACTATGATGTAAATTGGCTTTGTTGTCTAACAATCCATGTGTGCTCTCTAAGTCCTAACCCATCTATATGGTCCTTCGTCTGCCATTCAGAGGTTGTTACTGTTGTTTCATACTTCTTTTAAGGGACAACATTTACCTACTATTCGATTTGAATTCCGGTGATTTATTTTTTCTTATTAACTTCCTCAACATGTTAAATGTCTTACAAAAATGTACTATGGTCAAGTCCATCAAAAATTCCATCCTCCCTTGGAAAGTGTCAACTTCTGATTAATCCACAATAATTAATTTAATAAAATAAGATTATTAAATATATATAATTAACAATATAATGGAAAAATAGCAAAAAATTATTAAATATTAAAGAAAAAGGTAAAAACTGAAAAAAAAAAATGATAACAAAATCAAGTTGATGCTAGAAAAAGAATTTATAGTTACCTATTATCAACGTAAGCTATATGCTCATTTTGGTTTTGTGCCCTCAAGACAAAAAGTGAGGTCTTCTTTTTCATCTCTGATTGTCTATTAAAGGGGACAGAATTTATAGAAAGAAGAAGACTATTCATTGTCCTTCTTCACAATGCGATAATTTGGAGTCTTTTTGCATTGCAAGTCTCAATATAACTTATTCCTCATTGACGTTGCAAGGAGCACTTTTCCTTTTTGTTCCAAGAAGAATGAAACCATGAGAAAGACAGAGAGCTGTGAAAAAGTGCTCAATTTTGGGAAGCAATAAATTGGGGCTATATTTATAAATGTCTAAGAAAGCCGCATTTATACCTATATTGAGTTGGCATTTGAAGTTGAAATGACATCTATTACTTTGTCTTCATCCAAAATGAAGCACATTTGAACAGTCTTTGGTTGTAACAAGATGGGTTTCTACTACAATAATCAGGTGGGACATTTGGAATAGTATTTCATGCGTGCAGTCTCTAATTAAGGAATTCCAAGTCCAAGTCAGTCATATTTGGAGAGAGAAAAATGGAGCAGCTGACTAGCTTGCCAAGCATGCTCAAGACACAATCTAATTTCTTCACTATGAAGAGGTCTCACCTAGATCCTGCAGTTGAAAGAATTCTGTAACAAGATACCATGGGGATTGGAAGCATTAGACTCATGTCCAACCAATTTGTTGTTCAGTTGATTGTTCGTTTTGGATTGATTATAACATACCTTGATTGTATCAGGAATGGTTTTTGTATTGACAGAAATACTCCATTTTTGTTGTGTTTTTCTTATCCTTATACTACAGGTTCAGCACTGTAAGGTGAGTAGTACTCTTTTATTATTGATTTTAGCAGTTAACAGGTTTGGCGTAATCATGAAGAGATCAGGTATGTGCTCCCCTCTCTTCTTGTAATCTTTCCTTCTATTAATAAAATTTGACAAGGAAAAAGAATTTTCTAGTAGAAGCATGCAGATGGTAGATTATTGAAAGAAACCCACTGAAATTGACCCCTTCTTCCAGTTTTTTTCCTTGATTTTTTTTTTTGGGTAATTTTTTTATTACTTTTTACTATATTATTAATAAACAAGTTTGATGATATTATTTTACCAAATTAATTATTATGAACCAATAAAAGTCAACACATGCCAAAGATGGACAAAAAATTTTTAACGAGTTGAAAAATGTTGAGGGAAAAATAGAAAACATAAAAATTGAAGCAACTAAATAAAAAAGTAGGTAACATTCCAAACTGAAGTTGTAGCTTTCCTTCTTTTAAGTATTTATGATTTGACTCTATTGCAAAAAACTTAACGCAAGTTAATTTTTATTAAGTATTGAACAATTTTAGCCATTTCACTTGGAAAATTATGGTAACCAATTCAATCATGGGTCCCATATACTGCAGTGCAATCATGCATAGATGGAAGCACATCTGGAAACCCAACTTCATTGGATCTGGTTAAGAACAGGGGAGCGAAACCGACCAATCATTATTCCCATCTATTAAGACAAAAGAAACAGCACATAGCATTGCCTTGCCTGCTATTTTAGCCTTTATGTACCTAGCAAGCTATGCATTTAACTTGTCTGTGAGGATGGGTTAAAATCTTACCATGGTACTGAAGAGAACAACAGTAATGGTACTGGTGACCATGAATGCATTCTTCACTGATTTCACCTCAGACTTTGTAAACTGCACCCAGAGACATATCGTTTCAAATTTATTGTATTCATTTGATAGGGAGGAAATTGCAACAGAATGGGATGTAGGTCACGCCCACAGTTGCTTTACCTGATTATAAGCAAGTGCCATGGAAACAGCACCACGCATAAGACCAGCCCACCAGATTATAACCTACATAGAGGTGATTAAAACAACAAGCTCTTTTCATACAAATCACAATGTGGGTTAGCAAATATTCAAGATGTCTGCCAGTATGTGCCTTAAAAGAGAGACAGTCACCTGTTTCTTGAAGTCGATTTTCGCATACTTGGACTTCTTAGTCAAGTTGGACAAGAAGGATAAGGGGAAAACAAAGGCTGCTCTTCCAATCAAGACCAACCCCAACAAGATGGAGCTAAGTTTAAGAGAGATTTTAGGGCTGCAATATGTGGAAATATTTCATAGACATAGAATACCTTTAGTCATCGATGTGGGTACTACAAAATCATAGCAATATGAAAGACTACTTTCCATATACAACAAACCTCTCACGGACAACTGCCCATCTTTCAATGTCCAAGGCATCCATACCAACATATAGGAAGATAAAAATCTCAGCCACAAATGATAAAGTAGCAAAAGCATGCCTGTATCATTCAACAAAGAAAAATAAAATGTCAGTAACATTTATACTTTGGGCCCAAAAAAAAAAAGATTAACAATTATGCTTCACTATCTTAATAAAAGAAAAGAATCTACAAGTTAACTGCTCGAAAGAGTTAGCATACTTTGTGGTCACTCTAGAACTTTCAGTAACATTGTGCCACGTGTAGTGAGACATGACAATACCACAAAAGAATACTGTGAGAATGGCACTTAGATTGAAAAGCTGCAGAGACAAACAAAATGTGAATTTTGTCAAAAGGACTATGTTTTTTTAAGCTTACAACTTTTTCTTAGGAACAATTGAAAATTGTAAGTGCCAAAATAGTCTTGATTGACAGAAGAACTTACTTCAGCAAGCATATATGATAAGTATGCCATGAGCATCATGAGAGCAACTTCACGATCTGTCGAGTGCCTGATGTCGTAAAATAAAGCAATAGGACCAAATTTTTTTTTTTTTTTAAAAAAGATCCTTTATATTTGAACAAGAAAAGAAAAGAAAAAAGTAGCAAGGAGAAATACCTTCCAAAGTACAGTTTTTTGATAATGTAAGCACTAAGCAACCCTGCCTGCAGATGATCACACGTTTACATCATAGTATCAATAAGAAATGGACTCTGGCCATGATGGAGGGAATATATTCTACACCACAGAAAAGAGAGCAAGGAGAGTCTCACCAGAACTCCCAGCATAGTACTCAAGAAAAACAGATACAGGAAGTTGCCGAAAAATTGCAATACAACGGCTGAATTCACATTGGTAAGATCAAAACTCTGAATTGCATTGAAAAGCACCACTGATGTAGCATCATTAACAACACCTTCTCCAAACACCAAGCTGTATAATAGTGGTGTCTCATCCTGGTTAAGCACCTGCAGCCAGCCAGTAATTTTCATAAACTCTTTGTAAGTTGCAATCGAGCCACATGCAGGCAAGTTTTTCCTACCTGCAAGGTACAGACAGAATCTGTTGCAGAAAATATAGCTCCTATAGCTGCAATTGAGATAGCAATATGAAACCAGTTAAAAGAAGATCTTCGAGATAGCAATAGAACAAGATATATGCAAAGAGTACATTTAATGATCTGCATCAAGAGAAAAAAGCGCAGACTGCTATATGCAATTTCTTTCTTTTTATGCCAAACTGCCATAACTAAGTTCGTGAAATATCTAAAGACTTCATGGACGATAAACCTTTGTGTTGTTTCTATATGGTTTTTCTCAGAATGCAAATGACACTTAAATGCATTTGTGAATCAAACCTTTTTATAAAGTGTTTACAAGCAGAGAGATAGCATACCGAGACAATCAGTTATAGTCAGGGCACCGAAGTTCATGCCCTTGAAAATCAGACTGGCACCTGGATTATGATGGTAAAAAAACAAAAGAAATGGAATGTCAAGCTTCATCATACATGAACAGAGATGACAAAACATGTGCATGATTGCTAGAAAAATTACACATGTAGCATCTCAGTCTCTACATAAACTCCTCAAACAAAGACAATAAGAATAGCAGCATGCACCATTTAATTATGCGATGATGTTTTCATAATTCTGCTAATAAGCACTTGAGGAATGTGGATGTAAAAAACATAATGGAACATACCTAGTGATATTGTGCCAAAGGATATCAGAGTTCCCAGAGCACCAAAGAGCATGATAGTCATGAAATTGCGAAAGAATTGCTTTTTCTTCACCTGGAACCTGTGAGAAAGCTATTTATCGTCATGGACCGTCCTAGTCAAGTAGTCAATAAGATTTCAAACACTAAATAGTTAATGTTTTCCCTTGTTATATCTTGTCAAAGTCACACTGTCCCATGAGAATGCGATATTAAAAACTAATTAGGCTTGCTCTAAGCATTAATTGTAGGACTTGATTACAACCATCATTTACTAGTTACCAAGCTCTCATACTTTGCACCATGAAAAAGAAATTGCCAAGAGTTTGCTTTGATATGGATATACAGAGGAAAGTAAGCAGCCATCATCATATTAATAGAAGATGAGGTAATCTTAAACCAATTGATAAGTCCAGAAAACACAAGAATTGAGGGCTTTAAGCAGTCTCGTAACAGCCTTCAGGCATAAGTAACCAGCAAAGAGAGAGAGAATTATACTATGAGAGACTGGAACCTACCCCGCATTAAATATAATAGGTGGAAGGAGATAAATGAAGAAGAGGTCTTCACTGAACACCAAAAGATGTGAACTCTTTCCAGAAGTAGTCAACAAAATAACAACCCCAGTGCAAAGACCCTACAATAAGCTCAACAAAGCCAAAGTTAACATCACACTTATATTCCTACTAACCACATACAGTGATCTAGAATACCGGAAGAAATATCTACTGTTCATACAAACTTACAATTGCAAGAGCAGTAATCGACTCGTTCACCCATCGGTTCTCCTCTAACAAATGCCCGATCACAATACAACCACAGAGGAGAGCCACAAATAGGTTCATTGACACCACTGATGTATAATCCGATGTCGAAACCATTCCTAGTTTTGAAACAACAGAGCCTATACCCATCGTCATAATTCCCTATATATCAAATCCAGATACCCGAAGACCTTAATCAATTTAATTCAGAAACTATCAATATATGTAATTCAATTTTAGCAGAATTCCCCACCCAAATCCTTCAAACACACTTCAAATATTGAAACTTTGGATCCACAACTGTCGTGCTTTGTACTTTCAGCTTCACCCTAACGGAAAACATCTGCGCGATTGCAAAAGAGAAATCATTTCCAGAATCTAATAATATATGTATCTCCAAACCTTAGCTCAACAAAAGGTACGTGGTCGAGAAGCAAAAAGGCAGTAAAAACCAAAGGAGTAGTCAGATGCAGTTCACACTCAAGTTTTCCGCTTTTAACTTCATTGAAACGGAAAAAATCTGAAAGGTTGCAAAAAGTGAATCTTACATCTGATCTGTGGGTCAAATAAAGTTGTCTGACATCTAAATGTTTGCCTGTTTGGTAAATGGATAGTTTACGGAAATTAATAAAGAAATGAAAATCTATAGCTGAGTAATTCAACTTCGTGGACCACAAAAATAATATAAAAGGGAAAATTCAAATTTAAATGAAATAATTTACAACTGAAAAAGAAAAAAAAAAAACCAGCAACAAACTTTATATCTAAGCAAATAAATTCAAATTTAAGATTGGAACTTTAACTTCAAAAGATTGATATCAAAAGTATAGTATAAACCAGGCAAGTTGAAGAAACACACTTACTCACGACAAGCTTGAGATTTTCAAAATTTCTAAACTTGCAATTAAGATCCAAATATTTCTCGCATCAAACAACTACTTCTGGAAAAAAAGTCAAATATCCACAGGGGAAGATTCGAGTTAACACAGCGCATAGACTCGATAAGCAAATATAGAGAGAGAAAACGAGAAACGTCCAGATGATTCTTGATTTTTTAAAATCTATATAAAATTTAGGAGTATATAAAATATATTATTATAGATGTATCAATAATTATATTTAAAATTATTAATAAAAATATCAAAATATATTATATTTATAAAATATATCTCAAAAAAATATATAATAGTTATAAAATTAAAGGTTAATTATTAAAAAAATTCATTAAAAATTTTCTATATACCTTTTATGAAAATTTATACTAAAGTTTTAATAATATATAAATTTCAGTTTAAACAAAAGCAGGCTGAATATCTTAATACGTGTAAAACTATTTTATGATGTTATTGGGAAGGACGAAGAGGAGAGAGAGAAAGGAGAAAGTGGAAGTTGAGGATAGTATACTCGGTATAATTCTGGGAGTAGAAGAGAGTAGAGAGAGAGGGGAAGGAGGATTGTGAAGAAAGAGAAAAATGAAAAAGAAAAATGGTATGGTTATTTATTATTTATAATTTTAATATTAATTTTTTAAAATAATATTAAATAAAAAATAAATAATTAATTTTAAAGGTGGCGAATACCTTATTTTAATAATATAAATATATATATAACACTATATTATTGCAACTATTTTTGTATTTGCAATAAAATCCATAATATTCGACTTGTCGAATAGATTTTGTATGCAAAATTAAGAATATGCCAATAGTTCATTCTATAGTCAAACTGTACAGGTATTTTCAATTTTATAGGAATTTCTCTCTAAGAAATAATGTTATCTCTAATTATAATTCAATATAAAATGTATCCTTCTCTCCATTTGATAAATGTATGTATCCTAATTAAAATCTTATTATATACTTAATTTTCTATTGTAATTGTATATGTCTTCTCTATTTCATTGAAAATCAATTCTATTATATAAACATTAGAAACTTTCATTTTTACTATCTTGACCTAAAATTGACGGATGTAAATAATCCACTAGATATTCTTATCATATTACAAAATTGTTAAGGTTTAGAACAACTATACATCCACAATAGTATAAAAATTGTATACTTCAAATTCCTATAATAATATCTCCTGTTTTCAATAATTTACATCTTCATAAATATAAGTGACTAAATTACTAACTAATCTAACTCCGTAATCACAATCTCATAATCTATATTTGTTGATCCTCAAAGAAGAAAAAAGATAAAATTCCCATAAAGGATAAGCCATTAGCCGATTGGCAACCACATATGCATAGAGATGCCGTGCAAACAAAAGCATATGCACAGCCTAAAGTAATCCTTGTTTAAGCCAATACATCCTTTAATTATTGAATCATCACTTTTCCTTTCTTAAATTAAAACCATGTGCTTTATTAAAACTTCAAAACTTTACTTAATTGTATCTTTTCTTATTCTCATTTTCATAAAACTTTTGTTGTCAATACTTACTCTTAATCTTTCTTATAATCTAACATTAAAACCATAATTTGTAAATAAACTCAAGATTAAATCCCCGACATGTGAAATTTTAGTTCTCTAATTTGTGAACTAAGCCTAAAAGGGTTTGGGTTTTAGATGTCGATGATAAGTATTTATGCTTTTCTTTTAATTATGTCTATTATTAAACGTCCATAGTTTTCGTTTGTCATTTTGATGTTATGATTTATAGGTTTATAAATCGTATAGGAATAAGAGGTATCTAGGTTGGGACTTACATAGCATGCCTCCTGGTTGTTTATCCTCTCCTATCTTGGCAAGAAGTTTTTCTTACCGAAATGAATTGTAAGAAACTTACTGTGGGCTTATTTGAGTGGAATCTAGGGGAATCCATCTTAAGAAAAATTTTGGGTTTGTTTACTATTGTACTCCATTTTTATCTCATGTTTTGTTAAGGACTTTAATATACACATATTAATATATCATTAATATAGAGTAGTTATTATTTGTTTTTATTTATCTGTTTACCATCATTATTATTGAAATTCATAGATATGGGGTACCTTATTCTTCCACTTAAAAAAATTCTTTCTTGAAATTTTCTTGGAGTACCGCACTTGCTCCGTATTCTTAAGTACCCCATCAATTCCTCTCTAGGCAATTAATACATCAAACTTTAAACCTACAGGTTATGGATCGAATACGATTCTATATACCATTTTAATTTGATTTTCATAACTTAACCTAAGGGCTTATATCGAATTTCCTATATTTATGGATATAATCTCTATCGTGTTTAAATTTTTTTACCTTTGATTATCAAAATTACAATTCTATTCGTATGATTTTGCAGGTTTGTGATTTTAGTAGTCTTTCTTAAATTATATTGCATACAAATACATTTCGTATTGACTTGTAGTAGAATCATGAGTTTAGAGATACAACTCCACAAGTTTGCAATTCTATTAATTCTATGTTATTGTAAATGATTTTATGCAATTTTTCATGATTCTATATAATTCTACTTAATATGGATCTAATAACCTATCAAAACTAAAAAAAAAAAAAAAAAATTAGGCTTATATGATTTAGAGCAAACCAATTATAGAAAATTCTTTCATCAATTATACTTTAATTCTCCATTCACAACTTTGCTTTCAATTTCTCCATATTTTAACATCCCTAAGACTATTTATTGATACTAAAAATTTCTAATTTATCATCCATAGATAATATCTTATGATTCATCTTGAGAACTGAGTGTTTCTCCACCCATGTACTTCATTTAATGCCATTAGTGTGAAATTATTAATGGCATTTTTATTTTTATGTATGTATAGGGATGCTTATGTTTTCTTTTAGTCACTTATACGTGTATTTTTGTCCTATAAACTTTTACTACTTTCATTATATTTATTACTTTTATTATATTATTTTCTTAGTTATTACTATGAAGTAATATAATGCGTTTACTATATATGTATATATATTACTTTCTATATATGTATATGTATACAAACTTATTTATTTATTATTATTACTGCTATTGTTACTTCTTGTTAATATTGTCGTTATGTATATATATATATATATATATTATATCAAATTCTATTATTTTTAATCACGATAGATATTAGAAACTAAGTTTATTCATCCTAAATATCAGATTCTATCTAACTAATTATTATTTTGTTCTACTACGTAAATACATATTTTTGTGTTTGTTTGCTTTTTGTGTAAATTAATATCTCATGCTACTTAACACATATTGTAAACATAGGTAATGGAGGGTTTATAATGATAAGAAGAGGTCAAAGGTATTTTAGAACTCATAAAAAGTCCTAAAAACCCTATTATATAAAATAAATAGAAACAATAGGTAGCTTTTTTCTTTCTTCTCGTGAGGGTTCCATGTTCATTGCATGTTGGATAATTAAGACCAACTAATCCAAATCCTTGGTAAATATGTTTTCTTCAATAAGTTCTTTCTCAACTGCTTCTTTCTCAGTAGTGATCTCTTCCTCCTTAGGTTACTCATCTATACTCTTTACCTCCAACTTTGTGATATCTCTCTAGATTACCATAGTTCTTTAATTCGGGCATCGAGCGACCATATGCTTAAACCCTTGGCATTTAAAGTACTTAATCTAACTTATCTTTCTACCAGACTCTTATCCCTTCTTATAAGTTCGAGTTGACACTTCACTATCGAGTCAGCCTTTCTAATTGGCTCGGACATCTACCTTTCGGGTCAACTCAATACTTGATTAAGCTCGGTGACTTCCTGATCCGGGTTAGCTAGTTGGCATTTTGGCAAGGACTCGACTTCTTCTCTATCTCTCCACTCGTTAGGGTAATTGTATGGCTTCATCAATTATGGTTAATTATTGGAGTTCTACGACATCCTGAATATCATCTCTCAATCCTATGATGAACATACAAATTTTTCGTGCTATAGGTTCCTCCACTTCACATTAGATCATGAGCATTTAGAATTCCTAGACATACTTGTCAATTGTTCGGCCTCCTTGTCTTAACTCTTAAAGTCGAGTAAAAGTGTCTTGCAAATAAATTTCTGGCATGAACCTATTTTTAAGTTTTCTCTTTATCTCGAGCTAAGTATTAATCTCTCGATAGCCCTTTTGCCCTTTCATAGCCTTAAAATTCTTCCACCACATAGCAGTATATCTGGAGAACTCAATAGCCGCAATTCTTACTTTCTCATAATTTGTATACTGATAATAGTCGAAAACACACTCCACTTTCTCTTCCCATTCCAAATATTCATCAACATTCCAAAATCCATTGACGTTTGGAATCCAAAGCTTCACATGGTTAAATACTCTAGGAACTCTAGCTCGTTCTTCTTTAAAATACTCTTCCTTATCCTCTTCATCTAATTCCCTCAGGTCTATCCTTCATCTTACCCGTCCGCCTACTCCTCTACCTCGAACTGATCAATTTGGATTTTGACTTCTAATAGGTTGAGTAGTTTGTGGGGTATTTTGCATAGCCTCAGTAGGTCTGTAAGCCAATGCATGAATAGCTCAAGTCAGATCTATCAAAAGGTTAACCACCTCATTAAGTCTCTTAGCAATGCTCTTAGGGGTTTCCTAAGACTATTGGTGCAAACCGTGACTAAGACCAGACAAAGACGATCGTTAGATAAGTCAAAGCTTATAAGAAGCTCGAAAAAGGGTGAATGAGAAAGGGTACGGAAAGAGTAATGAAGAAAAATGGAACAGTAAGCAAAAACTTATGAACAATACCAAAGGATATGAAGAATATGATGCACCAAAGGAACTTTCGAGGACTCATGGCACAATTCAATATGACGTACGAATTGGTCCGGTGAGGTTGCTCGCCACCTAACTTTGCTTAAGGGAAAGGATAAGAGTGATGCTAAGAGTAAATAAGTAGTGTTTACATAAGGAAAAAAGTACTCCAGTGCATTGAAGGTAAAACTGATGATGTTACAACTATAAGTACAGGGTATTTATACCTACAAACTATGGTAACTTGGCTAAAAGGGGAAAAACAAAAAGGACATTTCCTAAAAGGGTAATGTATATGTTATAAAAGGGTAAAAATGAATATACAAAGAAAATAATCATTAATGCTACAGATTTTACATTTGATACTGTATACATGAAAATGCGACATTGGCGGAGTCATTAGGAGATGCAGATAAAAGTATAGACAGATGGGCTTGTCTAAGCAAAGATGGCTTAATCAATGCAAATTCTCTCTCTTGGCTTTTCAGTAAGGATGATGTCAAGTAATTAGGCAGTTTGGCAATAAAAAATAATCGTCAACTCAGCATGCTACAAAATAAAGGGCAGTCATATGGTATGGCATTAGAGGTGATTCGGCAAATAAGTATTTGGCTTCGGTAGGGGTTGGTTAGAACATGAAGATTTATTGTGCTAGCCCCTCTGGTCTTTAGGCTCGGCTACGGGTCAGGGGTCCCGTAGCTTGATTCCCATCATTCCCTCTAAGTTGTTTTAGATTTGGGATCAAATCCAAATGGTGTTCACTCAGTCCTTCATTAGGGTGATATGGATTGAAGTCGGCAATGTTGAAGGCGTTAGAAACTCTATAGTCCTCAAGTAGCTCTAACTTATAGGCGTTGTCACTGATTTTCTAGAGAATTTTGAAAGGCCTTTCCACTCTTGCAAATAACTTGTTCTTCCTTTTGTTTGAGAATTGCCCCTTCTGAGGTGTAGCCATACTAAGTCTCCTGGCTAAAATTGTTTGGTCGACTAATCCTTAGTCTTTTCACGCATTTTTCTAGTAGTTTGGTCAATGTGTCGAGTGACCTTGTCATAAATGCACTGAAGGGATTATGCCCTAGCTGAGGCATAGGGGTCCTCTTGTATGGGCGCTGGTACAGGGGTGTGGTCGATGGGTAACTCCAGATTAAATCCATAGACCACTTCGAAGAAGGTCTAATTAGTAGTGTCATATATGGTTCGATTATAAGTAAACTCGACTAATGGTAAGTAGATATCCTAATTAGCTAAGTTCTTACTTACTGCAGCTTGGAGCAGTGAACTTAAAGTACGATTAACCACTTCTGTTTGGCCGTCGATTTAGGGATGACATGAGGTGTTGAAGAGTAATTTGGTTTCCAGCCGACGCCATAGGATTCTCCAGAAATGGCTCAAGAACTTCGAATCTCTATTAGAGACCATACTTCTTGGCATGCTGTATATCCACATAACCTCTTATGAGAAAAGAGAAATAATAGCCGAAGCGTCGTTAGTTTTGATACAGGATACGAAGTATGTCATTTTACTGAACCGATCCATAATGACTATTATAGAATCTTTTCCCCAGGCAGCTATTGGCAGTTTGAGAATAAAATCTATGCTTAGTTCATTCTACGACCTCGTTAGAATAGGTAGGGCCATTGCCTTCCCTTGTTCGGCTCGACACTTGGCCTTTTTGTACAACACAGCTTTCAACCACTCAGTATACATCTCTTCGCATTCTCAGCTAAAACAATTGGCCATTCAATGGTTCACAGGCCCTCCTTTCTCCAAAGTGTCTAGAGAGTTCACTGCTGTAGGTTTCTCTGATTAATAATTCACCTAGGGAACAGGTCGATACGTACAGTTTCTCCCCTTAGAATAGATAGCCATCTTCCATATAATACTTATCCACTATCCTCCTATCCACGCATCACAAAATTATTGGTCCAAAGTATGGATCTTTGGAGTACTGTTCTTTGATCCTCATAAAACGAAATAGTTTGGTCTACAGTTCTGACAAGAGTGTATACCTCCTCGAAAGAGCATCTGCAACTATGTTGCTCTTTCTTTACTTGTATTTGATCACAAAATTGAATCCTTCAAGGAATTCAACATATCTCGCCTATTGCTTGGATAGTTTGGTCTGACTTCGAAGGTACCATAGTGACTTGTGGTCAGTATATGTGACAAATTCTTTCGGCAGTAGATAGTAATGCTACACTTACAGTGCTCAAATTAGTGCAAAGAGCTCTTTATCACATACGGAGTAATTTAATTAGGGTCCTCGAAGCTTCTTATGGTAGAAGGTAATTGGTTAGCCTTCCTGCATCAGGATAGTACTTATCCCAATGCCTGTCGCATCGCACTCTAGCTCAAAATTTTTGTCAAAGTCGAGGAGCAATAACATCGAGGCGGAGGTCAACTTTTTCTTTATCTCGACAAAACTCCTCTCTTCCCTTTCTCCCTATTAGAAGTCGATGTTTTTCTTCATTAATTCAGTAAGTAGTGCAGCGAGGGTATTGAAGTTCTTGATGAACCTTCGATAAAACAAAGACAATCCATGGAAACTATGACTAAGAACAGATAAGGCTAGTTGCTAGATAGGTCCGAGCTTATAGAAAGCTTGAAAAAGGGTGAATGGGGAAGGGTACGGAAAGAGTGATAAAGACGATGGAATAGTAAGCAAAAACCCGCAAACAGTTTTAGAGGATATGACGCACTAAAGGAATTTTCGAAGACTTACAGTACAATTCGATATGACGCACGAATTGATCCATAAGGTTATTCGCCTCTTAACCTTACTTTAGGGATAAGATAAGAGTGATGCTGAGAGTAAACAAGTAGTGTTTACATAAGGATGAAAGTACTCCAATGTATTGAAGGTAAAACTGATGATGTTACAACTACAAGTACAAGGTATTTATACCTAAAAACTAGGGCAACTTGGCTAAAAGGAAAAAGATAAAAAGAATATTTCCTAAAGGGGCAATGTACATATTACAAAGGGGCAAAAATGAATATACAAGGAAAATAATCATTGGTCCTATAGATTCTACATGTGATACCGTACACATGGCAATGCGACATTAGCAAGGTCGCTAAGAGATGTGGACAAAAGTACCAAAAAATGGGCTTGTCCGAGTAGGGATGGCTTAATTAGTCTGGATTCTCTCTCTTGGCTTTTCGGTAAGGATGATGTTATCATGACCTAACAGTATCATTGTCGTGGTAGGTCGCTGTGTACCGTATAAAGGTCTATTATCAACCCCCTTACTGATCATAGGCCTTTCATATGATACACAAAGCTCCTTTTACTTTACGTTACCACTAGGCCCATAGACAAGTAATACAGAGCAATTTAACTAGAATTACTTCTATGTTATAATTTAGCTAATTGTGTAGGCTTGTGGGACCCACACCAAAAAATATTACAAACAAATGCATTTTGTAATAGAACTGTATTAAATCTGTGTTATGAGCAAAAACACAAAAGTATCTATACATCTATAATTCTATTACAAAATGTCCTCTTCACTCTCTAATCACTCCAACCCGTCCTTATACGAGACTTACCACAGGCATTCCTCGGCTCGGATTAGTAAAGAGGTTTTCTTGCGTCAACAAAAATCTATAGGAGTGTAAGCTTAAGCTTAGTGAGATAAACACCCTCATTAATACCACATGATAGAAATTTATTAAATGCACAATCATATGAATGCATGAACAATTAGTATGCCAAACAACGCATACAGTGACCTAGGAACTGTATACGACTTAGAATTACACCCCCGGAAGTCGGGGTTTAGAGATAATTAACCAACCCAAACCAAAATCCGAGTTCTAGACTTTGGGTTTTATTTCATTTGCACTATCGTATTCACGCCAAAACAAAACTCTCTCTCTCTCTCTCTCTATATATATATATGTATACTTCCTTTACTAAAATCAAATCATATCTTTTAAAATCCCAAGTCTAGCCGTGTGGTAGCCTCCACAGTCCACATACACAAACCCTAAGCAGAAGCCACAAGACTCGGCCCCTCGCCGACAGTTGGCATCTCCTAGTGCTTAATAAGCCCATCAGCTTAGGACAGAGACTCAATATATATGATGGCATAGCTAGTGCCCAATCCTAGAGGAAACTCGTATTCTTGTGAGTCCCTTCCCATCTTCTGCGTGAAGCGGTAGTCGATGTTATCCGTATGCAATATGGGGAATGCATGATTCATTTTGATTTCTTAATCGTATAAGTGATTAACTTGATTTTTAGGGTGATCAAACAATTTCATTCCATACAATACACATGTATATATTAATACAAACAATTCCCATTATTATATATATAATTAACAAGTCATCATATTCATCCATAAATCCATATACATGCATCTCCCATATCCTAGAAGCATCCAAATTTATATATATAAGTTTAGGTTTATCTATTCTACAAGCACAATCAAGTAAAGAGTCATTGGGAATTTACTCACTCTACCATGTGGGTTAATCAAAGTAATTCAGAGGCAAGTCATCTTCGTACACGGTATCCCCTAGTCATCGAAATAAGATTTATAAGAGATTAAAATAAACTTAGGGAATTAAGTAAATTTTCCTTAAGTTATACTCTTGACTAGTTTTCGAAAATTTTCCCCAGTTTTTGCCTAAAGTTTAATTGCATATAACTTTTCGTTTTAAATCCGATTTTTATGATCTTGTAGTCAATTTTCATCTTTTTCGAGTGTACTTTAATGTGGTGAGATTAGATTTTCAGAATGAGGTATACAATTCTATCCATGGGTCAGAACAGTAGCGTTCATCATGTGTTGGAGTGTTTTTGGGCCTTTTAAGGTAAATAGGCTTTTTGATAACTTGAGAAATCCTTTGGGCTTGGTCTTAAGATTTTATCCTAAGATTAAAATACTCCTTGAGATCAGATTTACAACTTTGATTTATATTCCTAAGGCTAACAACCACTTCATAGGCCCTTTAGTGGGCTTAAGTTGTTAAATGGGCTTGTTTTTTGTTCAAACTAAAGTTAGTAACTTTGGTGGGCTTGTGGGGCCTTAGGTGGATTTATTATGGGCTTCAAAACAACCTTTCTTGATGTCTTAAGGTGCTGATCAGAATTTCATTGAAGGACCAACTTAGAGTTTTAGGCTTGTTTTGAGAGTTTTAGGCTCGGTTTTGAGTTTTAGGCTTTATATGCTTACCATACTTGCTTTGGTTGATCTTTTCACTTTGTTCATTCACTTTTATCATATTTTTAAGTTCCTTTTTCTCACATTCCAGATCTGTTCATGATGATTCCAAGGGGTTCTTACTTGGTTTTTCAACTTGTTTCATCATTTCCTTAAGTTTAGGTGGTAGATTATGCACTTAAACTACTTGTATCCAAATCTTAACTTAAGTTTTCTTCCATAAGATGATCCTTTAACTCATGCTCCACACAAAGAAATAAAAGATCTTATACTTAATATAACCTCCATATCATAGCTCATGTCATACAAAGTTGGTTTTTTCATAAAACTTCATGTGATAGATTTTTCCTTAACTTAAGTCTAGATTTGAATATGTTTAACTTAATGGAAACAAAATCAACATCCAAATGACTATGGAATCCTCATGTCCAGCATGCTCATCCTTCATTTAAGTGACTATGGAATCCTCATGTCCAGCATGCTCATCCTTCATTTAAGTTTTTGTTTCAAGACTTTCTCAACTTAAAATCTTCCATTTAAAGTGTTGAACAAGTGTCTTTACAAAATACCAACTTTACATGCTCATGCTTCAACTTCATGTAAAGGTTTCATGGTTTGTTTCTTAAAACGATTTTTGGTGTTATAACAACTTAAACCTTACTTATATCTTCAAGAAATCAAAGTCTCCTAATAATAAATACTAACCCACAATCACAAGAAATACTTACTCGTCCTTAAAGTAAAATATGGTGGTTGTGTACAAAGGTTCCACTTAAGCTCTTAACTTTGCTTCCTCTTTTGCAACCTTTTGGAACTCGAATCTTTTGGTCTTTTGCAATGGGGTTTATGGAAGGTTCTAATGTCTCTAAAAGATCTTAGATGGTGAAAGAAAATAACACAAGAACAAGAAGAGAAGTTGCCGTAAGTGAAGTTGGAAAAATGGAAGAAAAGTTGATTTTGTGGGGTAGGGTGGTTTCTCCCTTTTATGTTTGTTTCAAATGAGAGAAAGATGAAGTGAAAGTGAAATTGAAAGTGAGAGAAAAAAGTTGAGAAAGTGGCCAGTTTGAATGGAGAGAGAATCAGTGTTTAAATGTTTTGAAAGTGTCGTCTTGTAGCTTACACAAAAATCAACAATTACAACTATTGATGATGTAAGCATTAAGGGGTGAATAGTGATGTGTAAGAGAAAGTGATTGGAGGTTGAAAGACATGAGCATAGCCCTCCTTTCTCCCTTGTCTAAATCTACCATTTAAAGTACTTTTTGAGCCATGGAGTGGTCTTATCTCATTTATTAAAATTAAGCTTATGAAATCTTGTGAAAAATTGTCCATATGTAGTATATGTGAAGGGGTGATAAGGAAATTGTCTTATCACTAGATTTTGATAAGTTATCAATTGATAAATGATTTGCAACTCTCAATTGATAAGTTATCTAAGGTGATTGGTTGGTCTACTTATTTATGTGTAAAGTTTATACATGAAGATAAGGGCATGGTCTTATAGAAAATTATTTTAGGGTTTTCATTTTGCATTGTTTCGTAATTTATGATTCGATTCCTATAAAATTATGAAATTTTCTAAAGTTGAATGAAATTATTTAAATTAAATTATTGATTAATAGGTTGATTCCCATCAACTATTGTCCATGATAGATAATTCCACTATTGTTATCTCCAGCACCAATGTTTACACTTAGGTCAGTCATTTTCTTTATGAATTCAAAGCTCAAACTCTTAAAATAGGTGATATGGCAAACACTTCCACTAACTAGAAAAAGTAACGACTAATAAACACAGCAATAAAATGAATACAATAACTTGCTCTGTTTCATAAATGCAAAACAAAGTATAAAAAGAACTTTAAACACAAACCACAACTTAAACAAAACTTCCGCTTTGATACCAAGATGATGCAGATCGTAACCATGAACAGACAAGGCTGATCGTTAAATGGGTCCAAGCTTGTCGAAAGCATGAAAATGGAAATGATAAGGAATGTATGAAAGAACGAATGCGAATGAATAGTAAGCAAAAACCTACGAATAGCCCCAATGGATATGACGCACCAATGGAACTTCCAAAGACTCACGGTACAACTCTATATGATGCACGAGATGGTTTAATGAGGTTACTCACCACCTAACCTTACTCAAGGATTAGGATAAGAGTGATGTTAAGAGTAAATAAGTAGTATTTACATAAGGAAGGAAATAATCAAGTATATTAATGATAATCAATCTGACAATTTTATAGTTATAAGTATAAGGGGTATTTATACCCGATAATTTATGGCAACATGCTTTAAAGGGAAAAAATAAAAAGGGAATTTTCTAAGGAAGTAATGTACAAGATATAAAAGGGGTAAAAATGAATGTTTAAGTAAAACAATCATTAGTGTAATAGATTTTATACATGATTCTGTACACATGGCAATGCTGTATTGATGATGCCGTTGGAAGATGCAAACAAAAAGTGCGGTCAGCTTGTTTGTCCGAGCATGGGTGCCTTAGTTAGTCTAAAGCATCTCTCTTGTTATCTCTTCAAAGGTGATGCCGAGTAAGTGATTGACCATGCATGAGTGAGAATGAGGATTGGCTGTTGTCTCGGCCTTCCTCTTCTTGGTATACTATCTATGAGAAATAGGCAGCCATTTGACTTGGCATGTAGAATGGGTCAGTAAAGAGATACTCGATCTCAGCAATAGTCGGCTAGAGTAAGAGGTATTAACGAAACTTCTGAGGACTTTCGACATAACTCGATATGTCGTACGAGATGGTCCAGTGAGGTTACTCATCACTTAGCTTTACTCAATGGTTAAGATAAGAGTGATGTCGAGAGTAAACATAACAAGCAATGTTTACTCAGGGAAGGAAATACTTAAGTGTATTAATGAAAATTAATCTAATGATTTTACAGTTACAAGTATAAGGGGCATTTATACTTGAGAATTTAGGGCAAGATGTCTTAAAAGGAAAAGACAAAAAGAGTATTTCCTAAGGAAGTAATGTATAAGATATAAAAGGGTAAAAATGAATATTCAAGGAAAACAATTATTAGTATAACAGATTCTACACATGATTCTGTACATGTAGCGATGCTATATTGGTGATGCCATTGGAAGATATGAACAAAAAGTCAGATCAACTTACTTGTCTGAGCAAGGGTGACTTAGTCAGTCTAGAGTATCTCTCTTGTCACATCGGCAAAGGTGATGTCGAGTAAGTGATTAGTCATACATTAGTGAGAATGAAGATTGACTGTTGTCTCGGCTTTCCACTTCTCAGTACATTATCTACGAGAAATAGGCAGTTATTTAGCTTGGCATGCAGAATGGGTCGACAAAGAGATACTCGGCCACGGTAATAGTCGGCTGAAGTAGGAGGATTCAATTTGCCAATTCCTTTAGTCATTGGACTCTGTTGTGGGTTAATGGCCTAGTGGCTTGATTCCTATATTTCCCTTCAGTTTGATTTAGATTTAGGATCAAATCTGAATGGTCTTTGATTGACTCTTCGTCGAGGTGATATGGACTAAGGTTAGTAATGTTGAAGGTGTTAGAGACCCCAAGTCCTCAAGCAGCTCCAATCTGTAGGCATTACCATTAACCTTCTAGAGGATTTTAAAAGGTCCTTCAGCTCTTGCAGATAATTTGTTCCTCCTTTTACTTGAAAACTGTTCCTTGCTAAGGTGCAGCCATACCAAGTTTCCTTATTGGAATTGTTTAGCCGTCTTACCCTTAGCCTTCTCTTAAATTCTTCTAGCAGCTTGGTCATCATTAAATTTTTACAGGATTCTGAAAGGTCCTTCAGCTCTCGTAGATAATTTGTTCCTCCTCTTGCTTGAAAACTGTTCCTTGCTGAGGTGCAGCCATACCAAGTTTCCTTGTTGGAATTATTTAGCTATCCTATCCTTGGTTTTCTCTCGCATTCTTCTAGCAGCATGGTCAATGTGCCAATTGACTTTATAATAGATGTGTTGAAGGGATTGTGTTTTGGCTCTTGCATGTAGGTCTTCTTGCACTGATTTTGGCATGGGGGTATGATCAGGGGGCAACTTGGGATTAAAACTATAGACAACTTCAAAGGGGGTCTACTCGGTAGTGTCATGTACTACTCGGTTGTAAGTGAATTTGACTACTGGTAAGCAAATATCCCAATTGGCTAAGTTCATGCCTACTGTAGCTCATAATAGTGATCCTAAAGTGCGATTAACCACCTCTATTTGGCCATCAGTCTTAAGGTGATAGGAGGTACTAAATAGTAGCTTGGTCCCCATCTGATGCCACAAGGTCCTCTAGAAATGACTCAAGAATTTCGTGTATCTATCGAAGATTACACTTCTTGACACACTATGTAACCATGCAATCTCCTACAAGAAAAGAGAAGCAATAGCCGAAGCATAATTAATTTTGGCGCAATGCACAAAGTACGCCATCTTGCTAAATCGATCCACTATAACCATAACAGAATCTTTGCTTTGAGTAATTTGTGGTAATCTAAGGATAAAGTCTATGCTCAACTCAATCCATGGTTTTGTTAGAATAGGCAAAGGCATTGCATTCCCTTTTTTGCTTAACAATTATCCCTTTTACACACTGCATAACTTTCAACAATTTAATGCACATCTTGCCTCATCCCAAGCTAAAAGAATCGACTACTCAGCAATTCATACGACCTTTTCTCCCTAAAATGTCTAGATAGTCCTTCTCTATGAGCTTCCTTAATCAAAAGTTCTTGTAGTGAACAAGTCAATACACATGATTTTCTGCCTTTAAACAAAGTAACCATCTTTGACATGGTACTTGTCCACTATTCTTCCATTAACACATCACATAAATACGAGTATAAAGTGTAGATCCCTAAAGTACTATTCTTTGATGCTTGTAAACCCAAATAATATAGTCTATAATTCACTTAAGAGTGCATGCCTTTTAGAAAGACTATTTGCAACTACATTGCTATTTCCTTGCTTGTATTTTATTATAAAATTGAATCCTTCAAGGAAATCAACTCATTTCGCCTGCCGCTTTGATAACTTAGTTTGACTTCAGAGATACCTTAGCGATTCATGGTCAGTATATATGACAAATTCTCTCAGTAGTAAATAGTACTACCATACCGTGTAGTGTTTATATTAGCACCAAGAGTTCTTTGTCATACATAAAGCAATTTAACTAAGGTCCTCTAAGCTTCTCATTGTGGAAGGCAATTGGTCAATCTTCCTATATTAAGACTACGCTTATTCCAATGCCTAATGCGTAACATTCTAGCTCAAATATCTTCTTAAAGTCAGGTAGAACTAACATTTGGGTAGATATCAATCTCTCCTTTATCTCAATAAAGGTCCTCTCCTCCTTTCTCCTTATCAAAAGTCGGTGTTTTTCTTCATTAGCTCAGTGAGTGGTGTGGTGAAGATACTGAAATTCCTTATGAATTATCTATAGAATGAAGCTAATCTATGGAAACTTTTTACATCAGTATAAGTGGTAGGAGTTAGCCATTCGATGATTGCTTGAATCTTCTCATCGTTCACTTGTAAGCTTCCTCTAGTTGCTACATAGCCTAAAAATACCACTTTCTCTTAGCAAAAGTAACATTTCTTCAAGTTGTCAAATAATCACTCGATGTGGAGGATATTCAATATGGCTCGGAGATGCTCGATGTGGCTCAACATGTTGATGTTGTAGACTAAGATGTTGTCAAAGTATACTATAACATACTTCCCGATCAAATGTCTCAGTATATGATTCATTAGTCTCATGAAAGTACTTAGGGTATTCGATAAGCCAAAGGGCATGACCATCCATTCATATAATCTATATTAAGTTTTGAATGTCGCTTTCCACTTGCTTCCTGGCCTTATGCAGATTTGATGATAACCAGACTTCAGATCAATCTTACTGAAGACATCAGCTCTACTTAACTCATCCAACATATCCTCCATTCTCGGGATAGGATACCTATACTTGATTATGATCTTATTCACGGCTTGGCTAACAATACGCATTCGTCAAGCTCCATCCTTTTTTGGTACTAGAAGCATTGACACAACACAAGGGTTAAGACTTTCTCTAACATATCCTCTCTCCAACAACTCATTGACTTAATATTGGAGCTTAGAAGCCTGTTTAGGACTCATTCGATATGTAGGCTTATTCGGTAGGATAACATTGAGTATTAAGTCAATGCAATGTTTTATGCCTTGAATTGGGGATAACCTCTTGAGTAACTGTTTCGGGAACAGTTCGGTATATTCATCTAGCAACTCCTTTACTTCCTACGGTAGTTTACCCCTTTCCTTCATCTCTAATAGGCGCCTAACTAACATGAGGGCTGGCGTATCAACTTTCAAAGTCTCTCGGAGCTCGGCTCTACTTATCATCAGAGTCTTTTTCAATCTGCGAGCAAGTTTTGTCTGCAATTTATTAACTTCTCTTGGTGGCATCTAGTTTAGTGTAATCTTCTAGCCATCCTTTTCGAATACATATGTGTTCTTGTACCCATTATGGATAACGCTCTTATCAAACAACCCTAATCGACTAAGCAATACGCATGAGGCGTACATAGGCAGCACATTGCAAAGAATTTCATTGGAGTAGTTTCTGTAAACCCCTAAAAGTTTCGATCTAGTTTTTGAAATAGATTCAATTACATTAGACAATTTAGGAGTCGACAAGGCTAATTAAAGTGAAAACCCTAAAAGAATTAATCAATCGTGTAAAGAACTTTTTTACCCTAAATGTTTGTAAAAGCTAAAGATTTCATTTGAAAGTGATAAAAACCTTAAAAATGATTACATTGAGGACATATGTGCACTAATCCAACATGATATACCCTAAAATCCTAATTGACAATATAATGCTTATATTTTGCTAAATTATTAGTAAAAGGTTAGAGATAACCCTCATTCATGCTTATATGATTCGAATTCTCAAGTAATCCATTAGGAACTAGGATAATGAGTCATAGATTATATTTATCCCTTAAGTATATGATTAAGATAGTCTTACTTAGGGTTAGGGTTATAGTTGAAGATTAGGTTACATATAGTGAACTTTAATACTCAAATTACTACTTTTTGCACTTGTTATTCAAAGTAGTTTATCAAATGAGATATATGGACTATAAAGACCTAAAATAAGATCTCATCAACCATATTTACACATCAATTCATTATATACCTCATTTCTTCTCATTTCCTTCATTTTTCTCCTAATTTCCCTTAATTACTACATTATATGCACAAAATTGCACATACTTAAGGAATGTTGACTAAGATAATACATGTTGACCAAAGTCCAAAAGTTGACCAAGTCAACATTTTGAAAAGTCAACAAAAGACTAAGAGATAAGGAAAATATCTCTTCCTTAATGATGGCTTTCTTTTCTTTTCCTTTTGATTTTTCTTTTTCTCTTTCTCACAATTGTTGCCGTCCACATCCTCCCTTCTAACCCTCACCACTTGTTGTCTTCCATTAAGAGAAACAAACCAAAACCCCCCTTTCTATACCTCTAATACTACATATATCATCCTTCATCATCCAATAATATAAGAAATGTCTAATTATTTCCTAAATCAAAATTTTATACCTGATTACACTAAATTACAAAATTAACTTAAAATATACCATTTTGCCTATCACATATATACTACATAATATACCTAATAATTATATCTAACACCGTAAATGCTATAAATATCATACTACATCAAAATTTAATATCCTAAAACACATAATTATATACTAAATTAGTAATTAACCATTTAATTACTTAATTAACTCAAAATCACCCATTTTATATATCATTTTAATGCCTAAAAATTTCAAAACTAGATTTTTTGAAAAATCTCTTCATAGCACTATTTTAAATACTGTAAACAGCCTACATAAAAATTTTAAGCTCAAAACTACACCTTCAAAGTCATTTATTTCTAAATTGAAAACTAGCTCAAGTTTAGTGATTTCTTAAGAGCAATATATCCTAAGGTATAAATTTATCAAATTGATATTTTTTCTAAATCTAAATATTAAAATATCCTAAAATACCAAATTTCATAATTTTCCACATCAATTTTATATTTTTTAATAAATTCAACAAAAATCAGGAAGAAATCAGAACTCACCAGTGTCGATAGCTCCAGCCACCGCCGACTACCATGGCCTTGTCAACACCACCAGGTGTGGGGTCCACTATGTAGTGGTCCGTCTGGTTCCATCCCAAGTGGTCATCGAGTTTGGGTTCTCCATTAAGGCCCTTTGTACACTAATTTTCTAAATTTTGGTAAATTTAGTTTTTCCTCTCTTTTCTCCTCTCCCTAATTTTTCTTGATTCACTACTGACCAAAATGATTTGTAGAAGAAGGTTTCTGAATTTATAGATGTGTTTAGATAAATTAGGGAATTATTTGGTGCCAAATATCCCTTATCCTCTTTTATTTTACTTCTTATTTGTTTAATTTTGATTAGTTAAATTTCTATCTTCCTTTTCCAGGTTGCTATGCCTCATTTCTAAACATTTCCACACCTTTTTTTTTCTTGATTTTTCTTTAATTATTTAGTATATTTCTAGCATTTTCAGTAATTTCACATATTTTTACCTATACGTAAACACAAATATAGTGCAATTATTTACATATAATTTAATTTATAATAATTAATTATTTCGTTATTTATTTTCAAATCTAAACTCATAGGATAACTTTTACTAATATTCCTATCTCCATTATAAAATTTGGGCTTGATTGGATAACTTACCCAATTGCCCTAAATTTTACGGATTGAACCCCAAGCACCTAATTATGAGGCTTAAAGCAGCAAGCACCAAGCTCAACATTATAGCATAGTTCAATACATCATTGACATGTATAAGGTAGCATCCACAATTGATCTTGAAATTCGTCAAGACGACGCATCATACTATCATCCAAGCACAACTAAGTCAACTAGTTAAGTAAGTTAGTAGAACTCTACATAAAGAGTAGATTTAGTCTACTCTAGAACATAAGTATCCACTTACCAAGACCACTTAGTAACTTCCCTAAAACACTTAATGTAATGCCATAGCTTTTCCTCCCGTATTTCATCTAAACATAAAGTTCACAATACCCCAATTAATTATATGTTGAATATAAACTAAAATAAAAACTTACTTAAGTATGGAGTTTCGGTTTTAAGATCCTTCTTTAATACACATCCCCTTCTAAAGTAGTTTTTTACCAAAGTTCTAACCAAGTTACTGATTCACTTTAGCCATAAGGGTTTTCTCCAGTATACTTTTTGACCAATATTCTAACTAACTTTTTTCCTTACAATTCTTCCCAGAGATACTAAAAAGGTCACTTCATATACACTGTAATACAGCGTAATTGCTTCTTTTTCCATATGCCTTCTCAATAAGAATTTAACATATTTAATGTCTTCATTCCCTAATCTTTCAACCTTTTCATCTAATATCCGTATTAGACACTCCACGTATGTAAGATTTTCTTTCAACTCTACTAAAGGTAAATCCAATATTGTTATAGGGTCTCCAACAAATTTCCTTAGGTTTGAAACATGAAGTACATTATGAATACCAACCATTTCATTTAGCAATTCAAGCTCATAAGCCGCTTTTCCAATTCTTCTCATAATTTGATACAACCTAACATATCATAGACTTAACTTTTCTTTTATGCCAAATCGTCTTACACCCTTCATTGGTGATATCTTTAAGAACACCTAATCACTTACCTGGAATTCCAATGGTTTTCATCTTATATCTGCATAACTTTTCTGTCAATTCTATGAGACTTACATTTGTTCTCTTATCACTTATACTTTTTCCTTAAGATATTGCAACATTGTTAGTCCATTCATTTGCTTATTTCCTATTTCATCCCAATAAATCAAAGATCAACACTTATGTCCATACAACGCCTCATATGGTGCCATCTAAATAGTGTTGTAGTAACTATTGTTATAAGAAAATTCTACTAATTGCAAATGATTATCCCATTTTCCACCAAATTCCAGTACATACACTCTTAGCATATCTTCTAGGGTTTGTATTGTACATTCAGATTGCCCATCACTTTGAGGATGATATATTATACATAAGATTTAACTTGGTTCCCATCTTTGCTTGTAGTGATTACTAGACACGAGATAGAAATCGAGAATTCCAATCCAAGATTATAAATACAAGTACTTCATATAGACCAACTATCTCCTTCACATAGATTTCTACTAATTGAGGTAATGTTACATTTCACTTTACTGCGAGAAAATGTACAGACTTAATAAGTCGATCTACTATGACCCAAATCATATCATGCTTCTTTCTTATCTAAGGTAAACCACTTACAAGGTCCATGATTACATGTTCCCATTTCCATCCCACTATTGATAATGGTTGCAACAGCTTACATGGCCTTTGATGCTCGGCTTTCACTTTTTGATAAATTACACACTGCAATATGTATCATGCTATATCGTCTTTCATCCCAATCCACCAAAGCTTTTGTTTTCGATCCTTATTCATCTTATTGTTTCTAAGATGTAGATAATACTTTACACTATGAGCTTGATTTAAAGTTACTTTCTTGATTTCCAAATCCTCCAGAATACATATTCTTCCATTAACTCTTAATATCTCCTTATCATTCATCTTAAAATCAAGATGTTTCTCTAGATTATTTTGAATCTTTTATAGCTCCTCATCCATCTTTTGAGCTTCCTTAATTTGCTCAAGAAGTGTAGATCATTGTTCTAAACTTGCCAACGTTGAGTCAGTTCCTTTTACAATCACCTCCAAACTTAACTTCTCCATATCGATAATCAATTCTCGCTTATCAGGGATTAACATAGCAATACTACTAAACTTCTTTCTACTTAAAGCATCAGCAACCACGTTTGCTTTCTCTCAGTGGTAATGAATAGATAAGTCATAATCCTTTAATAGCTCCAATCATCGCCTTTGTCTTAAATTCACTTCCTTGTGTGTGAAGATATTTTAAGACTCTTATGATCCATATACACCATACATCTTTCACCATATAAATAATGTCTCTAGATCTTTAAAGCAAAAATTATTGTTGCCAGCTCCAAGTCATGTGTCACATAATTCTACTCATGAAGCTTAAGTGATTACCTTATCATTCTACATCAACAGAAATCTTAACCCACTTCTTAAAGCATTGCAATAGATCTCATACTCTCTAGTTTTATTGATAATGTTAACATTGAGGCCATCACTAACTTCTTCTTAAGTTTCTAAAAACTCTTTTCACACTCATCATCCCATTTAAACTTCACACGTTTCCATGTCAATTGCATCAAAGGCATAACTATTTTGGAAAATCTCTTATAAACCTTTTACAATAACTGACCATCCCTAAGAAACTTCAAATCTCGATTACTATAGTTGGTCTTGACCACTCCATTACTACTTTCACTTTTGCAGGGTCAACAAATATTCTAGCACCTGACACAATATGACCAAGAAATCCCATTTGTTCTAACTAAAAATCACACTTCTTAAATTTTGTACATAGTTGATTATACTTAAAAGTTTGAAGTACAATCATTAATTGTTCAAATATACCATAATATCATCTATAAACACAACTATAAACTCATCTAAATATTTTTTAAATACCTAGTTCATCATGTCCATAAAGGCAGCTGGAGAATATGTCAAACCATGATACCTTGACTATAAGTCTATCTTCAAGAACACCATAGCTCCCTTTAATTGATCAAATAAATCATCGATCTGAGCAAGTAGTTATTTATTTTTTATTGTCACCTTATTCAATTTATGATAATCTATACATAACCTCGAACTCCCATCCTTTTTCGTAATAAATAGTATTGGTGCAACCCAAGGTGATGTGTTAGGTCGAATGAAACCTTTATCTAATAACTCTTGAATTTGCTTCTTTAGTTCCACCAACCTAGTTGGTGCCAAGTGGTACAGGGTCTAAGAAATAGGTGTAGTGCCTAGTACAAGATCTATGGTGAACTTAATCTCTTTATTAAGAGGTAGTCTAAGCAAATCTTTAAGATAAACTTCAAGGTATTCGCATACTATGGGTATATCTTCTAGCTTAATTTCCTTAGTTTATATATTTACTATAAAGGCTAAGAAACCAATTCCACCACATCTTAACAACTTTCGTACCTTACTAGCTAAAATCAATCGGGGAATTACCTTACTTGAACTTCCCTTAAAACAAAACTCTCCTACATCAAACCTCTTAAACACCATCATCTTCTCCTTACAATCCACATTTGGCCCGATACTTAGTTAGCTAATCCATGCCCAGTATTCCATCAAAACCCTTCATATCCAAAATGGCTAATTCAACAGGCATCTCATGACCTTCTATATGCACATTTCCTCCTTTTAACCTCCACTACACAACTTGCTCTCTACCTGAAGAAGTCGTAACTACTAGCTCATATGCTAAATTTTCTATTAAGAGGCCATTTCTATAAATATACTCTTTCAATGCATACGAATGTATAGCTTCAGTATCAAATAAAGTGTAAGCATAATTATTACCTACGTATACCAGTTTTAGAAAAATCATTTATACATATGTTATTTTTACTTTAAATATTTGTTATAAATAAATTTATATTAATGAGTTATGCAAAAATAAGAATTATAATGATTCTAAGTTACACTTATGTTCAAAAACGCAATCATCCCTAACTTCCTCTTATTAAAGAGCGTAGACTCTTCCTGAAACCCTAGGCCTTTGACATGCCCTTCCTAATTGATTATTAGTCCTGTTAATAGGTTCCTATCTATTCCACTGAGCCTGATCCAATCCTGGTTGTTGTTATGTGCATTAGGTCGAGTTATGTCCCCGTTTTGCAACACTTAGCACAGTATACACCCCTAGGGTTTGGATTCTAACAACTTTTAGTCAAATGTCCAACTTCACCACATTTAAAACACTTTCCTCGTAACTCAAGATAATCCACAGGTCAATGCTTCTCATTAAAAGTCCAACATGGTAACACTACTCTTCTTCCTCTTCAATTTCTAGTTAAAGGCTGATTACTTCTCTTCCCTTTTGCTACCTTATTACTACCCCTAAAACTTCCTACAAACTTCCTTTTCTTATTGTCTATTTCTTTAACTTTCTCTCATAAAATACGAACTTACTCAATCAATCTAGCTTCATGCACTGAATCAACATATCTTGTTATTCTAGCCCTATTTAACTCCGCTTGAAAATACAAATTAGGTCTTGCCTTAAACCTTCCAACTTTAGCTAACTCGTTATTTTAGACGACTTTTGGAGCAAACTTCAACAATCTATTGAATTCCCTTTTATATTCCTCAATCGTCTTGCTACCTTGGTTTAGCTTATAATATTCTTTGCACGTTTGTTCTCTCATACATTCAGGGAAAAACTGTTCTAGAAATGCAATCCTAAATGCATTCCATTCAATAGGTTATGCTAAGTACCACTTTTAACTCTTCCACCAATTATTTGCTTGCCCACCTAATAGAGTAGCTGTAATACCTACCTTCCTATTTTCTTCCACTTCATGAACTTTAAATGCTTTTTCCAAGGAATCAATCTACTCTTTAGCTACCACAGGATTGGTACTCTTACCATCAAATGGCTTCACTATCCGCTATACTCAACCAACTTATATCCCCCTCTGGCTCTAGCCAAAACATTTGCGAGTTGCTATATCATATCCATCGGTGGCAAAGGATGTGCTGGATTAGGTTGTAGCCTCGGCTGCAGTTATGGCTCTACCCCTTGCTCTTTAGGCATACAATTTATTGATGGTCTTTCTTATCCTCTTCGTAGAATTTTCTAAACAAACACCACATAGAATCCAAGTAATTATCATTATTATAGTCTTATAAAGATATAACACCTCATCACCTAACTATCTCACACATCTCATGCATACTTAGAAGCTTGGGGTTAACTTATGCTCTAATATCACCTAAAAGACATCAGATCCCGATAAACAAAGGATGCTACATCATAGATAAAAACCTGATTATACTATTTAGAAACTTACAATATTTCATTTAACATAAAACATATTTCTACTTAAGTTTAGCCTTGCTTTTAAACTTTACAAACTATATACAATATCTATAAGCCAAAAGACCTAATGTACAAGGTTTTTTTTTTTTTTTTTCAATTTCATAACTCTATCACTTTAGCAAAACTAAATTTCATTGAACAAGAACTTCTTCAAAATGGCTAAATCTCTAATGTACTCAAAATTCTTCCCCCTAAAAGCTCGAGCTTGCTATAGCCTTCTAACCTCAAGATAAAACAAATTTATCTCCTCAGCATATTGCTAAATGAGAGTGAATACTAACAAGAATACAAGTAAGTACATTTCTTAACCATATAACAAGTTACCATAATAATTATAACAACCTTAAACATTTCAAAAATCAATAGATGCAATAGAAGGATGCTATGCTCATGCACATGCACATGCACATGATATGTACTGGTACCAATATCCTAACCAAACCCTAATCCTAAACTTCCAAGTAATCGACATAGCTAGGCATCTGAATAAATTATACAAGAACCTAGGAAAAAGTTATTAATTTAAATACGCAAGATAAGCTATGCAAATCTATATGCTTAAAAGTCTAGATTTATAAATCATGTTCTTTGCTTAGTAAAAATCAAGTTTTCATGTAAAATAAAACCAATGGGTCCTTTTATGCTTTGCCATGAAATGCATCAGTAAAACACCAAAGAAACAACAACAACCACTCACAAGTTACCTATTAATTTTACTTTGTTTAGTTTTACTTTCATCTTTAACTCTAAAGCTTAGGTATCGAGTTCACTTAAGTGAACACCTTAGGAAAGGAATTAGTACCTAGTTCTTTGTTAAGTTAGTACAACATATATAACCAAACATTTGACATGGTAGCAAGCACCAAGCTCAACATCACAACATAGTTCAATACATCATAGACACGTACAGGATAACAACCATAATTCATCTCAAAATTTGTCAAGACAACACATCATACTATCATTCGAGCACAACTAAGTCAATCAATCAAGCAAGTTAGTAGAAATCTACAAAAAGAGTAGATATAATCTACTCTAAAACATAAGTATCCACTTATTAAGGCCATTTACTAACTTCCCTTAAATACTTAAATGTTATACTACTGCTCTTCCTCCCGTATTTCACCTAAGTACACAATACTGTAATTAATTATATGTTGAATACAAACTAAAATAAAAACTTACTTGAGTATAGAGTTTAGGTTTTAGGGTCCTTCTTTAATACAAATCCCCTTCCAAAATAGTTTCTGATTAAGGTTCTGACCAAGTTTCTGATTCACTTAAGCTACATAGGAGTTTTCTCTAGTACACTTTCTAATCAACATTCTAACTAATTTTCTTCCTCACAATTAAACCCAAAGATTCTAGAAAAGTCACTTCATATACACTGTATAATTTCTAACTTACCTTTTGACTAACTCCAGTTTATATATTTTATTATAGCCAACCTTCTGACTTACTTTCTAATCAACTTAACTCAACACATGACTTTTTGACTCCCTTTTTTTTTTCTTTTATAGTTTCCAAAATAACTTCAACACAACTGCAATCCACCACCCACTTATTTGAACAAAATACAATATCACCCAAAACCATTTTCAATGCTCATGTAAATTATTTAAGTTACTAAACACTTGATTTGAATAAATTATATGTGGTTGTAATGAAAAACATGTAGATTCGGCCCTATAACTTTCATATTTGACTTGATAGCCAAATTTTCTTCAAAATTTACACCCAACCTCTTATGTATATCATTAAGACCATTATCCTTTTAGTCTACAACAAGAGTTACACTAAGTTCATGTAAGACAATTTAAGAAAACATGCTTTTAGTCACTATTTTAGCAAAAATCAAAATTTACCAAAGACTTAACTTTAAAATCTTGAAAAAAAAATTACATATCATAAAAATATAACCTTTAAGGAACTACTCATAAAAATTTAAGTGGAAACTACATTGTTAAGGTTTTTAAAAATGTGATGAAAGATCGGTCAATGGGACGTTTTTCTTAAGGAGCCTATACTAAAACTCAAAATTTTGAAAATATGATTTTAGATTTGATTATACATGCAAAAATACTTAGATAAACCAAGTTTCATAATTTTTGGACATCAGGTGATATTTTTAGTATTTTTTTGAAAAACAACTCCTCCTTCAAACGATGATGGTGATTCACTCCTAGATTATAGTTGGACCAAGAAACCCGAAGAGCCCCTATTTTACTCTATTTTCTTCTAACTTTTGTCTAATTATCTCCTCATCTTTCCTTGCACCACTTTGAATTTTCTAAAGTCTCAAAAATTTTTAAATTATGTTTGAAGGAGGTCTTATGAATTTATAGGCACCGTTTAGTCGGTTAGGAATTATTTTAGGTGCCAAATGTCCATTCTTCACCTATTTCTTAAGTAAATATACATCTAACACTTAGGGATAGTAATACATCAACTCCATTCGGGCTTGCCATGACCATTCTAAGTCAAAAACAATCTCCTCAATTGCATTTTATAATTTTTTATTCTCTTTATCTAATTATAGTATTAATTTATAAGTAGTTCTATACTAAATATTAATATTTCCTTATTTTGGTGTCCATACACGTATATGTATTTACACATGACACTTCTATTAGTTATTTCACTTTCATTAACTCCAAATTATTATTTTCATAAAGTAAATAATTTATCTCTAATCTTTTGCTACATTCCAAGGCTCATATTTTAATTTTACGACATAAATTTTCAATACCGATAAATTGTACATTTAATAAATAAGATATTATATATATATATATTGTTTTTTACTAAATAAACTTCACCAAAACTCTTCATTTAACTTTTATGGCCTCATATCTTTTCCTACAAGCCTTATATTGCACTAATTCTGACTAGTTAGGGTTTCGCAATTATTCTCCATTGATCACATTTGAATAAGAAATGAATTCTATAAAGTTCCATAGCTACTCCAATTGTAAGCGGTCTCTAAAATACCTTAAATAAAGTTACAAAATCAATGCTTAAAATTGTTAAGATTTTTTAAATATTTTGTGAATCATCCTCTATCATTGGTTACACAGAACAATACCTTAAAGAGATAATTTTGAAAAAAATAACTTTAGAAGATTTAAATCTCTATTTATATTATAATTTGTTATATTATATATACATGTATATAAAGTTAGCATTAATACCATCAACATAATAAACATATTGGAGTTAGGTAAAAATAAAATCAAATAACCAGATTGGACAATGTTGATTTGAGTACAAGCAATTTTAATGGAGAGAATACTTATTACTTATTTTTTAGAGCTTTATCATAGTTTGGAATGTTTGATATGTTAGTGTGACTTGCATAAAGCATTTGTAAGACTTGTATCCACTTGAAAATCATTCATTTTGTATGTAAAATATTATTGGAGTATTGATATAAAAATAGAAAATAAGAACACTTATATATTCTATATTTCAACATCGACCTATAATATTTTCCCTTAAAATAAATACATATATATACACCTATGATAATTATAAATAGACAAATTCGGTATAGAATGAGTAGAGTATAAAGTGTTACCATACCTTAATCCATAGGTACAAATTCTTAAACTTTTTGAAGCGTAACATATCCTTTAACACCCTACAATAACCCTAGAAAATGTATCTTTTAAGTTTTATAAAATATAGAATACTCTATTAAACTTGTCAATTTTTTCTATCTTCTAACAAAATATTAACTTTACATGTCTTTTTATAGTAAGTTTTGGTTATATTTTTTCTTTACCACTAAGGTTGCTTTTTGAAACATTACATTGAACTTCAATGTTGATGGGCAACTCTCTATTAGTAAATTAATAAAATAGCAAATCAATAAGGGTGCATACACAAAACAAAATAAAATATATAACTTCTTTACAACTAAGAATAACTATTGTCTATTAAGTTTAAGGTTATTATTTTTGCATTTTGATTATTAGCTTGTGGAGTAGGGTTTGTATTTGGTTTAAGCTTTCTTCTTAACATCAATATAATGTTGTTTGTTTTTATTTTTCTAGTTTTCTCTATTTGATAAACTTTAAAGAGTAGGTAAAAAACGTATAGGAACCTAATACCCTAAATATCTTATAGTATAAGTTTTATGGGCATACAAAATCTTGTAAAAGTAAGTTTTGAAAAATTTGAGTCAAAACCTATTCTATAATTTTCAATCCTCATCCTAAATCTATAAGGTTGAATAGAATATAAGTGGATACCTTGTATAATAGGATTACTCAATCGGTGCTAAACTAATAAAAAGAAAATATAGATTTGATTTGAGCAAATATAAAATGCAATATACTTATTTGCGTTCAATATTCATCGGAAGAAAATAACGGAGTCTTTCTCTTCCGTGGATTTAGACGAATTTGAATCTATTGTCCTTATTTGCACAGGCCACGGGGAGGAACACCCAACGAAAAGAAAAGCCAGAAACTTTTAAAAGCATAAACTCGATTGATATGTGGATCAAAATTCTTTTTCCAATATTTTTGTTAATATGAAAGAGGATGGTATCCACCAATAAAATGTTTCTGGAAGAAGATTCTTTTTTCTTTTTTCTTTTTTGCGACATAACATAATGGCGTCTTCCTATTCGAAGGACAAGCACTTCTACTACAAATGTCGAGTCGCCGTTGGTTGATTTATCCTTTTCTTTACTCTGTTAACTTTTTAATATTAATGTAAACGACAAGATCATTTCCTTTCCACCGGCGTTCCCTCTCTCCGAATTTACTTTCAGAAATTCAGGATACGCGCAATTTATTTTCCACGCTAGACACCATAATAGTCCGGCCTGATCTGTAAAACTTTTGTGACGTGTAAGCAACTTTACGTACATATATAATATAATATTATAATGTGGCCATGAAAATGTATCAGAATCACTTGTCAAAAAATAAATAAAAAGGTTTTCATGTTTTCATACAATTACTTTTTTCCTAAGAGCGTATGATTAATTTTATTAAATGAAATTCTCCATATTCATGAATTTCAATAAAATATTATAGTAACAAAAAATAAATAAACGAAAAGAAAAAACAAATACGAGGATACACTAAATCCATATTTAATGGAAATTTTTAACAAAATATAAAATAAAAACAGAATATAATAAGAAATAAATCCATTATCTATCCCAAGATAGATTCCCCTAGATTTATGGATATAATCATATAGCTCCTCTTTCATGATTCATTCCAGCAACTCAAATCTTCTTATGACAAGAAGAGAGAGAAATGGCTAAGAAATCCCCAACCTAGATCCTCTTTAATCTTAAATATAAGACTCATAACACGTAGTAATAGTATTAGAAAATTGTAACACATGAAAACAACAAATCTTTGATAATAAATTCCATTATTATGTATATTGAAATTTTATTGATACTTATATAATATATGTATATGTGGTATAAAATGCACAATAAATATTTTTCATTTATGTATATAAGAAACAAAAAGGTCATACGTACACACATACACACATACATGCACACATACAGACACATACACACGTACATGCACACTGTACGTGCGCGCGCACACAAACATACACAAACATAGATACACATACTCAAAGGCACACACACACGAACACACATGCACACAAGTATGTACGTACATGCTCACACATATACACACATGCGAGTGCATGCATGAAAAAAGGAATGGCAAATTCATGGGTTTCCTTCACATTAGTCCCTGTCATGTTGTATCTTGTTTAGACTGTGTCATTCCAAGTTAAGTCCTTTATCATGATTCTATTATACCCAAGTCGCCCAAGTCAATATGTAGTCAAGTTCACTATTAATAGGTCATAACTTACCACATGTCTCTATAGTCTATTAACATGTTCGGCATCCTAAATTTCTACCTATTTAAATTCTTCAAAGATATTCCACCACAACTGTTAGTAGTAATCACACTTTCCATACAATAATTTGAAGGCTGTTTCCTAACATCCATATCCTTCAACAAATATAAAGATTCAATCTACTAACCTACTTATTTGAATTGTAAGGAACACAAGAAGGTCTTAATTTAAATTAATGACTCAAATAAACCAATGGAGTTCTAAATACTTTCTTAACGAGAACCAATTGATAATAATATCCTTAGGTAAACTAACTAGTAGAAGTCTCAGGTAACTCCCTAACAACACAGAATGGAAAATAAACCAAGAACAAATTCTTACTCTCAATTCTAAAAAAAAATCAACATGACCAAACTAGATGGAACCACTTCCTTCATCATAATAATAATAATAGAATCCTATTACATTCTCTTAAAAATCATAATCACCATAATAATAATCCTCACACTCCTCAAACCATTTGCCTGAAACTAAAAATAAAAATTCCCCGAAGGGTGAGTAAAGCCCAATATAAGGTACAAATATGCATGCGCATAAGCAAACAAGAATACATTTACATACAATTCAAATAACTAAAAGCAACATCAATAGGTTATTATCTTATATTTAGTCCAACAATCAACACAATTTTGGCATCCCAAAACTTAGTGTAACTAATCACTCTAGGGCAAGCAATCACCCTAAATTTACCATAATCACTTTAAAGTGAGATTCCAGTTTGAACGATGTCACACTATTATCATTAAGATGCCACCCTAAGATCATCAACCCTCCCAATCCCATAGGCCCAACTACATAAACGCAGCACATGTTAAATTAAGGCTAGATAGTTATTAAGTCGAGCTGTTCACTATACTAACAAGTATAAGCAATATACAATATCTTGTACCTAACTCAAAAGACTCACACGATACTGAACCTAACTCTCCACAACTTGTACATAAGATAAACAAAAGTTCTCAACTACTACCCATCTCATTTGACACCTCTCCTTACACCTAACTACCAAGGACCTTCACTCCTCTCCTAAACTTCTATAAGATCTGAGAAGCAAACTTGTTAGAAAGATGTTTAAGAGTTGTTTTTTGTGTTGAGATGAGATTAAAAACATGTTAAAAGGGTCTAGGAATTAAAAACAAAGTGCAAAAACTTCAAGAAAACAATGGGGAAACATTATGTGATCAACTGAGTAAATGGCGTCTAGATGTTATTGGATGTGGTGTTTGAATAACCGTATTCTTAGAGTGAAACTCCCTTAGCATTCAAATGCTAAAGAGGGAGGTGTGTAGATGCCATGTTGCATTCTATAGATTCTTCAAGCTGAAGTGCTCCATTAAACCCCTTTCAATGACTCTACTTTGTATATACTCACAAACCACCACTTCTACTAATTCCACCTATCACTAACCTTAATAAGAATCAACCCACTAGCCCATTGACCTACAGCCAAGCCCGAAGACTAAAGGAACTAACAAGACAAATCCTCCTACTCCAACTAACTACTATTGAGGCTAAGTATCTCCTTATCGACCCATTCTGCATGCCGAGCTGAATACTGCCTATTTCTTACAGATATTATGCCAAGAAGTGGATAGTGAAGACAACAAGCAATCCTCATTTTCACTTATGTATGGCAAATCACTTACTCGACATCACCTTTACTGAGATGACGAAAGAGATACTTTGGACTAACTAAGCCTCCCCTGCTTGAATAAGTAAGCTAACCGTACTTTTTGTTCGTATCTTCGAACGGTATCATCAATACAGCATCGCCATGTGTACAGAATCACGTGTAGAATCCGTTACACTAATGATTATTTTTCTTGAACATTTATTTTTACCCTTTTATATCTTGTACATTACTTTCTTAAGAAATTCCCTTTTATTTTTTCCCTTTAAAGCATGTTGCCCTAAATTATTAGGTAAAAATACCCCTTGTACTCATAACTATAAAATCTTCAGATTGATTATCATTAATACACTTGAGTATTCCCTTCTCTACGTAAACACTATCTATTTACTCTTGACATCACTCTTATCCTAACCCTTGAGTAAGGTTAAGTGATGAGTAACCTCACTAAACCATCTTATATATCATATAAAGACGTGCCATGAGTCTTTGGAAGTTCCATTAGTACACCATATCTATTGGGGCTATTCGTGGGTTTTTGCTCATTTACGTTCATTCTTTCACACATTCCTCATCATTTCCATTTTCAAGCTTTCAACAAGCTTGGACCCATTCAGCAACCAACCTTGTATGTTCTTAATTACGATCAGCATCATCTTGGTATTAAAGCGGAGGTTTTGTTTGAGTTATGGTTTGTGTTTGAAGTTTTGTTTATACTCTGTTTTGCATTTGTGAAACGAAGTAAGTTATTTTGTTTATTTTATTACTGTGTTTATTAGCCATTACTTTTTCTAGCTAGTAGAAGTATTTGCTGTAGCACCTATTTGAAGAGTTTAAGCTTTGAATCTATAGAGAAAACAACTGACCTAAGTGCAAACATTGGTATTGGAGATGACAACAATGGAATTATCCACCATAGAAGACAATCTTAGGGAACCCCTAGGAGCACTGATGAGAGACTTGATGAGGTAGATAACCTCTTGGTAGATCTGACCCGAATTGTTCATGCATTATCTTGTTGACTCACTGAGGCTACGTAAAATACCTCTTAAGTTACTCAACCTATTAAAGGTTAGAACCGAGCTCAACCAATTCGAGGTAGGTAGACAAGCAAGACGAAGGATAGACTTGAGGGAACTAGATGAAGAGGACAAGAAAGAGTATTTTGAAGAAGAGCAAGCTAGAGTCCTTAGAGCATCTGTCGATGTGAAGCTTCGGATTCCAAGCTTCAATGGATTTTAGAATACTTATGAATATTTAGAATGGGAAGAGAAAGTGAAGTGTGTTTTTGACTATTATTAGTATGAAGATTATGAGAAGGTGAGAATTACTGCTGTTAAGTTCTCTAGATATGTCGTCATGTGGTGGAAGAATTTCTAAGCTATGAGGACGCGAGAGGGCTACTGAGAGATTAATACTTAGCTCGAGATGAAGAGAATACTCAAAAACAGGTTCGTACCGGAAATTTATTTGTAGGACACCTTTATTCGGCTTTAAGAGTTAAGACAAGGAGGACGAACAATTGATGAATATGTCTAAGAATTCTAATTGCTCATGATTTGATGTGAAGTGGAGGAACCTACAGCATAAACAATCTCTAGGTTAATCACGAGATTAAGAGGTAATATTTGAGATGTTGTAGAACTCCAACGATTCATCACAATGGATGAAGCATATGAATAGTCCAATTAGTGGAGAGATAGAGAAGTAGTTAAGTACCTGCTAGAATGTCAACTAGTCAACCCGAACAAGGAAGTCAATGAGCTTAGTTAATTACCAAGCCAACCCGAAAGGTAGATGTCCGAGCCAACCAAAAAGGTCGACCCGATAGTGACGTGCCAACCCGAACTTATGAGAAAGGGCAAGGGTTTAATAGGAAGATAAGCTAAATCAAGTGCTTCAAATGCTAATAGTTCAGACATATGGCTGCTCAGTGCCCGAACTGAAAAAGTATGGTGATTAAGGGAGACGTTACAAAGCTAGAGGTAAAGAATATAAGTGAGGAACCTAAGGAGGAAGAGATTACTGTCAAGAAAGAGCTTATTGAAGAAGACGTGTTTGCGACTTAGATTAATTGGTCTTAGTTATCCAATATGCAATGAACATGAAACCCTCATGAAAGAAGGAGTAGATGGAGAATTTGTTTCATACCACCTATAAGGTGAGTGACTACGTACAAGCATTAATTGTGAATGCTAGAAGTTGTACCAATGTGGCATTAGCCGAAATGGTCACACAATTGAAGTTGCCGACCATTGCACACCAGAGCCGTACAAGTTACATTGGCTAAATGATAAAGGAGCATTACATGTCACCCTACAAATACAAATATCAATCACAATTGGAAACTATCACAAACTGAGGACGGGCTAGTCGTGACAGACGCCGTATATTGTACGAAAAACCCCTGATTGGTTACCCTTCCAATCAAGAACTCTTTACACAATATACAAGGCTCTACAACCACTAGTTTCCAAAGAACATCCAGATTCACATGATATCATCACACAAACATATTTATATAAAAGTTGAGTTATAAAGCTTATAATACACAGTGTTTAAGTATGTCTAAGTTTATAATAATAAGATAAACAAAAGTACATGAGTAAGAGTCTACATAAACTATTCTCTCTCATTATACAGGACAGCTCGCTCTTGCCTAAGTCCCTAGGCTAACCTGTGGCATCCCACGTCCTGTCTCTACGAACAGGCTATCCTGCAACAAAAGTCTAAAAGGGTGTAAGCCTAAGCTTAGTGAGCAAAACCCTCAGCCACACCATAAGCAAGTTATAAGTACATTATAGTTACGCATATAAATGAATGATCAAACAGAATGCCAAATAATATGCATACTTAACTAGTTCGTATACGTAACTCAGATTTAATGCCCTCTGAAGTTAGGGTTGAAGTTTACAAGGCACCAATCAGATTCGGGTATTATACTCGAACTTACTTTACTACGGAACTCCATGTTCCGTACTTATATCAAATAATTATTTTATTTTCAGAAAAACCCAAGTTCTAGTATAATTGTGAGTGGGCCCCCGCAGTCCACACTCACCCCTAAACGGAGGCCTCTAGACTCGACCCTTAGCCAGGCGGTTGGCGCCTCCAACGCCTAGTGTTCCCGCGGGCCAGGGTAGGTCATTTTGTACGAGTGTATCGTACAGAACCAAATAAATCAATAATATCAACCCCCGAATGGCCTCTCTTTACCTCCGTATGATGTGATGGCCGGAATAGTATCCATGCTATACATGTTAATGCATGTTTCAGTTTCTTTTTATAGGCCAAGTATAATTTAGTTCAAATTATGTTATGACCATCCAATAATACACACAATCATTTTCTATACTAACATATAATAAACAAGGCATTTTCTGTATTTAAGGTAAATTCATAACTCAACATACAATTATATACACAAGCATTTCCCGAACCCCATACAATAGTCAATTAACAATAATATTTAAGTCCCCTATCTACAATCACAATCAAGCATGGAATCATAGGGTAAATACTCACTTGGCCATAGTGATTTGCCCTAATCGTAGTAATCGATTGGGAGGTCCTCGCTCACCTTAGGGTCACCTGATCATTATACGATAACAACGCTAGTAAGTATTTGAATTAACTACTAATTCTAAACATCTAATTACTTAGTTCTACTAGAATTACTATCAACTTTTACCCGGTAAGACTTTAATTTCAATCGTATGTAACTTTTTCGTTTTATTTTTTTTTTATTTTTATGAATTTATAGTCATTTTTCATCGTTTCCGAACATATATTCACATGGTAATATCTGTTTTGGGTGTTAAGACCTCTATTTTACGTTATGAACTAAATTTATAGAAATTTTTAGCTATGAACACTTAAGTACTCTTATTACTTATATTTATATCTTTTATTCCTTAAATTCTTATAATTAAAGGATTTTACTTTGCTATTACTAATTCATGTACTGAATTAGATATAATCTAATTTAGAAGGTGTATTAGGATTTACTAATTTAAGTACCTAATTACCTCCACTTTTCTTATTTTCTAAACCTATGCTTATGTCATCGCTTATGTCATCTTTCGCTTATGTCATTGCTTATGTCATCGCTTATGTCATCATGTGCTTATATCATCACTTACCTCATCATATGATTACATAAGCCTTTCCTCATGCTTATGTCATATGTATATGTATTATGTATATATTACCCCTTTCTCATATACTTATGTACATATACCTTATACATACATATACTTATACCCATACTTAGACTTATACCGTATTTATACGTGTATACATACTCATATACCTATACAATTGGATATGTATTTTTATACTAAAATTCGTATGCCTAAGCTTTTCCTTAAAAAAAGCTTCCTAATTCCATATTTTTGTGTTTTTATGTATATATTTAGTGTAGTATAGGTATGTATAGTTAGATATAATCTTAAGTTAGGTTATGTACATGATAAATACTCATGTACAAAGGTTCACATACTTGTACTCTTTTGGTATTTCCTTATGTATACATACTTATAAGCATATACTCATGTCTTCCTTTCTTCTTCTTTAAAAGTTTTAATTTCTACACTTAAAGATGGAAACTTTGTTTCCTCTTCTTCAAGACAACACTAATCACATAACTACTTATCTAATCTACCTAATTAACTAACTAATGAATAATATACAAGCTTGGTGTCTCCATTATATAAGCTTGGGTTTAGTCGTGAGTTGTTACATAATATGGAAACTCCTTAACTAAGATTAGAGTCCTAACTTATTTAGCTATTGGTTACTTACATCCTTATAGATGTTGTTGTAGGTGCTAGATTGGAAGTGACTTATATTTACCTTGAAGCTAGTAATTACTAGATTCTAGAGAGTAAGGAAATATATTTGAAGAATAGATATATTTTTAAGGTTTTAGCTTTTATTTTAAAATCTTCCATTTTCGAATAAAGTATTACTGAAGTAATATAATACAATGAAACCTTGTAAACATTAATCGTAATATTTGAATCCTAGTATATATATATTTTTTCATACTTTCTTAGGTAAATAATTTGTTTAATTTATAAACTGTTTATTTCAAAGTGGTTAGTTGTAGACACCTTATGTAAATCAGGTCTAAGATAGCAGTCGTATGATCAATTTCTATCTTAGAATGGTTTATACGGTGGGATTATTACAACTCTACCACTTCGAGGCATGACAGTTGCCATGTTGAATGTTTGTTTGCATATGTTGTATTAACTTAACAAAGAACAAAGTACTAACATTGCCTCCTAAGGTATTTCCTTAAGTGAACCTTATATCGAAACTTTGTTAAAAATAAAAGTAAAACTAAACAAAGTAAAATAAATAAGTAACTTATGAGTGGTTATTGTTATTTCTTGGTGTTTGATTGATGCATTTCATGGCATAACACAAAACGAACCACTAGTTTTGTTTTACTTGAAAACTTAGCTTTTATGAAGCAAAGAACTTGGTTTATAAATTCAGATTTTCAGGGTTATAGATATGCATAGCTTGGCTTAGGTATTTAAATTAATAACTTTTTTCTAGGTTCTTGAATAGTTAATTCATATGCCTTACTATGTCAACTACCTAAAAGTCCAAGACTAGGACTGTGCTAGGATATTAGTATCAATGCATATCATGTACATAAGTATGGCATCCTTCTATTACATTTGTTAGTTGTTGAAATGTTTAAGGTTGTTATAATTATATGGTTAAGAAATGTACTTGCTTGTATTGTTGTTAACATTCACTCTTACTCAGCGATATGCTGGGGGGATAAATTATTTTATCTTTAGGTTAGAAGATTGTAGTAGGATCGAACTTTTGGGAGGAAGACTTTTGAGTACATTAGAGAGTCAACTATTTTGAAGAAGTTCTTGTTCAATGAAATTTAGTTTTGATGAAGTAAAATAGTTATGAAATGAAAAAGAAAATAACCTTGTACTTTTGGCCTTTTAGCTTATAAATATTGTCTATAGTTTGTAAAGTTTTAAATCAAGGCTGAACTCAGGTGGAAGTATGTTTTATGTTAACTGAAATATCGTAAGATTTTGGGCAATGTAAGTAGGTTTTCATCCGTGATATAGCATCCTTTGTTTATTGGGATGTGACAATAACATCAAAACAATAAATTTACTAAAGTGAATAAGAAGAGATATGGGTTGATTTGTCTTTTGGTTCATTGAGAGATTGCATTAAACTAACAAAAAGACTATAAACACATAGTCATCATACATACACATAACAATAGAACGGTATAGCATTTGCTTTCATCTATGATCTAAGTACTCCCTAATATTTACAAAAGGACTAATGTCCTACTTCAAAATATGGAGTAAGTTATGCAGTATTTGAAATGCAATTAGTTCATCCCTTTCCATTGAACAACCAAAATTTGCAAGATCATCAACAAGTTGGTTGGCTTCCTTTGGTTGATGATCAATTTAGACCTTCTTAAATTAGATTATTAAGTCGCTATATGCATCCGAAACAGTAGGTTGATAAGCGCAATCTAATAATTATTTCAAAAAGTTAATAGTAAGCACAAAATCTGAGATGAAGTGGGCAACTACTACTACTTAATAGTGAGGTTTCCTCAACTAGGGGCTTTGAGTAATCATTCTAAAAACTAGTTGATGCTCCATTTCCTAAAACTACTACTACTTACTTGTTAATCTAATATGGGGTAATTTGTTGCACTAAGAAGTTCCAATGATATTTCTTCAAAAAAATTTCTCAAAATGGTCATTTTATTATTCATTAACCTTTTATGTTAGTTGTTTACAAGTTGTTGTATTGAGGAAAAAATTTTGAAAGCTATTTTTTATAAGTTGTATACGAATCTTCCTAAATCATTCCAAATATAGACCAAAGCTTCACTAAACCTTAATATTTTGTATTGAAATTATTAATCATGTGTAGATTGCTTTTTCATACTTTTATAACATAAAATAGAGGCAAAAACCTCAAAATGTTTAATTTTAGGCATTTAATTAAACTGATTTAAGTTTAACCAAATGCAAATATGTCCACTTTCTTCAAAAAAAAAAATTGTAGAATTTGTATAATTGAATATAATCCATGTTTAGTCTTTATTTTATGTCTTCATTCATTAAATGCTATCATGCTAGAATAAAATAAGAAAAAAAGACTTTCCATTACAAGTCAAACTGGTTAGGTCTAGCCTAATGTTGTCAAATTCAGACCAAAAAGTTGACTTAATGTAAAAAAGGGATCAAGAGCTAAGAGGACCAAAGTGGAATCAAATCGGGCTAATAAAAATACTGGAATATAATATATGTTTATTTACAAGTAATGACATTATCCACATTCTTGAGATTTGAAGGTTAATAGCTTTTATAATTTACTTTTTGTTTTTTTATTTATATTTATTTTTCTAGTAAATAGGTGCATAATTTAGTAAAAACAAAATAAAATAGTTCATTCCAACCCAAAAAAACTCAATTAGGTCCTATAGAACCTGGGTTGAACTAATTGTGTCAACCTAATTAAACTGGAATCATAGTATGTAAGCCCTACATTTTACTAATAAGGATTGAGCTGATAAATTTAAGGTATCGGTAAAACTAACTCGATTAACTTAATAATTTTCGAGTAGACTTGAGACATTAGTCAAGGAGAACCCATGGACTTAGATATTAAAAATATAATTAGATAAAAATGGTATAGCTAAAATAATGTAGTTTAATTATATTACATATTATTTAATGTAATCTCATAAAATAGGCTCAACTAGTTTGTAAACTTAGAGAGATAAATTTTATATATAATAAAATTATTATGGGAGATAAAATAATGTGTAGAATATGTATATATGTGTCTTGTGTAATTTTTATGTACATACATATACCCGTAATTAATTAAAGTATCATATTATTTACATTTTAAGCTAAAATAAGATAGGAATATCAATAAAAAATTAATAAAAATCCTAAATCAAGTACGAATAGCTGGATTATATCTACATTAGGTGTGTAGGAGTTCTTGGATAGATGTTAGTAATTTAAGTAGGATTTACATGCAAATTATCATAGTATAAAGGCTTAGGAATTTAAAGAGAGAGACAACAAAAGCTATTTCACACTGTTTGAGCTTTGTAAAATCCAGAAACACTCTCCAACATTTCATAAATGCAATTGAAGATATGGGAAAACTCGGTATAACGTTTGGTGATTGAAGAATAAAACTAGGAAAAAATTAGTACATAAATTGAGATTAAAAGAGAATGTGTACTTAAGGAGTAATTAGGAATCGACGAGCAACACCACCTGAACCAGCACTTAGTACTTAGTCATGTCGACAACGTGGAGGCTACATGAGGTGGTTGGAGCACCAATTTCCGATGAGGGTTCAAATTTTATCCGATTTTAAATAAATTTGTAAAAATACTAAATGTGCCTAGAAAATTGTGAATAATCCGTACATATTTTCATGTGTAAAATTTAGAAAAAAAAATGTTATTTTGTACAAACTTAGTCGCTACATATATGTCCTTAAGAAATCGACAAAATTGAGCAATTTTTCGATATTGAAATAAATAAGTTTAATGACATAGTTTTAGCCTCAAAACTTTTCTATAAACTACCTTACACTTATATTAAATTGCTACAAAGAGATTTCTCACAAAACTATTTTCTAAATTTTTATTTAATTTTTGAGCTTCAAACAGTGAATAAAATGGTTATTTTAGTGAAAATTAATATAATTTTCCTAAGTGATCATACTTAAATTCTGAGTTTGAGTAGTTAATGAAGTAATTCCAATATGTTAAAGCTATGGAGTTGAGTTTTAAGGTTAAAAGCTATAAGAACCTATGAATTTGCCTTTACGAGGGTCAATTAAAAGCTTGGTGATTTATTGAATCTAGTGAAATGATGAATTAGGACATGTTATATGTGAAATTAAGAGTGGTGAAGTTGAGACTTAATGGGTGGAGTGTTATTGATGTCAATCCTATAATTGAAACTTGGTAGAAATTGAGCAAATTAACTAATTATAGGAAGTTGGTTAAAGATAGAGGATAATTTAGAGGTTTTGAGAGTAAGTGGTGCACTAGGGTGATACTTAGAGGTTAAGTCAGATACAAAATTTAAGTGTGAAATGTAAAAACAAGGAATGTATAAACTTAGTTAGAGGGTGTTTTTCTTAAAAACTTTAAAGTTAGTTAATATTAGAAGGTAACTTAGAGGGCAGTTTAATAAGAAATTTAATTTGAAATAACTTAGAAGCTGTCTTATAGGATAAAACTTGGTGTACTAACTGACCCTTGAATATTCAGAGAATAACTCAGAGGATTTCTAGCTTAAGAAACAAGCTATAAAACAACTTAGAACCTAACTCAAAGGATTTCATAGACTAGAATAACTTATGAAGATTAGTGATTTGGTCAAGAAATCATGGTTTGGAAGTGGAAATAACTTATAAAATTTATGAAGAAATAATTAAGGACATATAAAACTAACTAATTATCAATGATTTATAACTCAAATATGAATTAAAACCAGTTTATTGTATGTTTATAGGGATACTTGAAGATCAACAGGGCAAAGGTCAAGAATACTAAACCAGTGAAATACGAGTAAGTTAGGATCTATACATTATAGCATGTTAGAGTACTATGTTAGAGTACTTAGAAACTTAGGAGTTCATTTAGTTATGTTTGTAACTTAGTTGTTTGTGCATATGCTGTGTATCTGATTGTATGCTTGAATTGTAGACTTAGAGTGTTGTTCTGCTTGAATTTGCATGACTTACTTGTCTTGCGAAAATTGTTGCTCACCCTTAACTGCACCTAACTTAAGATTAACTCTTAAGCTAACTGGATATGCATAACAATCCATTAGGGGAATGATTAGGTGTATCAAACCAAATATCAACCCTTTTGATGAGGATAGTTGAAATAGTTTTTTCCCCACCCTTAGTTAGACTAACTGATAAGAGAGGAGGTTATGGTAAGGTTGAGGGCCATGGTTCAAAGGAAGTCTTAGAAAAATGGTGTTCTCCATTGCACAAACTTAGGTTTGGTCTGATTTTGAGTTATATTAAAACTCTTCAGTTCGGGTTAAAGAGGATAAAATTTCTTTAACCTCATAATGAACATTATGTAATGTTGCATTTGCTTATTGCATTACATTTCATATAAATAAAATGTTTGAAAACCATGTTTGTGTTGGTGTACTTTTTTGTATCTATCTTACTTACTGAGTTAGTTATATTCACATTCCCTTAGGCTCTTTTGCAAGTACTAAGTAAGAGTTAAGGATGTAGAGATATAACCACCTTCAAGTTAGTGTGCGTCTAGTTGGGAAAGCAAGGAATGAAAGACCTATTAGATTTGGACTTTTGGCTTTTCTTTTGGTTTTGAGGGAGCTAATTAGGAATCTTTAAGATGCCTACTAGTTTCCTATTTTATTTTATATGGACTTTAAACCTATGGTTTTTGTAAACTTTTCATGTAAAATAAGAATTTTGCTATGTAAATACTACTATACTATGGAAAAATGTACTACAAGATAGTTTGAACAGATATTTTAAAAAGCTATATCACAAGTTCTATTATTAATAGGTGTTAAATTGGATACTTTAAGCTGGTTAAGTCATGTACGGCTTGTGTAGGCTATATCTATGATAGTAGCTATGAGGTCAGCTCCCATTTTAGGTTAGTATATAGGTGTGACTGTTACAACTTCTCTTATTCAGGGTGTAACATAGTCATTAAATATTAAAGGAATGACTTGGACCAATTTCATGGAAGGGTTAAATCAAATAGGGTTGGATTAACCAATTCAACTTGAACCTAACAATATTGGTCTTGCTAGACCTTAAGTATGTAATAGGACATGTCATTATAGGGTACCTAACTTGTTTTTAACCTAGTAAAATCCTATAGGGTACTTCTTGATAGGGTTTTATGGCGGGTTTTATGATAAGTTTTGGGATATAGCTAAAAACCTGTTAGGATTCTAGGGTAGGTTTTGGGACCTGATGAGAAACCCATTACTTGGTAGAAAATAATAAATTAATAACATAATATAAACTAAAATTTCTAATGTCTAAAATAATAGATAGATAGATAGAAATAAAGATCATAACAACTTTGATTATATTTACTATTTTCTATTAGTATTCATGATTGAATTTTTTTTTTGTTTTCTTGCTAAGAGAAGGTGGTTATGTGTTTATTACATAATAGAGAGAAATAGTTAAGTAGATTACAAATTTGATGCAAATATTGGCCATATTCATAAAATCAAAACATATAAAAAAATCAAGAAGGAGGTTAGATAGATCATTAAACTTATGGTATAATAATACTATTAAGTGTTTCATTGATGCTGTCATAATATACATAGGATGAAAATGCTACAATGAATGGATTTTTCAATCCTCATTATGTTACCCGTATCTTGTAAATAACGTAAATTAATTTCTCGTGTAATTACTAATGAAGTAAAGTATAGTCATTTGGTAAAAAAGAAAATTATAAATGGGTTTACTGGGTTAGGAAGCAACTACCCTATTAGGGTAATGAGGTTAGTTCCAGTTATAGATTCAAAAACTTGATAAGGTTTTAGGATGAGTTTGGAAATCTTATTAATGTAGTGGGCTGGGTTTTAGGTTCTTATGACCCATCCCAAACTTGTCCCATTTACATTTATAATAAATCTTATGCTTCTCTCTAATCACAATTAACTACACATGATGAGCAATTGCACCCAATCATTTCATGAAACCTATATCCCATCTATTCATGAAAATGCAAAAATAATATATGCATAATGTGTTAAAGGTAATTTTATTTCTAAGATTGCATTTGTGCTCTAAATGAATTTTTAATCTAACATAATAATTGAATCAAAGTATTTGTACTAGTACATCAAAGTAATTCTTATTCATCCTACCATAAGATAATTCTTCCTTTATTTTTTCCTTGATTTATTAAACTAATATAAATATATATTGTAGATAATCTATTTTTACCTCCTTTATTTTTCAAAATTTTTAGAATAGGGTCCTAAATTAGGAAAAATGCAAATATATATATATATATATATAGAAAAATAAGAAAAAACCCCAAAAATAAGAAATTTGGAAAAATAAAAAAATAGAATATTTAAGAAAAGTAAAAAAAAAAGAAATTAAAAAAAATCATAAAAATATAAAATTTAGAAAAATACAAAAAATAGAAGATTTAGAAAAAAATTAATCTTTCAAATAGTTTAGAAGAATATAATAAAATAAAGAGAGGTTTATTGGGTCTAGGCTTAAATTTAAATCTGGTCTAGGTTGACCTAGTCCATATATGTAATTTAAGAAAAAACCAACAACCTATCTGGATAAGCATTCGGACTTGATATTGCATGTAATTTGGAGATCCTAGGTTCAATCTATGGAAGGTACAAAATGCATCTTTTTTTTTTCTTTCCTCACTTCATTTCCATATCATCGCCACGTCATAGGTTACATCATTTACCAACTCATTTCTAAGTATAGTAGGCATACTCCTATACACATTAGACATACTCCTATATGCGTAGCTTTGTATTTAGCATCACATATTGTCCAGGTTTGCTTAACCTAAATATGGAAGAAAATCATATTGCATTTAATATTTTCCGTCCTTAACTTGACCATGACACTTATAAATAGAGGATTCCATTTTACTACAAACCATCAACTCATCATTCACAATCACTTAAATTCATTCGCAATGTCACACTCTTTATACAACCCCTTTTTCTCTCTCTAGGATTCAAGTTAGGATAAGTTGTACTAGAAACTTCTTATGGTAAGAGCTTTCCAACTTGACTCGACTGCTCGAGCGCCCAACTCCAACCTGTGTAAACTCTAACTTAGTTTAGCTCTACTTTGGTTTTGATTTGTGTTTTGTTTTTTGTATTTGTAATTTTTATATTGTACTTTTTCTTTTTCTTTTGTTGTTGTTGTTATTATGATTATATTCTATTTGTAATTGTAAAAAGAAAAAAAAAGAAAGAGGAAAAGAAAGAAAGCGAAAAGGGATAGAGAGCTGTAGTTTATTTATTTATAGAAAAAAAGATAAATAAATAAATAAAATAATCATAAAAATAAATAATAAAAACAAAAAGTCTATCACTTAGAAAAAATCCTTTAAAATAAATAAACTCTTTTCAGATTTAGGGCTTCTTGTAAAATTTCTTCTCTTTTAGACATGTTTTCTATGATTTAGACATTTTTTCGATGATTAGGCATCTTTTTCATGACTTAGGTTTTTTTTCTATATTTTGGCATCTTTTCCATGGTTTAAGCTTCTTTTTTATAATAAAGCTTCTTTTTAATGGTTTAGATAAATTTTCTATAGTTATGTATGTTAGCCATAGTAATTACGTATTTTATGAAAAGTTTCATTTATATCTTTTAAGATTTTTTTAAAAAAGTTTCATCACCTAGATTTTTTTTTGAAATAAATAAAAATAAATGGACCTTTTTTTCAAAAATTAGGATATTGTAGAATTTTCCTAAAAATAAAATCACTAAATTAGAACCTTTTTCTCTTAGGTGTTTTTCTCAAATAAAATGAAATGGTTAAGAGAAGTAAACTCAACCACTTTTGAAATTTAAAATCAACCAATTCACTAATATTTTCATAATGAACTATAAAAGTCTGATCACGAATAATAGGTACGTAGGCACTCGTACATATGAGGTGAATTAAAATATGAAAAAAAAAAATTTTCTCTCTTTAGTAATTAATTCTTTAAGTCCTTATCTTTTGTAAATAGGCATAATTTTAATTTGAGCTTGTAAATAAATATTATTATAAGGGTATATTTAAAAAGCAAAGTTAAAAAGTGGTAACCATTTAAGGTTTAATATAATAGCCCTTGGATCTAGATCTCTCGTTTTAGAAAACTGTTTTATGAAATTGGTTTTATTGTTAAACCAATAGCTTAGTTATAACTAATCCACCCAATTGATTATAACTTAACTCTTTTTCTCAAATTCGGTTAGGTGGCAACTCTAAATCGTTTTCAATATATATATATATATATATAACAGTTTTCTTTAAATTTTAGTCAAGGTTCATTATTAAATGGGTAGGGTTTAATATTGATCAGTTTAAAGAAGACTTAATTATAAAAACCAGGAGAAAAAACTAAGATCGATAGCTTGACGACCCTATTGGGACGTCAAGAAGGCTAGCCACTTTAAAACTTTCTGAAATTGAAATTGCATTTCAAAATGCCCATGTTATTTATTTATTTGTTTATTTATTATTAACTTCATGTATATGATTTGTTTTTATTATCATATTCATTTTGTATACAACATACATTAAGACATGGGGGATCATTTGTTGCATCAAAGATGCATGATAGATGCGGTTAAACCTAGGCTATCTTAAGACCTTAAGAGAGGGGGCATTATGTAGGCTTGCGGTGTTGTGGTATGACGATCGCTTCGGGTTGATTAGACTACCCTACTTAAGCTCAATGTAACTGATGAATGTGTTTTTTAAAAACAAGTGAGGTCATAAAGTTTAAAGGCCTTTAAAACCTACCCTAACTGCATTTACAAACCCTTTTTCCAAAATTGGAAAATTGATACGATGTGGCAAGGCTAAAAAAAAAAGAAGAAAAAAAGAGAAGAAGATTAATTGTGAAGTTTCCTAATCTTTTCCCTGTAAATACTTTCTTATCTTTAGGATATTGATGTAATTCCCATGTAAATAAGATAATTTTGATGTAATTTTCTTTTCATCCCTTTTGTAGAAAATGGTTATGTCCTCTCTTACATTATCCCTTTTTAAATAAGTCCATATTTACTAGCCTTTAGAGCTTAAGGGGATACTCGAAAGATCGTTTCAATTTTTTAATCTAGACCAACAGAAATTCATTGAAGACAAGATTAAGCCCGTCCTCTCATTGCTCAAAGTCCAGACTAATATCACTATGGTATGAGCTTTGGTCTACTTTTAGGACCCTTAGAGTCAGTCTTTTCATTTTAGCCCATGTCAACTGAGCCCAACCATTGAAGAATACTCTTATCTATTAAGAGTCCCCTCTATCAGAAATGAAAAATATGTCCCATATATCACGACTAACCTTGCAAAAATTTTCAAAAAACTCTTGGGCCTCTGTGAATATGAAATATGTAGAATATGGGTAGATCTCTATAGGAAAATCATTAAGGTGGATGATCTTTTATATGAAAGCTCTTTTGTGGTAGCCTTGAAGATTGGTAGCAATATAGGATCAACACCTATATCTTGGTAGCATTTGGAACTATTTTATTTCCTAATGAGATATTTCACATAAATCACAAGATTATAGAGTTAGTAACCCAATTTTTAGAAGGGAAATCTTATGTCCCAATACTATTAGCAGCATAGGCTAGATTGCTCAATTGTCTATAAGAAGAGAAGAATGGAGAATTAAATATCAATATGTCCTTACTTATAGTTTGGTTTATTAGCCATACTTGGAGTCATAAACTTGATTTCCTTCATAGGCAAAGTGTCCAAAAGATGAATCCTATTGATGCGTTTGAACTCCCTAAAGATATTGCTACCTATTAATAGGTTAGAGCTTTCTAGAAGCTCTATACTAAAGATATCTCCCAAGTTGCTAGATGGATCAAGGCAACTAAGTTGAAGAAAAGAATGAATATTGAAGAGGAGCCAAGACATCACAAGAAAAAGTGGATCTAGATTTTAGGGATTATTTGTAATAAATTTTTGAATAATATAAGCAAAACTTCAAAGATGTACTAAAAATCTTTTTCTTGCCACATCATAGTCAATTTACCACTTTCGCTCTCTACATCTGCATGCCTTCATATTGCATTTTTTATTTTGCATGTAAATATTCATTAGTTTTTGTTTGAATAACATCATGAGAGTTATTTCGTTAAGTTTCTAAATTTTTTATTTCTTTACAAGTCCTTTTTTTTTTTTGTACCTTCTACTCTAATTCTTTCTAATCTTTTCTCCTATACATCCTTAGGATCATTTTTTCTTTGTAAATATTTAGGTTCTTGATCCCTTAGAAATGTTTTTCTACTCCTTTCTCGCAACTTGTCAATAAGTCTTATCCTTATATTCCATTTTTCCTTTTCTCTCTCTTAAAAAGAAGAGTATTCTTTCAAAAAAGAAAATAAATGAAGAAGCTGCTAACAGGTGAGGATTCTTATTTGGAGTAATGGCCAATAGCAGACATAACGATAAACTTGATGACACTAACCCTGTAGAAGTAAGGTTTTGTCCATTAGAGCAAATTGTGGAAAAAATCATAAATCAGTTGAGTTTCCTTACTGATAGTATTGCTTTACTTAGAGCCACATCAAATGAAGAGCACTCTAGAGCCCACTGTAGAAAGAATATTGAGGCCTTACACTTGGAAGTAGAAGAGAACTATCCAAAGGCTAATCCAACTTTTGAGTCTTTTGAATCAGGAGGGGTTTATCCAAAAGTCAACTCAACTTTTAAGCCTAATACATATTCATTCCTAATCAATAAAAAGTTGATTAACTATAGGGCTAACTAAGATAGTTTAAAAGAATTGGAAAGGAAGTTGACTTAACAAATCATTGAGAAAATGAGGATGTTTGGAGGCTATGATGGATTTAAGTAGGTTGGGATCATTGACCTTTCTACATTTGATGTTAAGGCCTACTTAGAAAAATTCAAAATACTAGAGTTTGAAAAGTATAATAGGATTGGATGCCCAAAGCTACATATTAGATTTTATGTCCACAAGATGGGCAAATATGTTCAAAATAATCAACTCATGATACAAACTTTTCAAGGTAGTCTGACAGGACCTACATTAAGTTGGTATGCCCAACTCGACCTTAGCCAAATCAATACATGGGAGAAATTGGCTTGGGCATTTTATGGGCAATATAAGTTTAACATTGAGATAGCTCCTTCGATTTGGGATTTGTGTATAATGAGAAAAAAGAAAAATGAGTCATTTAAGGAATATGCCTAAAGATGGAGGGGTACGTCAATTAGAATCATTCCTTCCCTCCTTGAAAAAGAATTAATATATGTCTTTATTGACTCATTTAAGGAACCATATTATGGGCACTTATTAGGTAATACAATGGCTAGTTTCACAGACATTGTACTTGTTGGGAGCCAAATTGAAGAAGCCATAAGGAAAGGGAGGTTGATTGGAAAAAGACTAGCCCTAGTAGATTTAGGGGCATATATAAATACTATGACGTCAAGACTTGCACTAAGCAAAAAAAGGCCCAATAATACCTAAAAGAAAGTTTACTTAGATCCTTGCCTCGTTATCTCAAGTCTTTGACCAACTAAGAAACGAGGGCTTATTAAAATAGAAAGCCCTAATGCCAGGATACAAGCCAAGGAAATACGACCCAAATGCACAATGTGAATATCATATGGGTTAGTAGGGGCATTCTATTAACAATTATTGGGAATTGAAAAATAGAGTTCAAGACATAATTGATTTAGGGGAATCTAATTGGACTCAATTCAAGGATAGGATCAGATTTCACGATGTTTGTAAAAGATAAGTGATTCAAATAAAGTGTTTTGTTTGCATTTCTCTTATTTTAAGATATCTCATTAGTTAAAAGGTTTAGAATGAAGAAAGGCAAGACGAATCCCAAAACACTAACCTTGAGAGACTTTAATAGTTGAGTAGCATCATTATGAGACTATTGGAATCATTCCTTGAAGGAGGCCCATCTTACATTTAATACCTAAATCAAAATAAAGTTGGAAAATCTTTTTAATATCCTAAATACAGAGTCTTTTGTCAGCTACGTTGGACCTTTTATTGGGGTATTTTCAAAAATTAAACTTTGTCAAGAACCACCCTTATAATGGGGCAAAAAGGAGGTTAGGAGCATTTATTAGCAAAAAAAGTTAAAACTAATTTGTGTTTACTTTAGTCACATCAATTCAAAAGTAATTGTTACTGTTGATAACTAATTTCCTCTAAGATGAAGAAAGGCATCCATTATAAACACTAAAACCACATATACTTTGAGCTACAAGCCAAAAGAAAGAATAATCATTTTGTCTAAAATGAAAAAGGAAAGAAGAAAGACAAAAAAGAGACGTAGGAAAGAAGAGGAAAAATCAGTAAGTGTGAAATGAAAAATGAAAAGTGTGCTTGACATAGACAAGGTGATTAAGTTCAAAGCCTTAAAACTTAAAAGGACAAGGGGCATAAAAACCCATTCTTGAATTAAGACCCACATTTCAAAAAAAAAAAAAGGCCCTAAAAACACAATCAAAGCAATTAAGCTTAAAAGAAGCCGAGGTAAATACCAAAGTTTCCCTCCCTCTAAAAATTATGATCCTTAAAGAAATTGCAATTGACACATGGCTTATGGCTCACCCACAATTCTACCCTTCCTTCTGATTAAAGGAGATAACTTATCCTTGGTAAAAGTTACATTTAAAATTAGGGCAAACATAATTTTAGTTTTACCTATAAGGTTCTTGACTTGTAAACTTAGGTTAAAGAGTAATTCTTTTGTAAAAAGCCATTTCAGTAATATCCATTTTGAAACCGAAGACCAAAAGCCTTTATTACATTACAGTCTAAAAATACTTAACAGATTGATTAAAAGGGTATTACTTACAAGGTGGGCCATAATTTTTGTAATTGAAGTAAAAAGAGAGGAGTTTAAGTCAAGTGCATGAGGAAGTCATTTTAAACTAAACCTAACTTTAATAAGATATCTTTTGATAAGAAGAAATTTGTAGAAGTCATGGAGAGTTATTTGTCCCTGAAGGAAAGAAAGAGTTCTCTTAGACCAAGGTGGCCTGAAAGATTAAGTTCTTATGTCGCTACAAAGCCTACACACTACTGAGAGAATCTAAACTTGTTACCAAGTTGAAAAATTGGAATAAATTCAATTCTTTCTCATTTTAATGCTTTGGATAAGAATCATTGTTTCTTTTGAAAGCCGTATTCTCCATAGTCAACCCTAGTAATAAGCTTCTATCATTACCCCGACAACAATTGTTTTAAATGAGTTCACTTCCTGTTATCTAAAGTTTAGAGATCTACTCCTATATAAAAATCTCTCCCAAGTTGGCCTTAAAGGCCAAAATCATCCCCTTTGACATGATTGCCCTCATGGCTGATGTTACCAACCTCTCTTTCTATATAGGGACTTTATCCCTAGTATTTAATCCATCTTTCATGATTGTCAATCAACAATTCTGTCTTTTCAAGAATTTTTACATAAACTCCTTTTGCTTTGGTCCCTATGGATCGTTTGCTCTTTAGAGTACTATCCATGTAGTAAAAACATCAGATCGCATGCTCTTCGAGCACTATCCTGACCTTGAAACTCTTGGATTGCATGCTCTTGGAAAGCTATCTTGACCTTGAAATTGTCGAATCAAATGCTATCAAAGCATTAGCTTGACTTAAGTTAAAACCCCTAGATCGCATACTTTTAGAGCACTATCCTAAGCTAAACTTTTGGATCATATGCTCTCGGAGTGCTATCTTGAAACTCTTGGATTGCATGCTCTTCGAGCGCTATCTTGACCCAGGTTGAAACTTTCAGATCACATGCTCTTGGTATGTTATCTTGACCTAAGTTGAGACTCTTAGATTACATGCTCTCGAAGCGCTATATTAACCCAAGTTGAAACTCTCAGATCGCATACTCTAAGACCACTATCTTAACTTAAGTTGAAACTTTCGGATTGCATGCTCTCAGAGTGCTATCTTGATTTCTTATCACTCTTTATAAACTTGCCTAAGTTAGTCAACCTAGAAAGGCATGACCAGGTTCCTCAAATTGATTCTAGCTTAGGGTTGCTAGTCCCTTAGAGACGCTCTCGTTTGGGTTAGTATGCTTAGAAGGGTACAACTAGATTCCCTAAATCAATTCTAACTTAGGACCTTAACTAACTCAAAGAGCGCTTACTCGTTTAAGCACAATTAGGCTTCAATTCCTCTTATAGTCTTAGAATGTCATCTCTCTCTCCAAAAAATAAGAAATTTAGAAAAATACAAAAAAAAAAGATATAAAAAAAGATAAAAAAACTAAGAAATTCAGAAAAAATTACAAAAATATAAAATTTAGAAAAGTACAAAAAAATAGAAGATTTAGAACAAAATAAATCTTTTAGATAATTTAGTAGAATATAATAAAATAAAGGAAGGGTCATTGGGTCTAAGCTTAGATTTGAATTTAGCCTAGGTTGACCTAGTCTACATGTGCAATTAATAAGGAAAAACCAGTAGCCCATCTAGGTAAGCACTCAAACTTGATATTACATATGACTTGGAGATCTTGGGTTCAATCCATAAAAGGTATAAAATGTATTTTTTATTTTCCTTTCTTACTTCATCGCCATATCAACGCTAAGTTACAGGCTACATTATCATCATATCATTTACCAACTCACTTTAATTGTGGTAGGCATACTCCTATGAGCGTTGGACATACTCTGACACACTCCTACATACACAACTTTGTATTTAGTATCACATATTATCCAGGTTTGCCTAAATCAAACATGGAAAAAAATCATGTTGCATTTAATATTTTTCATCCTTAACTCGACCATAATACCTATAAATAGGGGATTTCATTTTACTACAAACCATTAACTTATCACTTACATTCACTTAAATTCATTCGCAATGCCACTCTCTCTCTACACGACCCCCTTTTTCCCTCTCTAGGATTCGAGCTAGGATAAGTTGTTATAGAAACTCCTTACGGCGAAAGCTTTCTAACTTGACCTGACCGCTCCAGCGCCCAGCTCCAACCCATGCGAACTTTAGCTTAGTCTGGCTCTCATTTAATTTTGATTTATGTTTTGTTCTCCATATTTTGTATTTTTTATATCGTAGTTTTTCTTTTTCTTTTTTTTTTTTATTGTTGTTGTTGTTGTTGTTATGATTGTATTCTATTTGCAATTGTAAAAAGAAAAAAAAAAGAAAAAGAAAAGAAAGAGGAAAAGAAAGAAAGAGAAAAAGGATAACGAGGTGTAGTTTATTTATTTATAGAACAACAAATAAATAAATAAAATAATCATAAAAATAAATAATAGAAACAAAAAAAAATTTCACTTAGAAAAAATCCTTTAAAATAAATAAACTCTTCTCAGATTTAGGGTTTCTTGTAGAATTTTTTTTTCTTTTAGACATGTTTTCTATGATTCAAATATCTTTTGTATGATTAGACATCTTTTTCATGATTTAGGTTTCTTTTTTATATATATATATATATTTAGGCATCTTTTCAATGGTTTATGCTTCTTTTTTATAATTAGGCTTCTTTTCTAAGGTTTACGTATCTTTTCTATAGTTAGGCATGTTAGCCATGGTAATTACATATTTCATGAAAGGTTGCATTTAGATCCTTTAGGATTTTTTAGAAAAGTTTCATCACCTAGAATTTTTTTTCCAAATAAATAAAAGTAAATGGACCTATTTTTTTTTTTCAAAAATTAGGATATTGTAGAATTTTCCTAAAAATAAAATCACTAAATTAGGATCTTTTTCTCTTAGGTGTTTTTCTTAAATAAAATGAAATGGCTAAGAGTATAGACCCCTCTTTTTTGCCATTTTATTAGTTTTATTGAGCCAAGAAAATAAAAAAAATGAAAATTGAAAAAATAATAATAATGAAGTGATAAGTCATATCTAATCTAATCGTATTGAGTTAAGTCGTAACAAGTCTAGTTGTAGCAAGCCTACTTAAGTAAAGTCATTAGGATCGAATTAGATAATGATGAGTGCTTAATTTAATAAATTTTAAAATCGTTGAAGGATCGGGTTTTATTAAAATTTTTGGTCCAATCCAATATAAAATGGATTTTTTATTTAATTTATATTGGGCTAGAATAGACTTAGAGTTTATTAAGTGGATTATTAGGCTAAATCAAATTGGGTCGAATCAAGCCCGGAAAAAAGAAAACCTAAATTAAAATAGAGTTTCTAGAAGCTAGGTCAAATCTCCAAAAAATCATTATCAAATCTTCTGTATCTGAGATACGAAAGATTCAATTATAGGTTTATAAATAGTAAGTCGGTGGTGATGTTTGACACATTTTTTTTTCAATTACACACCCCCATAATTCGTCTACTGACTACGCCATCCTCTTATGATCACTTTGCACTAAATCACTGCATACTATCTCCTTACAATCACTTCATCATCCTTCATACACTAATCATGCCAAGCAGTACTCTTATTAACTCACACAAATACACACTACACCCTTAGCTAATGTACGTTATAGCCTCAATGCATATGACAAGCATAGCATGCCACAGCCCTTACGCACACGACAAGCATACGACTATGCACCCATACAAGCTTGGACATGCCACAGCTAACATGACTCACAACTACACGTCCACACACCCATATGCCAATTAACATGCACTGACTTTATAGTAGCCCCTTCGACATACACATGCACACTATTGTCAATAGCCTCCATGCACTCAACAAGCTCACTTGGTCATACACTCCACAACTACCCTTCATTCACTTGACTAACACATCCCGACACAGCTCATTGACCCTTAATCAATCGTACATACTCAGTTATTGCTCTCACTTGATACACTTACCAAGTAATTACTGTCACATACATATGCGCGATTTGTTTAGACCTATGATTCGAACACTGTCCACACACATACATTGATGTACAATCACTTGATTGGTCTGACACACATACTCGTTTGATCTTTGTTGCACGTTGTCTATTATTGTACATGCATGATTGCTATTATGTGCAATCACGACCAGATTTCATTGCTGATGAACATAACACTACACACATATGAGCAATTCCCCACCAGGCACATGAGCGTAGTCTAGATGATCAATATTTTATAAAAAAGAACTATATTGGTTTAATTCTAACTAATGAGTATATAGGCACCTTTGGGGTAGCCATATAAAAAATAAAAAAAATAAACTTCCTTCCTTTTTTTGAAAAAATTCGTAATAAAAAATAACTAAAAATCATTTTAGTTATATTTTTGCAAGTTTGTACATATTTTAGTATTTTTAGGAAAAATATAAAAGTAAAGCTTGTGAATTAGTTTTTTTTTTTTTATTTTACACGGTAACTTAGTCTTAATATGTTAGCCCTTGAATCTAGTTATTTTCTATTTATTTTTCAAAAAAATTATTTTTTAAGAGAATTCACGGATCAGTGGCCTCTTACTTGGAAATCCTAATTTCATTTTTTTATCAATTAAGGCAACTCTAATATTTTAAAACATTTTTTAAAGAAAAAATTTTTCTTAATTTAATGTCGAGTAATTTATATTAAGTAGGTTTAGCTTAATATGGATTAAATTAAGGAAAACAAAATAGGGCTTGACAAAATTGGTAACTCCATTAGGGAAGCTTAGTGGGCTAGCCATATAAAAATAAAAAAATTAATTGTTAGGGTTTTCTATTTTTTTTTCTTTTATTGTATCATTCTTGTACTAACTGGTGTTCTAGTGATGCGGGCCTTAAGAAAAACTCGGCCTAATGAGCTTATATTTAGGGATTTGGGGGGTTTATTTTGATAATCACTTACATCCTTAGATGTCGTCGGACCTAAGTTACCTTAGGAACTTAGGACGGGTCGCTATTGTATAACACTTAGGTCGTTGGGTCTTTGCCCACACTTGATAGTGATAGGCAAACCCACTCAGGCTTTGATCGAGCTTACTTAGGCTTCGATGTAGCCTACTAAGTCTTTCTCCAAAAAGTTTTGGAGCTACAGAGCTTGAGACTCGTAGACTCTACCGTTTTGCATTATGTTTTTTTTTTTGAAAAAAGGGTAATTATTTCTAAATTATAGGAAAATCTTAACTAATCTATGGTCAGTTCGGTGTTCTTTTTCAAAAAAGGGGAAATAAAAAATTAGTAACCCTTATATATAAGGATTCATGAGCTTTATTTCTTTTTAAATCTTATTTTGAATATATTTATATATAAGGGTACTTTCCTACCGCGGGTTCATAATAATTCTTATAATTTATTAATTACTACCCCCTATTGCATTATATACGTGTGTAACATATTACATTTTTTATTTGATTTTATTTTGGCTATTGCTTATTTCTATATAATTATTTTTTATTTCTTGTCTTATATGTATTTAGTTTTTATTATCCCTTAGTGAGTGAAAGGCTGTATAATTTAAAAAAAAAAATCTGAAATTTGTTTTTAAAAAAGCTACAAAATTATTAATGTCATATCTAGCTTCATTGTAAATTTATTAGCTTCATTGTAAATAATTGCATTATTTCATGTTTTATAAAATATAGATATGAGGAGTTAAGGTAGTGTCAATCGTAAGCCTATCCATGAGGTATAGTTGGATGAGTATTCTTTCCCTAAGGCTATCTTGAAAGACTAGTTGAATTAGTTTCTACCCACTAAGCAAGATCACATTCATAGGAAAATCGAGCCAGTCATATCCCTCATGCGGTTTAGCTTCATTGGCCTTTAATTTAAGCCTTTATCCATTACTGGGATCTAGAATCTGTAGCTTTTAAGTTTGGCTCACATGTGTTGGCACCCACTTTAGAAGAATAATCGTAGTTACTTAGTGCCCTGCCTCTCCAAGTAGGCATAACGGTCCCAAATCTCAGAGTCCAGCTCGAGAAAGCCTTCATGACAGTGTTGGGAGTAAAAAAGGTAGCCCTAGTGCCATTCTTATCTTTAGAGGGCAAAAAGTGTCTTAGTATCTTAAGGTTAGTAGAATGATTTTCAAGCCTAGACGCTTATTAGAAACATCGTCAGATCTTTTGTGCAGGATATGAATTGTAGGCCAAAAAGAAGGTATACGCCTTTATTATAGTAGTATTCAGGACAATGCTATTTCCCGTCAGATATGGTCAGGTCCATTATAGGGTAATTGAGCTAGTAACCCAATTCTTAGCTAGTAAATCCCATATACTGGTGCTATTGCTAGAGCAATTCAAGATACTCACCTACTTGAGAAAGTAGGCACATAGGTATTTCACGACTAACCCTACAGTCCTTATCGTATGGTTTCTTAGTCATACATAGGGGTATGGAGGGAATCTTATTAAAGAGTCCTTGACTGAAAATATGAATTTGTTAGATGACTATGCCCATCACCTTAAGGTACTAGAAGAAGCTCAGTTTAAAGGATAAGTATTAGTCATAAGCAAGATGCAACTAATAGATTTTATGTAGATAGCTAGGTAGAGTAACTGCACTTGGGCCATCTTAGGGTAAGTTGATTATGCAGGGGTCCCTTTCATTGGCATTATAGGCTATACAGGGTACTTCCCAACTTGTGTCACTAGATAGCTGGGTCCCCTTCAAGAGATAGCATACAAAGACTCCTTGGACAACGTCACATTGAGTTATCAAGATCCTTGTTTACCCACGGCTACTTTGACTCAATGATTGGCAGAATTCGTGAAGTTTTGGGAATGGAAGGAAGTTAAGAAAATAGTCAATGTTGAAACTTTGAGGGGCAAAGTCAGAGAATACTGAGCCACTAAGCAGTTTATCTATGATTAGTTAGAGAAGACTGGAAAGATACAGTATGAAGCTCCAAACATATTTAGATACAAGTTAGAGCCAGAATATCTTTCACCTACTGAGATACCATACGGGCTAGAGTTGAAGCCCAATTCTAAGAATGCAAAAGAATCATTGAAGAGTTAAAGAAGGAGAATAAGAGATTGCTGAAGGAAAATCAACTCTTGAGGAGTAAGATTTGAGAAAGAGATGTTACAGTTGGAAAGCTGATAAGAGAAGTCGATTAAGCTTATCCTAGCTAGATCCGTCGACTTTTATAAATATAGGATTTGATTTTTTTTTTCTTTTGTTGAGCCTAGTTTTTCACCCTTATGGTTCTTTTATAAAATGGGCCTTCTTTAAATGGATCAATACTAAAACCTACCTGTTTAATACCGATCCTCAACTAGGGTTTAAAGAAAACCATTTTTTCAATTTGAAGAGGTATTAGAGTTGCTACTCGACTGAAGTCGAGAAAAAAAGTTAAGTTATAATCAATTGGGTGGATTGGTTATAACTTAGTTATCGGTTAATTGATTAAAAAACCAATTTATAAAAGTGGTTTTTTGAAAACTAGAGATTTAGATCCGGGGGCTAATTTATTAAACCTTAAACGAGTGCCACTTTTTAACTTCCGAATTTAACTTCACTTTTCAAATATATTCTTTTTCAATTTTTTAAATGACTAATCATATTGCATGAAACTAAAATTAATCAATTTATACAAATATCTAAAAATGTAAATAGTAAAACTTTCCATAGTTTAAGTCACCCCATATTTGCATATGGGTGCTTACGTACCTGCTATTTGGAATCAGATTTCTATAGTTTTTTCACAAAAAATATAGTAGGTTGATTAATTTTAATTTTTGAAAAACATCCGGGTTTACATTTTTACCCATTTTGATTTATTTGGTGAAATTTCCTAAATGGTCCTAAATTGGATTTATTTTGGAAATTCTAAAGGGTCCTAATTTTGGAAAAAGAATCCATTTATTTGGAAAAAAATTGATTTTTCTAAGTTGTTAAATAACTTTACCATTTATTTTTTATTCTTATTATTTTTATTACTAATATTTTTGCTTTCTATTTTACTGAACTAAAAAATAAATAAATAAGTAAACTACATTTCATTTTCTCTTTTTTTTTCTTTTCTTTTTACTTCTATTTCTTTTTTATTTCTTTTTTGATTTATTTAAATAATAACAGTGAAAAATAAATAAATTAACTAATAACATAAAAGGAAAAGAAATTAAAGAAAACCAAAAAAGGAAAACAAGAAACCAAAACAATAATGGAAAGAGCTGGACCAAATGACGATGTAGGTCAGTGGATACGGATAAGGGTCTAGTCGAGTCTAGATCGGGTCAGATCTGGAGCACGGGTCTCGGATCGGGTCAAATGCAACAATTACTTATGGACGCGCCTAAGCAACAAATTGAGCGAGAAAAGCCACTTTTGTGGCTAATATATTAGAAATTGACGATTTTCCCAAGTGCTACCGCCTAAGGTGGTGGCTTGTTGGTGCTTGGTGCTTGGGTGGTAGTTAAATGGAGTGGCGGTGATGTATGGGGTCGTAATAGTATGTTTGGGATGGTGTTCATAATGAGAGAGAGAGGGAGATTGGGGGATGCAGTGGTATTATAGGTATCTTCTTGGTGGTGCATAAGAGGGTTGTGGCTAGCTGAGGTGTAGTGTTGGGCGGTCGGAGATGGCGAGAGAGATAGAGAGAGTTGGATCAAGAGTGTAAGGGAGAAATTTGTCCTAGAGAGAGAGTGGGGGATAGGGTTTAATTGGTGAAAGAGCAAGGGTGTCTGCCTTTTGTGTATGTAGGTTAGGGGCATTGGAGGTTGAGAGGGTAGAGTTGGTTTAGGTAGCCACTACAAGGTTGGGTTAATCATCCATGGAATAGGGTCACAGGTTGTGGTGGTTAAGAGAGAGGATTGGGTTGGTATGGGGTTCGATGGTGGCTAAGTTGAGAGAAGGAGAGAGAGAGCGTAACAATAGATTTAGCTAAGAGAAGGCTCGAGTTTCCTAGGTCAGAGAGAGAACGGGTTGGGGAAGAGAGAAAGAGGGTCCAAGAGAGAGAGCTCAATAGGGAGGGAGAGGCGCCAAGAGAGAGAGATAGAGTATAGGTTTGCTTGAAAAATCTGAGAGAGAGAGCCTTTATGAATGTGTTTTTGTTTTTTCTTTTTCTTTTCAATGGACCCCCTTTAATTCTGTGTATGTGTGTATTGTGTTTTTTTTTTTTTTTTAGAAAATGAGTTCCCTCTACTGTTCTATGTATGTACAAATGGACTTTTTTTGAAAAACAAATCCCCTTCTCTTGTTTCCAATGTCCCTCCCCTTTTTTAATTGTTTATTTGTTCATTTAAAGAGAAAGTGAAGGGAAGAAAATGAGGGGAAGGAAAATTTGTTGTCATGGTCAATCATAAAGCGTTATGTGTCGCAATTAGACACATGGCCTAATGATGGCATGACATGTGGCCATGCGTGGAGTTTAAGAAGGAAAAAAGATAAAAAATAATAAAAAATAATCATCATGCCTCCAGTAAATCTCAAACCCTTGACCTTAAACCAAACCTTAATGCCATGTTTATAAACTTATCCATTAGGTCATTAGCTTGTGTCTTGTCCATATGTGTGATTAAATTGTACATATGAACTAGGTTAGCTCGGGCTAGATTCAAATCTAAGTTCAAGTCCAATAGTCCCTTAAAAAAATCTATTCTATGTAAACTAAAAAAAGATTATTTTCTAAATCCTTGATTTTTTAATTTTTTTTATTTTTTTGCGACTTTTCAAAATTTTCCAAACTTTTCTACTTTTTAAATATTTTTTCCAAATTTCTTATTTTTTTTGAGTCTTTTCCTATTTTTTGGTATTTTCCCAAACTTCATATTTTTGGGTTTTCTTATTTTTCTATTTTTTTTCATTTTTTCCTAAATCTCTTATTTTTGGGGTTTTCTTTGATTTCATTTTATTTTTTGAATTTTTTCTAATTTAGGACCTTATAACCTAATCTGAAAAATAAAAAAGGAGGAAAAAATTAGGTGTCTACATCTTCTTTTTAGAAAGATTAGTTAGGAGTTTATTTCTTTTTCTCTTAGTTCATTGTATAGGTTGGATGTTGTGATTATTAATAAATTTGCAGCTTTATGAAAACCTTTATTGATTATGCAGTCTTTTGCTCATTTTTTTTCTTGATAGTTGCCTTATAGATAAAAAAGAAGGGAAAAAAATGAAAAAATCATAAAAAATAAAAGAAAAAAAAAGTAATAAGAAATGGAAAAAAGAAAAAAAGAGGAAAACAAAAAGATTTTTTAGTTCACAAAAATGTCTAAAACTTGAATTTTTGTTTAGGATTTTGAAGATAGTACCTAAGCGAGCAAGCTTAGCTAGAGGCTTGATATTCACTTGTTCCAAAGCAAGAATGTCAACTCAAGGCACTGACAAGTCAGTCAAGCCAAACCCGACTCAAGAGTTGCAACCTTAAAAGAAAACATGAACAACATGGTTGAACAAATTCAAGCTCTCATTCGAGCTATTGGAAATGATAGATAAGGTTCTCAAGTCAACCCAAATCAAAATGTAGAAGTGACCCTTCCCCCTAAATTGGAAGATACATAATTGGTTCCTAATGCTGAGATATGGAGGAAAGAGATTAAGGAAAAACACCGAGAGATGGAAAGGAAGTTTATGCAGAAGTTGATCAAAAAAATGAAAACCCTAGAAATGGTTAATGGGCTTGAGAAAATGGGGATGATCAATTTACTAATGTATGAAGGCGACGATTTCCTGGAAAAATTTAAGGTGTTGGAATTTGAGAAATAAAATGGGACTTGCTGCTTGAATCTCCATACTAGATTGTACATTAGAAAGATGGGAGAATATACGAAGTATGATAATGTGATGATCTAAACCTTTTAAGATAGCTTGAATGGGCTTGCTTTAACTTAGTATGCCTAATTGAACTTGAATGAGATAGATACTTAGGATAAGTTAGCTCGGGCTTTCTATAACCAGTATAAGTTAAATATCGAGGTAGCCCTATCCTTGTAGGATTTGAATAATTTGTGAAAAAAGGCCAATGAAAGCTTTAAGAAGTATGCCTAGAGATGGAAGGGCATGGCAGCTAAGGTGACTCTACCCTTAATAGAGAAGGATCTGACTTTTGCCTTCATCAATACTCTTGGAAGCCCATACTACCAACATTTGGTAAGATAACTTGCCTCTAATTTTGCAAAAATTGTAGCCTTAGGTATTGAATCGAAGAAGCTATTGCTACTGGAAGGCTTCCCAATCTTAAAGCAATTGAGAAGAAGATGCCTCCTACGAGATTTTCCAACAAAGTTAAGGAAGCTATTGTAAGTGTTGTCAACACTGGCAACCTTATTAGATTGACAGCCCCGGTAGCTATGAAAGGAGGATATAATCCCCTGCCAAATCCAAATCAGAATAACCACCCACAAAAGAGACAGTTTACTCATATGCCCATTCCTTTAAGTCAGGTTCTTGTACGATTGAGGAAGGAGAATCTCCTGACAGTTGAAATACCGAAGGAGGGATAAAGACTAAGTGACTATAAGCCAAACCTCTATTGCGACTAACCAATCACTTTAGATAACTTATCAATTGAGAGTTAGAATCATTTATCAATTGATAACTTATCAAAATCTAGTAATAAGACATTTTTCTTATCACCCCTTCACTTATACTATATATGGATATTTTTCACAAGATTTTACATGCTTAACTTCATTAAATGAGACAAGACTATTCTATAACCCTAAAGGACATTAAATGGCAGATTTGAACAAGGAGAAAAGGGGGGCCATACTCTTGTTTTTCAATCATCCATCACTTTCTCTTACATACCACTATTCACTCCTTAATGTTTACATCATCAATAGTTGCAATTGTTGACTTTGTGTAAGCTATAAGACAATCAGTTAAAGCTTCTTGTATACACTTCTTTTGTCATTAAAAAATATGCCACTCTCTCCCTCTTTCACTCCCATTTTCACTTTCTTTTCTCTTAGTTTAAACACAAATCAAAAGAAGAAATCCGGCTCCACAAAATCCCAACATTGCCGCCACCATTTTCGCTTCCATACTCACGGCACCAAGCTTTATTTTGTGCCCTCTATTTGTCAACTTCAAAAACCACTTTTAGGAACTTTAAAAAATCCTCAAAGCTCCACTTCAAAGATCAAGACTCTAGTTCCAAAGGAGCTTGCAAGAAGGAGGAAAAACAAGGAACATAAAGGGTGCTTAGTTGCATAACCACCATTTCTACATTTTTAGGATGAGTAAGTTGTTTCTTTGTGTTAGTGGTTAGTGTTACATGTTAGGGGACTATGTTTTCATGAAGATATTAGTATGATCATAAGATGATAAAATAGCCAGACCATCTTAAGAAGTAAGCTTGTGAACCCTTTTACATGAAAGTTGAATTATGAGCATGCTAAGTTGGTGTTATGTAAAGATATATGTTTAACACTTACAATGGAAGATTTTAAGTTAAGAAAATCATGAATTGGATACATGAATGAGGAGACATCATGCAAGACGTAGAGTACATGTGAGCCATTTAGATGTTATTTCCATTTCTATTAAGTTAAAGTGCTCAAACCTAGCCTTACGTAAAGGAAAATCCATTCATGAAGCTTTTATAAAGAAATCAACTTTGTATGACATGAGCTATGATATGGAAGTTGTAATAAGTGTAAGATCTCCTATTTCCTTATGTGAAGCATGGGTTAAAGAATTATCTTACGGAAGAAAATTTATGTTAAGATTTGGATACAAGTAGTTTAAGTACAAGATCTAACACCTAAACTCGAGGAAATGATGAAACAAGTTGAAAGACCAAGTGAGAACCCCTTGGAATCATCACAACTAGATCTAGAACATGAGTAAGAGACACTTAAAAATATGATAAAAGTAAATGAACAAAGTGAAAAGATCAACTAAAGTAAGTATAGTAAGTATATAAAGCTTAAAACTCAAAACCGAGCCTAAAACTCTCAAAACAAGTTAGGCCTACCAAAGTTACCAACTTTCAAAACGAGCCTAGAACTCTAAGTTGGGCCTTCAATAAAATTCTGACCAGCACTTTAAAACATTAAGAGAGGTTGTTTTGAAGTCCATAAGAAATCCATCTAAGGCTCCATAAGCCTACCAAAGTTACTAACTTTAGTTTGAACCAAAAGCAAGCCCATTTGACAACTTAAGCCTACGAAAGGGCTCATGAAGTGGTTGTTAGCCTTAGGAGTATAAATCAAAGTTATAAATCTGATCTCAAGGAGTATTTTGAGCTCAGGATAAAATCTTAAGATCAAGCCCAAAGGATTTCTCAGGTTATCAAAAAGCCCATTTACCAAACATGGCCTAAAAGTACTCCAAAACATGAGGATCGCTAATATTTTGACCTATGGACAGTTTTGTGTGCCTCATCACGAAAATATAACCTCACCACATTAAAGTATACTAAAAAACGATGAAGATTGACTATAAGATCATAAAAATTGGATTTAAAACGAGAAAGTTATACGCGATTGAACTTTTAAGTAAAACCGAGAAAAAATTATGAAACCAAGTCAAAGTATAACTTAAAGGGTTTTAGCTTAGTTTTCTAGGTTTTATTTCAAATCCTTATAGCATCGTATTTGCGATGTTCAGGGGACCCGGCTTTTGAAGACGACTTATCCTGGATTATTTTTATTGATCTACATGGCTAAGTGAGTAAATTCCCAATGACTTTTACTTGATTTTGCTTGTAGAATAAATGCACCTAAACTTATATATATAAATTTGGATACTTGTGGGATATGGGGAAACGCATGTGTTTGAATTTGTGGTTGAATGCGATGACTTGTTAATTATATATAATAATGGGAATTGTTTGTAATAATATATACATGCGAATTGTATGGAATGAAATTGTCTGATCACCTTGAAAATCATGTATTCCCCATATTGCATACGGATAACACCGATTATTGCGTCACGCAGAAGATGGGAAGGGACTCACAGGAGGACATGCCTCCTGTAGGATTGGGTACTAGCTATGTCATTATATATATTGAGTCTCTGTCCTAAGCTGATGGCTTACTAGGCGTCGGGAGATGCTAACTGTCGACGAGGGGCCGAGTCTTATGACTTCTGCTTAAGGCTTGTGTTTGTTGATTGCGGAGGCCACCACACCGCTAGACTTAGGATTTTGAAAATATGATTTACTATTTGGTAATGAAAGTATATATATGTTTATATATACATAGTTTTGTTTTGACTTAAGCACAATCGTGCTAATGAATTAAAACCCAAGGTCTTAAACCCGAATTTTGGTTTAGGTTAGTTAATTATCTCCAAACCTCGACTATAGGGGGCGTAATTTTGAGTCGTATGCAGTTCTTAGGTCACTACATGAGTTGTATGGCATACTGATTGTTCATGCATTCATATGATTGTGCATCTAATAAATTTCTATCATGCGGTATTATGAGGGTAATTATCTCACTAAGCATAAGCTTATACCCCAATAGTTCTTTACCTTGCAGGTTGATCGATAGTTGGGAATAGGATAGGAATCGAATGCAGAGTATTACCATTGAATCAGTATGATGAAAAGCTTATGTAGTTAATTCGGAATGCTCCGAAAAATTACTAATGTCTCAATTAAGTTTAGTTTCTTTAGTAAGTTTAGAATTTTTAAGAATTGTCTATCTTATTTCACTATTTTCATAGGGGATACCGATTCTCTACGGTTCTGAGGAACTGTAGAAAAATGAATATCCATAATTATTTATATTATATAATGAGTCAATAGACTAAAATTGAAAAATTTAGTAAATAACTATTTAGAGTCTTGCAATATTTGGCTTACAAGGCAATTTTCTTATCATGGGTTCACACGTGATATGGAAATTTTAGGTAATACTACTAGGCCCCTCCTAGGGTCGCTACATAATGGGTCTCCATTGAATGTGTATCCATTGGCGACATTGAATTTGTTTGGAGTAGATTCAGTTGAGATAAAGCATAGTTCGATTTTAGTAAGGGCTTTTGATAGATAAAAGAGGGAGATAGTTGGAGAAATTGGGCTACAAGTCGAGATCGGTCCATAAATGTCTACTATTCCATTTTAAGTCTTGGATATATCGTGAACTTTCAATCTTCTATTGGAGAGGCCGTGGATTCACTCAACAAGGGTAATTCTGTCTAGTTTACATAAAAAGGTGAAATTCATAGTCGAGGGGCAGCTAGTTACTATTCTTGGGGAACAAGATTACGAGATTTACAAAGAGATGACTATTCTGTATGTTAGGGGTGAAGAATTGGAGGAACCAGGTTATAGATTTTTAATGAAGTCAATACGATTGAAGTGTCAAGACAGGGGCTACGGGGTTGCTCGGAACAGTTTGAGTGGCAGATTGGGACGTTTAGGCTTGGATATGAGCCCACTGAAGAAAAGATCCAAGAAATGAAGGCCAAAACCAGAGGTAAGAGAGGAGCTTAGTTGTACTATGCTCATATGGATTTTTTGGACATCTGTCAGACATTCCCAATATCGGCTGGTGTTCAAGAATCCAAAGTAGCCAGTTTATCAAAGGCTTTGGCTTAACAATGCAGCATCAATCCAGACAAGGAGAAAGATATTCGTATCCTAATTTCCTTATGCAACTGGTTTTCCATTCCTGTTAATAAGTCCCTTTAGAAAAATCAATATTAGATCAATTAGGCGTATTCGATTTCATAATTAGTTCAATTAGTTATGCCCTCTTCTTCCAGACAATTTAAATTCATTCAATAAAATTAGTTCCTTTCTTTTTATCAATTCTTCTTTGTTAGTTATTCGTTACTGGATAAAAATGATGAACATAATGGATATCTCGTACCTGTCAATGATGAGAGTACCAATATCACCTTTGGCCATGCTGGGTCAGACGTTAGAGATGATATTGAGACTCTAAGCAAAATACAAGAAAGTTGGCGTTGATTTGAATAGGTAGGGTGATTATTGATGAACCAATAGTTATGATCAATTTGGGGACAGGAGAGAATCTACGAAACTTGGAAATTGGTGGTAATTTAGTAGATGATAAAAAATAGGAGAGTTACAATTTGTTATCGAAATACTTAGACGTATTTGCTTGGTCCTATGAGGATATGCCCTATTTGGATTCATCCATCATAGTTCATAAGTTACCAACAAGAGAAGATATTAAACCAAAAAGGTGCAAGCTTAGGTAGTTTAAGTCAGATATACTCCTTAAAATAAAAGAAGAATTGAATAAAGTACTAGAAGTTGGGTTTATAGAAGTATCGAATTACCCTGAATGGGTAGCTAATGTTATCACGACTCAATAGTATCATTATCGTGGTAGGCCGCCGTGTACCGTATAAAAGTCTACTATTAACCCCCTTGCTGATCATAGGCCTTTCATATGATACACAAGGCTCTTTCTACTACACATTACCATTAGGCCTATAGACAAGTAATATAAAGTAATTTAACTAAAATTACTTCTATGGTATAAATTAACTAATCATGTGGGCTCGTGAGACCCACACCAAAAGAATATTACAAATGGATGCAGTTCATAAGGGAGTTGCATTAGAGATTTTAATCTATGTTATGAACAAAAATGTAAAAGTAACTAGATATCCACAAATCTATTACAAAATATCCTCTTCACTCTCTAATCGCTTTAACTCATCCCGATATGAGACTTACCACAGGCATGCCTCGGCCCAGATTAGAGAAAAGGTTTTCCTGCAACAACAAAAATCTATCAGGGTGTAAGCTTAAGCTTACTGAGATAAATACCCTCATTAGTACCATATGGTAGAAATTTATTAGATGCACAATTATATGAATGCATAAACAATTAGTATACCAAACAACGCATGTAGTGACTTAGAAACTGCATACGACTCAGAATTACGTCCTCTGTAGTTGGGCTTTAGAGATAATTAACCGACTTAAACCAAAATTCGGGTTCTAGACCTTGGGTTTTATTTCATTTGCACTATTGTGCTTAAGCTAAAATAAAACTATGTATATATATGTATATACTTCTTTTATCAAATAACAAATCATATTTTTAAAATCTTAAGTCTAGTAGTATGGTGGCCTCCGCAATCCACAAACATATACCCTAAGCAGAAGATATAAGACTCAGCCCCTCATCGACGATTGGTATCTCCTATCGCCTAGTAAGGCCATTAGCTTAGGATAGAGACTCAATATATATGATGACATAGCTAGTGTCCAATCTTGCAGGAGGTCCGTCCTCCTATGAGTCCCTTCCCATCTTCTGCGTGAAGTAGTAGTTGGTGTTATCCGTTTGTAATATGGGAAATACATGATTCATTTTAATTTCTTAATTATATAAGTGATTAACTCGATTTTCAAGGTAATCAAATAATTTCATTCCATACAATTTGCATGTATAAATTAGCATAAAAAATTCCCATTATTATATATAATTAATGAGCGATTGCATTCATCCACAAATTCATATACATGCATTTCCCATATCCCACAAGCATCCAAATTTATATATGTAAGTTTAGGTGTATCTATTCTACAAGCAAAATGAAGTCAAGAGTCATTGGGAATTTACTCACTTCGCCATGCGGTTAATTAAAGTAGTTTGGAGGCAAATTATCTTCGTACGCAGTGTCCCCTGGTCATCGAAATAATATTTATAAGGGATTGAAATAAACTTAGGAAACTAAGTTAAATTCTCTTAAGTTATACTCTTGACTAGTTTTTGTAACTTTTCCCAATTTTTACTTAAAAGTTCAATCGCATATAACTTTTTCATTTTAAATCCAATTTTTATGATCTTATAGTCAGTCTTCATCATTTTCAAGTGTACTTTAATGTGGTGAGGTCATATTTTTGAAATGAGGCGTTCAAATCTGTCCATGGCCAGAATAGTAGCGATCCTCATGTTTTGGAGTGTTTTTGGGCCTTGTTTGGTAAATGGGCTTGTTGGTAACTTAAGAAATCCTTTGGGCTTAGTCTTAAGATTTTATCCTAAGCTTAAAATACTCCTTGAGATTAGATTTACAACTTTGATTTACACTCCTAAGGTTAACAACCACTTCATGGGCTCTTTAGTAGGCTTAAGTTGTCAAATGGGCTTGTTTTTGGTTCAAACTAAAGTTAGTGACTTTGTTGGGCTTATGTAGTCTTAGGTGAATTTTCTATGAGCTTCAAAATAACCTTTCTTAATATTTTAAAGTGCTGGTCAGAATTTTAATGAAGGCCCAACTTAGAGTTCTAGGCTTGTTTGGAGAGTTTTAGGCTCGGTTTTGAGTTTTAGGCTTTGTATACTTGCTATATTTGCTTTAGTTGATTTTTTCACTTTGTTCACTTACTTTTATCATGTTTTTGAGTGTCTTTTACTTATGTTCCAAATTTGATGGTGATGAATCTAAAGGGTTCTTACTTGGTTTTTCTACTTGTTTCATCATTTCCTTAAGTTTAGGTGTTAGATCATACACTTAAACTACTTGTATACAAATCTTAACTTAAATTTTCTTCCGTGGGATGATTCTTTAACTCATGCTTTACACAAAGAAATAGAAGATCTTACACTTATTACAACTTCCATATCATATCTCATGTCACACAAAGTAGGTTTCTTCATAAAACTTCATGTGATGAATTTTTCCTTAAGTCTAGATTTGAGCATGTTTAGCTTAATGGAAATAAAATGAACATCAAAATGACCTTTGAATCCTTACGTCTAGCATGCTCATCTTCCATTCAAGTTCTTGTTTCAATATTTTCTCAACTTAAAATCTTCCATTCAAAGTGTTAAACAAGTATCTTTACAAAACACCATCTTTACAAAACGCCAACTTTAAATGCTCATGTTTCAACTTCATGAAAGGGTTTCGTAAATTTGTTTCTTAGGATAGTCTTTAGTGTTATAACAACTTACAATCATACTCATATCTTTAAGAAATCAAAGTCTCCTAACATGAACACTAACCCACTAATCACAAGAAACACTTACTCGTCATTAAAGAAAAATATGGTGGTTGTGTATAAAGGTTCCACTTAAGCTCTTAACTTTGCTTCCTCCTTTTGTAACCTTTTAGAAACTCGAGTTGTTTGATCCTTTGGAGTGGGGTTTGTGGAAGGTTCTAATAGCTCTAAAAGAGCTTAGATGTTAGAAGAAAATGATACAAGAAAGGGAAATGGAAGTGCCGTGAGTAGGACTTTGAAGTGGCGGCCAAATGAAGGATTTTGTAGGGTAAGGTTGTTTCTTCTTTTATGTTTGTTTCAAGTGAGAGAAATAAGGGAAAGAGTGGTTGGTTGGGAATGAGGGAAATGGGTGTTTAAGATGTCTTGAAATTGTTGTCTTGTAGCTTACACAAAAGTCATCAATTGCAACTATTGATGATGTAAGCATTAAGAAGTGAATAGTGGTGTGTAAGAGAAAGTGATTGATGGTTGAAAGACAAGAGTATGCCCCCCCTCTTCTTCTTGTTGAAACCGGCCATTTAGTATCCTTTGGGGTCATAGAATTGTCTTGTCTCATTTAATGAAGTTAAGCATGTGAAATCTTGTGAAAAATTGTTCATATGTAATATAAGTGAAGGGGTGATAGGGAAAATGTCTTATCACTAGATTTTGATAAGTTATCAATTGATAAATGATTCCAACTTTCAATTGATAAGTCATCTAAGATGATTGGTTGGTCTACTTATTTATATGTAAGGCTTAGACATGAAGATAAGGGCATGGTCTTATCGGAAATTGTTTTAGGGTTTTTATCTTACATTGTTTTGTAATTAATGATTTGATTTTTATAAAATTGTGAAATTTTCTAAAGTTGAATGAAATTATTCAAATTAAATTATCGATTAGTCACTTAAAATTTTCTTAGTTGTTTTAGGGTTTAGGGTCTTAAGTGACTTTAGAGCTCGTAGTTCTTTAAGCTCAGGTTTTATCGATAATTGGTTTTTGAATTGGAGAAATTTAATTCATTTTTAAATATAAACTTAAGTTCTTAGTTTAGTTGATCCTTAGGAATGTTCGAAAAGTACTCTTAATCAAATCATAGGCTTACTAAAAGTAGGGTTTACAAATGTAGTGCTAATGTCGAAGAAAAATGGGAAAGTTAAGGTATGTATGTACTTTCGTGATTTAAACTAGGCGACACCTTAGGATAACTTTCCTTTACCGTAAATTGACGTATTAGTGGACAACATGGTTGGAAATCATCTTTTTTCATTCATGGATGGTTTCTTAAGATATGATCAAATCAAGATGGCAGAAGAAGATAAAATTAAAACCATCTTCGTTTCCACTTGGGGACCATTTTTTTATCGCATGATGCCTTTCAAGTTGAAGAATGCTAGGGTAACTTATCAGCATTCTATGGTAGCCTAGTTTCATGACATGATATACTGAGAAATTGAAGTTTATTTAGATGATATGATTACCAAATTAAGAAGGGTGAAAATCATTTTGAGGTTTTATGTAAACTATTTGAGTGGTTGAGAAAATTTCAACTAAAGCTAAATCTAGAAAAGTGTACCTTTGGAGTAATTTTAGGAAAATTGTTGGGTTTTGTAGTCAGTAGAAAAGAAATCGAAGTGGACCTGGATAAAGTCAAGGCAATCATAAACATGCCTACACCGAAAATTGTAAAAGAAGTTCGGGGACTATTAGGGAGGTTGAATTACATTGCTCGATTTATATCACTGTTAACTGATAAATGTAAGCCATTATTCAAACTTTTGAGGAAGGATATAGCAATAGAATGGGATAAAGAGTATGAGCAAGCATTTTTTGAAATCAAGGAGTATCTCATGAATCCACCAATACTGGTCACTCCTACACCAAGATAGCCATTAATTCTCTACTTGACTATTCTTTTTGAATTGATGGGATGTATGCTGGGGCAGAAAGATGAAACAGGCAAATAAGAGCATCCTATATATTACGTGAGCAAGAAGTTTACAGAAGGTGAACAGAAATACTTATAGGTAGAAAGAATGTGTTGTGCCTTAATGTAGGTAATGCATAGGCTCAGGTAGTACACTCTCTATTACTAAGTAGAGTTATTGATAAAACATGACCTATCGAGGTATTTAGCAAAAAAATCAGCATTGATTAAGAGAATCTCAAAGTAGTAGATGTTGCTCTCTAATTTTAATATCAAATATGTAAGTCAGAGTTCAATCAAAGGGTAGGCAGTAGTCAATCAATTAGAAAAATACTCACTAGAAGATGAAAAGATGATTCAGAAGCTTCGTTTCCTAATGAAAATATGATGGTGACAAATGAAATGAGTGGTAAGAAAATGGAATAGAGAATGTATTTTGATGGAGCAGCCAATGTGTTTGGATTTGGGATAGGAGCAGTATTAGTATCACCTAAGGGTGATCATTTCCCTATAGTAGTAAGGTTAGCATTTCCATATATGAACAACATAGCAGAATATGAGGCCTCCATTTTAGGACTCAAAATAGAGCTAAACATGGGAATACAAATGCTTGAAGTATATGGAGATTCTTCACTTATAATTGTCTAGATTCTAAGAGAATATAAGATGAAAGGCGAGAAGTTAATACTTTATCATGAGCACTTAAGCAAGCTGATTGAAAGATTTCGAGAAATTTCATTCAATTACATTCCGAGAACCTAAAATCAATTTGTTGATGCACTCACCACTTTAGCTTCAATGGTAAAATTCATGAATGGGATAGAAATTTAGCCTATGAAGATTGAAGTAAAGGAAAGGCCAGCTTTTAGTTTTACTGTTGAAGAGAAACAATCGGAAAAGCCTTGGTATTATGATTTCAAAAAGTTACTTCAAATGGGTAAGTTCCCTAATGAAGTTGATAGAAAAGATAGAAAAGCTTTAAGGAGATTGGCTGCTCATTTCTTGTTAAGTGGAGCCATGTTATACAAAAGATCACCTGATACGACATTGCCAAGGTGTGTTGATGAAGAAGAATCTAAGAAATTAATGAGAGAAGTGCATAAAGGAGCCTATGGTCCTTATATGAATGGATACATGTTAGCTAGGAAAATCATGAGGATGAGATATTTTTAGATGATAATGGAATTAGATTGTATCAGGTATGTGAGGAATTATCACCTATGTCAGGTATACGCTAATAAAATCAACTCTCCTACCCAAGAATTGCATGTATTGTTGGCCTTTCTAGATGTGGGGAATAGATATGATTGGACCAATTTCGCTAACTGCTTCAAATGGGCATAGGTTCATTCTAATCGCGATTAATTATTTTACTAAGTGGGTGGAATCAACATCATGTGCTACGGTAACCAAAGGAGTAGCAGTCAGATTGTTGAAAAGAGACATTATTGCAAGATACGGTGCACTCGAGTCTATTATTGCTGACAACAGGTCAAATTTAAACAACAAACTGATGGCTAACATATGCAACCAATTTAAGATTAATAACAAAAAATCAACTCCGTATCGACCTTAGATGAATGGGGCAGTTGAAGCTGCTAATAAGAATATCAAACGAATCATTGAGAAGATGGCGATCACTTATAGAGATTGGCATGAGATGCTTCCCTTTGCTTTCATGCCTTACAGAACCTCAGTTAGAACCTTTATAGGTGCAACACCTTATTCATTGGTATATAGAACTGAAGCAGTACTACTAGTACAAGTAGAAATACTGTTATTCTAGGTATTGGTAGAAATTCAACTCGATGAAGCAGAGTGGGTGAAGAAGTGAATGAAACATTTGAATCTCTTATATGAGAGGAGGCTTACAACGATATGTCATGGTCAGTGTTATCAACAAAGGATGATTCGAGCCTTAAACAAGAAAGTATGCCCGAAATACTTCAAGGAAGGAGACTTGGTATTAAAGAAAGTACTGCTGAATGTAAAAGACCTTAGGGGCAAGTTTGCTTCCAATTATGAAGGCTCTTATGTGGTGAAAAGGGTATTGTCAGGAGGTGCATTAGTGTTGATAGAAATGAATGGCCTAGAATTAAGGGGACTTGTAATTCAGATGCAGTTAAATTATATTATCCATAAAAACTGAGTTCAATTAAGATTCCAATTTTTCTTGAGAGTTGTTTGTAGTTAATCCTTCATTATTTACAAGTAAAGTTGATATCCATGAATGATCTCGAATTCAGATGGTCATTGATAAACAAACATTTCACCAATAAATCCTTGTATACCATATTTCTTAGCCTCATACAACTAAACATAAAACACTTACCAATGAATTTGAGGCGCCAAATAAATTGAAATCGAATGATCTTAATGATTTAATCTTATTTCTTTTGAAAAGTGATTTATTTTTTAGGAATCATAGAGAGGTAGAAATTGAGACTTGACGATGACAAAAGCATAATCACGGCAAGAGCATGGTATAGTTAAGCAAAAGGCTTCAATCATGAAGAAGACCTTATACTAAGAAAGAAAAAAGAAGAAGAAGAAGAAGAAGAAAATAAGAAAAAGAAAAGGAAAAGAAGCAAAGCACAATACCTTAGTGATATTCTGTGATCTGGATGAGTAGATATCGGGAGTCAACATGAGGTATGCCGACTGGTTACTATATGTGAAATTCTCCATTCCTAGGTAAAATGATCTTGAAAGTCCTTGAAAGAGATATTTATGAGAATTGAAAACAAGTTTTGAAATCTTGAAGAGATCTATCCTCTTCAAATCATCCATCAAACCAAAAAAAGTTTTTAAAATCTCGAAGAGATCTACCTTTTTTGGATTATCCACTAAACCAAAACAAGTTTTTGAAATCTTGAAGAGATCTATCCTCTTTAAATCATCCACCAAACCAAAATAAGTTTTTGAAATCTCGAAGAGATCTATCTTCTTTGGATCATCCATCAAACCAAAACAAGTTTTTTGAAATCTCGAAGAGACCCTTAATCCTTTGGCCTTATCCTTCCAAGATAGGCTCCCCTTAAAATTTTTACTCTATCCTTCTAAGATAGCCCCCCTTAAATCTTTTTCCTTATCCTTCCAAGATAAGCATCCCAATTCCTTTGCCCTATCCTTTCAAGATAAGCTCTTTAACCTTAGTCCTATTCCTTTACCCTAGTTTTTTTTACCTTGTCCTTTCAAGACAGGTTTCATATTCCTTTGCACAATCCTTTCAAGATGGACTTCCTATTCCTTTACCCCATTCTTTTAAGATGGGTTTCCCATTCTTTTGGCTCATCCTTTTAAGATGGATTGTTTATTCTTTACATCGACCTTTCAAGCCAATATCCTTCTTCAAGATAAAACATAGCTCAGCTGACCATTCAAGTTAGTAATCTTCATTCTATTAGTTTAAAGTAAGGTTTAGCAAAAATAAGTATCTCTTTTGTCTTTATATGAAAGTTCTAGTTGAACTTCACTATAAAGAGGGGCACTTGTAGACACCTAATTTTTTCCATTTTATTAGTTTTATTGAGTCAGGAAAATAAAAAAATGAAAATAATAAAAATAAAATGAAAATTGAAAAAATAATAAAAATGAAGTGATAAGTTATATTGAGTCTAGTCGTGTTGAGTTAAGTCATAGCAAGTCCAGTTAAGTTAAGCCAAGTCTTTGGGGACCGAATCGAATAACGATGAGTGCTTAATTAAATAAATTTTAAAGTCATTGAAGGATTGGGCTACATTAAAATTTTTGGTTTTGTCTGATCTAAAATGGATTTCTTATCTAATTTATATTAAGCAAAAATAGACTTAGGGTTTATTAAGTGGATTATTGGGCTTAATCAAATTGGATTGAATTAGACCCAAAAAATAGAAAGCCCAAATTAAAATAGGGTTTATAGAAGTTAGGTTGAATCTTCAAAAAATCATTATTGAATCTTTCGTATCTAAGATACGATAGATTCAATTGTAGGTTTATAAATAGTAAGTCGGTGGTGACGTTTGACATGTTTTTTTTTTTTTTCAATTATACACCCCCACAATTCATCTACTGAACACGCCATCCTCTCACAATCACTTTACATTAAATTATCGCAAACTATCTCCTCACAATCATTTATTATCCCTTATAAATACTCATTACGCAACACAACACTTTCTTTAACTCACACAAATACATACCATGTCTTTAGCTAATGCATGCTATAACCCTTATACACATGACAAGGATACAACTATTCACCTATACAAGCCCTGACATGCCATACAACTGTATGTCTATACCCAACATAGCATACACCCACACGCTAATTGACATGTATTGACTTTATAGTAGCCCCCCGCCCCCCCCCCCCGACATACATACACATGCTACTGTGAATAGCCTATATGCACACAATAAGCTTACTTGATTACACACTCTATAGTTACCTCTCATTCACCTGACTAACATGTCCTCACACAACTCATTGACCTTCAATCAATCGCATACACTCAGTTATTACTTGTACTTGACACACTCACCAAGCAATCACTGTCACATACACATGTACGATCTGTTCACACCCGTGATTTGAACATTGTCTACACACATACATTGATTCATGATCACTTGATTGATCTCACATACATGCTCACTGCTGCACGTTGTCTATTACCGTATACGTACAACTGCTACTGCATGCAATCACGACTAGATTTCATTGCTGACGAACATGATGTTGCACATAGAAGAGTAATTCCCCATCGAGTACGTGATCATAGTCTAGACGATTACGATGAGATCAACATGAATGCACTGGTTATGTGACTTGACTCGTTTAGGTAAAAAAAAAATAATTAAAATTAAAATTATTATTTTATTAGTTAATTATTTTTACTAATTTTTTTTTTAGTATAGGTTTTTATATTTTTTTTATAATCGTCATATTATTTGCTATAATTTCTTAAATAATTTTCAATTTTTAACAAGTTTAGTTATATTATATTTTTTAGTTATAAATTGCATTTTTAAAAATATCAAGTATCTTTTTCTTCGAGATCTATATTTTTAGAGAAGATACGTATTTAATATATCTTACATATAGGATTTAAAAAAGTTACGTATCTAGATCGTCTCTTAGTAGATCTCGCATGTAGGATTTAAGAAAGATATTTTTTGACATATAGTGATTTTTTTAATAAAAAAATAAAAATCTCAATTGAGATCTTTAAAGTAATTTAGTTAGTTAGGTTTTCTTAGATTCATGAAATTAGATTTTTTAATTTTTTTAAAAATAATAAATGGTTAAATAAATGTAAATTTGGCTTGATTTTGCAAAGTAAAAAAAAAAAAAAAAAATCCATTTACTAAATATTTTATAAAAAGAACTACTTTAGTTTGATCTCAACAAGTGGGTACGTAGACATTTTCGAGGCAACCATATAATAAATAAATTTTTTTCTTTTTTTGAAAAAAATCATAATAAAAAATAACTAAAAATCATTTTAGTTATATTTTTACAAGTTTGTACATATTTTAGTATTTTTAGGAAAAATATAAAAACAAATCTCGTTAATTAGTTTTTTTTTTTATTTTTTTTATTTTTTTATTTTACATGGTTACTTTGTCTTAATAAGTTACCCCTTGAATTTAGTTTTTTTTTTGTTATTTTTCAAAAAATTATTTTTTTGGAAAATACATAGATTAGTGGTTAAATTGGGATTTTCCTACTTAGAAACCCTAATTTCATTTTTATACCAATTGAACTGGTTGGCAACTCCAATTTTTCCAAAATTTTTAAAGAAAAAACTTTCTTTAATTTAACGTTTAGTAATTTATATTAAGCAGGCTAAGCTTAATATGGATTAAAATAAGGAAAACGAAATAGGACTTGACAAAGAGATGTAAAGTAGGCCACTTTCTAAATTTAAAATTAGCTAACCTGCCAATATTTTTGTAATGAACTACTAAAGTTTGATTTCAAATAGTAGGTATGTAGGCACTTGTATATACAAGGTGACTTAAAATATGAAAAAAATTTATTTTCCCCCTTTAGTAATTAATTCTTTAAATTCTTATCTTTTATAAATAGGCATAATTTCAATTTAAGCTTGTAAATAAATATTATTATAAGGGTATATTTGAAAAACAAAGTTAAATACCCATTTAGGGTTAAATGGAATATCCCTTGGATGCAGACTAGTTTTATAAAATTGGTTTTATCGCAATCTACCCAATTGGTTATAACTTAACTTTTTTTCCTAACTCTGGTTGGGTGGTAACTCCAAAGCGTTTTCAAAATATATAAAAAAAAAAAACTAGTTTTCTTTAAACCCTAGTCTAGGGTTAATATTAAATGGGTACGGTTTCATATTGATCAGTTTAAAAAAAACTTATTTATAAAAACTAGGAGAAAAAACTAGGCTTAACATATATATAGGATGCTAGTTAAGTTTGGTATATAGGAATAGTTTGAAATGAAATGGATTGTAATGTATTAGAAAGCAAAGGTTTCACAGTGAACCATCATTTCTTTGATCTTTAGAGTTATTTCTAAATGAAGAATGACTAAGTATTTATAAGCTTGTAGGCTTGAAGACATTCGTTAGATCGTATTGGTAATTGACGAATGAGACGGAGCTTTACTCATTCTATAATTATTTGAAATGAGTTTGCAAAGGCCTAAAGCCAATAGCTTTTCTTATGGTGCATGAGCTTGTTTAGGAAAGGTTGGAGGTGTACAGATCAGTCTAACAATCCTTATTTTGAGCCCATCAAGCCAAATTTCCTTAAATCATCCCAATTATAGGTCGAACTCCTTAAATCTTGTCACCTAGCCTAAATATTCAAGCACAAATAAATATTGAGCTTAACCTAATAATTAATATAACAATTTTTGTCCTCTACACTTGCTTTGGTTAAATATGATTTAACAATTATACTTATTAAAAACCACCATAATCATGATGAGGACAAGATTACCAATATGATATTATGGAATATACAATCTTTAGTTTCCTAGAAATTCTTAAGTGTTAATACTTCTATTTAGTTGTCGATTTCCATGAAGATATAGGAAATTAGGTTTGTTAAGAAGGTTTAATACTAAAAAGATACCTTTTAACGATCAAACTAATTGATTGATCTTAACTAATTTCTCATCCCTTAATTTTTTTATTAATAAATAACCTTAATTTGATTCAAATGTTAATTACTTATAATGCAGAGATCAAGTTTTGGCCTTATTTACTAAATTGGCTGTAAACCTTATTCGCTTTAAATTATAATCACTTATATTTGACAAAGCTTATATTTCTTTGTTAGCTAGATGAAATAGAAATGAGGTATGATTTAGTAGACATTAGCTACTCTTATTTATAGATGTGATTAAGGTTGTTAAACTCGTGATTCTATGTAAAATCACTAGAATGTTAGTAGAATCAGAACGTGAAATCGAAATTTTTAATAATATATAATTAAACTTGTACAAAAAAAGGATAAATAAAGTTGAAACTGAATTTTTTTTATTATTTTCCTTTGAAAAAAAGTAATGAACTAAAGAGAACTAAATATTTTAGCTCATTTCAAATTATTGATGGTATAAACTGAATTATATAGTTTTTCTTATAATCTTTGCTATTAAAGCTAAAACTTAGGTGAAGGTTATGAATATAAAATACGGGACTAAGAGAGAGAAAAGGAGAGAGAAAAAAAAAGGATAGTAAAGATAATGTAATGCCTTGATAGTTGATAGTTTGTAAAAGTTTAGTTGTATTTTTTTTTTAATTTTTTAGCTCATCCAACTTAAATATATAGAATTGGTAAACTAGGTAACAAATATAAGTTTATATCCATTTTACTTGTAAATTTAGTTAAAAACGTAAGTTTTCACGTTAAAAAGAGTTTATACATAAGTTAACTTAGAAGAGCCTCCTAAACTTATAAACTTGTAGAATCGTGATTTTGACAACTATGGATGTGATACTTGGGTTTTAGTTTTATTGTAAAGCCTATTAAAAATAAAATAAAGGAAAAAAGGGATTTAAATAAAATAAGGATATTAAAGTATAAGAGAGATCGGGTATTGCATGTGATTGGTTAATACTTATAGGGTATTTAAGTTAAATAAAAGATTAGAAAGCCCTTTTTAACCTTAACCTTATTTAAACCCTTACTTAAACTATAGGAGCCTTTTCACTGTCTTGACTCTTAGAACTCTAAAATTCGGATCGGTGCATCATTAGTATTGGAAATTGCAAGAAAAAGGGTTGAATTGCTATGAAAACACAATTACAAGGTAACTTGACCCTAGTATTAGTTGCAATATGAATTTTCCCATGGAAAGAGTGTTAAATTTAATAAAATTTGTGAATTACAGCATAGTGAAGTGTAGAATTGATTCCTTGGTGTAGTTATTGTGAGGAAATGCATAAGTACCCTTTCATTTAAAGTTTTATGTTGGTTTCCTATGAATAGAATAGATTAGGGTTGATTTAATGCATGCGTAATTTTAGATTTGTCTGATCTTAGTGTTTATGGGGTTGTTTTTGAATGTACGAAGTTTAAGAGGTATGTCAGGGTTTTGATTAATGTTGGATGGATGTTTTGGATTAGTGTTTGAAGAAGGAAATTGAATTTTGAGGGGAATATGGCCATGGTTGTGACCATGTTTACCCTTAGGAGTCAAGTTGAGTTGTGTGAGAAGAGGAGAAGAAAATTAGAGGACGAGAGGATCATGACGAACATTCATGACCGTAATCCCTACCTATGGCCATTCTTCTATATAGGATCAAGAAACATGACCGAAGTTCATGATCGTGATTCTTGGCCCTATATTTGTTTCACCTTCTAATCCTTCTTTCTTAACTTTCTACCCTTCTAAATCATAACTCAAACCATTCTAAATCATCGTAAAATTAAAAAATTATCCTAAAAACATAGATAATAACACTTAAACCAAGATTTGAGTAGGATTTTAGAATCTAAGTTAGATGAAAGAACGTTTTAGAAAGCATATTCTAAACATTACTTTTATTATTATTAGGTGTTGATTTTAAACTTCCCTTTGGTCTAAACACTAGACACAGTAATGGTTACTCTTCAGATCTAGGTACATGACACTTGCATATTCTGTTGTGCTTGTCTAGTGTTGTTCATTAAATGGAATTAAATTAAACTTGGCTTATTAATTGTTGTATTGTGTGTACTTGGCTTCAATCTCCCATTGGTAAGGTCTAATGGATTAGTGAGGCACCCAGTGATTGTACATGACTTGCTTTATCGGGGTTCCATATTGTGATAACCTAATTAAATCTAAGAAGGGTTACATTGGTGTTAGGTAAGACCTTCACCGACATTATTATATGTATATATATGTTATGTGTTGAAGAGTTACGGGTCACTCTAATTCCAAGATGCTAGACCTATATTGTTTGCAGGTTCAATAAAAGATAATTAAAGTGTGGTTGTTGCATTAGTTCTACTTATAAATGCATGTGAATCTTGTTATATGTGTGACATGCGCATGTGATTTTGTGTTTTGTATTAGATATAGCTTACCCTTCGAGAATTTGTAGTTTTTCAGTTTTAGTTTCAAGTAACATGGAAAGTACTATATACTATGAAGATTTAAATTACAATTATTATTATTTTGATGACAGAATGGGACTTGCCTAGTAGATGGATTAACTTTATGGATATTACAAATATTGACAGTTTAACAATTTCTTTCTATTTATGTATTTATTTTTAGGGACTTATAGGGATCGTTTGTAACTCCTTACTTTTATTTTATTCTGTTTAGAGTATATTACATTTAATTCAAAATTAAGAACCTTCTAAGGTTAACTGTTAGACATATAAAGGGTTTCAACAGTTGAATTGATTGTTGATAGGTGTTATGTGTTTGAGTAAAGTGGTGAGATATACCACTCTTATTTATTGTTTTCAGAGAAATTTAATGAGAGACTCGTGGTTTTTATTGATTGTGGAGTTTAAACATATCGCAGGTTATTAGATGCTTTAGTGTGTGGACTCTTAGGGTTAACACATGGTAGGGCTATAGCTTTTTAAGTTTTGGGGTGTTACATTTACTCTTATGATACCTTGTTGGAGTCATTATCAAACTATAAATGTGGTTTAGAAAAATCCTCAACTTCAATTAAATTAAATATTTGGGAAAGCTAAATGAGACCTAACAATTTAAACCTCAATGTTTCAAAAAATTCGAGCCCTTTTGACTATTGTAAAATTATTGAGAAAAAATGTTGTATGTTATATCACTGTTAAATCAACAAAATGCCTCTCCTCTTCATTCTCCATTACATCAACATAATTTTGTAGCCCTAGCATTAGTCATCAACTAATTGGCATTTGATAAGAATAAGGTCTAAAGAATGCATTTAAATAATAGGGTAAATTATATGTAGCACTCTGATAAAATTTCTAAATTGTACGGATGCCTTTAATTTTTAAAATTGAATACTTTCCCCCCTAAACAAATATGGGTTCCATTTCTTTTGCAAATGTAGGGGTTGGTGTTTTATTAATCTTTCAACAACTGTCTTTATGTTTTTAGATTTTTTTTTTCAATAAAATTCTATTTTGAATAATTGATAGAATTAGAAGTAAATAATTTTTTATGAAAGAATAAGATACCAAAAATGTCTCACTTTTTAATAATATTGATATTAGTAGGTATTGCATAAAATTTTATTAGGATATTATAGTTTATTAAATATAATCTAGTTAATGGCAAACCAATATCTTTCTAATTAATTTTTCATAACATGCATCTTAGTTCTTTGCATGCATAATCATGCCATATATATGTCACAATTTATGCAATTTACTACATATTTTATTTTTGGTACTGATAAGAAAAGTGAACCTAACATTTAAGAATTATATAAACCAAGTTTTGCTGAGCTAGTTAATTTATAAAGGTTTTGAAATATATAAAGTAGATATATCTCTTGATAGAAAGTTAATAATGTTATCAAATTTATTGTAGCCTAGTGGTATTGCTGTTAATCTTCTATCAAAATAGACCAATATTCAAATCTTTCCTTCCCTATTTTTGGCAAGAGAGAGAGAAAGAGAGAGAAGGTTGATAATCTTGAGATTTATACATCATATAGTTATAGTTATTTTAATTGAACGAATTATTCTAATAAAAGAAATTTATATTTAAATTTAATTTGTTTTTAAATTGAGAATATGGATTAAAAATAAAGGAGCTTGATCTAATATTTAATAGTCTGTTAATTTAACCCATATTTAAGGTCAATTCAACATTTTTAATGATTTCTTTATTTATGAAAAACATGAAGAATCAATTTCTTTTTAATTTTAATTTTTATTCATTTATTTTATTTTAAAATTTAATGATACATCAACCTTGACATTTGCAAAAGAAATGGAGCCTACATTTGTTATGGAGAAAAAGTGCTCATTTTAAAAAATTAAGAGTGCCTATGCAATTTAAAAAGTTCATAGGATAGTTCATACAATTTACTCTAAACAATATCATATTTAACTCCTTAACTTTATGACACTTTGCAATTAATTACCTAAACATTTTTTTTTGCCATATATATATTTTCTAACCAAAGTTTCCAATATGAGAAGTAATAATGCTAGCAATTAAAATTAATTTGGCAGTAAATCTGAGATGCAATACATTTAGGTTTCTAGTTGCAAATCAGCTTAAAGATAACATATTAAATGACACTATCTAAGTCCTAATTACCCTTGCTACCTTTTGCATCTATCGATTGGTAGAAGAAATTAGGGTTACGATTTTTCGTCCAAAACCTAATCCTCTTAAAAGTTGTGTTTCATAAAACACAAAGGCAACTCAGTGTTGGCACATGTCTATTGATTCATGGGTAGACCTTTACACCAATTGACTGGTAGCCTAAAATTATATATACTTGCAATTATAGCTAGAAATGTGGCCCTAATTAGGTTTTTATTACAGTTTAGTTTAGATTTACAAGCTCACTGTATTGTTCTGTTGCATTGTTTATGATATTTGTTGAATATTTTTATGATTTTGATGCACATTTAAGTTAGTTTAATGAGCATTTACTCTCTTCTCTTTATTTAATCGCTTGTTTGTTTGTTTGTTCCCATCTTTTTTACTTGTTCTCTAATGGAAGTCGTTGCTATATTTTCATTTCTTCTTATTGTATTGTTGATATTATAAGTGGCTAAGTAGTTTTTAGCAGGTTTGTGATAATGTGGAAGTTGTACATGGTGTAACTTTTTAATTACGATGTGGGTATGTGAATTTAAATGAAATTTTGATGATTGGTATTTCATTTGAACTTTTTAGGGTGCTTGTTAATAAAATTTTCAATAGGTTTTCTTACGATTATGAGACTGAGAGGAGATTACTCTTAGGAAGTACCTTTGAGAGTTAATGGGTTTGCATAATTATGAGATTGGGAGGAGATTAGTTGTATGATTCCCTAATCGAGTCAATAAGCTAGTGAAGTATCGATAATGGGTTCTTACAACTATGAGACTAAGAGAAGATTTGGTATTCCCCATTGAATTCACATTACATTATATGGTTCTAATAAATTAGGATAGATTTGAGACCGAGAGGATATTAACCCCCTAATCTCTAGAACTAAAACACTTAATCCATGATAAGAATTACGTAGTTAGTTTAATCTAAGGAAATGAGACCGAGAAGAAATTTCTTGCTACACAGTTGAGTGAGATTCCCTACATGAGATCAAGCTCAAGTGAACTCCATCAAAACCTAGTTAAAAACCATCTTCGATATCTTAACGACGTACTCTCACCTATACTTTGGAAACATGTCACAAGCCTACGTCTTTATTATTCATCTTAATTGTTGCTTTTCGCCTATATTTTAATTTCAATTGCCATTCCAAATTCTCTTCTCGATTTGCTTAGATTAGTATAGTACGTTAGGATATGGTACTTAACTGAATCCCTTTTCCTTAAGGAATTTTAGTTGTTAAATACTCACTAGTATTATTACTGTAGACGATTCGGTACACTAGTTAGTTAAGATGAAATTAATTTGAAAATTTTCATTTATAAAATTTTCAGTCTATGTGTCACTTTGTATCAATTTTTAATGCTTTTGCTAGGGACTAAATTGTGCCTTCAAAGTAATTATTTTATCAATGCATCATATCATCACGTCAATTTTTCGCACTATTGCCGGGAAGAAGGCAATTATGTTAATGTCAGATAAATTGAGGACTCTAATATTAGGCTTTAGTGTAGTTGTAGTGTAGTTCATAGTAGTTTACTTTTTGTTAATTTCAGGTAGTTTAGTTATTAAAGTTTTTATTTTTATTTATTTATTATTCAATTGAGTTGATCTTGCTACTTTCTTGTTAACTTAAGTTGCATAGACAATAAAGTTTGGAACCTTTACTATTAAATTTAATCCCTGGTTGATTTGTGTTGAGTTAGGGAGAGTGTTGTTTACATTCTTGCATTGAAATTGCAAGTTGTAGTTTGGTGATTTGATTGGTTTGGAACGGAGTAGAATTAAAGATTACGGACTTGTATGTGAAAAGAGGTAAGAGAATTAATAGAGGAATTTGACCTTGAAATAAACCAAACATTTTATCTTAGAATTAGGGAAAGAAGGAGAACAGAATTAGGAGAAATGGAAAATCAACAAGGACCTTTTTAATGGAGAGATAGAAGTAGAATTACTAGGAATAGATATAATGGACATGCAAGAAATGGAAATGGGAATGTTAATAACTGAGCCTTGTAGGAATAGTGTGTCCTAAATTCGAATGAAGTTGCATAACCTATTACTTAACCTACTATTCAAGAAAATAATTTTGAACTTAAACTTACCTTAATTCAGATGGTGTAACTCAATCAATTTGGTGGAACATCATTCAAGAACCCTTACAAACACCTTCAAAATTTTTTACCATTATGTGCCACAATGAAAACCAATGGGATATCGACGATGCAATTCACTTAAGGTTATTTCCATTTTCATTAAAGGATAAGGCTAGAAGTTGGTTGAACTCTTAACTACCTAATTCTATCATAGTGTGATGACTTAGTAAAAAATTTCTATCTTATTTCTTTTTGTTGGTAAGATGATGAAAATGAGAAATGATATCACCATGTTTAGACAACTTAAGGGAATGTTATTATCTAAAAGTTAGGAAAGATTTAAGTAGCTATCAAGGAAGTACCCCCATCATGGTCTACCCATATAGAGTATTGTAAACACCTTCTCTAATGGTCTTGGGAATCATTTAAGGATGATGATGTGGGTGGGGAGGGGAGTATAATGAATAAAAGTGTTGAGGAAGCGTATGACTTGTTTGAACTAATTGCTTCACATGCTCACGATTGGCATTCTAATAGAGCTTAACATAGGAGGGTAGCAAGTATAAGTGAAGAGGAAGAATTAAGTCAACTTAGAGCACAAGTCGCTTCACTTATCGCTTAGATAGAAAAAGTTAAATAGGTTAGTAACCTTAATGAAAGTAAGCAACCATATGATATTATTGTATATGTGGTGGAGTAGGGCATTTGGGCATAAATTGTCAAACTAAAAACCCTTTTGCCTCATCAAGAGATAGTCAGGAGGAAAAAGTTAATGCAATAGGGAATTTCAATAAAGGAGAAAGAAATTATAACCCTTACTCAAACACCTATAACTCAGGTTGGAGAGACCATCTTAACTTATCATGGGGAGCTAACCTAGGAAGAGGATTTAATAGAGGTTTTCAAGGACTGAGAGTTTAAGCTGGCTAGCATTAGTCTCAACCTCTTCCTCTACCCTCATAATGTTCAAATGGTGAATCATTGGAGGAACTATTGAGAAATTTTATCCAAAAATGTGATTTAAGAATGAATGTCCAAGAGGCTACTTTGCAAGAGATGCATAGATGGATGATTCAGTGGGATATAACTATGAATAATAAAATCTTAGGACAACTACCAAGCAATACCAAGAAAAACTAGAAAGATCAGGCTAGAACATCCAGTAGAAGTGGTAAAGATGCTAGTATAGGAGAAAAGGAGCTATGCTTTAGTGGAAAATAAGTGTTTGGAGGTGAGTATTTGAGGCTAAAAGACCTTGTTGAGGATCAAGTTGAACCTAGTGATTAGGATACTTTTACACCATTAGAAGAGGAATTAATATCTAAGCTTGAAGGGAATCTTGATGATGAATTTGATGAGAATTTTGAGGAAGAGGAAATTGAAGAAGAAGCACTTAGTAATGATGACGTGTACAATTTGGAGACAAATAGAATGAGAGAAATTAGTGAGAATGAGGATCCTAGTAAAGGGGAAGTTGAAGTCTAAAGGGTGGGAATTAATGAATTTGAGGAGAAGAATCTCGAGAAGTTTGAATCTAAAAAGGAGGGTGAAGTGAGTTTAGAGGAAAAACCTAAGATCGATGAGTTCAAGATTATGGACATGGTGCTTGGAGAGAAAGGTGTTAGTGGTTTCCAATTTATATATAGATTAGAGGATTTAGGGAGATTCATAATGCCATGTACTATACTAGATAAGTTTTTCTTGAGAGTACTTTTGGATATAGGTGCATTACATTATTTTATGTTAGGGAAAACCATGCAAGAATCAAGATTGGAGAGTTTAATGAAGAAAAGCCCATATTATATTTGAACCATCGATAGAGATTAGACCATACCCTTAAGAGAACTCCACTTCATACATATTAGTATTGGACCATGTGACTTCCCAGTTGATTTCATAGTAAGGATGAAGATCAACCCCTAATCTTTGGAAGATTGTTCTTAGCTATCTTAGGAGCTATATTGGACATGAAAGAGAGAGTGGTTATCTTAGAGAGCAGAGAAAGCAAAATTATGCTCTAACCCAAGGAATGAATTTTGCAACTAAACGAAGGAGAAAGGGGGTTAGACTAGGCAAAAGAATTTAAGAAAGGTAGTTGTATAAGGAAAAGGAGGATTTATGAGAAAGGAGAATCGAGCATGAGTTAGGGAGCTGAAGTATTTGAGCCCTAGATTAAGTATGAGGACCCACCATGAAGTACTATTGAAAAGCCAGGCTAAATGCTTAAAAACAAGCACTTGGTGAGAGGAAACTCAATCTACCGTCTTTTCGTATCTTTTTAATTAGTTTATGTTTGAGTGTTTTCAATTTCCAAAGTCTTATTGAGTTATATCTCTTTTATGTTACACATGAACTTGTGAATAAATAAAGGAAGAGTTGAATCCATCAATCTAGAGACACTGTCAATGAGCTTAGAAGGGAATTGAGAATTCATATTACACTAAGAAACCAAGGGAGATCTACTCGAACTTTCTTTTTTACTTCCCATTACATATGTACTGAATTGTGAGTTATATACATCTGAATTAAAGTTGAGGGTAAGAAATTTAGATATAAACATTAAAGCTATAGCTTTAATGACTTAATTGAATGTATGATAAGTTATCCCTTTTAGGCACCTATAAAATGGTTTCTTTCTAAAAGGTTAGATCCATTTTCCTTCATGCTCTATGCTTAGACTTTTGAGTATATTATCATTAATAAAGAAGTAGAAAGAAGTGATTAGGGCCTTATTTTGAAAGAAGTCCCTTATGAATAAGTCACGAACTTTTTTTTGGAACTTTGTGATCAATTTATGGCATCTTCGGTTTGTTTGGTTATGCCTAATTTAGGCGTGGTTCAACAGTTTGGAGTTAGAGAAATATTTTGGCTGGGTGTTAGATTTTAGTGTTTTTGGAAATATACTTGTATATATACACCATTCTTTTAAGGAATTGAGTGCTCTGTATATATTGTGTGAATCAAATTAAGTATTGGTTTTTACTTGAAGTTCCCTAATAAATGTACAATGAATGCCTGAAGAGAGAAGAAAAAAAAAATGGTAGGGATTAAGAAAAGTCGTTACATATCAAAAGTATGACCTTATCACAAAAGAAAATGTAGTTGAGAAAAGAAAGAAAGAAAGTGATAGAAAATAGAAAAGGAAGAGAAAATTGAAAAATATAAAAAAAGAATAATGGGCAAAGTATGAAAGTTATTCCAAAAGCCAGGGAGGCAAAGTAATGCATGATTCAGTGGTCACACTTTGTCTGCATTGCATTAGCATACTTAAGAGACCGATAAGGGAGAAGTACATAGTGGGCCAGCCGATTAAATACAAAGACTTATCACTTAGTCTTAAATTTTAGGCTTAACTTCTTAACTTCAAATTTCACAAGCTTAACTTAAATGGGAAGATAACTTTTCTAAGCATTGATTCATGAATTAATTACACGGGACTTTGATTTGTGAGTACTTGATTTAGCACAAATGGAACAATTTCAATATCACTTCTGAGGATTTTTTTCAAGTACATACAAGCTTCAAGCTTTCGATGGTCTAAAATACTCTCGATTACATGTAAGCATTAAGGAAGTGTACGCTTATCCTATCATTCCTTCAAAATTTTGATCTTTTCTCACTTGCCTAAGGACATGCAATGTTCCAATGTTAGGGAAGGTGATTGTAGCTCAAAATACATAATTTTTCCTAACTTTAAAAACCACATTTATGCATAAATTCAGCAAAAACTTATAAATTTTACATGAAATTAGAGTTTATGCACAAAATGAATTAACTTTTGTAAAATTGCTAGAAATGCATGAAAAATGTTTAAATTTAATTGGGTTTTATTAATTTTATATCCTAAGTTTAGGTGCATAGGGGCTACCACGGTCTTGGTAGCCCTCATTTTTTAATTAAGGAGGCCAAAATGAATAGAGCTAGTAATTTAGCCTACTGATTCATTGGTACCAATGAAGAGGTAACTTGTGTAAAATTGTTAGAAATGTATGAAAAAGGATTGAATTTAATTGGATTTTATTAATTTTATATCCCATGCATAAGTGCGTGGGGGCTATTATGATTGTAGTAGCCCTTACCATTTGGTTAAGGACACTAAAATGAAGGGAGCTTGTAGATTTGGCTTACTAATAGTTTAGTACCCATCGATCGATTGGTAACAACTATTGATTGATCGATTTGCCCTGAAGCATTACAGTTAGAGTGATATCTTGGCCGATCGAGCGATGGAGAAGATAGCATGGTGAACATAATTACAGGAGTGGATTCATTTATGTCGATTGATTGGTACCTTCTACATTGATTGATTAATAAAAGAAATTAAGGTTAAGGTTAAGGTTTTTCATCCAAAACCTTAATCCTCTTAAATGCTACATTTCATAAAACACAGAGGTGACCCAGTATTAATACGTATCTACTAATCGATCGGTAGCTTAAAATTATACACTTATGTTTGCAGTTAGAAATGTAAGCCACAATTAGGTTTTTGGTATAGTTTAGTTTAGATTTGTGAGTTGACTATTTATTTTACTGTTATATTGCCTTGTTTATGATATTTGGTGAATATTTTTATGATTTGATGCACATTTAAGTTAGTTCAATGAGCATTTACTCTCTTCTCTTCATGTACCCTGTTGTTTATTTATTCCCATCTTGATTACTTGTTCTCTAATGGAAGTTGCTGCTATATTTTCATTTCTTCTTGCTGTCATTGTTGATATTATGAGTGGCTAAGTAGTTTTTAGTAGCTTTGTGATAATGTGGAAGTTGTAAATGGTGAAACTTTGTGTTTACAATATGGGTATGTGTATTTAAAAGGGATTTTGATGATTAGTATTTCATTTGAACTCTTTAAGGTGCTTGTTAATGAAAATTTCAATAGGTTTCCTTGCAATTATGAGACCAAGAGGAGAGGTCCTAAGAAGTTCCCTTGAGAGTTAATGGGTTTACATAATTATGAGATCGAGAGGAGATTAGTTATACGATTCCCTAGTTGAGTCATTGAGTAAGTGAAGTATTGATAACATGTCTTGCAACTATGAGACCAAGAGGAGATTAGGTGTTCCCCATTGAATTCACATTACATTATACGGTATTAGCAGATTATGATAGGTTATGAGATTGAGAAGAGATTGGCCTCCTAATCTCTAGAACGAGAATACTTAATTTATGACAAGAATTACGTATTTAGCTAATTATGTAGGGAAATGAGACTAAGAGGAGATTTTTTGCTACATAGTTGAATGAGATGCCCTACTTAAGATCGAGTGTAAGTGATATCCATCAAAACCTAGTTAAGAACAATCCTCGATATCCTAACTACATATGCTCACCACCACTTTAAAAACATGTCACAAGCCCACATCTTTATTATTTGTATTAGTTGTTGCTTTTCACTTGTGTTTTAATGTCAATTGCAATTCCAAATTCTCTTTGCAATTTGCTTAGATTAAAGTAATAGGTCAGTATCTGCTACTTAATCGAATTCCTTTTCCCTAAGGAATTTGACTTGGTGAATGTTCAACAATATTATTACTATAGACGATTTAACATACCAGTTGATTAAGACAACACTATTTTGAAAATTTCCATTTGTAAAATTTTGAGTCTAAGTGTCGCTTTGAGTCAGTTTTTGGTGCTTTTGCTATGGACTAAATTGTGCTTTCAAATCTACTATTTTACTAACACATCGTGTCGTCACGTCAAGTGTCATATATTAGAAATTGTGCACATGCTATGTCATATGCGATGCATATATATCTTTACTCATAATCAATAATATAATTTATTAACTAAATTAAATTTGTTGTAATATTATGTGTCATTATATTAATTAGTTATATATTGTTGATTGTCTAATTGAGTTAACAAGTTAACTCAATAAAAAAAAGTGATCAGTAAGTTGATCAATAAATGAGTCTGTATGACTTATAAACTCATCCCTATGAATTTTTGGTAAGAGCTCAATGTGTAGAAATCAAAGTATTTTATTTCACCTATTATGATGAGCTATGATAAAATAAAATAATAAAGCCTATTATATACAATTAAGTTCCTTAATTTAGTGGTATGTCTTTAGGGTTTTCCTGTTTTGCCTTTTTCCACATCCTATCAGTGAGAAAATCAAGAGCAAGCACTATAATAAAGTGAAATGCCTTAATATTTGAAGAAAAGTTCTAACTATGAATTTAAGAATGTTTCTACACACATTATAATTACATTAATTGTACTCTAATTTCTCATATGAGATCTTGGTATATTTGAATATGAAAATTTAAAGCTTTTATTTCCAATAAAATCATCTAAAATATAATTACTATTGATATCATATTATACATAAGTTAGATAATATTTGATTATATAAATTAAAAAATATATATCATGTATAGTGTTTATATTCCAATTATTGGTAGTAAAATAATATAAGAAGATATTCACAAAAAAATATAAAGGAAAAAGAAAACCTCTTTCTTTCTACTGAAAAATAATAAGATAAAGAGAAGACAAAAGGAGAAAAAAAAAAGATAACATAATACAACAATGTTTGTACAATACCACAAATAGAAATGATACAATGAAAATAAAAGTCAATAGCGAAAGAAGATACAATATTCTATATAGGTAACAAAGATTGCTAACATAGTTGTAGAGCTAATGTCGACATTTGTGTGATGATGATGATAAAATGTGGTATTTTAATATTAAAAGAATCTATTATTTTTATTGGGATTCTTGTTCTTGGATGCTTTCGGGTTCAATATATAATAACCTAACTTATAAATATTATATAATATTTATAATTGATTCCTACTTATAAGAAAAAGAGGGAGAATCAATAAAAATTATTTTTTGCCAATAAATCAGGTAGATAAAATCATATGTTTAAAATAGGTTATATATAGTAAGTTATAATATTGAAAGTTAATTTAAATGATTATAAATATGAAAACTTCTTTATTTTTATTGATAAAGAAGGAAAATTAGAATATACTAACCCATTTTCCACTTTATCTATCACAACTAAAATATCTTGTATTTTCAAATGTCAACAAATTCCTTATGTGTTGTTAAAATAATAAATTTCAAGATGGATATAAAAATTAAATAAATTAATAGACATAATCTCTTTAGCAAAAAAAAAAAAAAAAAAAGAAAAGAAAAGAAAAGAAAGAAACTAGACATGAATAATAAATAGCAACTTGCATGTTGTAGAATTCACATTACTTTATTGCACAAGTGCATTAGAACATTTCAATTTAGGCCAGACATGATAGGCTTCTTTGATACTTAATTTTATCAATTCAACATAAGGACAATAGTCTATATTGGTTGAAACTTTTTGGGTTAGGTGGTAAGGCCCCTCTATGGGCCTATCCCTATTAAAAGTTGATTATTTCATAGTTAGTTAGCCTTGTTAGCTAAGGTTCTTAAATTTGTGATTCTATCTAGATCATTAGAGGGTTTGTAGAATTATAAAGTAGAATAAAAACATAGAAACATAAGTTTGTACTACATATATAAAAAATCTTTCAAAAACTATAGATATGCTTATAATAGTTATAAAAAACTTGAAATACGTGATAAAAATAAGGAATTGAAGAAGTTAAGTTTTTCTTCCATGAAAATTCTTAATTTATAATCTAACATGTACAAAAAAAGGGCTAAGTACTGTTGAAGCTAATTTTTTTTTCGTGGTCTTTTTTTGAAAAAAAAAAGTGATGAATTGAAAAGAACCAAATTATTCATCTCATTTTGGGTTACTAATGGTATAATTTGAAGCAAATAGATTCTCTTGTAAACATTTTTGCTTAAGCTGAAACCTGAACGAAAGCTATAAACATTGAACAAGGGATTAGGAGTGAAAGAGAAAGAGGAAGAAAATTGGAATGGAATAAGAAAGATGATGTAGTGCCCTAATAGTCAATAAGCTCGTAGAAGTCTAGTTATACATATGTTTTGATTTTTTAGCTCATTTAAGTCAAATAGTTTTAGTAAACTTGGTTAAAACCATAAGTTTTTACCAAATTTAATGTGTAGGCTCATTGTTTTACTAAAGTTTACAAGAAAACAATTTTATACCCTAAAATCATAAACTTGTAAAATTATATTAGTAAAATCATGATTTTAACAACCATACTTATTGCATGTATTGAGCAACCACCAATTTGTGCAGCTAACTCAATTTCACTTATAATAGGAATTTATTGAGGAAAGGTGTTAAGAGTCCCTAATGTATGCCCTATATTATTAAAGTTTGTTCATTGTATTTATAAATAATTTTTGTTAATAAAATGCTATTGTAATTTTTTATTCAGTTATTTTTAATTTGACTTTAATTTATAACTTAGAGTGATATAGTACATAAGAAAAGAAGTTCATGACAAATTTACTTTAGATTGTGTAATAGACCTTATAATAAAGAGAGAAATAAATCAAACTAAAAAAATTTAAAATAAATATATATATATATATATGTATATTTTGTTGGGGTTGCTATTGATAATTAACTACATACTATATACGTATCGTTGATTTTGGAGATTACTTGATCCAAGGTACATGTATGAATGTGATAGAGAGTATGTGGAAGGAGGAACAAGCAAGCTTGATCACTTATGTAAGTGTGTGTGATAGAAGATTGAATTTTCTACCCTTAGATGTTTTTGATTGGTTATTCACTAAGTAGCTGATTTTATCTTCTATGGAGTGATTTCAACAAAGTCTTGCCGTTTGTCTCAAGTTAGCTAAAGTTTTGAATGTCTTAAATGAGAGAAGGATCCTCTTATTTATAGATTTTGGTGACCGATCTCAAGTATTAGATTATTATGGATAGCTAAGATATGATGTTATTAGCAACCGTTAGATCACTCCAGATGATCTCATGGCTAGGTTCACTCCTTCTCTTTTTTGATAAAGACCATGGGCTTGGGCTTTAGGTTTGGTATCATCTTAGACAGACTTAATAGCTTAAAATAAAAGGAAAGAACCCCATTCATATTGAAATAAGCCACTATCTCTTATTTTAGTCCAAATAGCTCTTTTTGAAGTTGACCAAAGTCTAAATAGTATCAGAAATACTTTTTTCTATCTTACTTTTCATACATGAGTCAACCAAGCAAGGGTGAGAGTGAAATAATCAACCAACAATCCCTATTCAGTGTCTACCAAGCCATATTTCCCTAAAACATCCCTAATTAGACCATTTTCTTAAGCCCTATCACTAGCCCATCAAATTGTTCCATGGCATTTTGTTAAGCCAAAAACCTAATTATCGAAATGACTTTATAGCATATTTATTTAGGGAAAATGTAAATAACTTCCCTAAATTTTGACTTAAGTACAAATTGAATCCCTAAGCTTTTAGAGTGTGCTTTAAGATTACCTTACACTTTGATAAATTGATAACTAATTCTCATAAGTTGAAAATAACCCTATTAAACTTTGGTTTTTGTGCACAAACACCCTCTAAACTTATCAAATTATGCTTTAAAACCCCTTAAACTTTGATAATCGTATAACTTTTTCTAACAAAAAAAGGAAATATCCTTTCTATTACCAGTTTATTCGAGTTTAATGGGTTTTAACGCATGCTTTGAAAGTTTAGGGGTCAATTCGCACTCAAGTATAAATTTGGTTTTAGTTGAAAATAACCCTCTAAACTTTGGTTTTAGTGCACAAACACTCTCTAAACTTATCAAATTATGTTTTAAAACCCCCTAAACTTTAACAATCGTTTAACTTTTTCTAACTAAAAAAGGGAATATCCTTTATATTACTAATTTGTTAAAGTTTAATAGGTTTTAAAGCACACTTTGAAAGTTTAAGGGTCAATCTACACTCTAGTATAAGTTTAGGGGAATTCTTTACAATTTTCCTTATTTAGAGACATACCTATACTTTTGTGTGTACTTATGCACATAGGTCGTAATGAATACTAACTCTTAAATGAGAAAAATATTGATGTCCTTAACTAATTAGTGAAAACATGTGCACAAAAGGCACATTTGAAAATAAAAATATGACTTCAAACCCATTTGTTGGCCATCCTTTGTTGATAGATGTCTACGTTCTATTGCACTTGAAGCTTCCTTTCATTGATCGTAAATAAAGAATGAAAACTCATTTATAACTCTTATTAAATAAGAACTTATTAACAACTATCAATAAAGGAATCATAAGTTCATTTGTGACCAACAATAAGGGATTTAAAAAACATATAAAAACCACTATTAAGACATATCAAAAGCTTTATAAATAGGATCTTAGCTTCCTTTTTTAACATTCACTCCTATGAGAAATCACTTATTGCAATTGAAGGAGGAAAACACTAATGATATGTTGTTAAATACTTCTTTTATTCATAATTATCTCTATTTCTTATAGTCTATTTATAAAGTTAATTAAAATATACTTTTTTGTTTTTACTTATTAATACAACTTTTATTCCTTTCTTTACTAATTTTATAATTAAGTTATCTATTTTATAGTTTAATGAGCTTCATAAGTAAGTCTTAATTTTACTCATTGGTTGGTATTTTAGGCCAATTCTTATGTCATAGTCCATTGAGTCATTTAGGGTTATGAGGTTAGTAATTGAGACTTACTTGGTTCATAAGAGCCTAGGGTTTTAGGTTTATATCTTCACATTTGCTTGAGTAAATTAGCATGCAAGTCTCTAATTGCACATATGATTGACTTTATAAGAGAAGAATATAATGCTACTCCTTACCTGTAAATCTATTTTCGTGTTTGGTTAATAAAATAACTATTTCATAGAATCACTATTGTTGCAAAATGAATAATTGTAATTTGTTTATAACACCAAGGAAATAGCTATTTTATAAAATCTATTCTAGCATATTTCTAAATATATCCATGACATCTTAAAAAACTATAATTATAGCTATTGTTTCTTTATTATATATCTTAAAAATTGCAACCCTATTTTATTATATTCCGTTTCATAAACAAAACATACCATAAAAGCTTTTAACTTTAGTTTGTAAACAGAAACCATAAATCTATAATAGTGAATAGAGAAAACCTATAACGAATATTTATTGCCCTAAAATTGTAACTTAATCTAGAAATATGAACCATGAATGGTTAAACAAATCCAAAAGATATTGACATGCTAGGTGGAAGTCTAGTCCTTAATCTATGCACCATGTTGACTCAATATTTTACCTTTCTTTTTTTTTTTTTCTAAACCTTTTTCTTTATGATTTTAAATAAAACTGCTATTAAATACAACTGCTAATGATGTAAATATAAAATCTTTATTGCCTTAAATAAAACATCTATTAAATAAAACTGCTAATAATATAAAACCTTTTTAATCAAACAAGATTTTTCTAAACCTTTTTCTTTATGATTTTAAATAAAACTACTATTAAATAAAACTGCTAATGATGTATATGATTTTAAACCTAATTTTTTATGTTTATTTTTATTTTCTCGAATTGATTCAGTTGTAGTTGAATTGATGAAAGAGAGTATATGGATTAATATCAAGCTAACAAGATGTACTCAAATCAATTAAATTAAGATTAAAAGTGGTAAAAATATTTAGAGAGATAAAGTTAAAATTGGGTGAATCTAATATAAGTAAAATTGGTTTGATATCTTAGATTCATTAGGTTATTTTATAAGTAAGACACATAGGGATCTTTTTGCACACATCAATTTCAAACAACAAAGATCAAATTAAATCAAAGATTCAAAGTTTATCTTTAAAACCTCAAATAGTCTACAAACCTTAACTTCTCTTTATGAATCAATCTTGTTTGATTAAAATCAAATAACATTGACTTTATAATTTGATTTTCCATTCTTTAAGCTACAAAAGTCCTAAAGCAATTTTGTAAAAGCACATTGAAAATAAACTCAAATTGAGTTGATTGAAATTGTACAACCACATTACAGATGCTTTCCACTACCAATTTCGAATTGTCGTTATCTTAACTTCTAAACCACTAACAACAATATTGACATGATCATCTACTATGTGAGAAAGCTTAGTAATAGCTATTTCACCTCAATTAGAAACCACCTACACAACTCTAGATTAATTTAATGTCTCAACATTAATTAATTGAACTAGTTCAATAGGTAGGAACTGATTAAGGAAAGATTAAACTAGTATAGATAGAGTAAGTCCTCAATAGGGGTGCTTAACCTTGTCTTATTTTTATTAGTTATTGTTGTAATGCTTATTATTATTATTATTATTATTAATTATACTATTAGTACTAATTACTAATATTACAATAAGTGACTATCTTGTACTGTGAATAAAATTATTGGCATGAAACATCCTTTATAAAGATCAAATTAATTCACCACTTGATTTGAAAATTTCATTGTACATGCTTTAAAGATTGGATCAATCAAAATCATTCAAAGAAGTTTCAATTTATTAGATTTTGTAAGCATCTCAAATGTACTGCGACAAAATTGGGTATGGGCGATGTTTAATAAATGTCATGAGATCTAAAAGAAATGTTGCTAAAAAATATATTGTTACATTTAACCAATGTGGCTAATATACATGTTAAGAAAAGTGCGTCGCAAAAAATTTCGTTATGTTAAAAGAATAAATATCGTGAAGAACTGAAATATGGTCAAATGTCCAATTATGCACAATGTTTAAACATTACTGAATCTAATGTTGTGTCATGAAACTGTAATTATGGATATTATTAGCCTTTATAAACATATCAAAAGAGTAACATTTGTTACATTTAAATATCAAGAATTGAGTTTATTAGTAGAAGTGTAACCTTTTGACTAAATTCACAATATTTACAGGTCATTGAATTTGTCATATAGGACTCTATCATAGTTATTCATATTTCCTACCTTTCCAAACGTTAAAGAAGTGAAACATTAGTGACATTTAATGGTGACGAAAACAGTGAATTTATGACCTTTAAAAATCTTTATTTAGACTAAGGTTATGGCACTATCGAAAATGTTGATTACAATGACAATATGTTATTTGATGTTAATATAAGAATGTACACTTTCTTTCAATGAGCTCAATATTTACACCTACTATTTCATTAGTGTACAATTGAGACAAAAAAAACCTTAAACTTGTTTAAACATAAATGGCATCTTAGACATTAAATAATATCAATTGAACTTGATGATTAATAATATATATTTACATAAACACAACATACTATAGTTTACTTACAGTTTATGACTATCTCAATATTTTTAATGAAAATATAATAAACATATCCAAAATCTAGACCAAGAAGTTATTCAAACTTCATTATATTTAATCTTAAACACTAGACAAACTTATTTGAATATATATATCTGTATCATCAATTATCCTTATCACTACTTTCATTATCATCATTATCAGATTGAATTGGTACATGATAGAATCTCGTGCACTTGTAGTTCCTATCACACAATATGTAAAGTAATAAGTAATACATATACATGATTACATTTTAAAGAAAGAGTATGTATAAGAGATTGTATGCACGGTAAATGATTTTTGACAATTCACTAGAACTATCGAGATATTCTACACAAAGCTCTATAAAAAACAAGTTATTTATGGATATTATCAAGGGTTCATGCATTTTTAGTGGAATCCCTTTTTCACTTCACAAAGATCAATATCAAATGAATATTTGTTTGACATACTAGACTGCTTAAGAAAAGCTCTAATAGCTATAAATAATTTCTATTGTCATAAAGTTTTCATAATCATGTAGTTGCAGGAGAAAGTAAGCAATACTATTACTTTGTTCGAAGAAAATAACTTAGCAAAATCATGTTGATGGCTTTTAGAGAACAATGTTCAACATTTATTTTAGCTCCTAAAAAACACCTAAAAGTTTTGTTTCTTAACTAAAATTAGAACTATGCCTAGTAAATAAAATGTATAAGCCGTATACACAACATAAAAATTTTCATTAATCAAATCATTGTAATGTGATGTAACCATTTGTTAATTATCCATTTTGTTGATGATTATCTCCCAACAAGAAGGCTTCAAATGCCTAAGCCTACTAGGGTTCTTAGCCTGAGCACTCGCCTCAAGCCTCCCCTAACTTCACAAACCTACTAAGGTGTTTGATTCAAGCAATCACCTAGAAACAACTCAAAGCTCACCTCCTGTTTGAGATCGGATTTCGGGTAACCTAGGATCACTCCCTCTAAGGGCACCTACAAAGAGGAAGCTCATTTCTATTTTTTTTTGAAAACCTCTACCAAAGGGCTTACCAAACTCTAAGTTAAGACCTTCCCTTGCTCTTTATCCATTTTCTCTCTCCTCATTAAATGCTGACTGACTACCTGTCTCATAGCCTACTGTTTAGCCATTGAACTAGGGTAGCCATCCATTGGTGATGGGATAAGCCCATCTCTCAAGTGATTACCTATCGGTAGAAGGGAAGTTGTCCCATTAGGTACTTGCAGTATCGCCCCCTTAGTTTCTATACTAACTAGTCCCTTTTGTGATGGGTTAATGACTACCGGCCTAATCACTTGCACATGCCTCAAGGGCCTCTAATCCCTTACTCAAAGGATTCTTTCTTGTTAACCTATTGATGACAAGAAATAGTATGCTAGAGGAGGATGGCTAAATTCCATAGGAGCTCTGCGTAGTTATATTATGCTCTATTTGTTTTCCTATGCCAATGTCGATCTTCCTTTAGTCGAGAACTCTATGCCGAGTGACTAGACTCAACTGTTGAGAGTCTTTTACCGAGTAAATGCCGCTAGCTCTTGATTGGGTACTTCTCTTACAGCCTCCTTCCAACTTTCATGGCATCCTTTCACTTCTTGGCTTCCTTGTTGCTGTAATACTTTAGTTCCTCCTGCCTGTTGTCCTTAAAGAACCTTTGTATAGATCCAATGTCACACTGCCACCTATCCTCTTCATCTAACATTGTACTATTTTTCCTTTTTTGTCTTTTGTCCTTTTTACCCATTTTCATATGTACAAGGAATCCCCTTTTTGTATATGCCTTCTTATAATTTTTTTATTTGTAATGTTGCCCTAGGTACTTACTATAAATAGTCCCTTTACCTTATATGCCAGGATCATTTGACTTTACACACGAGCATTGAATATATTGTTCTTGTGAGACAACCCTCTCTAAGTCCACTTTCATACACCCTTATCTAATCTTATCGAATAGCTCAGGATTAGTGGTGGGTGAACCCTGGCATTAACTTATGCGTCGTATCAAGTTGTGTTGTGATCGTTGGTGTATCATATCCTCCGAGTAGCTTTACGTTAGCTACCCTACCCAGTTTGTAGACCTACTCATTCTATTTTCTTCGATATATTGAAGGACTTATTAGTTCGGATTTGTAATGGTAAGTCCTAGTGATAACTGAGCTCTTAGGAGCATGATATAATCTCGGTATCAGAGCTTGAGGTTGAGATCGAGAGCTATGCGGTATTTGTATATGTGTGTAAGGATTTCTTGTGTGAAGAGTACTTTTAAAACCTCGTTGTGAGAATGTAGAATCCTAGTGTTCAAGGAGAAATTAATGATGCCGAAAGTGATGCTCATGGTCACGTTCGTGTGACCCAACAAACACCACATACTACTGATGAGCAAATACAAGACCTTGCTACTATTGTGGCTAATTTGGCTGCTTCGGTATAGAGAGTTCTAGAGATTAGGCTATGCGAGAGAGTTGTTGAATAGAGCCAAGAGATGAGAGATAGGCTGAGAAGGTAGATGAATGAACTAGCACTGGAAGTCTTTCTAGTAAACCAAGCACCATCGCAACGTATTGATAGAGTCGCGACAAGAAGGTTGGAGTTGGACAAAGTGGAAGAGTATGAAGAAGAAAAAGACCAGTATGTTAAGATTAATGAGCTCGAGTTTAGAGTACAGAAAAGAGCCGAACACCTCGAGGTACAAATTCCGAGTTTCAATGGGTCTAGTAGTGCTGACGACTACTTATATTGGGAGGAGTAGATCGAAAAGATATTCGATTTTTATGATTATGAAGTCGATGTTCACATACAAGTGGATGCATTGGAATTTTTTGGATATGTGGCAATGTGGTGGAAGAAGTTGTAGAATGTATGCATGAGAGCTATCCTAATGCATCTTCGAGGTTGTATACATGGAGAAACACTACAATGAAAGAATCGAAAAGGAAACAGAAAAGAAATTAGTAAAACCTGGGCAGCTATCGAATGGATATGACTCACCACTCAATCCTATTCGGCCTAAAATTCACCGGATATGACATATCAGTCCGAACTGAAGGGTCACTTGCCACTACTCCTTGCTAAAGGGAATAGATAAGAGTTAAGAGATAACAAGAACACTAAGGTTGCTCAAATGAGTAATTTTTTATATTGAAAGGGATATGAATGTGCATACAAGAAAAGTAGGGGTTTATGTACTTACCCACTAGGGTTATTCTACATGTATGAAAAGACAAAAGGGTATTTTATAATTAGATTACATGAATCATACTAAAAGGGGTAAAAGAGACAAAGAATATACAGTACTAAAAAGAAAGAATCATTCTACAAAATTGTATAGAAGATACGTGTCACTTAGTGGCTGTACATTTGGGATGTGATACAATGTAGGTGAAAGTAGGAATGTGTTACAATTAGGGGCCAACTTGATCTGGATTAGGTCAGCTTAGTAAAAGGTCAGTTGTCTTGAAGTTAGATGCCAGTGGATTAGGTCGGTAGCTCAACTCGGCTAGTTCTAGGCTGTCTTCTGGATTAGGACTTCACTGTTGGGTAAGAGCATGTTGGACACACATAAAGATCTAAGAGATAGGTTGGCAGGTGGTTAGATTGGGATAGGAGTCCTTGTCTCGGCTATGGCTTAAAGCTAGTATTTTTTGCATGAGCCTCTAGCTATGATCGGTCTAAGGGGTTGATTCCTATCATTTGCCTAGTGGTTAGACAGATTTGTACTCAAATCTGAAGCGCTTTCTACTAGTTCTTTTAGGGTACTTATGGGGTCTTTTTTTGGTTGGTGGGGAATTAAATCAGACACATTAAAGGTGGAGGAGATACCATAGTCATCAGGCAACTCGATCTAGTAGGCATTGCGGTTGATTTTCTTCAAGACCTTCAATGGACCATCAACTTAAGGAGATAATTTATTCTATCTTAAGTGCGGGAATCGTTCTTGACTGAGATGTATCCATGTTAGGTCTCCTAGCTGAAAAGAAATAGTTTAGCAGCCTCGATTACCAATCTCTTGTTGTGTTTGATTGAACTTGGTGATCTTCCTCATGACAGACTAGTGTACCTCATGTAATTCTTAGGCTTGGTCTACTTTAGATTGACTTTCTTCAGTGGTTGTTAGGGTGTCAATCATATCTAAGGTAATAGTAGGGGTAAGGCCATAGACAACCTCAAATGGGGTCTTCTTAATAGTGTTATGGATAATCTAGTTGTATGTGAATTCTACGACTGGTAGGCATAGATCCCAATCTCTCAAGTTCTTTCCTACAATAGATCCCAATCCTGTTTACCACTTCAGTTTAGCTATCAGTTTGAGGGTAACTACTAGAGCTGAATATGAGTTTGGTTCTAAGTCTTCTCTAAAGGGTCTTTCAAAAATAGCTTAAGAATTTTGTGTCATAATATGAGACTATACTTTTTAGTACTCCGTACAATTGAACAATCTCATGCAAAAACAAATCAGCAATATATAGAGCATCGTTAGTTCGATGGCATGAAATGAAGTATGTTATCTTGCTAAAACGATCCACTGTAGCAAAAATGGAATCTTTCCCTCGAGATGTCCAAGGTAACCTTAGGACAAAGTTCATGTTGAGGTCAGCCTAAGGTAAGGTTGGCATCGGCAGAGGTATGCACTCTCTATAAGGTTCTCTTTTCCCCTTAGCATGATTATATACTTTACAACTTCCAACTACCTTATGGTCATCCTTAGCTAAACCTGGCCAGTAGAAGTTCTCCTTCAATAGCTTAGCTATCTTGGCCTCCTCGAAATGTCCTGATAACCCTTCGCTATGAGCTTCCCTGACCAATAGCTTATACGTAGAGCAGTTTGGTATGCATAACCTTCGATCCTTGAATAGGTAGCCATCCTTAAGATAATATCCCTTGATAGCAATTCCATCTCTGCATTGTTTAACGATGGGGCTAAAATGTGGGTCATGAGCATAATGCTTGGTAATGAGTGAAAATCCCAATAATTTAGTTTACAAAGCAGTCGACAAGGTCTACCATCGTGAGAGAGCATCGATAACCACATTTGCACTTCCTCTCTTATGTTAGATGATGTACGAGAAACCCTCTATGAATTTTAACCACTTAGCTTACCTCTTTAAGAGCTTATTCTAGCTCTCCAAATGCTTCAATGATTCGTGGTTAGTGTAAATAACAAACTTTCGTAGTAGTAGGTAGTGTTGCTAAACGGTAAGGGCTTGATAAAGAGAGTGCAACTCTTTCTTATATACAGAATAGTTCAAGGTAGGACCATTAAGCTTCTCACTGTGGTAGTCAATGGGTTATCACTCTTGCATTAAGATAGCACCAATTCTAATTCCTGATGCATCACATTCTAATTTGAAGGGTTTGTCAAAATTGGGTAGCTATAGGATAGGTGCCGAGGTGAGTTTTTCCATGATTTCTCTAAAGCTTTGTTTAGCTCGATTGTTCCACCTGAATCCTTTACTCTTCTTTGTCAACTCGGTTAATGGAGTGGCTATTGTACTGAAGTACTTAATAAATTGCCTATAGAAAGAATCTAATCCATGGAAACTTTGGACTTCAGAGACATTCTTCGGTATTAGCCATTCTAGAACAGCTCAGATTCCTTCCCTTCACACTATAAATCCTAGAAAAATCACCTCACTTTGGCAGAATGTACACTTCTTCATATTCCCATATAACTTTTCAACTCGCAAAAGGTCAAATACTTTACAAACATGTTCAACATGGTCATTCAGGTCGGTACTGTATATTAATATGTCATCAAAGTGCACGACCACACATCTTCTAAGTAGAGGGCACATCACATGGTTCATTAATCTCATAAATGTGCTTGGTGCATTCGTAAGTCCGAATGGCATAACTAACCATTCGTAGAGTCTATGCCTAGTCTTAAAGATAGTCTTCCATTCATTGCTTGGCTTCATATGGTTTTGGTAGTAGCCACTCCGTAGATCAATCTTTGAGAATATCCTTGCACCATAAAGCTCATCCAACATGTCATTAAGCTTCGGTATCAGTTATCTATACTTAATAGTAATTTGGTTGATCGCTTAGCTATCGATCACATGCACTATAAACCATCTTTCTTTGAAATGAGCAAAGTTAGTACGATACAAGGGCTCATGCTCTCCTGCACATACTTCACTCAATGAGTTCGTCTACTTGCCTTTTCAACTTGGCAGCTTGCTCAAGGTTTATCCTATATGCAGGTTGATTTGGTAAGGTGGTGCTTGGCTGTAGATTAATATAATGCTCTATGCCTCAGACTGGTAGTAATCTTTTGGGAAATTCTTCCAGAAACAGGTTGGAAAACTCATTTAACAAGCATCAGATTTCTTTCGGTACTTCTTGCAATTCCTTCATCTCCATCAATTATCTAACCAATAAGGACATCGATTCATTAGTCTTCTCAACAAATCAGAGCTCCTTATGGCTCATTACAAGGGCCTTTTTCTTGTTAGTTCGGGTAAGCTGATTATGGATTTCATTTACTTAGTACAGGGATAGGGGTTATAACATTATCCTCCTTCCATCCTTAACAAAGGCATAGGTGTTTTTATACCCGTTGTACATAACATGTCGATCGAACAACCAAGGTCATCTAAGCAGCAGACATAAAGCTCCCATAGTGTATACATTTCCAATACTGAAAGGTACAATCACTTGTTTAGTTACGTACGAAGCACCTTTATCATGAAGCTATTATAGCTTATAGGGTCGAGGATGCTTTGAGATCCATAGACCTAACCTCTATACAAGGGACAATGCAATGACATTAGCATAACTTCCTCCACTACGATGATTATATATAGTTGGTCTTTGATGGTACACTTGGTATGGAACATATTCTCTCTTTGGTCCTCCTTAGAGTTTGATAAGGACGTTAGGAGTCATCTTAGGATTACGGTCATTACTTCTCCTTGGTTAGCGTAGACATAGGTCTCCTCTTCCTCTTCCATTTTGGGTTCTCTAACATTCTTTTCTTCCTTGGGGTCGCTCTCGTTGGTACCATCCACTATGTCTCCTTGGAGTATCATGACATGTTGGTTTAGACATTTACTAACCATGTGTTCAAAGCCTAAACATTTAAAACACTTCACCTTGTTGGTCTTTCATTTGGATGGCTGGCATTTCTCATAGGTTTTTGGGGTTGGCTTAGCCTCGGGTTGGCTTGATTGTCTTATTCGGCTATGTTGGTCTGCTCGGTGTTCATCAAGTTGGTCATTCCTTTCCTCGGCTTAATATGGCGTCCTCAGGTTGACTTGAACAAGTTAATACAATATAGGAACTCAGGAGAATGTTTGCCCAAATTGGCTCAGAATATTTCTCCTTTACTTTTCAACCCTCTACAGGATTTTGATCGCCTCTTTTAAAGTATAAAACCTCTATTCTTCAACGATATTGCAAATATCATACTTAAGTCCTGATACGAACTTATGGATGAACATACGAACCCGATATCTTGTAGAACCAAAGGGGTGGGTCTAAGCTGCAAGATGGCTTGAAAGTTAAATGATAGTCGAAGGTTGAGTAGGGGGTTCCTGTGCATCGACAAAAGATATGACGCATTAATGCCTTACACGAGCTTAGGTCACACTTGATATGACATACAAGTATGACCAGAGGTCATTTGCCACTAGTCCATGCTTAAATGGGCTAGATAAGAGTAGCACAAAAATAAGAGGGATACTTTGCTCGAGAGAGAAAAAGTTCAGTATATTCGTCTGTATTTTGATATGATTATTAACTTTTACAATATGACAATATTTATATCATCTCGTTAGGGCAAATGCTAAGTTATAGAAATTACAAAAGAATGGTCCTTATTTGCTAAAAAAAAAAAGTGAATAATTTACAAGGAAAATATGAAATCATGTAAAGGAAGGAATACAAACGTCCTTTGTCAAAAAGGATAGTAGGGATGTTAGTAAAGGATAGTGTGTATACATTTTTATTGTGATTTTGATAGTATTGTGGTCTGAGTAGGGTGGGCCTCTGTTCAGTCCTGTTTGGCATTAAAAAGGGGCTGGACTATAGTTAGTTTAGGGACAGCTCACATTAGGTTGGCTTTGGATGGTTAGCACCTGACAATTCTGTTCAACCTTGGTATAGTAAGGATCGTTGCTTTCAGATTTGGTGCTGGAACTATGGTTTAGTGGAGGGTTTGGCTCGACATGCTAGTTAATCACCTTAACAACATCTTGGATAGCATGGAGAGCAAAGTAGCTTGGTAGATTGGATTGGGGCAAGCACTGCTCTTTGGTGCTTAGCTCACCTCAGATAGCTTGGCAGACTACTTGAAAGAGCCTTCGGGCTTGGGAGTATGTAATCGGTCGTTGATCCCTATCATATCCTCTTAGTTGTTTGAGATTTGGGGTCAAATCTGGTTTAAGTCTAATTTGCTCGTCTTCGGGAGTGTAAGGTTAGAGGTCGGCAATGTTGAAAGAGTTTGAGACTCCATATCCTTCAGGTAATTCAATCCTATGGGCATGAGAATTGATCTTTTCAAGTACTTTAGAAGGTCCGTTGGCTCTAAGAGATATTTTGCTCTTCCTCGAGTTTGAGAATCATTCCTTACTAAGTTGTATCCAGACTAAATTGCCTGGTTGAAATTCTCTCTTCTTCCATCCTTGGCTTTGCTTCTTAAGCTTAATAACAGCTCGACTCAGTTGCTCTATAACCTTCTAGTACATGGTTTTGATGGCTTCAACTTTCTTGATGAATGGCTGGTCATCACCATCAGTTCTCAGTTGGGATGCTTGGTCCAATGGGAGCTTGGGGTTGAACTTATAGGAGACTTCGAATGGAGACATGCTTGTGATACTGTGGGTGGTCCGATTGTCGGTAAATTCGATAATTGGTAGACACAGATCCCAATCGGCCATGTTTTGCCCGATAGCAACCCTAACAAAGTTCCAATAGTTAGGTTGAGAACTTTAGTTTGCCCATTAGTCTGTGGATGGTAAGATGTGCTGTATAATAACTTGGTTCGCAGTTGCCTCCAAAGTATCCTCCAAAAGTGGCTCATGAACTTGGGATTTCGATTTAAAACTATGGTTTTGGGCATGCCATGAAGCTTAATCACCTCCTACAAGAAAAGAAAAGAGATAGCTGAAGCATCGTTAGTCTTGGAATAGGGTATGAAATGTGCCATCCTACTAAATTGATCCATAACCACCATGATGGAGTCCTTCCATCGAGACGTCCTCGATAATCCTAACATAAAGTCTATACTTAGCTCAAACCATGATTTGGTTGGGTTTGGCAATGGTTGGTAGTGTCCTTGCTCAGCTCGACTCTTCACTTTTTGGAAGGTCATACATCTTTCCATCATAGATTAGACATCACTCTTTATCCTTGGCCAAAAGAATCTAAAGGACAATACCTCATAAGTTCAGCGTTGGCTAAGGTGTCCTATCAATCCTCCTCCATGTGCTTTGCATACTAGCAATTCTCACGTGGAACAAGTTGGGATACATAGCCTCCTCTTCTTGAATAAGTATCTGTACTCCTTGTAATAGTCGTATAGCATCCATCCTTCCTTACAACGAACGTAGATAGGACCAAAGTATGGGTCCTTGGCATACAAATTCTTGATGGTTGAAAACCCAAGTAGCTTCACCTACAATTCTGTCAAGAGGGTATGTTGTCTAGATAAGGCATCGGCTACTACATTTTTCTTTCCATTCTTATATTTTACGATATAAGAAAAACCCTCCATGAACTCAACCCACTTAGCCTATCTCTAAGACAACTTTGGTTAGCTCTTTAGATATCTTAAGGATTCATGATCGGTGTAGATCATGAATTCCTTAGGCAGTAGGTAGTTTTGCCATACCATTAAGGCTTAGATGAAGGAGTAGAACTCCTTATCGTAGATGGAATAGTTGAGTGTGGCTCTTCGAAGTTTCTCACTGAAGTAAACAATAGGTTAGTCTTCTTACATCAGTACAACACCTATGCCTAGTTTGGATACATCACACTCTACTTGAAAATAACTTGCTGAAGCTTAACAAAGCTAAGATGGGGGCTATAGTTAGCTTCCCCTTTATATCTTCAAAACTCCTTTCTTTCTCACCCTATCTAAATTCAACATTCTTCTTCGAGAGTTTGGTGATGGGGGTTACAATCATATTAAAGTTTTTTATGAATCGGCGATAGAATGATGCTGGGCCATAGAAACTCCTCGTGTTAGTAGAATAGGTCGGTTCGGGCCATTCTATAATTGCTCTTATCTTCTCTTCATCAACTCAGATGTCATCTTTGTTCATAACAAATATCAAGAAGATCACCTTGATAAGAAAAACCCTCTATAAACTTAACCCACTTAGCCTATCTCTAGGACAACTTTAGTTAGCTCTTCAAATATCTTAAGGATTCATGATCGGTGTAAATTATGAATTCCTTGGGCAGCAGGTAGTGTTGCCATACCATTAGGGCTTGGATTAAGGAGTAGACCTTCTTGTCGTAGATGGAATAGTTGAGTATAGCTTCTCGAAGTTTCTCGTTGAAGTAAGCAATAGGTCAGCCTTCTTGCATCAGCACAACACCTATGCCTAGTTTGGATGTATCATACTCTATCCGAAATACCTTATTGATGCTTGACAAAACTAAGACGGGGGTTGTAGTTAGCTTCTCCTTCATGTCTTCAAAACTCCTCCTCTCTTTCTCACCTAATTTGAATTCAACATTCTTCTTCGAGAGTTCGGTGAGTGGGGTTATAATCATACTGAAGTTCTTTATGAATCGGCGATAGAATGATGCTAGGCCGTAGAAACTCCTTATGTCAATAGAATAGGTCGGCTCGAGCCATTTTATAATCGCTCTTATCTTCTCGTCATTAACTCAGATGCTACCTCTGCTTACAACAAATCCTAAGAAGATTACCTCGAATCGGAAAAAATCACACTTCTTCATATTGGTGTAGAGCTGTTTGGCTCGAAGTTTTGTAAGCACTTGTTGGAGGTGCTCTTGGTGAGTCTCTAGGTTGGGATTGTATACTAGGATGTCATCAAAATAAACCACGTTGGGGCTTAAGGACTTGCATATGTACCATGTTGTGTCTTGAAGGCGGTCTTCTACTCATCGCCTTTAAGCATTCGAATCTAATGGTATCTAGATTTGAGATCGATCTTGGAGAACACTCTTGCTTCACTTAACTCATCTAGCATGTCATGAAGCCTAGGTATGGGATACTTGTACTTGATGGTGATTCAATTGATGGTTCGGCTATCCATACATATCCTCCAAGACCCATCTTTCTCTGGCACTAATAAGGTTGGTACAGCGTAGGGGCTCAAGGACACGCATACGTACCCTTTCTCCATGAGGTTGTCTACTTGCCTTTGTAGCTCGGTAGCTTATTCAAGATTCAACCTATAGGTAAGCTTGTTCAGTAAGGTGACCCTTGGCTACAAGTTAATCGCATGCTTAACGCCTCGAATTAGGGGTAGACCCTCCAGTAGCTCCTTCGAAAATAGGTTGGCAAAGTCCTCTAGTAGGGTTTTAACCTCGGTCGTCAATTCTTCCTCCTCGAGTCTCATCTCCAGAAGCCTCTTGACAAATAGATAGGTCGGTCCCTCCAGCTCCATTTCTCCTTTCAGTTTGGCTTGGGTAAGTACTAAAGCCTCCTTCTTCAGGGTCTAGCTAAGCTAGGATTGCATGATTTTTACCTATTTGGTAGTTATGGGACTTAATTTCAACCTTCTCCCTTCATGCTCCATAGAACATGTGTTCCTCCTATCGTCATATATAATTGCTCGGTCAAATATCTATGGTCGTCTAAGTAGAATGTAGGACGTACTTATGGGCAATACATCACATGGCACTTAATCTCGATACTTGCCAATGCAGGTTGGCACAGACACCTGTTTGTTCACTTATAGGGCTCCCTTATCATTAAGCCAATGAAACTTATAAGGTTTTGGGTGGAGCATGGTCAGCAATTTTAGCTGCAGGACCATGAATGTAGAGGTTGCATTGGTACAGCTCCCACTATCAACGATCAGTGTGTATAGTGATTTGTTTACCTTGTACCCAATATGGAAGCTATTTTCTCTTTGCTCATATTTGGGTACAGGACTGAAACTCATTGTTCTCCTCAACACTAGAGCAGTCGGCATGAAGTTTCCTTCCTCATTGTAGATCCTCAAATAGCTCGGTCTATCCATTCTCTTTTAACTCCTCTACTTCCTCATCAATACTATCGACCTCTACAGTTGGTACCTTGTCTCGGATTACCATCATTTGCCTGTTTGGACACTGAGTGGCCATGTGTCTAAATCCTTGGCATTTGAAACACATGATTTCACTCGTCTTCCTCCTTGAACTCTAGCCTTTCTTAAACTTCCTCGGTAGTTCCTTCTCCTTTGCTCAAGTAATATGAGTAGGTCGGGTCTTAGTGACCTTACTCGGTTCCGTTTGCACAGGTCTGCTCGGAATAGGTTGGCTACTACTAAGTCGGTTGATGGGTGGTCAAAATCTTCTTGTTCAACGCCTTTCTATCTTTTAGGTGGCTTGGATTGCATCATCGAGTGTCTTAACATCTGGGGTTTCTAGGACATCTCTAATCTCATACTTTAATCCAACAATGAATTGAGAAACAGTTCAATCTCTAGGCTCTATGACTTTACATCAGATCATTAGCATGTGGAATTTTTTAACATAAGTGTCTACACTCGATGCTCCTTATCTCAGTTCTTGCAGTCTCTTGAAGGCTTCTTACATATAATAGCTTGGCACAAACCTTCTCTGCATAAATCTCTTCATATCATCCTAACTCCTAATCTCTTGTTCTCCTCCCTTTCTTTTGGTGGCTTACAAGTTCTTCCACCATAAGGCAATATAACCAGTGAACTCCAACATAGTAAGTCTAACCTTTGCATTGTCAGGCACTTCGTGGCATTCAAATTGCTTTTTAATCTTGTCTACCCAATCTAGGTAGTTTTTGGCATCTCTACTTCTAAGAAAACTTAGGATATGCATCATGACTCCTTCGACTTTAAGGGCTTGTACATATCTTTCCTCAGGCTTATAGTACTCCTCTGCTTCATCAACTCCTTCTACTTCCTCCTTAATCTCTTCAAGTACTAACCTTCATCTAGCATCCCTACCAACTCCTTTAGTTTGGGGTGGATGAGCTGGGGCATTAACCTAGCCAAACTGACCATTGCCTCGCTATTGCTGCTTACGTTCTCTAGTGGGGCTATTTCTAGCTCGTTGTCTATCTTCTTAGATAACATTTACCAGGCTAACTACCAAGTCAATAAGCTTATCCAAGCGGTCACCCATTGATTGAGGTGAAAAGCTTCCATCTTGCCCTTAACCGTATTGAGTACCACTTTCTTGGTTTCTTAAAGTCCCTTGTACACTTGAATCCAACATTGATGTTTACTTCACAATGACAATTTCTCAACAAACACACAGTCAACCACACTCTGTTTTGGCATATCGAAAACAGGGGAACATAAAGACAAAACACTTCTTAATACTAAACTTCAAAGCTAACAATAGAATCACTGTTATACGAGAGCAGTGACAAATTATTAAAAGAATATAGTAGTAGAATCTAGCTTCGAACATAGCCAATCTTTGATACCAAGATGATACGGACTTGTAAATGAACATATGAACCCGATATCACGCGTAACCAAAGGAGTGGGTCCAAGCTACAAGATGGCTTGAAAGATAAATGATAGTCGAAGGTTGAGTAAGGGATTCTCATATACCGACGAATGATATGACGTACCCACGCCTCACACGAGCTTAGGTCACACTTGATATGACTCACAAGTAGGGTTAGAGGTCACTCATTACTAATCCACGCTCGAATAGACTAAATAAGAGTAGCTTAAGAGTAAGAGGGACGCTTAGCTTAAGAGTGAAAAAGTTCAATGTATTCGTTTGTATTCTGATATGATTATCAACTTTTACAATATGACGGTATTATATCATCCTATTAGGGCAAAGCCTAAGTTATAGAAATTACAAAAGAATGGTCCTTATTTGCTAAAACCAAAAGAGAATAATTTACAAGGAAAATATGAAATCGTGCAAAAGAAGGAACATGAACGTCCTTTGTCAAAAAGGACAGTACAGATGTTAATAAAGGATAGTGCACATACGTTTTTACCGTAATTCTGATAGTATTGTAGTCCGAGTAGAGGTGGGCTTCTGTTCAAGCTTGTTTAGCATTAGAAGGTGTTGGATTGTGGTTGGTTTAGGGACGGCTTACATTAAGTTGGCTTTAGATGGTTAGTTCTTGACAATTTTGCTTAACTTTGGTACAATGGGGATTGCTGCATTTAGATTTGGTGCTGGGACTATGGTTTAGTGGAGGGTTCGGCTTGGCATGCTAGTTGATCACCTTAGCAATCTCTTGGATAACATGGAGAGCAAAGTAGCTCGATAGATTAGATTGGGGCAAACACTGCTCTTTGACACTTAGCTTACCTCGGACAGCTCAATGGACCACTCGATAGATTAGATTGGGGCAAACACTGCTCTTTGACACTTAGCTTACCTCGGACAGCTCGACGGACCACTTGAGAGAGCCTTAAGGCTCAGAAGTGTATAATTAGTCCTTGATCCCTATTAAGTCCGATAATGAATCTTGATACTATACGGGCTTTTGATTCTTCCACGTTGGCTCGAATCATCCACAGTTAGAACTCTTTAACATAGTGATCAACAGATCGGTTTCCTTAACAAAGCTTTTGCAATTTTGCAAACGTATCTCATAGGTACGTCTCAAGCACAAATCTACCCCTCAATAACCTCTTCATCGCATCTTAAGTTTTGACACCTCATCTTCCATCCTTTGTTTGTACTACATTCAAATTTTTCTACCATATTATTGCATACCTAGTAAACTCTAATGCAGTAAGTTGGACCTTGATAGTATCTATTCATCGGCATCTCTACTTCCACTAAAGGGTAGGATTTGAACCTTAACATTATCTAGCCTTTGAGAAGCTCGGCGTCCTCGTCCTGGTAATGGGTAATAGTTAGCTTCCTCTCCAAATTCTTCCCTAAATTCTTCAACATCCAGTTCCTGATCTTCTTCTTCAATCTCCTCTAACTCCAATCTTCGTCTAGTAGCTTGGCCCATTACTCCTCTAGCTCGCTATTGTCAAACTGAGCTATTGGTTTGGTTGCCTTAGCCATGGGGTCTCATAGGGGCATTCTCTTGTAGGTTAGGCAGCTATATACTTTAGGGTTGTTGCTTGTTTACTTACATTGTTGTGACTAGACTCTTAACAAGGTTTGTAAGTCTATCAAATCTGTCATCAACGAACCTTATGGTGTTACTACGATTATGACCATAACTAGGTTGAGCACTACTACCCTAGTCACGAATAACTCCCTGAACACTCGAATCTAAGATAGTGTAGTACTTTTTCAAACATATTAGCGAACTACTAACAATCTTAATATCCAGTAGTCACTAAATAGAGTAGAAATGAACTTGCTCTGTTTTCATAATAAAAAATAGAGTAACAATGAAACCATACTTGCTATTACACTAACACATAGTAGTAGCTACGAAAGGAACACAACAGCAAGTAATAGTAAAGTGAACAAGAACTTTACTGCAACTTCATACACTCCCTTGCAAAACCATACTCTAATACCAGTGAAGCTGATGCATCTTTAGGGTCATATATATGGAGAAGCACTACAACAAATGAATCGAAAAGGAGACAGAAAAGAAAACTAGCAAAACTCGAGAAGCTACCGAATGGATATGACTCACCATTTGATCCTACTCGGCCTATAATTCACCGGATATGACATATCGGTCCGAACTGAAGGGTTACTTGCCACTACTCCTTGCTAAAAGGAATAGATAAGAGTTAAGAGATAATAAGAACACTAAGGTTGCTCAAATGAATAACTCCGTATATTAGCTAGATTCCCTGTGTATAAGGAAAGTAGGGGTTTATGTAAACCCCTGAAAGTTTCGATCTAGTTTTTGAAATAGACTCAACTATATTAGACAATTTAGGAGTCGACAAGGCTAATTAAAATGAAAACCCTAAAAGAATTAATCAATCGCATAAAGAATTTTTCTACCCTAAATGTTTCTAAAAGCTAAAGATTTCATTTGAAAATGATAAAACCTTAAAAATGATTCCATTAAGACATATGTACACCAATCCAACATGATATACCCTAAAACCCTAATTGAAAATATAATGCTTATATTTTGCTAAATCGTTAGTAAATGGTTAGAGATAACCCTTATTCTTGCTTATATGATTTGAATTCTCAAGTAATCCATTAGGAACTAAGATAATGGGTCATAGATTATATTTATTCCTTAAATATATGATTAAGATAGTCTTACTTAGGGTTAGGGTTATAGTTGAAGATTAGGTTACATATAGTGAACTTTAAGACTCAAATTAGCACTTTTTACACTTGTTACCCAAAGTAGTTTATCAAATGAGATATATGGACTCTAAAGACCTAAAGTAAGATCTCATCAACCATATTTACACATCAATGCATCATATACCTCAATTCTTCTCATTTCCTTGATTTCTCCCCTAATTTCTCTTAATTACTACATTATGTGCACAAAATTACACATACTCAAGGAATGTTGACTAAGATAATACATGTTGACCAAAGTTCAAATGTTGACCAAGTCAACACATGTTGACTAAAGTCAACATTTTGAAAAGTCAACAAAAAGTTAAGAGATAAGGAAAATATCTCTTATTTAATGATGTCTTCCTTTTCTTTTCTTTTTGATTTTTCTTTCTCTATTTTTTTCTATTGTTGCCGTCCACAAATTTTCTTCTAAACCCCACCACATATTTTTTTCCATTAAAAGCAACCAACAAAAGAAACAAAACAAAACCTCCCTTTCATGCCGTGAACTTCCCTCTCTTCTTTCCCTTTCATTTCTTCCCTTTTGTCTCCATAATTTAAACATCATAAAAGGTATGTCTTTAAGTTGCTTTATCTTACTTTCTATTATTCATTAGTTAGTTAATTAGGTAGATTAGATAAGTAGTTATGTGGTTAGTCTTGTCTTGAAGAAGAGGAAACAAAGTTTCCATCTTTAAGTGTAGAAGCTTGAACTTTTGAAAGAGAAGAAAGAAAGACATGAGGATATGCTTCTATGTATGTATACATAAGGAAATACCAAAAGAGTATAAGTATATGAACCTTTGTACATGAGTATTTATCATGTACATAACTTAATTTAAGATCAAATCTAACTATACATACCTATACTATACTAAATATGTACATAAGAACACAAAAACATGGAATTGGAAAGCTTTTCTTAAGGAAAAACTTAGGCATACGAATTTTAGTATAAAATACGTATCCAACTGTATAGGTATACGGGTATGTATATACGTATAAATACGGTATAAGGCTAAGTATAAGTATGAGTATAAGTATGTATAAAGTATATGTACATAAGTATAAGAGAAAGAGATAACATGTACATAATACATATGCATATGACATAAGCATGAGGAAGGCTTATGTAAGCATATGATGAGGTAAGTGATGACATAAGCACATGATGACATAAGCCATGACATAAGTAAGTGATGACATAAGTAATGACATAAGCAAGTGATGATGTAAGCAATGACATAAGCATAAGTTTAGAAAATAAGAAAACTAAGAAAAGTGTAGGTAATTAGGTAACTAAATTAGGAAATCTTAATACCTTTTCTAAAATTAGATTATACCTAATTCAGCACATAAACTAGTAATAGCAAAGTGAAATCCTTTCATTATAAGAATTTAAGGAATAAAAGATATAAACATAAGTAATAAAAGTACTTAGGTGATCATAACTAAAAATTTCTATAAATTTAGCTCATAACGTAAAATAGAGGTCTTAATATCCAAAACAGATATTACCATGTGAATATATGTTCGGAATAAATGAAAAACGATTATAAATTCATAAATATCAAAAATAAAATGAAAAAGTTACATACGATTGAAATTAAAGTCTTACCGGGTAAAAGTTGATAGTAATTTAAATAGAACTAGGTAATTAGATGTTTAGAATTAGTAGTTAATTCAAATACTTATTAGCGTTGTTATCACATAATAATCAGGTGACCCTGAGGTGAGCGAGGACTTCCTGATTGATTACTACGATTAGGGCGAACCACTATGGCCGAGTGAGTATTTACCCTGTGATTCCATGCTTGATTGTGATTGTAGATGGTGGACTTAAATATTATTGTTAATTAACTACTGTGTGGGGTTCGGGAAATGTTTTTGTATGTAATTGATTGTTGAGTTGTGAATTTACCTTAAATACAGAGAATGTATTATTTGTTGCATGGTAATATAGAAAATGATTGTGTGTATTAGTGGATGGTCACAGCATAATTTGAACTAAATTATACTTGGCTATAAAAAGAAACTGGAACATGCATTAACATGCATAGCATGGATACTATTCCGGTCTTCACATCATACGGAGGTAAAGAGAGGCCATTCGGGGGTTGATATTATTGAGTTATTTGGTTATGTACGGTGCACTCGTACAAAATGACCTTACCCTGGCCCGCGGGAACACTAGGCGTTGGAGGCGCCAACCACCTGGCTAAGGGTCGAGTCTAGAGGCCTCCGTTTAGGGGTGAGTGTAGACTGCGGGGGCCCACTCACAATTATACTAGAACTTGTATTTTCTAAAAATAAAAGAATTATTTGATATAAGTACGGAACATGGAGTTCCGTAGTAAAGTAAGTTCTAGTGTAATACCCGGATCTGATTGGTGCCGTGTAAACTCCAACCCTAACTTCGGAGGGTGTTAAATCCGAGTTACGTATATGAACTAGTTAAGTATGCATATTGTTTGGCATTCTGTTTGATCATTCATTCATATGCGTGACTATAATGTACTTATAACTTGCTTGTTGTGTGGTTGAGGGTTTTGCTCACTAAGCTTAGGCTTACACCCCTTTAGACTTCTGTTGCAGGATAGCCTGCTCGTAGAGACAGAACGAGGGATACCACAGGTTAGCTAGGGGACTTGGGCAAGAGCGAGGTGTTCTGTGTGATGAGAGGAAAATAGTTTATGTAGACTATTACTCATGTACTTATGTTTAACTTATGTTTACCTTATTATTATGAACTTAGACATACTTAAATACTGTGTAATGTAAGCTTTTGAGCTTAACTTTTATATAAATATGTTGTGTGATTATATCATGTGAATCTGGATGTACTTTGGAACTAGTAGTTGTAGAGCTTTGTATATTGTGTGAAGAGTTTTTGATTGGAAGGGTAACCAATCAGGGGTTCTTCATACAGTATATGGCGTCTGCCACGACTAGGCCATCCTCAGTTCGTGATAGTTTATATACCCATTCACTAAGGTTGCTTTACATTTATTGAAAATACAAAAGGGGTATTCTATACTAGGTTGCATAAGACATACTAAAAGGGGTAAAAGAGACAAAGAATAAACATTATGGAAATGAAAGAATCATTACAGAATATTGTGTTAGAAGATACGTGTAGCTTAGAAGTTGGACATTTGGGATATGATACAACATAGGTAAAAGCAGGAATGTGTTATAGTTAGGGGCTAACTTGATCTGGATTAGGTCAAGAGCCATCGGCCTAGCAAAAGGTCAGTTGTCTTAGACACTAGTGGGTTAGGTCGGTAGCTTGGCTCGGCTAGGCTAGTTCTATACTGTCTTTTGGATTAGGACTTCGTTGTTGGGCAAGAGCATGTTAAACACACATGATGATCTTAGTGACAGGTTAGCTAGAGGTCAGATAGGGATAGGAGTCTTCGTCTTGGCTATGGCTTAGAGCTAGTATTTTCCTTATGAACCCTTGAAGTCTTCCATCTTGACTTCTTGTCATCAGTCTAGGGGGTTGATTCCTATCACAAATAAGAAGTCCGTACATGATTGAAATGAAGAGAGTCTTGAGAACTAGGTTCGTTCTCGAGCACTACGAGTAAGACACTTTCAAACAGCTTTAAGACTTGAAGTAAGGTAATAGATCAATGGATGACAATGTTCAAGAGTTTCAGTTGCTCATGATTTGATGTAATGTCGATGAACTTGAGACACGGACTATTGTACGATTTATTTCTAGACTACAAATAGAGATTGGTAACATCATAGAGCTACAGAACCTTATAACTCTAGATGAAACCATTCGGGTGGCCTAGAGAGTTCAAAGGCAAAGGAGGAACCAGATTAGTTGGGTGCCAAGTGGCTAACTAATGTTGCCGAATAGGGGTGGCGTGTTGAGCCAACTAGGGAATGACTAGGCATCAAACAGTTTCAAGGTGGAATGTCGAGGGCATGTGCCAAGCCGATTAGAAGAAAGCTAAGGTAAAGGTAAGACTGAGGAACTTGAGATTTGAATGGACTAAGGTCATAGCTTAGGAAGGAAAACCTAATAAATCAAATGTTTTAAATTCCTTAGCTGTGGACATGTGGCTAGTCAATGCTTGAACCATCGAGTCATGACCATAAAGGGAGATAAGCCCTAATGTGAAGTAGAGAGTACGAGCGAAGGAGAGGAAGAAGTGAGAGTTCATCATATGTTAGAAGAATGTTAGGAAGACCCCGATGCCGATAAACCTCCTGAGGGTGGTGCCAAGCATTGCTTTGTTGTTCGATGATCTCTCATTGCTTTTGTGGGTAACGAGAATGAGCAAAGAGAGAACCTCTTCCATGCAAATTGCCAAGTGAATGGCAAGCTATGTGCTGTGATCATTGACGAAGGGAACTGTACCAATGTCATAGTGCAAGGGGTAGTTAAGGCCACAAATTTGCTAACCCTTATATACCTTAAACAGTATAAGATTTACTAGTTGAACGAGAAAGGTGAGTTATACGTTGCCAAGCAAGTTAGGGTGCCGATTACCATTAGTGATGGGTACAGGACGAGGTGCTGTGTGATGCCATCCCTATGTGCGCTTCTCACATATTACTGGGTTAACCATGGCTATTTGAACTAAGAGTATTACATGATAGATATAAGAACACCTACATGTTCAAGAAGGATGGGAAGAAAATTATGTTGACCCCCATGAGTCCTAGGGAAGTGCAAGAAGCCTAAGAGAAGGTTGCTAGATCATTACAGTGGAAGTCCTTGGTGTTTTCTTGAGCTCAATTTACGTAAGAAGCCTTGGTTGAAGACTTTGTGCTCCTTTTAGCTAGAAGACTCTTAGAGATTAGAGAAGCTAAGAACTTATCTACTGAAGTGTAGTAGCTACTTTAAGACTTTGCCATCCTATTCCCTGTTAAGATGCTAAAAGGTTTACTTCCCTTAAGAGGTATTGAACATTGCATCGACCTATAACTAGGAGCTACCTTATTGAACCAACCCGCTTACTAGCTCAATCTCGAGTAGGCACCTAAACTGAAGAAATAGGTGGATGAATTGGTAGATCATGGATATGTCTATAAGAGCATGAGCCCTTATGCCATATTAGCTATGCTCGTACTGAAAAAGGATGGAACGTGGTGAATGTGCATTGATAGCCAAGCCATTAATAAGATCACTATTAAATACCAATACCCGATCTTACGGCTTGATGATATGCTTGACAAGTTACATGGAGCCTGTATCTTTTTTAAGATTAACTTGAAGCGTAGCTACCACTAGATACAAATGAGACCTAGGGATGAATAGAAGATGGCCTTCAAGATAAGGGATGGTCTGTTGGAATGGTTGGTGATGCCATTTGGTAACTAATGTATCGAGTACATTTATGCAACCGATGAATCATATGCTCAGAATGTTGATAGGAAAATGCATTGTAGTTTATTTTGATGATATTTTCGTCTACAATGCTAACCTCATTAGTCATGTTGAGCATTTAAGACTAGTGTTCAACATACTCCACGCTGAGAGATTATTTGGAAACCCGAAGAAATGTATGTTTTATTAAAGTGAGGTTGTGTTCCTAGGATATGTTGTTTTAGAGAAAGGAGTTTAAGTTGATGATGAAAAAGTCAAAGCTATTCTTGAGTGGCCTATGCCCACTAGTGCTGTCAAAGTTAGGAGCTTCCATGGTCTAACTTCATTCTATTGGAGATTTATTTGGAACTTCAGATCCATAACCATGTCGTTGACTAAATTAACTAGGAAGAACGTTGAGTTTAAGTGGTCAGAGAAAGCTTAGAAGAGTTTTGAAGATGTGAAGTTTAAGTTGATGTTTGCTTTAGTACTCACCCTGTCAGATTTCGAGAAAGTTTTTGAGGTTGAAAAACTCAACCTCAAAAACTCTAAGGTGTTGCCTTAAATTACTCAACCTATGACAAGGATTTTTATGCCTTTGTCTAAGCACTCTAGAACTGGTAGCATTATTTGTCGCTAAGAGAATTCATCATCTATTCGGATCATGGATCTCTCAAGAATCTTCGCAGGCAACAAAAGCTTTCTTGGCATCATGCCAAATGGGTCGAGTTCTTAGAGACCTTTTGCTATGTCATCGGATATATGAAGGGGAGCACCAACATAATGGCTGATGCACTTTCTCACCATCATACCCTCATCACAATGTTGTAAGCTAAGGTGCTTAGATTTGGCACTTTACTTGATTAGTATGAGCATGACCCAGATTTTGAACCCTTAGTGGCCAGGTGCAGCGCTTGCAGAGCTACGAAAGGTTCTACTTGAGTTAGGGGTTTTTCCTGAAGGGTAAGTAAGTTTGTGTGCTAAGTAGTTCGACAAAGGAGCTATTCATTCGAGAAATTCATGTCGGGGGTTTGGCTGGCCATTTTGGGGAAAAGAAGACGACTGAGATATTTAAGGAGCATTTATATTAGCATTGGATGATGAAAGATGTGCACTGAGTACTTGAGAGGTGCGAGGTATGTAAATATGCAAAGGAGAGGAGAGAGCCCTATGGAGAATACACACCCCCACCCATTCTGAAGTGGTCATGGACCGTTCTAAGCACGGATTTCATGCTCAAACTTCTACAAACGCGGAAAAGACATGACTTAATCATGGTGGTGGTCAATCGGTTTAGCAAGATGGGATACTTTATTCCCTACTATAGAACTAATGATGCTTCATTCGTTACTAACCTCTTTTTGTGGGAAATTGTGTGACTATATGGAATGCCGAAAGTATTGTGCCTAATCGTAACTCAAAGTTTACGAGCTTCTTTTAGAAGACCCTGTGGAGGAAGCTCAACACTAAGCTCTTGTTCATTACTTCTTGTTACCCCTAGACAGACGGCTAAACTAAATTTGTGAACAGAACCATCCATAACCTCCTGCATGCAACTGTTGGGAAGAATTCTCATGACTGGGATTTATGCTTGCCCATCATTGAATTCCTACAGCTGCTTAACTAGAATATCACCATTTGAGGTTGTTTATGGACTTAACTCGAACCTACCTTTGGATTTAATTAAGAATTTAACTACACAAGGAGAAAGCTAATTCGGCCTACAGTGTACTGAGGAATTCCAAATGTTACATAGGAAGATTGCCAAGCAATTGGCCAAAACTATAGCTTAATAGAAGCAAGTGGGAAGCTACAAAAGGAGACAAGTCATTTATACCCTTGGGGGCCTTGTTTGGATTCATCTTAGCAAGGAATGTTTCCCTAGCAAGAGAACGAATAAACTATTTCCTAGAATGGATAAACCTTATAGGATCATTAGGCATAATAATGATAAACCCTATGAGGTTAAATTACCTAAGGGATTAAGCGTGACTACCACATTTAACATCACCAATCTGACTCCCTCTGTGCCTGACGATGACGAGGATCATGATTTGAGGGCAAATCTCCAATAACCCTAGGGAGTTGATGGGTTACCAACTATTGGCCTAATCACTCACACACACCTTAGAGGCCTCTAGTGCATCACCCAAAGGATTCTTTCCCATCAACCCGCTAATGATAAGAAACAGTATGTTGAAGGGGGACGGCTGAATTCCTCGGGAGCTTCGGGTGGTTATATTATGCTCTGTTCATTATCTTATACCAATGTCGACCTTCCTCTGGCCGAGAGTTCTATGCGAAATGACCAAACTTTCACCTGCCAAGAGTCTTCTATCAAGTAAATGCAGTTAACTCCTAGATGGGTTCTTCTCTTCTAACCTCCTTCCAACTTATATGGCATCCTTTCACTTCTCGACTTCCTTCTTGTTGTAACACCTTAGTTCCTCTTGCCTGTTGTGCTCAGAGAACCCGTGTATGGATCCAATGTCATACTACTACCTTTCCTCTTCATCTAACATTGTTCTATTTTTCCTTCTTTGTCTTTTTTTCCTTTTTACCCCTTTTCGTATGTACAAGGAATCCCCTTTTTATATTTACCTTCTTATAATTTCTTTATTTGTAATGTTTCCCTAGGGTCTTAGTATAAATAATCCCTTTCCCTTGTAAGCCAGGATCATCTAACTTTATACATAAGCATTGAATATACTGCTTTTGCGAGACAACCCTCTCTAAGTTTACTTTTATACACCTTTATATAATCTTTCCAAGTAGCTCGGGATTAGTGGTGGGTGAATCTTAGCATTAACTTGTGCATTGTATTAAGTAAAGTGTCAAGTCGTAATATGTTTGTTGGTGTGTCATATCCTCTAAGCAGCTCTATGTTAGCTACCCTACCTAGTTCCTAGACCTACTCATTCTGTTTTCTTCGATATCTCAAAGGACCTACTAAATCGGATCTGCAATGGTAAGCCCTAGTGATAACTGAGCTCTTAGGCGCATAATTTTGCCACATGTCTGTAAAAGCCAGCACCACCATCCTATAAATAAGGGTAAGATCCTTAGGTAAAGGGATTGATTTTTCTCATAATTCTCCTAAGAACTCACTATTGTTACTTTCTTATCCCCCCACTTTCCTTGCTAACTTAAGCGTTAGAGGGCCCTCATTAGCTACGCCAAAGGGGGCTTTTTGTAAGTTTGTCCCTGCCTATGACTAACAGGCTGCTTAGAGTTCACCTAAGAAACGTACTGTGATATATACCATCACCACGTTTATTTGATAAAAAAATGTACAATCTTACAAAATCTTTATTGAAGAGAAAGTTATAAATTGGCCTATGGCAACCTTAATTAGAAAATGAAAATATTTGAGGTAATAGAAGACTAGTAAGGGCTTTTAGGAAGGGACATAATTCAATGTTGTAACTTTTTGTGTAGTATAGATCCTATGTAATTAGTATAGGTGATAAGGTGCTAGATTTTTTCTTATGAAGTTAAGGCAAGGATATTTGATAGTTATTTTATGCATCTTGGAGATGTGGTTTGTAATGATGCAATTGTATTTAAAATGTTTACAAATAAGAATAAGAAGTATCATTTCTAGAAAAAGTCCATTTGTAAGATATTTTAGATTCCCTCTTATATTAACCCTTTTCCTTGGTATAATAGAGTTCTCTCGAATAAGTTCTAAGCCTAATCTCATATTATCCTTAACATTCTAATACAAAAGCAAGAAAATATAGTAGAATTCCCATCCTCGCAATAGCAATTTGAATAGTTTATCTCTTTGTATGGATTGAAATATTTGGTGCCTCTTTTCTCAAGAGTTACCTCTAGAGCATGATCTTGCTAAAAAAGATCAAACCTTAAGAAAAACTACCTTGCAAAAATAACATTAGATAAGCATTACACAATGTAATCTATTGATAATAAACACATATCTAAAGAATATTAGACCAAAAGAGAAGGATTTAGGGTTTGGAGTATTACCTTTGAGAAGAATTTATACTTGAGTAGCTTCTATGGCAAGAGTTAGACCTTTCTTTCCATTTCGGTGTTAAGGAATTTAGTAAGCTAAGAATAAGAGTTTAGCTTAACATTTGGTGCTCTTGCTATGACAAACATAACTAAAGCCACCATTATTGATAAAAAGATTGACACTATATAGCAAGCTCAATTACAATTGTAATAAGATACAAAGAAATTTCAATAGAATATCTACGAATAGTCGACTCTTTTGCAAACAATGTTGATAAATGAAGACAAGAATCAAATACTCATTCATGAATTAGATAATGGATTCTTATCATTTTCTGTTCAAATTCTACTAATTTGGATTCCCTTTTGAAAGGGATTGAATCAAAGGTGCCAAAATTTAATGGCAAAGATCTATTAGGATGGAGATAGATATATGCATATATTTTTTTACTTTCATCAAATTCTAGGTGAACGGAGACTTACCATAGCTTCTTTTGCAATGGACTATTGCGCCTTACAAAGGTACCAATGGATTTGCCATAATCAGTAGTTGAATTCATGGAAAAACTTTATTGAAGCATTAGAGACGAAATTGGCCTATTGAAGTTTGAAGATGTTCAAGTTATTTTAGCTAAATTGCAACAAAAACATTATGTTGATGAATACTACTCATAATTTGAAGCATTGTCAAATAGAATAGTTGGTCTTTCAAAGAGTTTTTTAACTAGTTGTTTGGTCTTTAGTTTAAAACCATGGATTAGAAGCAAAGTACAAATAGCTATACCCAATAGTTTAGTGTAACCAATTTGGCTTGCAAAGATGCATGAATCTATATTTTCTAACCATTATTTTTACAGTCCTAAAACCTTCTTCTTTTACAAATAATCTACTTCATTACAATTTTGTAAACCATTTACCTCAAACTCACCACTTAACACTAATTCTTCCACTGAATCATCTAACTATACTACCTCTATTGTTTTTCCTTTAAATCCTAAACCTACTTTACCCATCATGAAAATGAGCTAATATGAGATGAATGTTAGAAGAGAGTAGGGTCAATGCTATAAGTGATGGGAAATATCATAAGAAACATTAATGTAAGGCCAACGGTTTACTTTTGTTGCATGATGATGGCGAGGAACAAATTATTGATTGCATGGATAATAAAATGGAAGAGGAGATAGTAAATGACATTAAAGATTTGGTTACCATTAGTTATCCATACACCATTGAGGGTTGTAATACCAAGAACATTACATTTTAAAGGGACTATTAATAAACATCTAGTTAAAATATTGGTGGATTCTGGCAGTAGACAAAACTTTATGCATAGTCAACTAGCTAAATTTTTAGGTCTTATAATTGTACTAGTCCTTAAGTTTCATGCGATGATTGGTAATGGTCAAAAATTATTATGTGAAGGCAAGTGTATGGATTTGTTAGTAAACTTTTGAGATTACACATTCAATTACTTCATATATAAGAAGTAGATTTGATATTTGATGTATAATGGCTTTAGAAACTTAGGTCAATGACCATTGATTACTCTCAATTAACAATGGGATTCAACCACAAGGGAAATTTAACGAGTCTTAAAGGAGAGACAATTGCTGAAAGTACTTTAGTAGCACATAGCTAGCTTGGAAAACTTTTTCAAATGAATGTAGTAGCATTTTGTTACCAACTAAAGGCTCAAACGGTAGAAGATTCATTAGAGCATGCTACTATAAATCCTCTTATAGAAGAAGTTTTGGGAAGATTTTCTTATATTTTCAAGGTACTTTCATCATTGCTTCCATTTAGAGAAGTTCTCCACCATATTCATTTGAAGAATTGTGTTAGTCCTATGAATGTTAAACCCTATCAATACCCATACTTCAAAAAATAGGAAATGGAGAAATAGATCAAAGACATGATGGATTAATGCATCATACAACATAATACAAGCCTATTCGCTTTATATGTCCTTTTAGTAGAGGAAAAAGATGGAAGCTAGAGGTTTTGCATGGACTAGAGGGTCTCAATGATGCTACTATTAAGAATGAGTTTCCTATCCCACAATTGATGAATTGTTAGACAAACTTATCGGTGCCTTTATCTTTTGTAAGTTGGCCTTACGCATTAGATTCCATTAAATTATAATGTATCTTAAAGATGTGGAGAAAATAACCTTTAGGATAAGGAAAGCCAATATAGTTTCCTTGTTAGACCATTTGGCTTGAATAATGCACCAACTATGTTTCAGTTTATGAAGAATAAGATTTTTAAGTTATACTTAAGAAAATTTTTCATTGTCTTGTTAGATGACATTTTAGTTTATTGTATAACTTTAGAGTTGTACGTAGCACATTTGACTTAAGTGTTGCAAATTTTGGCTAATAATACTTTATACTTGAAGAAAGGTAAAATTTCATCCATTTTCTATAGAATACTTCAGTCACATTTTATTAGAAAATAGAGTTAGTTTAGAGCCACACAAAATGGATGTAGCTAAGAACTAGCCTTTGATTCAAAATATTAAACAATTGAGAGCATTTTTTGAGACTTTCTATCTATTATAAGAAATTTGTGAAAGGGTACACATGGTGTGCCTAGGAGCTTAGTTATCACTATGACTTACCATGGCAGATTTGAACTTAAATGGGTCCTTTGAGATATCAGATAAAATTAGAGGGCAATGGTCCACAATCAAACAAGAGTCGTTGACGTGAAGCTGCTCAGAGGATATGACTTACCAAAAAACACAACATGACTTGACACCTCACTTAATATGACGCATAAGTTGATGTCAAGGTCTACCTGCCACTAATCTTGAGATACTTGGCAAGATTAGATAAGAGTGTTTGGAAAATGGACTTAGAGAAGGTTGGCTCACAAAAACAGAATATTCAGTATTGAGATGTAAGTTGTCTGTGACTTATGAGAGAAAAGGACTATTTATAGTAAGTCCCGAGGGTAGAATTACAAATAAAGAAATTACAATAAAGTATATACAAAAAAGGGGATTCATAGTATATACGAAAAAGGGTAAAAAAGACAAAAGACCAAAAATGGAAAGGTAGTAGAATGTCAGACGAGGTGAACAGGTAAAAATGCAACATTGGTCCTCAATGAATATTCTTTGAGCATAGCAGTCAAGAATGGTCAAAATGTTACGGCAATAAAGGGGTTAGGATAAGAGAGATGGAGGCATACTAAGAGAAAACTATTTGGCCATTTAAGTGAGTCTCTCATCATTCGGTAGAAACTTCTTGGTAGTAGTTGGTTGGCTTACTCAGTACAGGGTCCTCGGTAAGGGAATGGTCAGCATGATCACTACCGAGTGTATGGATCAACGTATGACAATTCGGAGAGCTCAAGGAGTTCAGCTACATTCCTTTAGCGTAAATTTTCTTGTCATCAATAGGTTGCCAAGAGAGAATTCGCTGGGTGAGGGATTGGAGTCCTTGGAGCTGTGCACGAGTAATGGGACCATTGGTCAACAGTTCATTAGTACACCTATTGTAGCTCTACTCACTAATATGTTACAATGTGACAATTTTGTATAGATTAAATAAGCTAGAGATGCTTTTAACATACTGAAGGATACATTGGTGAGGGCAGTTATTCTTGCTTCACTTGATTTTAATAAGTAATTTATTATGGAGTCTAATGCTTTAGGTATAAGAATAGGGGTTATGTTGCTACAAAAGGGCATCTTATTTCTTACCTTAGTAAAAGACTACCAAAACACTAGTTTAAAGCATTAGGTTACGTATGAGAATGGTATGTTATCATTGAAGCTATAAAAAAATGGAAAAAATAGGTTTTAGTTTCACCTTTTATTATTAGAACAGATTATAGAAGTCTAAAGGAATTGTTGATGTAAGTAATGCAAACTCTAAAACAACATAAATATATGGCCAAATTGATTGGTTATGACTACAGTATTGTATATAAGTTAGGCCAAGAGAATATAGTGACCAGTTCAATATTACGACAACATATGACTTCTCTTTTGATATTTTCTACACTTTATTTTGGTATCATAGAGGAATTAAAGTAAAAGTATGTGACTTTTCTTGCATTCAAGCAGCTTAATGAAGATATACCTTAAGGTAAGTAGTTGAAATGGTCCTAATAATGGAAGAATGGCCCTTTGTATTGTAATTAAAGGTTATTTCTAATGCCTAAATCAATTATTTCTAAGGTTTTGTTAAAATTTAACTACACTCCATTTGTAGGATACATTGGAATGTGGAAGACATACAAACGATTGGCATTCAAATTTTATTGGACAAAGATGAAGCATGACGTTAAGATGTTTGTGAGAGGGTATGCAATCTGTCAACAAATTAAACATTCTACTAAAAATCCTTTAGGTCTACTACTACCATTTCCAAAACTAGAGAGTATTAGAAGGTGTATCCATGGACTTCATTCATTTCTTGACAAAGTCTCAAGGATATATTGTAAATTTGGTAGTAGTGGATCACCTATCCAAATATTATCATTTGGTGTCTTTGGTAGCTTACTTATATCTATAGATTATGGTTAAGCTTCAATGATTTCCTGAGACTATTATTTATGATAGAAATGCTATTTTATGGGAAAATTTTAGAAAGAATTATTTACCTTAAGTGGTACCAAGTTGGCAATGAGTAGCACATAGTATCCTTAAAGTGATGGTTAAATAGAAGTATTGAATAAGGTCATTCAATTGTATTTTTTTGGATTTGTTTTAGAGCAACCTATTGAATGGGTAAAGTATTTACCTTAGGTTGAATATGCCTATAACATTTCTTATCATAAAGGAGCTCATATGAAACCTTTTGAAGTAGTTTATAGGCAAAAATTTTCGATTATTCCTTCTTATATCAAGGCTTCATTAAAGTTAGATGCTATTGATAGTGATCTACTATCACAAGCTGAAATGTTAAGGGTACTCAAGGATAATTTGTTGAAAGTATAGACAAAAGATGAAGAAATAGTTGATTAACATCATACAAATGTTAAGTTTGATAGGGGGGACTTGGTTTTTGTCAAGTTGTTGCCTTATAAGCAAGTTTCTCTTGCCCAAAATGGTCATCACAAGCTATCTCAATGTTACTATGGTCCTTTTCTTATTACAAAAAGAGTGGGTAAGTGTGCTTATGAGCTTCAACTTCCATCCTATGCTCGTATTTATAATGTTTTCATGTGTCATTGTTGATGCAAACACATGGGTCTCCTATTCCATCACTTACTTTTCCTTTAGATGCTTTTCGTAATCATCTTATTGTTTGACCTTTAAGCATTTTAGACACCTAACTCATATCTAGGAACGGACAAACAATGCCTCAAAATTTGGTGTAAGGGTATACAGAGTTGTTAAAATCACAATTCTACTACTACTTCGGTAGAATTTTATAGAATCATATAAAATTGGTAAAATTGTATGCTTATAGAATTATACATCAAAAATCATAATTCTATTGAAAGTTTGCACCTCATTGATTTCACCTTATTTTAACTATGAAAAATACGATGAAATTATAAACTCGTAGTGATATATAGTTGACTTATGATTTTAACAACTATAGTGGTAGGGTTTGTAGCATCAGAAGATGCCTCTAGTGATAGGTTATTGACCTCTAGCTTACTTACTCATGTACGCCTAAGAGGCCTCCAACTCAGGAGAAGAATTTTTTCTCATCAACTTGCCGAGGACGAGAAACAATATATAGAAGAATGGTAGTTGAACTCCTTGAGAGCTCAGGGTAGGTATACCTTGCTTTTCTTTGTCCCATATGCTGATGCTGACCACTCTTATTCTGAGAACTCATTGCCAAGTGATGAGGACCAAGGCTTCATACATCAAGTCTTGCTCCAATTTCCTGGACCCTTAGATATCGAGAGTTACCTACTGAGCGACCAAGGCTCTATACATCAAGTCCTACTCTAATTACTTAAACCTTCAAATGCCGAGAGCTACTTACCAAGTGCAGAGGCCTAGGCTCCTACTCGACGAGTACTTCTCTTTTGGCTTACTTACTACTACTACTACTTAGCAGAATCCCTTATCCATCTAGGTAACTTATAATGCTACCATATCATGACCCAGCTTAGCAGTTGCACCCGAAGATTCCTTAGTACAGACCCATTGATGAGTTGCCACTTGTCCATTTATTTGACATTATACCATTCTTCCCTTTTCATCATTTGTCCTATTTACTCTTTCTCGTATGTATTAGGAATCTCTTTTCCTGTATGCCTTTTTGTAATTTTCCTTATTTATAATGTTGTCTTGGAGACTTACTATAAATAGCCCTCTTTCCTTATAGTCAAAATATCTTATCCTTTCTTTGATATTGAATACACTTATTCTTGTGAGATATTCCTCTCCAAGCACATTATTTTGCACTCTTATCTAATCTTGTCAAGTAGCTCGAGATTAGTGATGGGTAAACCTTAACATTAACTAATGCATTATATCAAGCGACGTATTAAGTCGTGTTGTGTTCATTAATGAGTAATATCCTTCGAGCAGCTTTACGAAAGCTACTGCATTTCAATTTACTGACCTAGTCATCCTATTTTTCTCGATATTTTGAAGGGCCGATTGGTTTCAACCTCTTACGGTAAGACTTAGTAATTATTGAGCTCTTAGGCACATCATATAATCCTAGTCTCAAAGCTTGAGGTTGTGACCAAGAGATGTGTTGAAGTATTCTTTGCTAGTGTATTAACCTATTATACTCTGTTTTCTTTTAGAAAAATGGAGGAAGTTCGTAGTTCACTATTTGATTGTTATTTTCTCTTTACGTATAGGATTTCCTTATATGAGGAGTGCATATGGGGTTTTTGTTTTGAGAATGTTGAACCCTAGTGTTCAAGGAGAGATTAATGATGTCAAAAGTGATGCTCATGGTCATAATCATGTTACCCAACAAACACCATGAACTATCGATGTACAGTTACGAGAACTTGCTACTATCGTTGCCAAATCTTGCTGTTTCTATACAAAGAGTAGTGGAAAGTAAACCTCAAGAGAGGCTTACTCTTGAGCATGGCCAAGAGATGAAAGATAGGCTGAGAAGGTAGATGGATGAACAACGGGACCCAGCGCCCATTCAAATGAACTAAGCACCACCCCGACGCACCAATAGAGTTGCAAGAAGGAGGCTTGAGTTGAATGAAGTTGAGGAGTATGAAGAGGAGGAGCAGTATGATAGAGTTGATGAGCACTAACTTAGAGCTCCTAAGGGAGTTGAACACCTCAAAGTGTAGATCCCGAGTTTTAATGGGTTTAGTAGTACTAATGACTACTTAGAATGGGAAGAGAAGATTGAAAAGATATTCGACTTTTATGATTAAGAAGATGCTGTTCGTATTAGAGTAGCTGCATTAGAGTTTTTTTGGATATGCAACAATGTGGCGAAAGAAGTTGTAAAATGTTTGCTTAAGAGCACGATGAGAAGTTCGAACATGGAATGAGATAAAGAGAGTCTTGAGAAGTAGGTTCATTCTTGAACACTATGAGTAAGACACTTTCCAATGTCTATAAGACTTAAGACAAGGTAACAATTTCGTGGATAAGTATGTTTGAGAGTTTTAGTTGCTTATGAACTGATGTGATGTTGATGAGCTTGAGACATAAACTATAGTACGATTCATTTTTAGGGTAAGGATTGAGATTGGTAACATAATGGAACCATATAGGCTTGCATCTTTAGATGAGACAATTCAAGTGGTACAAAGAGTCAAAAGATAGATGCGGAACAAGGTTAGTCGAATGTTGAGTACTTAAGTTTGTTTGTTAAGCTGACTAAGAAATCAATTTTATGAGCTCAATTTTCTTGAGAAATCAAGGATGAAGAATGTGTGCTCTTATTAGTTAGGAAACTCTTAGAGTTGAGACAAGCCGGAAGCTTACCTATCGAGGTGCAGATATTGCTATAGGAGTATGTCGACTTGTTTCTTGTAGATATGCTAAGAGGTTTACCACCTTTAAGATACATTGAACATTGCGTTGACCTTTAGTCTAGAGGTATCCTACTAAACTGACTTGCTTATAGGCTCAAACCCAAATAAGCAGCCGAGTTGAAGAAACAAGTAGACGAGTTGATGGATCATGGATATGTCCAAGAAAGCATGAGCCCTTATGCCATACCAACTGTACTAATATTAAAGAAAGATAGGTCGTGGAGAATGTGCATTGATAGCCATGTCGTCAACAAAATTACCATTAAATATCGATATCTGATCCTGTGATTGGATGAAATGCTTAATGAGTTGCACAGAGCCCACATCTTTTCAAAAATTAATCTGAAGAGTAGCTCTCATTAAATACGAATGAGACCTAGAGATAAACGAAAGAAGGCCTTCAAAACAAGGATGGTTTATTTGAGTGGATGGTAATTCCGTCTGGTTTGACAAACACGACGAGAAATTTTATGTGACTCATGAATCATGTCCTAAGAACTTTGATTGGTAAATGTTTTGTGGTATACTTCGATGACATTCTCGTCTATAGTACCGACCTCATTTCTTATGTTGAGAATTTAAGATTAATGTTTGATATTGTCTGAGCCGAGAGATTATTCGATAACTTGAAGAAATGTATGCTTTGTCAAAGAGAGGTTGTATTCCTCAGAGAAGTTGTTTTAAAGGGAGGAATCCGAATTGATGAAGAGAAACTCAAAGCTATTCTTAAGTGGTCAATGCTGATTAATGCTATCAAAGTTAGGAGTTTTCATGGTCTAGCTTTGTTCTATTGAAGATTCATTTGGAACTTTAGTTCCATAATTGCACCACTGATTGAATTAACTAGGAAGAACTTTGATTTTGAGTAGTCTAAGAAAGCTCAAAAAAGCTTTGATGATATAAAGTCTAAATTGACATTAGCCTTCATACTCACCCTACTGGATTTCGACCTTAGTATTGTTCTTATACAAGAGTGCTGACTTATAGCTTATTTCAATGAGAAACTCAAAGGGGTTGTCACGAACTAAGGATGGCCTAGTCGTGGCAGACGCCGTATACTGTACGAAGAACCCCTGATTGGTTACCCTTCCAACCAAGAACTCTTTACACAATATATAAGGCTCTACAACCACTAGTTTCCAAAGAACATACAGATTCACATGATATCATCACATTGACATATTTATATAAAATTTGAACTACAAAGCTTATATTATACAGTAAGAGAGTACATCTAAGTCTACAATACTAAGAAACTAAAAGTTCATAAGTAAAGATCTACATTAAATGTTCTCTTAATACACAGGACAGCTCGCTCTTGCCCAAGTCCCCAGGCTAACCTGTGGCATCCTTCGTCCTGTCTCTACGAATAGGCTATCTTGCAACAAAAGTCTAAAAGGGTGTAAGCCCAAGCTTAGTGAGCAAAACCCTCAGCCACACCACAAGCAAGTCATAAGTACATTATATTCACGCATATGAATGAATGATCAAACAGAATGTCAAACAATACATATAATTAACTAGTTCATATATGTAACTCGGATTTAACGCCCTCCGAAGTTAGGGTTGGAGTTTACACGGCACCAATTAGATCCAGGTATTATACTAGAACTTACTTTACTACGGAACTCCATGTTCCACTCTTATATCAAATAATTATTTTATTTTCAGAAAAACCCAAGTTCTAGTATAATTGTGAGTGGGCCTCCGCAGTCTACACTCATCACTAAACGGAGGCCTCTAGACTCGACCCTTAGCCAGGCGATTGGAGCCTCCAACGCCTAGTGTCCCCGTGAGCCAGGGAAAGGTCATTTTGTACGAGTGCACCATACAGAACCAAATAAATCAATCATATCAACCCCCGAATAGCCTCTCTTTACCTCCGTATGATGTGACGGCCGGAATAGTATCCATGCTATGTATGTTAATCCATGTCCCAATTTCTTTTTATAGGCCGAGTATAATTTAGTTCAAATTATTCCGTGACCATCCAATAATACACACAATTATTTTCTATACTACTATGCAATAAACAAGGCATTTTCTGTATTTAAGGTAAATTCATAACTCAACATACAATTACATACACAAGCATTTCCCGAACCCCACACAATAATCAATTAACAATAATATTTAAGTCCACTATTTACAATCACAAACAAGCATGTAATCATAGGGTAAATACTCACTCGGCCATAACGATTTGCCCTAATCGTAGTAATCGATCGGGAGGTCCTTACTTGCCTCAGGGTCACTTGATCATTATGTGATAACAACACTAGTAAGTACTTGAATTAACTACTAATTCTAAACATCTAATTACCTAATTTTACTTAAATTACTATCAACTTTTATCCGGTAAGACTTTATTATCAATCGTATGTAACTTTTTCGTTTTATTTCGGATATTTATGAATTTATAGTCATTTTTCATTGTTTTCGAATATATATTCACACGGTAATATTTGTTTTAGGTGTTAAGACCTCTATTTTACATTATGAACAAAAATTTATAGAAATTTTTAGCTATGAATACTTAAGTACTCTTATTACTTATATTTATATCTTTTATTCCTTAAATTCTTATAATTAAAGGATTTTACTTTGCTATTACTAATTCATGTACTGAATTAGGTATAATCTAATTTAGAAGGTGTATTAGGATTTACTAATTTAAGTACCTAATTACCTACACTTTTCTTATTTTTCTTATTTTCTAAACCTATGCTTATGTCATCGCTTACATCATCTTTTACTTATGTCATTGCTTATGTCATTGCTTATGTCATCATGTGCTTATGTCGTCACTTACCTCATCATATGATTACATAAGCCTTTCCTCATGCTTATGTCATGTGTACATGTATTATGTACATATTACCTCTCCTCTTATACTTATGTACATATACCTTATACATACATATACTTATATCTATACTTAGACTTATACCGTATTTATACGTATATACATACTCATATACCTATATGGTTGGATACGTATTTTTATACTAAAATTCGTATGCCTAATCTTTTCCTTAAGAAAAGCTTCCTAATTCCATGCTTTTGTGTTTTTATGTATATATTTAGTGTAGTATAGGTATGTATAGTTAGATATGATCTTAAGTTAGGTTATGTACATGATAAATACTCATGTACAAAGGTTCACATACTTGTACCCTTTTGGTATTCCCTTATGTGCACATACTTATAAGCATATACTCATGTCTTCCTTTCTTCTTCTTCAAAATTTCTAATTCCTACACTTAAAGATGGAAACTTTGTTCCCTCTTCTTCAAGACAACACTAAACACATAACTACTTATCTAATCTACCTAATTAACTAACTAATGAATAATATAAAGTAACATAAAACAACTTAAAGACATACCTGTAATTGTGTTGGAGTTATGGAGACAAAAGTGAAGTAATGAAAGTGAAAGAGGAAGGAGGAGTTCACGGCATGGAAAGAGAAGTTTTGGTTTGTTTCTTTTGTTTGATTTTCATTATGGAAGACAACAAATGGTGGGGTCTAGAAGGGAGAAGATGTGGACGGCAATTGAGAAGAAAAGGAGAAGAAAAAAAATCAAAAAGAAAGAAAAGAAAAGTCATCGTGTGTTATCTTAGTCAACATTCCTTAAGTATGTGTAATTTTGTGCACATAATGTAGTAATTAAAGGAAATTAGGGGGAAAATGAAGGAAATGAGAAGAAATGAGGTATATGATGAATTGATTAGTAAATATGGTTGATGAGGTCTTACTTTAGGTCTTTATAGTCTATATATCTCATTTGATAAACTACTTTGGATAACAAGTGCAAAAAGTACTAATTTGAGTATTAAAGTTCACTATATGTAACCTAATCTTCAACTATAATCCTAACTCTAAGTAAAACTATCTTAATCACATACTTAAGGGATAAATATAATCTATGACTCATTATCTTAGTTTCTAATAAGTTACTTGAGAATTCGAATCATATAAGCATGAATGAGGGTCATCTCTAACCTTTTACTAACGATTTGGCAAAATATAAGCATTATATTATCAATTAGGGTTTTAGGGTATATCATGTTGGATTAGTGCACATATGTTCTTAAGGTAATCATTTTTAAGGTTTTTGTCACTTTTGAATGAAATCTTTAGTATTTAGAAACATTTAGGGTAGAAAAGTTCTTTACGTGATTGATTAAGTCTTTTAGGGTTTTTACTTTCATTAGCCTTGTCAACTCCTAAATTGTCTAATATAGTTGAGTCTATTTCAAAAACTAGATCGAAACTTTTAGGGGTTTATAGGGGTTTCCCTGAATTATTTGGCTTACAATACGGAATTCTATGTCGTTGTCCGTATACTACAAAACTAGCAACATTACTTGCTGCCAAGAGAATTCATCGTCTGTACTAATCATGAATCTCTCAAACATCTTTGAGGCCAACAAAAACTTTCCTGGCATCATGCCAAATGGGTTAAGTTCTTAGAGTCCTTTGGTTATATCATCCGATACAAAAGAGGAAGCATTAACATTGTAGCCAATATGCTCTTTCGTCATCATACCTTCATTACAGCAATGCAAGCCAAGGTACTTGGATTAGGTACCCTGATTAATTAATATGAGTGTGATTTGTATTTTGTGCCCTTAGTCGCTAAGTACAACATTAGAGGAGTTATGGATGGGTTATATTTAATCCAAGGGTTTTTTATGAAAGGAAAACAAGTTTGTGTACCGAGTAGCTTGATTAGGGAGTTACTCATTCGAGAAGCTCATGTTGGAGGATTCACTGACCACTTCAGAGAAAAGTGAATGGCTGAGATGTTGAAAGAACATTTCATTAGCCTAGGATGATGAAGGAAGTGCATCGAGTTCTTGAGAATTATAAGGTGTGTAAACATGCAAAGGGGAGAAAAGAGTCGTATGGAGAGTACATACCCTTGCTTATAACTGAGTAGCCATGAACCAACATAAGCATAGATTTTATGCTTGGCCTACCCCGAAGTCCAAGAAAACATGACTCTATTGTGGTAGTGGTTGATTGATTTAGCAAGATGAGCCATTTCATTCCTTACCATCGAACCATAATGATTTATTTGTTGTAAACCTCTTTTTGCAGGAGATCATGTGATTGCATAGAGTGCTAAGAAGTATTGTGTTCGACTGTGACTTAAAGTTCATGAGCTTCTTCTAGAGGATCCTACTGAAGAAACCCGACACTAAGCTCATGTTCAGTACTTCTTACTACTCATAAACAGACGGTTAGACCAAAGTTGTAAGTAGAATAGTTGGTAATCTCCTACGAGCAACTGTTGGGAAAAATTTGCATGATTGGGATCTATGCCTATTTATCATCGAGTTCACTTACAACCCTTTAGCTCACAATTTGATAGGAAAGTCATTGTTTGAGGTTATTTACAAACTTAACCTGAACTTACCCTTAGATTTGATTATCAGCCCAACCACTCAAAGGGAAAGTCAATCCGACCTACAGAGTACCAAGGAGTTCTAAAAGTTACATCAAAAGGTTGCCAAACAACTAGCCAAGACTATGGCTCGATAGAGGGAACAAGAAGCCAAGGAAAGAGGCGAGTTGTTTATACTCCAGGGTACCATATTTGGGTCCACCTTAGTAAAGAGCGTTTCCTTAGAAAGAGGATAAATAAACTATCCCCTAAAGCAGATAGGCCTTACAGGATCCTTAGGCGTATCAATGATAACACTTATGAGATTGAGATGCTTGAAGGGTATAACGTATCTGTGACCTTCAATGTCACCGACTTGATACCCTATATGCCTGAGGAAAAGAAGACCAAGATTTAAGGACAAAACTTTAATAACCCTGAGGAGCTGATGTGTTATCGACCTCTACCTCACTTACTCGTATATGCTTAAGAGGCCTTTAGTCCCTTATTGGAAGAATTTTCTCTTGTCAACTTGTCAAAGATGAGAAACATTACATAGAAGAATGGTAGCTGAACTCCTTAAGAGCTTAAGGTAGGTACTGATGAATTTCCGACCAACGGTCCCATTACTTGCACATGGCTTCGAGTCTCCAATCCCTCACTCGGCGAATTCTCTCTTAGCAACCTATTAATGATAAGAAAGTTTACACTAAAGGAATGTGGCTGAACTTCTTGAGCTCCCCGAATTGTCATACGTTGATCTGTACATTCGGTAGTGATGATGCCAACCATTCCCTTACTAAGGACCCTATGCCAAGTAAGCCGACTAACTACTACCAAGAAGTTCCTGCCGAGCGATGAGAGACTCACTTAAATGGTCGAATAGTTTTCTCTTGACATACCTCCATCTCTCTCATCTAGGCCCCATTATTGTCGCAACATTTTGACCCCTCTTGCTTGCTATGCTCAGAGAAATTCATGTTGGACCAATGTTGTATTGCTACCCGTCCACCTCATCTAATATTATACTACCTTTCCATTTTTGGTCTTTTTTCCTTTTTACCCTTTTTCGTATGTACTATGAACCCCCTTTTGTATATACTTTCTTGTAATTTCTTTATTCGCAATGCTGCTCTAAGGATATACTATAAATAGTCCTTTTGTCTTATAAGTCACGGACAACTTATATCTCAATATCGAATATTTTGTTCTTGTAAGACGATTCTCTCTAAGTCCATTTTCCATACACTCTTATCTAATCTTACCGAGTAGCTCAGGATTAGTGGTGGGTAAACCTTGACATCAACTTGTACATCAAATCAAGTGAGGTATCAAGTCGTATTGTGTTCATTGGTGAGTCATATCCCTCGAGTAGCTTCATGTCAGCTACTCTTGTTTGATTATGGACCATTGCCCTCTAATTTTCTTCATTATATTAAAGGATACATTTAAGTTCAAATCTACTATGGTAAGTCCTAGTGATAACTAAACTCCTAAGTATACCATATATTCCTGGTATCAGAGCTTGAAGTTGATGTTGAGAGCTTTATAGTAATAGTTAGTCTACTGTTTGAGATACTGTATGTGTTATAGTCATCCATGTGAAGTGTAGTTACCGAAATTTTGTGTTAAGAATGTTGAACCTAGTGTACAGGGAGAGATTTGCGATGTCGAAAGTGATGCTCATGGTCGTAGTTGAGTTACCCAACAAATAATGCGTACTACTAATGAGCAGATTCAAGATCTTGTTGCTATTGTAGCCAATTTAGCTGTCTCAATAAATATGGTCTTAGAGAATAGATCGTGTGAGAGAGTTTCTCATGATACGATGTGATGTTGATGAGCCTGAGACCTAAATTATAGCACGGTTCATCTTGAGACTCCAAGCTGAGATTGGTCATGTTGTAGAATTGTAGAACCTTACAACTTTGAATGAAACCATCCATGTAGTTAGAGAGTTGAAAGGTAATGGCAAAACCAAGTTAGCCAAATGCCGAGTAACTGAACACTAATGCTAAATAAGAATGGCCTGTCAAGTAAACCAGGGAATGATAGGGTTTTAAACAATTCCGAGGTGGAACATCGAAGTTAGATGCCAAGTCGACCAAACGAGGGTTAGGTAAGAGGAAGACCGAAGAACTTGAGATCCAAAGAGAACAGGGATAGAGTTCAAGGAGGAAAACCTGAGAAATTAAATTTTTTACATGCCTTGGCTATAGATACGTGGCTAGTCAATGCCTAAACTATTGAGTCATGACCATAAAGGGAGACAAGCCTTGTAAACACCTCATTTTTGCTATTTTTTATTTTTGTATTATTTTAGTTAAGCCAAGTTAAAAAATAAACAAAATAAAAAATATAAAAAAATAAAAATAAAAAAGAAATTCGAGTTGTGTCATATCATATCAAATCAAATCGTAATTAGTCAAGTCAAGTCATGTTATATTAAGTCGAATCGTATCGATCCGTATCAAGTTAAGTTGAATCGTATTAAGTCATATCATATTAAGTCGAGCCGAGTCACGTTGGATTATTTAATATTAAATCAGATAATGGTGTGTGATTAATTTAATAAATCATTAAGTTATTGGGGACTTAGGCTTTATTAAAATCATTTTGGTCTAGTATGGTATAAAATAGATTTTTTTATCTAAATTATATTGAGTTAGATTAAATCAATTTATTAAGTGGACTCTTGAATTAAACCAAATTCAATTGGATCGGACCTTGAAAAATAGAAAGCCTAAATTAAGTAGGGTTTGTAGAAAACTAGGTCAAATCTTTAAAAAATCCAAAACGTATCTTCCATATCTAGTGTTCGTTATCGTATCTAAGATTTGTTGAGATACGAAAGATTCAATAAGCGAGTTTATAAATAGGAAATTATTGAATTAGTTCGGGACGTTTTTTATTTCCTACAATTAATTCTATAACTCCCCTAACGACTTTAATCCAATTCCCTTGCAATTCTTAACACACTTCACAATTGCAAAACCTACCATCCAATTCGACTTATGAAGCTCCCTAACATCATATCCCAATCCATGAATTCCAAATTTCTGAATCGCCAACACGTAACACTCTAGGTCCAAAATCTAATTGCTAAGTTAACGAACATTCAAAGTCTTGAAATCCAAAATCAATTGCGAAGCCAACGAACATTCAAAGTCTTGAAATCCAAAATCAATTCTAAAGCTTGACATCAAATTTCCAAAGTCGATCCAAAATCAATTTCAAAGCACGACGCAACACAATCCATGACCAAATTCCTGACATACGCTGTCCCTTACAACTACTAACCGAATGCTTATGCTAGCAAGGAATCCATGACCGAATTCCTGACATACGCCATCCCTCACAACTACTGATCGAACACCCATGCCAGTACATATCAATCACCTAAACACACTAGCACTCTCGGTTTGCATATTGCTCTTGCACACTGACTACAAGTCTACTAATAACCCCGATTGCTACAGTCCCACACGTACACATACAAATACGGCTACATACGATCACATACGAAGGCAATTGCATACAATTACATCACTTACAGTGCATATGTAGCACCTGACGCTGTTCATGGCACATACACATACGAAGTCCACACATGAGATTTATCGCACATGATCACATGCGTACAATCATGTACAACTCCATTCAGAAAAATTATTATTATTTTTATTTATTTTATTAGTTAGTTCAATTATTTTACTAATGTATTTTTTGTTTAAGTGCAAATTTTTTATTATTTTCGTAATGCTCGTTTTTTTAAATAATCCCTAATTTTCCATAAAATTTAGTTAAATTATATATTTAGTAAAAGCGTGTTTTTTTAAAAAATAAGTATAACGAGATACGTATCTTGTAGTTGAGATTTAGAAAAATAAATGTAACAAGATACGTATCTTACGGTAGAGATTTAGAAAAAATACATACAAGATATGTATTTTACGGTTGAGATTTAGAAAATATACATATGAAGATAGTAGGTTAGCCATTTAAAAATTAAAAATTAATTGATGGGATTTTGTATTTTTTATTATATTATAGTTATACTAACTGTTTTTTAGTAATATAAGCCCTAAAAAAAAAAAACCTAGCCAAATAAGGCCTTCTTAAGGAATTAGGGTAGGGGGTGTTATATTTTCAGTAATCATTTGTATGTTTAAATGCGGTCGGACCTGAGCCATCTTAGGAACTTAGAACGGGCCGCCATTGTGTAACCCTCAGGTTGCTAGGATCTTTATCCGCGCCTGGCAGTGATAAGTGAGGCCATTCGAGTTTCAATGTAGCCCATTAGGTTTCTCTCCAGAAAGCCTTGAAGCTACAAAGCTGGAGAACCGTAAACCTCACCCTTTTGCATCATTCCTTTTGGAAAAAAAAAGCGGGTAGTTATTTTTAAATTATAGAAAAACCTGATCAATTCACGATTGGCTCGATCTTATTCTTCAAAAAAGGAAAATTTAAAAAAAAAAAACTAATAACCCTTATACATAAGTATTCACGAACTTCATTTTTTTTAAAAAAAAAATCATATTTTAGACCTATTTATATATAAGGGTATTTCTTGACTGCGAATTCATAATACTTTTTATAATTTATTAATTACCGACTCCTATTACATTGCAAGTGTATGTAACATATTGCATTTTTATGTATTTGATTATGCTCGTTTTTCTTTGAATATTCTATTTCCTTTGTTATATGTGTTTTTATTTTTATTGTTTCTTAGTGAGTGAAATGTTGCGTAATTTCTAAAAAAAAAAATTTGAAACAGCTGCAAAATTATTAATATCATATCAAAATTTATTTTAAATTTAGTGGTCTCGTTGTAAATAATCGAGTCGTTTCATATTTTATGTAATATAGATTTGGAAAGTCAGGTAAATATTAACCTTGTGAATTTCATCTTAGCTAGATTTATTGGCTCTTATAGATATAAGATTAAATTTTTAGGAAGATTAGTTAAGATTTTTTTTTTTTTTTGGGTCCATTGTATAGGTTGAATTTTATAATTGTTAATAAATTTACAACTTTATTAAATAATAACTTTTATTGATTGCATAGTTTATTTTTTACTCATTTTTTTTAATTTCTTGATAGTTTCCTTAAAAAAAAAAAGAAATAAAATAAAGAAAAACAACAAAAAAAAGTAAGAAAAAAAACTTTTGTGTTAACTTGTAAATTTTTTTAGGGTATGTAATTACGGAAATTAACTATAATAAAGAGTATTATGGAACTATGAAATTTTTTTTAAAGGCTTTCCAACATTTTTTTTAAATGTAGAAATTTCAAAAGATATTTTATGATAAAAAAAAAACCATTTTCATGATAATTTTTTACTTAGTAAATTCCTATTGTAGTGTCCTACATGTATCATATTGTTAAGAACAAACAAAATAAAAAAAAAATCAAAAAGACAAAAAAAGATTTAACAATCAAATTCCTATTGGAAATTATTTCCCATCTCAAAGTCATCAATCTTGTAAATGTCTAAGTTCTCATTTTCATATTTAGCCTTTAAGTTGGCACGGTCCTAATAGAGTTTTTTCCATAAGTCGTCGCCTTTACGTCATTTATTTAATAAGTTTCTTATTGTAAAATAATTTTTGCTTCTCCATATGATCCTTGAAATATTATCGTCATCCTATGTCCTTAGTCGTTAGTCCCAATGTTTTCTTTGTTTAGATTCGTTGATATCAGTATTAGGCTTCTATGACATAAAATAAACATTGATTTTTAGTAAAAGTTTCCAAAAAAAAAAAAGGTTTTCAAAATAAAAATTTAGATTTTTTTAAAGAGAAGGAATGTAGTGTTGCTAACAAGAAGGGATTCTTACAGGCTTTAAAAGATTTCTTTTTAAGTAATCTAGCCCAACTTGAAGCACATAATCACTTATTTTCAAAAACAAGATGTTTGAAGCTCTTCAAGATAGAATAACCACAGCTAAAGGGGTTCTAGGAAAGAACGCAAAGCAACTTGAGATCGTGACCCATACTCAAGCTCAAGGGCCTATTGACATACCATTTGAGGTAGATAAATCTAAAGAGTTACCAGTTCATGAGCTCAATAATAGCAAGAATGGCTTAGGGAAGGAATTAGTATAGAAATTGATGAAGATGGAAGAAGAAATCTTCCAAAAAATTGAAGAGAAAATGAGAGTTCTCAAGGATCATGATGTGCATAGTGATTTGGGCTTGAACAGTGTTTGCACTTTTAAAGACCATGAGTTACCTAAGAAGTTTAAGGCACCAAATTTCAAAAAGTATGATGGAACAAGTTGTCCTAAACTTCACCTTATGCTTTATGTTCACAAGATGACCCAATTCTCTAAACATGAGCAATTGATGATTCAAACTTTCTAGGATAGCTTAACTGGGCCAACGTTGATTTGGTATGCCTAACAAGACTTAGTTAAGCTTGATACTTGGGATAAGCTAGCTTGAGCCTTTTATCAATAGTATAAGTTCAATGAAGAAGTGGCTCTATCCCTAATAGATTTGAATAACATGAAAATGAAGCTAATTGAATCCTTTAAGGAGTATAGCCAAAGATGAAGATCTATAGCTGCTCAAGCTACAGTACAATTGCCAAAAAATGAATTGATCAACATATTCATCTGTACATTAGATGAAGCTTATTATAATTACCTCTTAGGCCATATTATTTCTACGTTTACAGATGTAGTTGTTGTTGGTAGTTGCATTCAAGATGCTATTAGAGTGAGGAGATTGATAAGGGAAGGATCATCTCCATTGGATTCAGAGGTCGTTATAAACATTATGATGTCCTATCTAATGATACGCGAGCCTAGTGCCCTAAGCATTGGTCTAAAGCTCAAGGAGAATAAGTTAAGTTAGAAATCACCTAGAAGGAGGTTTACTCATATCCCGATTCCTATGTCTCGAGTCTATTGCTACCTAAAAGAAGAGGGTTTACTGTACCCTAAGACTCCAACACCAAGGTATATACCTCAAAAATACGATCCTAATGTGCAATGTTAATACTACATAGGTTAGCAAGGGTATGCTACTGACCATTGCTTGGAGTTAAAGAATAAAGTCTAAGATTTGATTGATGAAAAATTGGTCCAATTGGACTTCGTTAGGGATCCAAGGCCAAATTTCTACACAGAGCCTACAATTAACATGATACAAGGATTGGAAAAGTTGCTAGAAACATATTTGAATAGTCAAACCCAGGAGGCATGTTACTACCAGGGTTTGGAAAATAGGGTTGCTGTCCTAGAAGAAAAATTGGTGATATTAGAAGAAAGGCTCACTAGCATAAAAATGGTAATGGGTTATGTGCTCAAGCAGTTAGATAACCTATATCCCAATACAAATAGGACATTACAACCCAAGCATAAAGATAATTCAATAAAAGAGAAGTCAAGAGTGAATGTACTGATGAGGAAAGCCTAGAATCAACATAAGCTTGTCCAAAACAAGAGGAGGCGATTTGCATAGTTCAAGATTCCAATAGCCCAAGTGTTTAAGCAATTGAGAGATGTAGGACTGCTGATACATGAAAACCTAACAAAGAAATACAAGCTAAGGGATCATAACCCCAACAAATAGCGTGACTATCATGTAGGTAAATGGGGCATACCAGTAAAGATTGTTGGAGATTGAAGCATAAGGTATAAGATTTGATTGATGCCAAGATTATCTAAACAAATTTTCTAGAGACCGATGGGTCAATTAGCAGTGGTATTCCTTCCCCAAGTTTTGAAGAAGCATCAAATAGAAAAATTCCAATATTAGGCATTAAGGATTTACTATTGTCATTTGACAATGTAGCTTGCCATTTGAAATAGTTGGGTATATCTTCAAAAGATCAATTCAGTTGAATGGGCCAAGAGGTGATGGAAATAGAAAAGAATTTTTAGTTCCTGCATTTTTTTAGAATAATCTTTCATTTTGGAGCTTATAATAGATATGAGTTATTGAATAAAACAATTTTCATGTGTATTCTTGTCTTTGTATGCTATGAAGCTAGCTTAATTCAAATAAAGGCATTTTGAATGAATGAAAATGGATGAAGAAAATGTGAACTCAAAGCTTAAAAATTTTTACCTAAGGAAATGATAACACATTACTTGAAAGGTTTAAGATGAAAAAAGGCAACCCATGTCCTAAACACTAACCTTAGACCTACATGAGAGAAGAGTGCCATTAAGGTGAATAATTGGACTCATTCCTTAAAGAAGGCCCATCTTGAACTTGATATACATGTCAAAATGATATTAGGTATTCATTTCATCATCCTTAAATACGATTATCCCTGGCAAACCCATTTGAATCTTTTGGGGATTTTTCTTAAAATTAGCCCTGCCAAGAATCACCCTATACTGGGGCAATCAGGAGGTTAAGGTCATTAATTTAGAGAAGAAGGAGTAGACTAATATGTGCTTGCCTTAATTGTGACAATTCATGAGCAAATATTATAATAAATAATTTAATTTCTTTAGAATAAAGAAGAGCTTCAAACAGTATATACCTCAATCAGGCTCGTACATTTATTCAAATACATCAAGTTTATAAATTCTTTCTTAAGCACTCCATGCCATATACACTTATCCCAAGGTTATACTATTTGAACCTATGGTTTTAAGGCTTCTAATCCCATCAAGAAAAAAAAAACTCAACAATGGAAGGTGACCACCTTGACCAAAAGAGGAAAAAAGAAAAAAAGAAGGGAGAAAAAAAAAGTGAAAAAAATGAAGATATTAGCAAGGTGATTACCTTCAAAGAATAGCTAAATTATCAATAAGCCAAAAGTCCAAACTGGTGATGGTATCCAAAGTCTAAACACTTTTAATTCCTAAGCCCAAAAGCAAAAGCCCTTACTGTATGATCCAGCTCACTATACCACCCTTGATAAAACTCTTTTGACTAAAGAAATGGAATTATCTTATGCAAAACTTGCTCATGAAACTGGGGCAAGCCTACATTTAGCTTCTCCTAGGTTTTTAGCTTATAAACCCGAGACTAATGGTATATGATTTCTTCAAAATTGGCTAAGTACATCAATATCCATTTGCTTAAACCATTGACCAAAAGCCTTACATTGCAAACCTAGAAAAGACTTATTGATTGACCAGAACGTACCGTTTACAAGATGGGTTATAATTTTTGGAATTGATGTTGAGAGTAAAAACAAACTTATGAGAGTACAAGGCAGTCCAGTTTGACAAAATATTTCAAGTAATGATATCTATCCCCTTAGTGGAAAATTGAAGAATTGAGTACTTTGTAAAAAATGTGAATGGTCATTTATCCCAAGTTAGAAATTAGTGGTTCTAAAAAAGTTGGAAGATCATGTTAAGTGATTAACGGGCAAGGGGTAAGCGACAAGCCAACTCCTTATTTGTGATCTTTAGACTTTTTTAGACTTTCTTGCTTATTAGCAACACAATTTTCTATGAAAAAGTGTTTTGTGAATTGCTTAACAAAAAGAAGAAAAAAAGAAAAAAAATTTAAAAGAGAAATGAAAAATTTGAAATTATCAAGAGAGATTTCTTTAATAAAAAAGTTAAAATTTTCAAAGACTTATCAAAACCCTTTAAACTCAAGTCACAAATCAATTTGTCAAAACTCATGAAAGTTTTCTTTCTTCTCGGATTGCTTGCTCAATGGAGCACCATCTAATCTTATCTAGGATTGCTTGCTCAAAGAAGCATTGTCCTATTTATTCCTTAGTTAGATTGCCTGCTCATAGGTATGCTATCCTATCTATTCCTTTTTACGATCACTTGCTTATGGGAGCGCTGTCCTATTTAGTCCTTTGTTAGGATCACTTACTTAAACGAACACTGTCCTATTTCTTTCAAGATCGTTTGCTCATGGAAGCACTTATCTATTCCTTAGTTGGATTGCCTACTTATAAGAACACCATTCAATGTTTTTTAAGATTGCTTGCTCATAGGAGTGCCATCCAATCTTATCTAGGTTTGCTTGCTCAAAGGAGTGCCATCCAATCTTATCTAGGATCACTTACTCAAAGGACTGTCATCTAATCTTATCTAGGATCACTTACTGAAAGGAGTGTTGTCCTAATCCTTTTTTAGGATCGATTGCTCATAAGAGTGTTGTCTTATCTATTCCTTTGTAGGATCATTATCTTAGTCCTTTTTTGGATCACTTGCTCAAAGGAGCGTTGTCCTATCATTTAAAAGATCACCTTCTCATAAGAGTGTTGTCTCATGTTATCTTATCTTCTCTTTGAAAAATTTATCATCTCGAGCAATTTATCCTAAAAGAGATCTATCATCTTCAGATTATTTACCAAAAAAAGTTTTTTAATCTTTAAGTGATCTGTCCTCTTCAAATTATCTAAGTCGGGCCTAGCAAAAATAGGTATCTCTTTTGTTTTTGTGGTGAAGTTCTAATCAATAATCACTATAAAGAGGGGTAGTTGTAGACATCTCATTTTTGTTATTTTTCATTTTGGTTTCATTTTAGTTGAGCTAGGTTAAAAATAAACAATGCAAAAAAATTAAAAATAAAAATAAAAATAAAATTAAAATTTAAAAATAAATAATAAAACGAAAAAAAAAGAGAGTCGAGTGGTGTGATATCGAGTTAAATCATATTGAATCAAGTCGAGTGATGTCGTATTGAGTTGAATTGTATCGAGTTGACGAGTCGTGTTGGATTGTTTAATATTAAATTAGATGACGGTGTGTGATCAACTTAATAAATCATTAAGTCATTAGGGAATTGGGCTTTATTAAAATAATTTTGATCCAGTCCAATATAAAATAGATTTTTTAATCTAAATTATATTGGGCTAGATTAAATTAATTTATTAAGTAAACTCTTAGACTAAACCAAATGGGATCGGATCAAACCTTGAAAAATAGAAAGCCTAAATTAAGTAGGGTTTCTAGAAAACTAGTTCAAATCTTTACAAAATCCAAAATATATCTTTCGCATCTTGAGTTTGTTACCATGTCTAGGATTTGTTGATATACAAAAGATTCAATAAGCGAGTTTATAAATAGGAAATTATTGAAGAAGTTCAGGATGTTTTTAATTTTCCACAATTAATTCTATAAGTCCCTTGACGACTTCAATCCAATTCCCTCGCAATTCTGAACACACTTCACAGTCGCAAAACTTACCATCCAATCCGAATTGCGAAGTCCCCTAACATCATATCCCAATCTACGAATTCTAAATTTTTGAATTGCCAACACCTGACACTCCATGTTTAAAATCTAATTGTGAAGCCAACAAACATCCAAAGTCTTGAAATTTAAAATCAATTTCGAAGTTTGACGTCAAATTTTCGAAGCCGATCCAAAATCAATTCCAAAGCACGATGCAACACAATTCATGATCAAATTCTTGACACATGCCGTCCCTCATAGCTGCTAACACAATGCCCATGCTAGCATAGAATCCATGACCGAATTCCCACGCCATCCCTCATAGCTCCTGATTGAATGCCCATGCCAGCACACACCAACCGCCTAAACATACTAGCACTCTCAGTTTGCATATTGCTCCTGTACGCTGACCATAAGTCCACCAATAACCCTGATTGCTATAGTCCTACACGTACTCATACAAACACGACTGCACATGATCACATACGAATACGGTTGCGTACGATTACACCATTCATGGTACATACGTAGTACTTGACGTTGTTCATGGTACACATACATACGAAGTCCACACATGATCACATGTGTACGATCACGAACGACTCCATTTGAAAAAAATTATTATTTTTATTTATTTTATTAGTTAGTTCAATTATTTTACTAATTTATATTTTGTTTAAGTGCAAGTTTTTTACTATTTTCATAGTGCTCATTTTTCTGTATAATCCTTAATTTTCAATAAAATTTAGTTAAATTACATTTTTAGTAAAATTGTGTGTTTTTTTTTTTAAATATGAGTAACAAGATATATATCTTGCGGTTGAGATTTAGAAAAGATACATGCGAAAATACTAATCTAAATCATATCTTCAATATATCTTACAATTAGGATTTAGAAAATATATCTTTTGATACGTAGTGTTTTTATAAAAATAAAAATATTAATCGGAGGTTTTCAAAAGGATTTTGTTAGTTAGGATAATTCATGAAATTATATTTATTAGGTTTTATTTCAAAAAGTTAATAAATTGTTAAAAAATGTAAATCTAGCTCAATTTTAAAAAATGAAAGAATCAACCCACTTAATATTTTATATAAAAAGAACTATGACCGGTTTGATCCCGAGTCGTGGATATGTAGACACCTTTGGGGTAATCGCATAAAAAAGAAAAAAAAAACATGTTTCCTTTCTTTTTTAGAAATTCATAATAAAAAACCACTTAGTTATCTTTTGCTTATTTGTATATATATTTTATTTTTATTTTTACAAAATTATAAAAATAAAGGCCATCGATTTTTTTTAGTTTTCACATAATGAGTTAGTCTTAATAGGTTAGACCTCGAACCTGGTTTTTTCTATTTTAATTTTCTAAAAAATTAAAATTTTTTTGAAATATTTACAAACTAGTGATTAAATTAAGGTTTTCTTACCCGAAAATCTTAATTTCTTTTTTTAGCAATTGAATTGGTTGGCAACTCCAATTTTCAAATTTTTTAAGAAAAATATTTCCTTAATTTAATGTCGAGTAATTTATATTAAGCAAGCTGAGCTTGATATCATTTAAATTAAGGAAACCAAAATAGAGCTTGACAAGCCTCATTTTGAAGTAGAAGGTGCAAGTGAAGGAGAGGAAGAAGTGGTAACTGATCAAATGCTAGAACAATTTGTGGAAGATCAAGAGGCTAAGCTATCCCCTAAAGGTGGAGTTGAGTATTGCTTTATTGTTCGGCGATCTCTCAGTACTTTTGTGGCTAATGAGAATGAGCAAAGAGAGAACCTCTTTCATACAAATTGCCGGGTGAATAACAAGCTATATGCTATGACCATTGATGAAGGAAGCTGTAACAATGTCATCATGCAAGGGGTAGTTAAGGCCATGAAATTGCCAACTCTTCCACACCCCAAGCCGTATAAGATTCACTGGCTAAACAAGAAATGATGATTATACATTTCTGAGAAGTTAAAAGTGTCAATTACTATTGGTGATAGGTATAGGGATGAGGTGTTGTGTGACGTCATCCGTATGTGTGCATCTCACATATTACTCAGTTGATTGTGGCTATTTAACTTGAGATTATTACATGATGGGTATAGACACACTTATATGTTTCAGAAGGGTGGGAAGAAAGTTATATTGACATCAATAGGTCCTAAGAAAGTGCAAGAAGCCCAAGAAAAGGTTACTAGATCTCTGCAGCAGAAGTCCTTGGTGATTTCCTGAGCTTAGTTTATTTGAGAGGTTAAGGCTAAGGACTATGTACTCCTCTTAGTTAGGAAAGTGTTAGAGGTTAAAGAGGCTAAGAACTTACTTACCAAAGTGCAACAGCTACTTTGGGTTTTTGCTGACCTCTTCCCTATTGAGACGTCAAAAGGATTACCTCCCTTGAGAGGAATTGAGCATTGCATCGATCTTCAACCTGAAGTAGCCTTACCGAATCGACCTACCTATAGACTCAATCCTGAATAAGTAACCGAGCTGAAAAAGAAAGTTGATGAGTTAATAGATCGCGGATATATTTGTGAGAGCATGAGCCCATGTACCGTCCCAATCGTGCTAGTACTAAAGAAAGATGGATCGTGGAGGATGTACATTGATTGCCATGCCATCAATAAGATTACTATTAAGTATTGATACCTAATCTCAAGGTTAGATGACATCCTTGATAAGTTACATGGTGTACGCATTTTTTCAAAGATAGATCTAAAGAGTGGCTATCATTAAATACGAATGAGATTGAGAGATGAATGGAAAATAGCCTTTAAGACTCAGTATGGTCGATTTGAGTGGATGGTTATGCCGTTTGGTTTAACTAACACGTCGAGCACATTCATGCAGCACATGAATCATGTGCTCAGAACATTGATAGGCAAATGTGTTGTGGTTTATTTTGACGATATTATGGTTTACATCGCCGACTTTCTCGTTCATGTTGAACATGTGAGATTAGTGTTTAATATACTCTACGTCGAGAAATTATTCGGTAACTTGAAGAAATGCACGTTCTATCAAAGTGAGGTTATATTCCTTGAATATGTCGTTTCAGGGAGTGGAGTTTGAGTTGATGAGGAAAAGGTCAGAGCTATTAATGAGTGGCTTATGTTGACTAGTGCAGCCGAGGTTAGGAGCTTCCATAGCCTAGCCTCATTCTATTGGAGATTTATCTAAAACTTCAACTCTATAACTGCACCGTTGACTGAATTGACCAAGAAGAGTGTTGAATTTAAATGAATAGAAAAGGCTCAGAGGAGTTTTGAAGATGTGAAGTGTAAGTTGACGTCTGCTCCAATACTTATCCTACCAGATTTCGAGAAGGTTTATGAGGTTGAATGTGATGCCTTTGGTGTTGACATTAGTGCTATCCTTATGCAAGAGCATCGACTCAGTGCTTACTTTAGCAAAAAAACTCCGAGGTGCTACCTTGTATTACTTAGCCTATGACAAAGAGTTTTATGCCCTTTTCCGTACACTTTAGAACTGGAAACATTACCTATTGCTAAGAGAATTCATTATTTATTCAGATAATGAATCTCTTAAAAATCTTTGCGGGTAGCAGAAGCTTTCTCGACGCATGCTAAGTGGGTCGAGTTCTTGGAGATCTTTTGCTATGTCATCAGGTATAAGAAGGAAAGCACCAATATAGTGGCTGATGGACTTTCTTGCCATCATACCCTCATTACGATGCTGTAAGTTAAAGTGCTTGGATTTGACACTTTACCTAACTGATATGAGATGACCTAAATTTTGGGCCTTTAGTAGCCAAGTACAGTTATAGAGGAGTTGTGGATGGATTCTACTTGAATGAGGGGCTCTTGATGAAGGGCAAGTAGATTTGCATGTCAAGTGATTCTGCAAGGGAGCTTTTGGTTTGAGAAGCTCATGCTAGGGGTTTAAATTGGCAATTTTGGGGAAAAAAGGATAATTAAGATATTGAAGGATCGCTTTTACTGGCCTAGGATGATGAAGGATGTACACCAAATACTTGAGAGGTACAAGGTGTGTAAGTACGTAAAAAGGAGGAGAGAACCCTATGGAGAATATATACCCCTACCAATTCCCGAGCGACTGTGGATTGATCTAAGTATGGATTTCATGCTCGGCCTTCCCTACATACTGAGAAGATATAATTTGATCATGGTGGTGGTCTATCAATTCAACAAGATGGGTCAATTCATCCCCTGCTGCAGAACTAATGATACCCTATTCATCACTGACCTCTTTTTGTAGGAAATTGTGCAATTGCATGGAGTACTAAGGAGTATTATGTCTGACCGTGATTCCAAATTCATGAGCTTCTTTTAGAAGACCTTATGAAGGAAACTTGGCATTAAGCTCTTGTTTAGTACCTCTTGCCACCCCTAGACAGACAGCCAAACTGAAGTAGTTAATAGAACCGTCGATAATCTCTTATGCGCCATTGTTGGGAAGAACTCTTATAATTGGGATTTATGCCTGCCTATCATTGAATTTGCCTATAATTGTTCTACTCACAGCTACACCGGAACATCATCATTTGAGTTTGTTTATGGACTTAACCCAAACCTATCCTTGTACTTAATTGATAGTCCAACTATACAAGGGGAGAGTCAATTCGGATTGCAGTGTGTTAAGGAATTTCACAGGTTGCATCAAAGAATTGCCGAGCAACTGGCCAAAACTATGGCTCGATAGAAGGAAGTAGGAAGCTATGGAAGGAAATGAATCGTTTATGCCCCTAAGGATCTTGTTTGGATCCATCTTAGCAAGGAACGCTTCCCTAGCAAGAGAACAAACAAACTATCTCCTATAGCAGATCGACCTTATAGGATCTTAAGGTACATTAATGATAATGCCTACGAAATTGAGCTACCCGAAGGTCTTAGTGTATTTACCACATTCAACATTACCAACTTAACTCCATATGTGCCTAAAGATGATGAAGACCAAGATTAGAGGGCAAATCTTCAACAACCTAAGGGAACTGATGAACTGTTAACCAACAATCCCATTACTCTCGTACGGCTTTGAGGACTCTAATCCCTCACCCAATGAATTCTCTTTCAATAACCTATTGATGATGAGAAAGCTTATGCTGAAGGAATGTGGATGAAACTCTTTGAGCTCTCCAAATTATCATACATTGATCTATATACTTGGTAGTAATGATGTTGACCATTTCTTTGCCGAGGACCCTGTATTGAGTAAGTTGACCAACCATTACTGAGTGATGAGAGACTCACTTAAATGGTCGAATAGTTTTCTCTCAGCATGCCTCCATTTCTCTTATCCCAACCCTATTATTGCTGTAACATTTTGACCCCTCTCGGTTGCTATGCTTAGAAAATATTCATATTGGACTAATGTTGTACTGCCAGTTGTTTACCTTATTTGATATTATACTACTTTTCCTTTTTTGATCTTTTTTCCTTTTTACCCTTTTTCCGTATGTACTATTGATCCCCCTTTTGTATGTATTTTCTTATAATTTCCTTATTTATAATGCTACCCTAAGGACATACTATAAATAATCCTTTTCTCTTGTAAGCCATAGACAACTTACATCTCAATACTGATTATTCTATTTTTTTGAGACAACCCTCTCCAAGTCCATTTTCTATACACTCTTATCTAATCTTGCTAAGCAGCTTACGATTATTGGTGAGTGGACCTTAACATCAACTTATGCATCATATCAAGTGAGGTATCAAGTCGTATTGTATTCGTTGGTGACTCATATCCTCTGAGCAGCTTCACGTTAGCTACTTTTGTTCGATTATGGACCATTGCCCTCTAATTTTCTTCGATATCTTGGAGGACCTATTTTGGTTCAAATTTGCAATGGTAAGTCCTAGTGAAAACTGTGCTCCTAAGCATACTAGGTACCCTGCTCTACTCTATCCCTTGTGCCGTTATTGACCACTCACTTATCGAGACCTATTTAGCCTTAGGGACTTACTATAAATAGCCCATTTTCCTTATAGCTAAAATATTTTATCCTTTCTTTAATATTGAATACACTTGTTCTTGTGAGATATTCCTCTCTAAGCATATAATTTCATACTCTTATCTAATCTTGTCGAATAGCTCAAGATTATTAGTAAGTAGATCTTGACATTAACTTATGTGTTATATCAAGCGAAGTGTCAAGTCGTGTTATGTTCATTGGTGAGTAATATGCTCCGAACAACTTCACATAAGCTACTGCATTTCAATTTACTGACCTACTCATTCTATTTTCCTTGATATTTTGAAGAACCCATTAGTTTCAATATCTTAGGGTAAGCCCTAGTTGTTACTGAGTTCCTAAACACATTATCTAGGGAAGATTATTATCATTTTCAATGCATTTATTTTGATTGTCGAGTTGAAAATTTAGTTTCTCTCTTTTCTTTGCTTGATTTATATTAAGCTTGGCCGACTTAAAATAAACCATTTGATTAGGTTAAGAAAAAATTTTTATAAAATAATTTTGAAAAAGGGGTCACCACTAGATCAAAGTTAGGAAAAGGGTGAAATTAGGGTCTATGGGTAGATAAACCTTAATTTTAGTTACTAGTTCATAGGTTTTCTATAAAAAGAAAAGAAAAAAAAAAGATTTTTTAAAAAATAGAAACAAAAGAAATTAGGTTCAAAAGTTAACTTATTAAAACACAAAGGTTTCCATAAAAGGAATCCATGAATAACTAATGGGCCAACAATCCTTTTTCTTTCTAAAAATGGGCTTTTCAAATAAAACGGCTTTATTTTATTTAAAATATTTGAAAAAAAAAAGATTAAAAGGAAGAAATGGATTTTTTATTTGTTTGGGCTTCTTGAATTACCTACGTATCCATAGAGCAGGATTAAGCCCACATAATTCTAAATTTAAGAAAACTTTAGTTTGTTGTTTATTTTTGTAGACACTTAATTTTTGCGCCCCTTACTTTTATTTTTATTTTTATTATTTTATTTTTCTTTCTTTTCTCAATAGGTCCTAAATTAGGAAAAACACAAAAAAATAGAAAATTAAATAAAACCCAAAAAAATTAAGGAATTTAATAAGAAAAATCATAAAAAAAGGAATTTGGATAAGAAACACAAAAATTGAGAAATTTAGAAAATAAGAAAACTAAGAAATTTTTTTAGAAAATTGAAAAATTACAAAAAAAAAAGAAAAATAAAAGATTTTAGAAAGTAACAATTTTATTAGGATATATTTTTTATTTTAAAATTAAGTTTAGAAGTTAGGCTGTTAAACTTGAGCTTAAATTTATATCTATCCTTTGATGATTGGGTCCATATGTATAATTTAATTGCACATATGAATAAAACAGAAGCTAACGGCCTAATAGATAAGTATTGAACATTAACATTGGATATTGAGTGTGAGCTTTTTGGTTCAAATCTTAGAAGAGGCATAATAGATTTTTTATTTTTCATCATATCAAGGATTATCACGTGTCAGGATCTCATTGTACCATATGTGTCGAGTTGGACGACCTTACTGATGTGGTGCTACGTGGTATGCCCCATCAGTCGTAGCATGTGGCAAGTCAGGTTGGTTGATGTAGTGCCATGTCAGCACTACATTAGCACTTTCCCTCTCTTTCCCTTATTTTCTCTAGATTTTCCTCCACTTTCCCAGTCAAGAATAGCCTACCCACTTCACTTTAAAGCCAATTTTTGTTCAATTTCACCACACATATATGTGATTTCTTGCTTTAATTTTGTTTACCACATGGCCTATTGCGAATCAAACCCATTAACACATCTAAATAGAGTTAAAGGAGCATTTAAATCGATCTCCAAAATTCAGAAAAAACTTAATTTTTAGGCATTTTCATTTAACTTTGAATTTGATCTTTCCTTGTTTGATTGATGATTTCGTGTATAAATTGGAGTTCACTAGATGCGAACAACATACAACCATAGGCGAGCTATAGAATCAAGGCATAAATACTCTGTCTCTCTTCTTGATCACTATCTCTCTCTACTAAGCTCTCTCTCTTCAAATCCCTCTGTTTAGCCACTCCCGAGCTAAACCACCACCATGGTTGTAATCCCCTTAGCTCAAGCTTTCCATTCAACCCCCTCTCGATCATTGCCATACCCCCTAGTTACCTTGCCGAAACACCACCCTAAAACCCTAACCACCTTACTACTCCCCTCTTAAATCGCTACCTCCAACCACCTTAAGCCTGAACTAAACCCACAATCAAACTCCCCATACTCCAAAACCCCTACCCCATCATTGATTAAAACTAAACAACCATCACTTAACCATCATGCCAACCGCTGACGTCCACCCCTTATAATTACCCACTAAACCACTACCTCAAGTCGCAGTATTGGTCTTGACCCCCTATTCCTAAATAAAATATCCACAAAACCACTCGTTCCCTATTGAGTTAGTGGTTGATTCGTATTGAAATGACCTAAGCTATCACTACTATTGAAGATAGTGGATCTTGATCCAACTCGACAACCTACTATTTGACCCGATTGACTAACTCTAGGTCTAACCCGCGTGCCCAATTGCATTTGAACCTTGTTTTTTTTTTCAATTTAGTTTTTATTTATTTATTTATCTAAGTAAGTGTAAGTTGTAATGTAAAAATAAAAAAGAGGGAAAGAAAAGAAAAAGAAAAAAAGAAAAAGTAGTTTATTTTTTAGTTTAATAAAAAGAAAAAAAAATATAATACATAAAATAATAAAATATAAATATAAATAAAATGAATAAATAAAAGTAAATAAGTAAATGAGTTAAGAAATACGGATTGCGTTTTCAACACTTAGAAAAATCATATTTTTTCAAAATAAGAGAAATAAATTAATCCACATTCGAAATTAGGGCATTTTAGAAGTTTTTCAAAAATAAAATAAAAATCCAATTTAGGACCTTCTTAGAAATTTTCTTAAATAAACTCAATTGAACTAAAATCATAAACTTGATTGTTTTCAAAATTAAAATCAACTCAACTCACTAAAGTTTTCGTAAAAAAAAAAAAAAACTACATACATTTGATCCTGGATAATTGATACATAGGCACCTACAAGGCGACAATAGAAAAAAAAATCTAATTTTCCTTCTTTTTAGATTACTCTATTTATCCAATTAGAGTAATTAAAAATTGAGTTCCATCTTGAAATTAAAAGGTGATTTTTAAGATTAATATTAAATTTGGAAAGTTAATGGTACCCATAAGGGTTTAAAATTCCTAACCCCTGGATCTAGAATCTTTGGTTAAAAAAAAAAAAACGTTTTATAAATTGGTTTTTTAATCGATAGATTAATAGTTAAGTTATAACCAATCCTCCCAATTAGTTATAACTTAACTCTTTTTCTTAACTCCGGTTGGATTGCAACTCCAATACCTTTTCAAATTGAAAAACCAGTTTTCTTTAAACTCCAGTCGAGGGTCAGTATTAAATTGGTGGGGTTTAGTAGTAGTCGGTTTAAAGAAGACTTAATTTCTAAAAAGAACCAAGAGGTGAAAAACCAAATTCGACAATTTTATTTTTGGGAAAAGTCTTATCACTTTAAATTCATTACATTTTGTTAATTTTAAAAGAAATGGATATTTGATCCTTCTTTGAAAAATCCTAAAAAAAATCCCTAAATTTTGGAAAATTATGAAAAAAATACTAATTTGGGGAGAAAATGTGCATTGTATTTGAAAATAACATTATTCAAAACAAAACCTATGTTCCTAACATGGTAGTACCAATTATTCACCAATCAATATGATAATTATTAAGATCAAGCTAGCACACTAGTTTATTAAATTCAATTCAACAAATTATTCAAATGAAAACTAAAGTAACAAATCACGTTATTGTACTCATTATTCCAACAAGCTAATCAACATGCCAACTAGGCTAAACAAACTAATATGCTAATTATCATGCTAATTATCAAATCAAGTTTATTAACATGCTAGCCTTCAAGATAAACATGCTAATTAATTATAACCATCATACTAATTACATAAGTCTATCAAATTAACAAATTATTATTCAAATTAAAATAACAAATCAACACATTATTTATTAACATGTTATTAAAATAACCAAGCATTAAATGTCACAAACACATTATTCTCATGAAAAGCATGGCAACACATGATGAAAACACACATTTTTCTTTTTTCTTTTTATTTAGAAAATTACATTTAACACAAGAATGAAAGAGGGAAGAAACTTACCTTGCATGCATAATAGATCGATGGTTGATTCAAGTCCATTTTGGCTAGTTCTCGATGTGAGGTCAGTGGCTCTTAACTCTTAAGAAGCTATTCTATAAAACCTTAGGCTAATTTCTAGAAAACTTAAGCCTATCTCCAATAATTTCAACAATATCTTTGAGTTAGTTATGAATGAACTCTAAAAACTTCACTCTTGATTCAAATTTAAATTACTCCCTCCAACCATAAAATTGAAACAATCTACCCATTAAGCTTTGTTTTAGGATGAATATAGATTATTCTACCATTTTTTCCTAGGCCAATTTTCTCTAAAATGTCAGAAATCAAAGAGAGAGAATGAATTTAGCATTTTGAACACCTAGAGAGAGAATCTATCAATTGCGTGTAATCGAAAACTTTGCAATGCTTATGGATGGATTGAATATGTGAAGGAGGCCTCTATTTATAGTGTAATATTGAAATTCCTCCTTAAGAAACTTCCAATTTAGAGAAAGAGTGAATCTTTAAAAAAATGGTATGTTTTGAAATGCTTCTCAGCACTTGTCATTTTTAGCCAAAATTGATTTTTTTTTTTTGCATGAATTAATGGAAAATAAATGTATACACAAGTAATAGAAGATGTCATCACATGTTTTGAGTGATTATATTAAGGAACAATGCAATAATATCTTATAAATTTACTAAAGAAAAATCGAGGGCAAAATATATACATATTAAGTTACTTGATTTTTATTTTTTTATTTAGCAAATTTCCATCTTTGAAAATTAAAAATTGAACATTTCCTAATATAAAAATTATGATCGATCCTTTTCTCTCTTTTTTTTGGTCATTTTTGGTAGCTAAAAAGTAGGTGAAATCGAGTAAAAAAATACCTAACTATTACTTGTCATTTTCAAAGAAAATAAAGCTCAAGCTTCTAGTCTTGATGCAAGGAAAGGAGGGAAGAAAGAAGGTCGACTTAGTCAACCTAGTGCCACAGAGCACAACAAGAGTAGCCCAAGTGTTGTTATGTAGCACCTTGTCACATACCACATACTACTACATGGATGATACGTAACGGCATAAGAATGTGCAACGTAGCATCATGACGTGTTAAGATGTGTTACATTTTGATAGTAACTTATGTCACTTATTTTTTCCCTCTTTCTTTTCTTTTTTTTTCCCTTCCCTTTTCCTCCTATACTCGTTGATTTTGATGCTGTTTTCCATTTTCAATTTCAATTCTTGTCTTTTTTTCTTTTTTCACTCGAGACAAGACCTAACTAATTATCTAACCTCTAAAAAGTCTTACGGCAAACTTCAATGAAATATGAAGTCCAATAATGCTCAAATTTTTTTTGAAAACTATCTAGTTTGACTAAATTAGAAATCTAATTTTTATTTGTGTTTGCCGTTTATTCAAAATTTCAAATTGCTATAAAATGCTAATTTCAAATCTAATTGAGGTATGGTTTGAGGCTATGTCCTTAAAATGTATGCTTTCAAAAAATTTCAAAATGAGCAGTTTGAACTAGGTTAGAAAAATTTCATTTTCAATAAATGTCCATTTTTACCAATGATTCCTAATTTAGTCAAATCAAATATGCTTATGTTAACTCCAAAAGCCATTTTTGACCTTGAAAAACGATTTCCATTGTAGACTAATGCAAATGGACTACTACACAACACTTTTATAGTTTTTCAATTTTTTTTATTTTTGGATTTTTTCGGTTTTTATTTTTCTTCTATTTTTTTAGCATCTTTCATTTTCTCCATCTTCAATTTTGTTTTGCATTTTTCATAGTTTCAACCTTTTCTTATGAGTTAAAGATTCTAAACTAGATATGGACTTCAACAGGGTAAAAATGGGGTATTTATATTAACAATGACCTTAAGCACAAGGTCATCTTTTAGGTAGCAAAAAACTTGTTGCAAACTATACAAACAAAACTCAAAACCAACCAAAGAGACCACTATGGATGAATGATTTTGCAAGAAGTTAAGTAATATGGATTTTATTCATAATTAGCAGTTGTAAGTACAAGATTGATTGAAGCCAATCATAAGTGGGAAAATTAGTTATAGGAGAAAGAATAAAAGAAGAAAAAATATAAAGGGGAAGCTCTTTACCCTTAATCAACTATTTAGTCCCTCATTTCATGAAAGCTATCCCTGGAGCATGATCTTGTTCGAAAAGATCAATCCTTAACAAAAATTATCTCCCAAAAACCACATAAATCACATTAGATAAGCATTACATACTTCTTGATAATAGTCACAGATCTAAAGAATAGTAGATTGAAAGAAGAGAAGTTAGAGTTTGAAGTATTACCTTTGAGAAGAATCTATACTCGAGTAGCTTCTATGGCAAGAGTTAACATTTTCTTTAGAAATTAGTGTTAAGGAATTGTGTGCGTAAGAATAAGAGTTAGGCTTAACATTATCATTTTCTCTATATAATTTATAGTTTATTAGAGCTCTATATGTCCTACGTGAGTTTTCATCCTATGATCATATAGCTAAAACATGAAATTTATTACAATAAAAGCTGCAAAAGCTCATATTCTCCAATCAACATGGCCTAAATTTTTTACCATTTAATTATTTGAATAAAAAAATGATGATATTTACTGGTAGCCTTCAAGTTGTTTTTTAATTGACTAACAAGGAATAGGATGATCGAATTTGTCATTGGTGTGTATGTGTAAGAGCCTCCAATAGCAATAAGTAGCTAAGTCTCAAATAATATATGTAGTAGTGTGTTTATATCAGCTACAAAAAGTAGAGTTTATGTGATCTCTACCTTTTCTCCTTATTATGATAACATAATGGACTAGAAATAGTGGGAAAATAAATGCATGGACCAAAGAACATTCTTACATAAAACATGAAAAACAAATATTATCCTTGCTACTTGATTAATCAATATAGAATTCAATGATATATTATAGGTGAATTTGTTAAGAGTGAATGCTTCAAATGAGTTGATTCAAACATGTTTGTAAAAATTATAGGTCCAATAATCATAGGCAAGAGGATAATTTTAGTACAATATGAATAGTTTTTGTTACTCCTTAAAGCGGTGGAGTTGTAATAGTCATATCATATAAACCATCGTAAGATAGAAATTAACTATATAACCGTTATCTTAGACTTGATTTACACAAGCTATCTATGACTAACCTTCTTTGAAGCAAACAATATATGAAATAATGTTATTATCTACTGGTGAAAGTTTGAGAAACACATATAAGATTCAAATTAATTGAGTAATACTTACATAATTAGGAAATTCTAGAGTTCTTAAGTACTACGTAGTTTGATATTAAAAGATTAAAAAGTAAGAACCAATGCTTTAGAAGTGCAACCATTCATCAGTTTTATATTCTCACTCCTTAAGATCTAGTAATCACCATCTTCATAGTTGTTATAATATAGCTTCTTAGTTAGCACCTGCAAAATTATTTATAAAGATGTGAGCAACCAATCACTCAGTAAGCTAGGATGGAAACATAAGGCTATACATCAAGCATGGGCAAGGATATTAGGTAGTTATTAAATGAAATGCAACAAATAAATGCCAATGCACAACATTATGTGGTTCATTGTGAAATAAGAGAAATTACACCTACTTTAATCTAAGTTTGGGAGTTTAGTGCTTATTCAACAACTCATAACCAAACCTAGGTTTATGCAATGGAGACATCACTCCTTTGTTGACTAACTTCGAACCACTACCTTCATCTTGGCTATGATCTCCTCTCTTGTTACTTAACTTGATTAAGGATGAAGAAGAGTCCATTTTGGTTTAGTGCTATCTCTTTTGAAGGGGTTAGTTTTTTATCAAAGAATTGAAAATATCCCCTGGTAGGTTGCAGTGCATGTTTGGTTAAGATTAAATGTCACATATGATTAAATCTAGTTTAAGGCGATCAACCAATATACATGCTTTCAAACAATTGCAGTCTAGAATCACAAGGCATAATCATACAACAAACTCATAAACACACATACATAAGGATGCATACAATTAAGCTACTTAACAAATACATCTAAGTATAATCTTAAGCTTCCAAGTACTATAACTTAGTATTTCAAAATACAGTTATGTATTAATCTCAAACTTACCTAGACTTCTCATTTGCTTACTTAAGGTACGACTTACAACGAGCATTCGCCAATAATCCCTAGAATATGGATGTTATTTTTCATATTAAGATAACTACTATTTATATGTGAGTGTAGGATTTATTCTTATAACTTAGATTATTATCTTTATTTTAGGGTTTTACAATACCTAATTATTTTGTTTTTAAGTCCTTTGTGGTTATCCTTATTTTTAGTTAGGTTCTAATTCAACTTCTAATTCCGTTTCTGATTTAGCCTCTAAATCAAGTTCTAATTCAGCTTTTTGATTAATACCTTATTCATAATTTCCAAGATGCTTATTAACCTATTCTACAAAGTCTAATTAACTCTAGCTTAAGTGACCGTAGTCTCTAATTCAAGTTTGGATCATCTCCTTAAATAAGTTTTTGAATCAGCCTCTAATTCAGCTCTTAATTATAGTTTTATTCATAAGCCTTAAATCATCTTCTAATCCATCCTTTGAGCTTATCTAACTACATTTTAGGTATAAGCATCTCAAATTTATATGTTAGTCCTATTCCTACTTACTCTATACACCTTACCTCTAATCTATCTTCTAAATTAGCTTCTAATCTAAGTGTACACTACATTTTTAATCACATCTTACCTACTTATTTCAGTATTTCACATATTAATAATTTATCAACATTAAACCGATAATAGCCAAATCCAACATTCTCAACACTACAAATATCCTGCCTTAACACCATTCAACAATTTAAGATATCTAAATATGCTCTAAACTAGGTTTAAGACCAATTTCCTGAAAAATTATTAAATATATGTTGATAAATAATCATTTTAATAGGATTTTAGGGCCAAAAATTCAAATAAAAATGTGAAAAAATATTTTTCATGAAAACTCTTCATGGTAATTTAATATATATAATAAATGGCTTACAAAAAATTTTGGAGCCGAAATAACATCAATAAGGTTTTTGAAAACAAAAGAAAAATAAGTTATGTTTTATCGATTTGTTAAGAGCGATATATTTCAAGAGTCAATTTCATCAAAATAGTATTTTTACATAAAATTACATACAAGAATATGCTAGAATACCAATTTTCATAATTTTTCACAAAAATTTAGTAATTTTAGTAAATTTTACAAAAATCAAGTTACATATTTAACTCACAAGAAAACCACCTTGCAGCCACCTCCTGCTACCATATGGTTATTGGCCCAACTAGGCATGGAGTCTACTATAGGGTGGTGGTCTTAGTTGCTTCCAAGATCTTTGTTTGGTGTATGTACTTCAATCTAGCCTTATAAACACTATATTTTGTATAATTTTATAAAAATACTAATTGGACTCTCTCTTACCTCTTTCTAATTTTCCTAGGAAATCAAATGCTTAAACTAAAATCAAGTAGGCTATTTTGAATTTATAAGGAAGAGTAGAGGTTGATTGATAATTTTTTCCCATGCCACATGTCCTTAATCTCATCTTTCTCTAGATTACATGTCTCTATCACTACTTTTTCTTATGCAAAACCCCATGCCCACTTACCATGCCTCATTCTAGCAACTTCTAACGTTACACATCATTTTTACAATTTTTTTTTAATTTTCCTATATTTATTTAGTATTATTTGATATATTTTAGGTATTTTAAGTAATTTTAGGTTTTTATACCTACAAGTAAATATACATATATTACATATAAATACTCTAAAATATTATTTAAGTTATTTTATTATTTTTAGTACATGTATAATTTATCTCTAATCATTTGTTAATTGTCAGAATTTATTTTTAGTACATGTATTATTTTTAGAGGAATGTACTAAGAAAGTTGGCATAAATAACCAATTTCATTCATGTACACATCTAATAGTATAATAAAAACTTATCTTTAGATACCAAATGAAATCAAGAGGAAAACCTAGAAGCATAAATGCCACCTATAAATACAAACCTTAGAAAGCATAGGAAAAAAAATACTTTTTAGTTAAATTTACTACTAATAGAACATTTTCTTAGAACTTTATGATAGAAACTGCGTTCATTAAGTAAAAGCACAATCATGAAAAATAAGGAAAGAGATTTGGTTACTTTGCTTTTGGGTGAAGATGGTTTCGAAGTCATGGTTGACTTAGGTTTTGGCAAAGGAGGAGAGGTTAGGGATAATGTGGGTTAAGGGTTGGGGTTTTCAATAAATTTCTTTAAGACTTATTGACTGGTTAGAAATGTTTGCTTTGGCGATAAAGATGGTGGACAAGTTTAATCAGGATGAGTTTCAAATGAGGTACTTTTATTTCAATAGATGGTTCTTTACTAAGTGCAATCAGAGAAAAATAAAGGTATTCAATTTTTATCCTTTCAAAGCGTACAAGGCAAGTGATGAACATTATCAAGGGTTTCAAAAGAGAGTAGAGATGGAAGATAGAAGATTATTAAGAGAAAGTAAGAGAGTAGAGTCATGGGAGATTATGAAGAAAATGTAGGAAGGTGTTCGTCCCTTTAAAGAAATCAAGGAAAGGTTATAGGGGTGTATGTATGTATATGTGTGTGTGTGTGTGTGTGTGGGGGGGGGAGGGGGGGTTGTGCGTGGGGGGAGGGTAGGATATGATGAGGTTAGGGAGGTCATGAATTAACCGCTTATATAAATTTTAACTTTTTTTTTTTTTAAAAATGAGTCCCCTCTCGATTACTTTATTTGAGTTGCTTAAAGTTCACTAAATTGTGTGCAAACAAATTAATAACAATAAATAAATGGAAGAGAAATGAGAAGATCTATAGAGATTCTACCTCATATGTTAGTCTTCACTTCCAGCTGCATTTGTTGGGGATTCGGTCATCCACACTAGTCATTTCACTGTTTTCAACAATAAATGAAGAGTATATAAAATGTAGCATTCAGTTGTAATCAACCTAGCTCTACCTTCCTAACTTCAATAAGCTAATATAGGACTATTGTACTCTACTCTTCATTACTAAACTATAATAGTTTGCACAAAAAGCAAAGTAGGAAAAATAAATTATGTTCCCTAAGCTTTTGCTTGTATGTTACTCAATGCAATACAATAGAATGAATCGTATTTTATCTTGAGATGCACATGGAATATTTGCTTTTGGGTAGAATGCAAATAAGCCCCCATAAACTTTGACTTAGGTATGTATTGAACCTTTGAACTTTTAAAGTGTGGTTTTTGACCCTCTAAACTTTTATAAATTGGTAAATAACTCCCATAAAATTGATAATAACTCCCTTTTAACTTTGATTTTGGTCTACATACACTCCCTAAGCTTATTAAAATATGCTTTAAGACCCCATAAACTTTGATCATAGTGTAACTTTTTTTAAGAAAGGAAATATTTTTTATATTTTCAATTTATCAAAGTTTATAGGTTAAAAATAACACTTTGAAACTTTATGGGGTTAATGTGCACCTAAGTCAAAGTTTAGGAGGGTTATTTGTAATTTCTCTTTTGTTTTTTTTTTTCCTTCTTGAATGCTTGCTAATAGTATATTCTATTGTTATTGTTTCTCTCTTCAAGTCTTTAAATTCTCTTCTTTTAACTTTTAACTTTAATGACTAGTTCCTGATGTATCTCTTAATAGTTGTATAATCTTTATCTGAAATAGATGATAAGCTTTAATAAATTACACGTTCCTTTAGATATTGTTCCACAAAATATATTGTTGATTTCAATTTAAATGAGATACATCTTGTGTTGATATTTTAGATAAGCTTAGACACCTTAAGATAAGATTCATTAGAAAATATCTTATAACTCCTTTGTGTCCACTTCATCTTTATCTTCCATGATTTTCTCCCATACGGATTCAAATTAAAATTTGGATAATTCTTGAATACTAACAAACTTCAACTAAACTTTATATATAAGTTGTTGTAATTCGAAACTTCAAACTAATCAAAATACCCTTGTCTTGGCATCTTCTGATTCAGTGATCTAATCCTTAGTTTAATCCTTCTTAAAAATTGGAACAAGTTAAATGTATTACCTAAATACATCTGATTAGTTGAGTTAGACCTTGACTTATAAAACAAATAATGTGAGGTAAATCAAGCTCTTCCTATCTGCTTCTAAGTTTGCTTTTGAGTTCTTTGTCATCTTATAATTAGCTTCCTGCTTATTAAAGTTGGTTCTAGCTATGCTTCTAAGTAATAACGATCTCTCCTATTGCATTCTGTGTTTTCTCGTATGAGGCTTGTAAGTATGTTTCTATGTTTTAATCTCATTTTGAATCTAATTCTACCATTACTGTTAATGCTTCTAACCAAACTTCTAAGTCCTTAACATTCGTCATAGAATTGTAATTGTTGCTTTTATCTAAGCTTCTAAGTACACGACAATCTTCAATTCACTCTTTGTTAGAACTTCTAACTTTGATTCTAACTTGTCAAAAGCACTTCAAATTTAGGTTAGAAAGCTTATGCTTGTTATTATTAAAGCATGATCATAAGAGATTCAACATTCTCTCCCTTTTGGATGATAACAAAAAATTTTGGAAAATATTTTGTAAATCGTATTAAATTGTAGCTACAATAGTTTAAATAATATCAATCCTTCTTAGCATCAATCTCGATCCTATTTTCCTTCCTATTGACCATGTTATAATCTATTATTAAATTATAAATTAATTTATCAAAATATTTTTCTTTGCTACCTCTCCCCTTTTTTTGTTAGGAGTAAAAAGAAATGAAAAGGATCAGACATAAAGAAAGAAATGATTGGATCAAAATAATACTGAGATAAACTGGAACATCAAAACATGTCTTAACAATTAAGCATAGAGAGAACATAATTTTAAGAGAAAAAAAATCAAAAAATGCAAAAACAATTAGGATTTGACTCTAAACATATTAACATAACTATGCTCTCTTTGGTGGTTATATAGAAGATGTTGGTGGAAATGAGGCTAAAGGGTTTGGATTGAGAGGTTAAGCTATGACTCGATGCATTGCTTTTACATTATCATCTAAAATATCTACTTAAGAATTTAGTTGCTTGATGTAGTCCTTTACAATCTTTACTTTAGAGAAAAGATTTAGCCTTCAATCATTCTTGAGTTTCACACCCTTCTTTTCAATGCTTTGATTATAATCTTTGTATAAATCAACCAAGTCAACAAATTTTTCATCCAAATGCTTCTTAAGAACCTCATCTATTGTTTCAAAACCTAGACCTATAATAGTTTTGATGTATTCTCAATTTTGGTTCAACATACTTTTAAGTAGGTCAAAATCAAGCTTTAGGTTTTTTGGATCAACTTCTTACGCTTTATCTTCAACTTTTTCCTAAGTCTCTTGAGTTGCCTGCCTCTTTTTCTACTGTAACCTGATCTACAGCTTAAGAAAGGAGTTTCAGTTCAATTGGTTCCTTAATCTTAAGGGAACCTCCTTTCATAGGAGTCAACTTACACTTATTGTTGGGATTTTTGGTTTTAGGCATCTTGTCTATCCTCTTGGTTAGCTCTCCTATCCCTTTTTTCTCTCATCTCTTCAGATGTCCCACCTCCACACCACCAATAACCCCCCCCCCCCTACCCCCCTCCTCCTCGCCCCTCAGCAATTGCCAATAACGGTTCTATATTGAAGTTTCTTTTTCCTAAATGATGGATGCATATAGTTGGCTTCATCATTTGCATACCAAATCTTTTTGTACATGTGAATACCCATAAGATTTAGATTTACCTTTATGTATCTTCTATCTTCAAGTAGTTACACATTTCAGTCAAGAAACTTAACATTTTTAAATTCCCTAAACTTTATGATAACAGAACCATATGGCATACCTCTTCTATTCCTATATATGTGCTAGATTATTTGTCTTGCCAAATCCACGAGTTATCCCTTGTACATGGCATGGAAAGGATAACCATCTTCTCCTATTAGTGATGTAAAACTACCCTTCTTTGGTAGCAAACAGTTTATAACCACCTTATGCAAAATGCTTATAATAATTTCTAAATGGATAATCTAAGGATTTTCTAGATTAGGCACTTCAATTCCATGATTGAAAATACATCTCTTTTTTAGGAATGACTAGATCTTTTCAATAGCCACCAAACCAAATCATTCAACTATGTCTTCCTTAATGATAATTATATCTTGCCCTTGGGCCTTAGTAGATATTACTTGTTTGTTATTATCACTCAAATTTTGATAAAAATTAGTTATCACTTCAAAAAAACTTCATCAAAAAGAGTTAACAAGCTCTTTGCTCCCAGAATCTCCAAAAATTCACTCTAATAGAATCCATTATCTTAAAGGAACTTGAAGTCTAAAGTAAGAATACAATACAACTTCTTACTAAAGTTTTCAAATCTCAGGATTGCTTGTAATAGTTGTTGATTGTTTCCTTTCAACCTTCTTATGGTTAGATTTCTTCTTTCTTTCCTTTATAGACTTCTTTTCAATAGTTCTTTTTAACATAGAGTCAATCTTTCAAACCTTCTTTCCTTTGCTCTTTTCTTGCTTAGAGGTTTCCTTAGCTTTCTTCAATTAACCTCTAGTAACCTTAGTACCACTTGGGAAAGATGGATTCATTCTTATAGAGTTCTTTCTAGGAGGAGCTTATCTAAGTAGGTCTTTGAGAGGAATAGATTCAAAGTCTTCTTGTTGGTTAGGGTTTGCTTCTAAGTCACATTCTAAGGGTGTAGGGGTTTGATCAAACAGAAGAGAACCTAAAAAGTGAATGGGTGAATTAGTTGGATTTTCTACTAGTTGTTCTTCAGGGTGATCCTTAGTTCGTTCTATTGAACTCCTCTTCTTTGCTTCTAAGTTTGCTTCTGAGTCCTTTGTTATCTTACAATAAGCTTTTGTACTTATTGAACTTGCTTCTAACTTTTCTTCTAAGAAATAACATTCTCTCTTATTTTGTTTTGTGTTCTCTTGTATAAAGCTTCTAAGTATGCTTCTATGTCTCAGTTCAGTTCCATATGTGTAATTCAACCTCTGCTATTATTGCTTCTAACCAAGCTTCTAAGTCCTCAATAGTGTTTACAGAATTGTAATTGTTGCTTCTATCTAATCTTATGAGTCATTGATAGTCTTCAAATCACTCTTCGCATAAACTTCTAACTTTGATTCTAACTTGCTGAAAATACTTCAAATTTAAGTTCGAAAGCTTAATGTCTTTTTATCATCAAAACATATCATTAATAGATTCAACATTCTCTTCCTTTTTGATGATAACAAAAACATTTTGAAAAATCATGTTAAATTGCAAGTACAATAGTTTAAATAATATCAAGTTCTTAATATCAATTACAATCTTATTTTCCTTCCTCCTGACCTAACATAACATAAATTAATTAAATAGATTACACAAACCAATCTTATTTTGAATAAATTCAAACCTATTTTTCTCCAATGGCTTAGTAAATATATCTAACAACTTTAAATCTGTAGGCACAAATTCAACACTTGTGTTACTGTTAGTCACATGGTCTCTTATAAAGTGATGTCGAATTTCAATGTACTTAGACCATGAATGGTGAATATGATTTTTAGTTAAGTTGATAGCACTTGTGTTATCACATTTAATAGGAATATTCTTGAATATAAGGCCATAATCCATTAAATATTGTTTAATCCATAGTATTTGAGAAAAACATTCTCCAATGGAAACATATTCGATCTTAACTATTGAAAAAGGAATTGAATTTGATTTCTTAGAGGTCCACGAAATCAATTTGTCTCCTAGAAATTGACAAGTACTGAATGTACATTTTCTAATCTACTTTGTAATAGCATAGTTAGCATTGTACAATCCTAATAAGTCAAAATTATGATTCTTAAGATACCATGTGCCAAACAGAGAGGTACAATAGATATACTTAAAAGATGTGCTTAATAGCTGCTAAATATGTTTTTTGTTGGATTATTTTGGAACCTAGCACAAAGACAAACACTAAATAGGATATCTAACCTAAAAGTTCTCAAACAAAGTAGGGAACCATTAAATTTCTATACATCTTCTCATTTACCTTCTTACTAGAAATATCAAGGCCTAACTCGGTTTAGGTTGATATAAGAGTTATAACTCCTTTCATAAGCTTAAAACCAAATTTCTTAAGCATCTCTTTAGTGTATTTCTCTTGATGCGAGAAGATGCCTTCATTTGTTTGTTTGATTTATAACCCAAGGAAGAAGTTAAATTCTCAAATTAAAGACATTTCGAATTCAGCTTGTATCAACTTAGCAAATTCCTTGCAATACTTTTCATTCATCTTGAGGATAAGAAGACTTGAATTTCTAAGATTTAGAAGGAATAGGATCAAACTAATGACTACTAGAAGCTTTTGAGTTTGCTTCTAAGTTTGATTCTAGCCCTTTTAAGTTTTGTTGTGAACAACCTGGTCTCTAATCAGAAGCTTTTATCTTTGCTTCTAAGTTTAGTTGAGTATTCCTTTTTGCATCCTTCTTATGTACAATCTCATCACCATCTACCTACTCTTCAAAATACTTGACAAATTTAACATTAATAGATTCTTCTACTACTTCAGTTACATTATTAGATACATGATAAGCCTTGCTATTTAATGAATAACCAAGGAAAATGGCTTTATCAGCTCCTTCTTCAAACTTACAATGTTTAGATCCCATTTTCTTAATATAGCATTTACAACCAAAAGTGTGGAAATAAGATATAGTTGATTTTCTACCATTATATGATTCATATGTTGTTTTGTTAGTTAAAGGATAAATATAAACATGATTAATAACATAACATGCAGTTTTAGCCTAAAAATACTTAGCAACACCACTATCATTTAACAAAATTCTAGTCATTTCTTGTAATGTCAAAGATTTTGAAAAATTTGTAAAAAGGTTTCACATGAAAAAAGGAACTCGTATCATTAATTTATGGATTGATCATGAAGGGGAGTGAAAATCAAGATTTTACAAAGTTCTATGATAAAAATAGCATTTCTCATAACTTTTTAGCTCCTTACACTTGACAACAAAATGGAGTCGTAAAATGTAAGAATATAATTAGGCACAACTGTTATGTTATAAAAGTAAGTCTATGTGTAATAGTTAAAGAGGTCTGTTAGTTAATATAACATTCTTGCTCTTATGTGAAGATGTAGTAGCTTTATTCTTAAAATAGGATGTACAATGACTAGATTCTTTAATATCAATTCTAGGTAAACCATTTATTAAATTATGCTTAGATAACCTTTCCAATTGAGAAAAGTTCACACTTCTAAGATGTTTTTGCTAGAGTTAAGTGGCATCAGACAAAGTAAGTAATTAGTTTTCACTCATCACATTAGAATGTTTGATTATATAAACATTTCCTTTCCTATATCCTTCAAACAATAACTTATTAGAAAACCTATTAAAAGCAATACACTATTCTTTTCAAAAACAACTTTATACCCATTTTCATACAATTGATTGATACTGAATAGATTATACTTCAAACCTTTTACAAGAAAGACATTTCAATTCAAAAAGGGGGTTTACCAAAATGACCAAAATTAAGAATTTGTCCTTTCCTATTATTATCCAAGGTAGCATTACCTTTTTCTTTCCATTTTATAGTTGTAAGCATTGAAGCATCTCCAATCATGTTCCTAGTGCATCTACTAACTAAGTTCCTTTTAGCTTTGCTTCTTATTCCTACAATCGTTATATCAAGTTTAAGAATCTTTACAAATCCATCTGAACTTAGGTCTACAGAAGGTTAAACTCGTAACATTATTTTTCTTCACTTTCTTTACTGAGCTAGTAATTTTTATAACAACAATACAACATGGAACAAACACAAGGAGTTGAGTAAGTGTTCCTCCTTTCCTTTACCTAATACTTATTGTTTTGGTTTGGGTACCTTCTAGTTTAAGTTTGATACCTTCTATGTTCAATAGTATGCCTTTAATGTTGAGTTGGATATATTCTTGCATAGATAATGTTGCTTCTAACATTTCTCTTAGGTTACTCAACTACCTTTGCTTTAATACTATGCTTACTAACTTGCATAGTTTTAGGTACCATAACATCTTTGAGTAGGTCCTTTTGAAGATTCTCCCCCAAAACCCCACTTTAAAGGATCAAAACTCAAGATTCGAAAATGGTTGCAAGAAGGAGAAGGTGAACCAAGGAGCTTAAGTGGATATTAGGTCTATAACTACCTTGTTTTTGCTTTGAGGACGAGTAAATTGTTTCTTTGTGTTAGTAACCTAGTATGTCATATTAGGAGACCATGTTTTCATGAGGATATTAGCATGATCGCAAGTTGATGAAATAGCTAAGACCACCCTAAGAAGCAAACTTATAAAGCCCTTATTTGAAGGTTGAAATATGAGCTTGTAAAGTTGGTGTTATGTAAAGATATTTACTTATTTGACACTTAGAATGGAATATTTTAAGTTAAGAAAATCATGAAATGAGCACTTAAAAGAGTAGATATCATGCTAGACATGAAGTATTTGTAGGTCCTTTCGATGTTATTTTCACTTTTATTAAGTTAAACATACTCAAACATAGACCTAAGTAAATGAAAATCCATTACGTGAAACTTTTATGAGAAAACAAACTTTGTAAGATATGAACTATGGTATGGAAGTTATGATAAGTATGAGATCTATTATTCTCATATAGAGAATAAGCCAAACAATCATGTCATAGAAGAGAAGTTAAGTTAGAGTTAGAATATAAGTAGCATAGGTTTATGATATAACACCTAAATTTAAGGAAATGATGAAACAAGTTGAAAAACCAAGTTGGGAGCCTCCACACCAAACCATCTAGATCTAGAACAACAAGAAAAGTCACTTAAAAATATGATAAACCCAAGCAAACAAAGTGAAAAAACCAATCAAGGCAAGTACAATAAGTGCATAAAGCCTAAAACTCTCAAAATGGGCCTCAAACTCCAAGTTGGACACACATCAATTTTCTGACCAGCAACTTACCCAACAATGGAAGTTGTTTGAAGACTCTTAAGAAGCCCATAAAACACTCCCTAAGCCTAACAAAGTGACTATCCTTAATTTGGATAAAAAAACAAGTTCATTTAACAACTTAAGCTTATATAAAAGCCCAAGAAGTTGTTATCCTTAAGAGTGTAAATCAAAGTTGGAAATCTAACCTTAAGGAGTATTTTAAGCTTAAAATTAGATCTTAAGCCCGAGTCCAAAAGATTTCGAAAGATATCAAAAAGCTCAACAATTAACCAAAGCCCAAAAGTACTTCAAATCATAAGGATCGCTACTATTTTAACCTATAGATAGATTTAAGTGCCTTAATTTGAAAATCTTACCTCACCATATTAAAGTACACTCGAGAACGATGAAGATTAACTATAAGATCATAAAAATTCGGATTTAAAATAAAAAAGTTATATATGATTGAACTTTTAAGTAAAACCGGGAAAAATACGAAACCTAGTTAAAAATATAGCTTAAATGGTTTTAGCTTAGTTTTCCAAATTCTATTTCGAATCCTTATAGTATTATATTTGCAATGTCTAGGGGACCCAGCTTTTGGAGACGACCTGCCCTTGGATTATTTTGATTAATCTATATGGCTAAGTGAGTGAATTCCTAATGACTCCTTACCTGATTTTGATTATAGAATAGATGCACTTGAACTCATATATGGAATTTGGATGCTTGTAGGATATGGAAAATGCATGTGTGTGAATTTATGATTGTATACTATGGCTTGTTAATCAGATGATAATGGGAATTGTTTGTAGTGACATATATGTGCAGTTGCATGGAATAAAATTGTTTGATCACTATGAAAAACTTATTAAACACTTATACAATTAAAAAATTTAATGAATCATTCATTTCTCATAATTGCATTGTATGACATCGATTGCCACTTTACGTAGAAGATAGGAAGGGCCTCATAGGAGGAAGGACTCCTACAGGATTGGGAACTAGCTATGCCATTATTTTATTGAGTCTTTATCCTAAACTAACAAGCTTACTAGGCATTGGGAGATGCCAACCGTTGGCGAGGGGCCATGTTTTGTAGCTTCTTCTTAGGGCATGTGCTTGTGGATTGTAGAGACCACCACATCGCTAGACTTGGGATTTTGAAAATATAATTTGTTACTCAAAATGAAAGTATATTATACACATTCTATATATATTTATATATATATATATGGTTTTGTTTTGGCTTAAGCACAATAGTGTATCAATATAAAACCTAAGTGCTAGGACCCGGATTTTGGTTTGTATTGGTTAATTACCTTTAACTTTGACTATAAAGGGCGTAATTCTAAGTTGCACGCAATTCCTAAGCCATTGTATGTATAGTTTGGCATATTGATTAATCATGTATTCATATGTTTGTGTATTAAATACAATTTTGTCATGTAGTATTGATAAGGGGATTTATCTCACTAAGCGTAAGCTTACACCCCAATAGTTCTTTTCCTTCCAGGTTGATCGATAGTTGGGACAGGGATAGGAATGGAGTGCAGAGTGCTACCATTGAATCAGATGATGAAAAGCTTGTGTAGTTAATTTAGAATGCTCCGGGCAACAACTAGTATCTCAATTAAGTTTAGTATCTTTAGTAAATTTAGAATTTTCTAGAATTATTTATCTTATTTCACTATTTTGGTAGGAGATATTGATTCTCAATGGTTTGGAGGAACTATGGAATATTAGATATCTATGGTTATGTATATTATTCAATGAGTTAATGAATTAAAATCTAAAACCCTAGCAATTAACTATTTAGAGTCTTGCAATCTCTAACTTGTAAGATGGTTTTCTTATCATGGGTGCACATGTGATATGGAAATTTTAGGCAATACTACTAACCCCTCTTAGGGTCCTTACAACTCTTAGACTATTTCACTTGCAAACAAGAAAAGTTTAGTAAACTAAGTTAGAAAATCAAATCATGAAAGCACATCTTGTTGATTCTTTCTTTATCTCGAGATCTCTTAGCATGTTCCTAAAAAATAGTTTAGACATAAGATTATATTCTTAAGGACATTTTTACCACACTTAAAATATAGTAATATACAAGAAACTCTATAAGTGTGAAAAATTAACGTGCAAACTTTGACATAGCATCTATGAGGTATAATTAGAAACCAATCAATTTCAATTAAGTACAAAATTAGAAAATAATCAATTGATCTCTAATTTCATATTCTTAGAGTGTTAAAATGACATGAATTAAGTTAGTTTAGGGATCCTAAATAAATTTTGGCTCAATATGCTTCATATTGGAAAAGGACATGAAAGAACACTCTAAAAGTGCAAAAACTCATAAAATTCAAAGACTATGAAAATACATATAAATATGCTACGCAAAGTTTATAAATTAAATGCTCCACCTCCCAGAAAACAACCAGATGCTTGTGTTTATGCATGCAACTAACAAATCATCACAAGGCATCTGCAATTCACACATGAATGAGTGAGAAAAATCAAGTGGGAAGCACTTTATAAAGGGAGGAGAAATAAATTCAATAAGCACAATATTGGGATCACTATATTGTTCATTGTTAGGTTCATGATCCAGTGCACAAGCTATGATCATTAAGAAAGTGCAAAAGATCTATGCTATAGAGTTCACGCCTAAGTTTACGAGTGTCTTTTTTGTACGTAAACTCCTCTAATCACTTTTCTCCCTTTGCTTTGATCACAAGCATGATCTTAATTGTGATTCTTTCTTACCATTTTATTCTTGGTGCTTTTGACTTATAATTTCATTTGTAATCCTTAAAAAGTTGCCCTAAAACTTGCACAAATTACTTAACACTAAAAGAAGTCATCAAAACATCACAAAACTTGTGAAAATCTTCTGCATTAACTATAGCTACTAAGTTAGTCAAATAATGTAGGTGAAATTTTTTTCAAAAACTTGAATGCAATGAGATGAAGATAAAATAAAATAAATAAGATAAAGGATACTAACCATGAAAAAAAAAAATTAGGTTACCTCCTAATATACACTTTTGTTTAACATCATTGGCTTAACACTCCTTACTTCCTCTTCTTTAAGTGGGTCAAACTTTTGTGACATCTTCTTAATGATTCCCTTTCTTTCCACTAAGGCTTCTTGATCATCATTAAAGTCAGCTTCTATTCCAATTGGAGCATCCCATGCTATATCCAATTTAATAGCTTAAGGGTCCTTCGTTTTCCATCACTTTCTAATAAATACATGTAACTTATTATTCTCGACCCTCAATACCATCTTATTATTTTTCACATCAAATTATAGCTCTAGTAATGGCCATGAATGGATACTTAGGGATGATGGGAATCTTTAGATCTTCATTTATGTTCAACAACACAAAGTATGCAAGAAATATAAATTTATCCACTTTCAAAAGCACATCCTTAATTACTCTTAGGGTCTCCTAAAAGAAACATTAGCCAATCGAATCGCGATCTTAGCTTCTTCTTTTTTTTTTTTTTTGTTGTTGCATGCTCCAATCCCAATTTCTTTGCTACAAAGAAGGGCATTACATTTACACTTGTACCTATATCATAGAATGCATTCTTGAGTTGTTAATCTCCTATAGTGCAATCTAAAGTAAACTTCCCCAGATCATTTAATTTAAAAGGAAGTGTATCTCTTAGGGCTTTAATACATGCTTGAGATAACATGTTGTCTCTCACCAGTTCATCTTCCTTTTCCTAGCCATGGTTTCTAACTCGTTGAAAACGTAAGTACGTGAACTGATAAGTGTAATGGGTTATGGAAGTAGTACAAACGGTGGGTCTAGGTCATATTCCACAGGGAGCTAGGTACTAAATACTAAATTATCTGATTTTTTCCCTAAGCTAAGCTATCAATAATTGAATTAAAAGTGAGTGAAAACTAAATAACAAGATGAACATTAAACCAAATGTTCTAGTTGTACTATGATGGTCCTAAGTCTAGGAGATAAAAAGATGAAACAAGGATTTATAAATCTATTCTCACTCGAATATATGAGATGCCTTAAATTGATATTTGAAATTATTTGCATGGATTTAACTAAACTCGTTACAACTTGCCTACCTCCCAGATTAGCAGAATTTTAATTATAGCATAAATTTACTTGTTAAATCAATTTATCTATAATTATCTAATAAATAATAATTCACTCACATCGAATTTATTATTCTAGTTAGAGGTATGATTTAAGTATGTCCCTATGACCCAAACCATACTTCTAACCATATTAAGTGCATGTGTTCATGAATTTAATTAAAACCTGCATATCCTTATGACGAGCTTTTTAAAAAAATAAGCTTCAGCACGAGTTATCGAAACCTTCCGGATATCCTACGACTCTATTTAGCTAAAAGATAATGGCCACATATTAAATAACTAGACGAAGAACACAATAAAAAAATATCCAAACACCTAATATCGGCATTGGAATAATACATAAACACTTCAATTTGTCAAATCCATCAATACAAAACCCAATTAAATTAAATACTCGATTATATCGCAAAACCTAAATGAATCAAAATATATCTAAATTGAAATAATAATGAAAAGAAAATACTCCAATTGGCATATTCAATCTCGAAACCCGATATAATAATTAGTATATCCTGATTCATTTAAAACCCGGGATAGTCCTCTAACGGGTTAGAACAAAATGAATTAGAATCCTAAAATTAAAGAAAGCATACTCAAATTAATGAAGTAAAACAAATATAAAATTTCTGTTGTTAACTAAACTAGCCAAAAATAAACTCTGGCTGCTGACTCCTATTTTCCTTCTCTCGTAAAACTCTCTCACCCTTTTTATCTGCTGTCTTCTGCTCTCATTTTATGTTCCTCTCTTTTCCCCCGCAACGTGGGCCTACTTATGTTCGCTAAAGTAAATAGTGGCCCCCTAATAGATGACAAAGTCCACCTCACGTGCAGCAAGAGTTCCCCGAAATATAACTTCTCAAGGTTGCTATTTCCACGCGTGGGCTTCTGAATTTAGCAAATGAGCTGGTCTCTTCTTATAATTCAATTACCTCAACTTTCATATACATGACTAAAAATAGCATTGAAGTCCAAGCCCTGTCCTCAAAATATGACACATGTATAGTGGCCTTCTTGGACAAAAACAGAGAAACTCCCAAGTATTTGCACATTCTTTGATGTCAGTTACTTTAATTTTAATGTGTCGTGGCTGTTGTTGCTTGGTTAGCTTGGAGTTACCAAGTGCTGCTATTGTTGTCTCGACTGATATGGAGTGCTGGAGCACCAAATTGAAGTGTTACGGCTGCTTGTATTTGCTGTTGCGTAATTTTCTGCTGTCATGAGCTGCTACTGATTTGAAGTGCCATGGAGTGCTAGAGCTGCTGTTGGATGATTTCCGTAGCTTGCTACTGTCTTGTTGAATTCGGTTTGGTGTGCTGCAGCGAGTGAGTGGACAGTACTCGGCCAGCTGCTGTTGCGAATTGCAGCTGTCACGTGGATCAAGCTGCTGTGTGTAATTTGGAGAGCACAGTTGCTGTTAATTGGATGCCGTGACCTGTTGCACTTGGAGTTAAGAAGCTGCTACAATTTAAGCTTGGTTCTGGACTTCATAACTATTGCTCATAAACCTGTCAAACAACCAAAATGGAGTAACAAGCCAAACAAAGATAAGGTAAATTGGCATTCAAAAATAATTGTAAGATAGAAAACAAAATTTTGCAATTGGTAAGACTAAAGATACAGCTCGGTTCATCTTTTTGCTAAAAGCTGGAGTTATCATAATTGGAGCTTGAGTTCTAGTCTCTTGGTGCTGCTGTTTGGTAATGAAAATCAGGTCGCTAGCACTTGGATGAAGTTCAGTAGCTGCTCGACATTCCTTAATTCAAGTGCTGTTTTGCTACGCTGCAGCTGCACAAGATGTGGATTGGAGCTCGGACTGCTGGGACGTGGAGCTCACATGAAGAAGCTGCTATTGGTGCATGCTCGGTTCAAGTTGCTGCTGTTAGGTGGAGTTCTCAACTTGGAAATTTGTAGCTTACAAGTCTGCTATTTGGAGTGCCGTGGCTGCTGTCTTCATTTTCCTTTGTTCAGCTTGGTGTGCTTTTTCATTCACACATGGGTTGATCTGTGTTGCTTTTGTGTTCAATTTCTTGGTGCAGCTGTTGTTCAATAGCAGTTGTTCCGTGGAAGGACCTGCTGTAGCTATCCAAACTGCCGTGGAGTGGACTACTCGATTGCTGCTCTGGAGGTGGAGCTTCTCGTATGCTTGGTTCGAGTGCTATTGGAGTGCTCGGATCTGCACCAAGGAAAGAGCTGCTGTCAAGTCAATTCATGCTTTGAGCATGAAAGAAATTTGCTCAATTTAAGTTCAATGGCTGCTCAGCATCAGATGCATCCTCAATAGCTTGATTAAAGTTGAGTTTGGAGAGCTTCTTGGTTCATTCGTCGTGCTCAGCTGCTACTATTTTTCATTCAATAAACTGCTGCTATTCATGAATGCTTTGGAGTGCCAGGGCTTTGTTCCGTTTTGGAGTTTCTTGAACTCGATTCATGTTGCAGTTGTTTGGAGCACTAAGCATGGGCTGCTACAGCCGAATTGAAGAGCTGTGATTAACTGTAGCTGCATTGCTTCTTATTTTCTGCTGCAAACTGGAGTGGAACTGCAAAGTATGGCTGCTACTCAACGTAGCTTGGTTGCTTGGAAATGGACAGCTGCTGGTGAAGTTGCTTTAGGCCGTGGAGTTTGCAGCTGCTGAAAATCAAAGTACACAACCCGTTTTCTTCATATAGAGCTCACTTTGGTGGTTTCTATTATCACTAGCTGCTACTCGCCTTGGTTCAAGAGGCTGCTATATAGCTCAGATTGTAGTGTTGACAGTGCATGTGCTTGGTTTAGTTGTGGTACGTGCAAGGAAAAGCTAAAGCACTATGTTTGATGCTTGGAGCTCCGTCCAACTACTGTATAGTTGCAGCTATCTTGCTTGGATCCATCTGGACTTCCACCTACTGCTTGGCATTTATCAGTTGAGTTGAATTGCGTAGATTTGTGGAGCACCATTTGGGTGCTTTTCCTCTGGTCCAGCTTGCTGTTATGCTTGGGTCAGGAATAGAAATTGTGAGATGGTTGCGCTGTTTAGCTCTTTGTTTGCAAATCGGCTTCACAATTAGCTCCAAAGAGATGAGCTGACTGACACAACCATGGCCTTAATTGGTATTCTGGTTTGTTGCTGTCCTAGGCTGGGAACTCAGCTGCAAGTTGCTATTGCTATTCAATTGCAGCTTGTATTTGGTTCAGGAAACTTTGCATCAGCTTGGCCAGTTGCAGCTCTCAGTCATTGCAATAGTGTAAATTTCACTCTCCACTCAAAAGCAATCCAAAACCAAATAATATAAAATGAAAGGCACATGAAAAGATGATAGTGATACACTTTGAAAACATAAAATTGCAATGAAGTTTCTATTCCAAAAGTTGGTTATATTTGAAATGAAGACCAATAAAGCATATTATGTGAGTTTATAATAGCTATTTGAGTCATATTTTGATCCTTTTTCTCACTATTTATATAACTGATTAAGAAAATTGTATTTTTCATGATTTCTTAGCAGAGCTCACAATAAACATATCATGAAATGCATAAATGTGTAGTAATTAGGTGGAAATAAAGGTGCAATTTTATACATTTATCAATTTCTTTCAAATAATGCCTTAGACGAGGTGTTTGCTCCAACAAATTCGCTAGGGAAATATTAACTTCTAGCTTCTTGAACATCTCTAATAATTTCTCATAGTTTTCATCATTTTCTCATTTATTTAACTATCTTGGAAAGTTATAAGTGGTATACCTTGTTTGACAATGGGCTTACATTCTTTAAGAATGCAACTTTGTTGTACCACTTCTTCTTTTGATTTTGATATAGAAGCTAGTGATTCTTTAGTTTTAGGTGTCTTACTTGACCTTAGATATACTACATTTACTAGCTTAGTTGGGGTGAAAGCCTTTATAACATTTTCAAATTGTTTATCTAGTTTTTCAAACCCTTCTATGGTTACATTAGCAAGCTTTTTAACTGCTACTTCCTAAGCTAGTTTCTCTTCTATTTCCTTCATCTCTCTTGCCACTTGGAAATTGCAATCATCTTGCAATTGTACAGACATAGTCATTAACACTTCTTGTTTCCTCTCATCCACAATTGACTTAGAAGGATTTAGCTCCTTTTCGCAAAGTGAATAATTACCTAAGATTAATTTATTTACCCTTTCTATTGCTAAACAAGAAATAAACTTAATTAATCTATGCATGTTGCTAAACCTTAATTGAATTAAAGTGCACGTCGCTATGTCTTTCTTTAGTCCAAATTACCTAGATCACAATAATCAATTAGAAGAGGTTCTCGCAAACTCAATCCTAATCTAACATATGTTCCAATAGAATCAAAATATATGCTAATTGATTATGGAATTAAAGACCCAAAAAGACACTAATTTTCACACAAGATCCATTAATTACTAATCCACATGTCTAATTCACAATCTTAATTAAGCATAAAAGAAACAATAGGATTAAAAATATCTAAAACAAGAAATATGTAGAGAAGAATGAAAACAACCTTTTTAAAGAGTTCCTAAACCCTAGTTCATGTTCAAATATTGTTTCATACCACTTATGTTGAATTTCATAAGGAAAATAATCTATTGTAGAAGTTGTTCTTTTCCTCTTCTAAGCCCTAATTCTAATTGAATGAATGGAAATAATAATGATAATATCTCTCCCTTTCTTATGTTTACAAGGCCTTTCTTTATTTATATTTGTAGTGCATCTTTTAAGGCTTCAAATATTTCCAAAAATAAATAAATCTATAACAAAAAACATGTTCATGCCTTAAGTTCATAGCTATGATTCCATTGTATAATTTTCTCCACTTCAATAATCATGAATAAGTGAAACGAAATTTTCACGAGGAAGGTTTATGCTTATTATCTTGCCCATAATTCTCACCTATCATCAATTCCTACTTATTCCCTTACTCAATTGCCCATAATTTCGATTCATGATCAATACTCTCGGGTGTGATTTTGTTCTACACTTCATCACTCATAAAAGCATCTTCAAATTGTTTAAAACTTGATCAAATTCATCATACTATTCAAATAAAGTTTGAAATTAACACATTAATAAATAAAGCACTAAAATCACTAAAAACACACAAGAAATACATAAAAATACAATCAAAATAGTCATGCTTGGGCGTTAGAGTGGCAACACCAAAGTTGCCTTAATACCCCCATAACCTAATTTCCTTTTCTTTTGCAGGCCAAAACACTCTCCTAAACCTTAGATTCATATTCTTGAAATTTGACTGTTAATAGTTTGGCGCCATATGTTTCTATTACCTATGATGTTGACCACAAAGAAAGCTAAAGATGACAATATTGGTAGAGGAAGTAATACTCTTCACAAGACTCAGGGTGAATAATGAACACAACAATAAGAGATTCTTCATCTAAGGTTGAGCAAAGCCTCACCGTAACAACAACCCCAAGAAATTGAATCTCTATTGTATAATTAAAATCATTATGTCCACTATTTGCAAAAGAATCAAGAGAAGTTAAGGCATACAATGTGGAGTTGAGAAGGAGACTTGATGAACATGGTACTACATTTTTTATGAGACCATCATTAGAAGAAGCTGTCAATGATGTTCAATTTATTTCAAAAGATGAAAATGTCATCATGTATGTATAAAAACCCCCATTAGTAAGGGGGGGTAGGGTGGGGTGGCAGGGGTGTAGTAATGCTAATTTGCAAACACCTATTGGTGCTCCTATTAAATGAGTGCCCCCCTCTTCCCTTCCTAATGACACTCGATGATAGGTTAAAGGATCCTTAGAAAACACCATTATAGGCTCCTGCTCGTAATTGCATCCCTGGTCTAGAGGAAGGAAGAATCAAGAATGTAGTTGCTCATATGTCATAGAAGACAGTTATAGATATGAGTCTATAGGATTTGGAAGAATATATTAAGAGACTAACTTTGGAAGGAAGTTTGAAGGAAGAAGTCAATCATAATGGCAAGAGGTCGAGTCCTTTTGTGTAGGAATTATGGAGGAAGTTCTTCTCTTGAGTGTTAGATTACCTTAATTTAATACTTATAATGGAAAGAAAGACCCTGATGATTATTTCAATACTTTCCAAACTCTTAAGGAAATGTATGGGCTTTCTAATGTGATAGCATGTAAAGTATTCCCTTACTTTGAGAAAATCTATAAGCAATTGGTTTGACTCATTGGAGGCAGCCTTAATATCTTCTTTTAATTAGCTTGCCGATGAGTTTCAACAATATTTTTTGGTGAGTAAGTCTACTGCAAATGATTCCTTGCTCTTGACTTCCATTTAATAGAAACTTAGTGAAAGAATGAGAGATTTATGTCCATCTCTTCAACTAGATGATGATAAATATCATGAATTGTGATAAGAGTATTGCAATCCACTCTATATGTCGAGGAGTTAAGGAGAATTCAAACTTCTTCAAGTCTTTGGCTAAACATCCATCAACCACCTTGAATGAGTTCCCAATGATGTTGGAGAAGTTCATTTGACAAGAAGATCAAATGCCAGCTTGTAGAAAGTTGGAAAAAGAAAAGTTTGATAAGAGGTTAAAGAAAAAGAGAATCCCTATGAAAGATTGCATAAGTCAAAGGCTTGATAGGTGGGATAGGCTTGTAAGCAACATAAGAGATCAGAAACAACTAATTTTGACCTATGCCACTCATACTGATGGGAATCTAGCAACTAGACCCCTTACCCGAGCAAGAGAAAGAAGCTTGAACAATTTAGCCTATTGGATTCTTAGTTGCCAAACTAGTTTTGTCCATGTCGACTAGAAGGAGCACATCATTATGTAAGATCTTCTGAGCTTTCGAACTATTTAGTGTACTACCTTGATTGATCCTAATCTTTTCGAGCTATCTCCTAAGTCAATCCTTCTAACCAATCTTAAAGGTCACTTCTCGCTACTAACCTATTGTGTTGAGGTATATGAAGCCCTATGATTGCCGACCATATCTTAAGGTATCAAAATCCATTAGTAAAATGCACCCCCAGCCAATCTTACTACAACATGTATCGCATTCCCTACGTCCATACCCTAACATCGGAATCTCCTCTTTCTAGAAGGATTACATATTTAAACTTTTGCATTTGTACTAAAAGTTATGTAAATTTCTCTTTTGAGAACCCTTAGGTATAAATACCCTATTAAGACAATTGTTGTAAGCATACATTCTCTTATTATTAATGAAATATCTAGTTTTTCTTTCCTTTCTCTTGTGTTGAGAATTTTATCCTCTAGCTTATAACAACTTTTAAGCAAGATCATATTGGTGAGCAACCCAGTACTTTGGACTAGTGAGTCACATTTGACGATGTGTTGGTTCATGAGCACTTAAGCGATGAGTTACATCGATGAGTAGCTCACTAGGCTTAACTTTTCTTTTGTGTTTTTCCATCCAAACCATACTCATCCTTTCTTTAATAGCTGTTCTTTGAGGGACCCATCTATGTGTTGGTATGACTTCTTACAAGGCATATCAACTTGGTACCAGACCTCGAGGTTTTAAATAGAATCGAGAGTTTAAGCAATATGCAATTGTTGGTTCTGGAATTATATGAGTTAGTTGTGTTAGTTGTTGGTTATGGTGAGTATTTTATGTTTTGTTATGCCCTTTTTTAGTTTCTAGATTGTTGTTGAGTTGAGTGAGTTGTGGTTCTTGAAGAAGGTATAATACCTTGTGTTTAGAGTCATGGTGGTTTAAGTTTTGGGTATTTTGCTAAGACCATGTATTGATGAAGTTTGTAAAGATTCTATTGTTCTTTATTTTCAATTTAAAAAGTAGAGTAGTAAGTGGAGTCAACTTTATGATTTGAGTTAGTACTTGTGCTGCTAAGTAGTGATTACTAGTTGTTTAGTTGTATGGTGGTACGATAATTATAATAACAAACTTAAGTGTTAATATTATTGTTGGTGATATTGAGAGTGATGTTCCAAGAAGAGGCCACCATGTAGAGCAAATACCGTAGTCTATAGACAAACAACTAGATCGCAATATGGGTATGATGGAAAATATGATGGTGTTGATGGTAGGGGTAGTGGCCAATCGAGTGAATGAGGCTTGTTAAGCCAATGGTTAAGCTAAAGAAATCACTCTAGCTGAAAATTGAGCTAAATAAGGTTACCAAGCTTATGATGCTCTATGTTGAGGAGTAGATCACCTTGCTCATCATCCACAAGTTAGAAGAGTTGAGTGATGAGTTAACCAAAGGTTAAAGATGATAGAAGAGGACGAAAGCGACGTATAGGAGTTTTATGAGGTCAAGGAAAGAATGGATCGAGATCCTAGAGTTAAGTAGTATAAGAATCGACATAATTGAGCACATCTCCCTATACGGTGCCCCTAGAGAAGAGTTGAACGACCAGCTTGACTAGGAATGAACTGTGGTGAAAATCTGGAAGAAAGAGACCTTGATAATGGACTTTTGAGAAAGAATGGGCTTTTAGAGCTTTTAAAGGTCTAAAGAATGTGAGAATCCAAATTTCGAGCTTTTCAAGGAGTGGAATTGCTAATGAATACTTATAGACACACCATTTTTTCCACCCTTTTGTTTTTTTTTTTTTTAAACTTGTGAGCTAGGTTTACACACACACATAAAATGGAAAAACATAAAAAAATCAAAAAGAATACAAAGTGTCAGAAGTGTCCGAGTTGAGTTAGTTAGTCATTTAGGGTTGAGTCAAGTAAAGTTCAAAAATATATATGTAATTTTGTAAATTCTAAGTATTTGAAAAATTAGACTTTATTAGGGAAAATATATCTTGAGAATAGTTTAGTAAAAGTATTGAATTCATGTCAATGGGCTTTTATTCATTTCCACTTTAATTTAGTGGTTAGATCCCATCATAGTGAGCTTAGATGGTGATCTTGCTTGAAGACAACCCATGACCTAGATAGGCACTTGATCCGTTAGAGTAACCCAACTCGATCTAACCTGCATTTGGCCCATGTCTCCCTTTTTTATTCACAAACTATTTTTTTTTTTTAGAATAGGTGGGTTTTTTTTTATTTTATTCTAATTCATTTTAGTTTATTATTATTTTATTGTTATATGTTAACTAAAGAACACTAGGCTAAACTCAAGAGGGGGGTGACTTGAGTTTTAAGGACAAACTGCAATTCTTTTCTGATATAATCAACTAAATGCAATAATAAGAGTAATCAAAGCAACAATAAGAAAATAATAAGTGTGAAAACTAAAAGAGATAGGGATAAAGAAGATCAAACCCGGATATAACATGGAGTTTGAACTACCCCCTAATCTTTACGGATATACAATGCCTCCAATCAAAGACTTCACACTACTTTACTGATTTCTCAAGCTTCAAGAGTTATATACACATAAACTTGATTACACAAGTTTCTCACTCACAATTCTCAACACAAGATACAATCTCTACTAATAAACACAAAACTCAATCTCAAGGATTATTGGTGTAGTGCTTTTAACTCTCAATACTTTGCAACTAATCGCTCACAAGCACTACACTTTAAATCTCTTTAAATATTAGCAATTTATGGTATAAGAGACAATAAGAATTATAAACAACAAGAATACAAGAGAATGTTGAAATATAGCAAAAGATTAGTTCTCTTATGTCCTTAGTCAGGTTATTGAGCATTTGTATCATCTCATTTAATTCTTCCCGTTACAGTGCATTAAATGCTCTAACGACTAGTTGTATTAGACTGACCAACATGCCGGTACTTTTAACTATTGACAAGCTAGTAAAAATGACTCTACTGACAAGCCGGTTCTTCCAAGTTAGTGTGTTTTTCTTTGTATTTTTCAAGGCTTTATATCGTTAGCTTGGTTCTTCCTTGAGCCATCAACCCGGTAGACCAAATATCACTTGAAAATTCTTTTAACATATAATAACATATATTCTTTACAATCTAACTTCAAGATCATTTGATCGCCACTCAAAAGATTAAATTTCTTGTAAAGATAATTGATATATTTAATCATTAATTAAATTAATTGATCTTATTCAATTACCTCAATATAATCAAATAATACTTAGTTTAAACATCTACTTGTTTTGTTCTCTTCAAAAATAACATGTTTAGTAATATACTTTTTGTTTTGTTCTCATCAAAATCAAATAATGAACCCTAGGTTCAAGAATCTCCCCCTTTTTTATGAGGAAAAAACTCCTATACTTTAAATTGTCCCCCTCAATCTAATGCTCCCCTTAATTTAATAGTCCCCCTCAATTTAGTACTCAATTTCAAGATATTTGACAATTGAAAAAGATTAAATGAGTTCTTACAAAATGAGAGTATATTGATGTGCTAAGGAACCCAGTCTCACTTCTTAATAACTTCACAAAAAGAATATGTCAAACTTTCAAAGAATCAAGATATGCTAAGGTTATAGGATCAATATCATCTTTTGAGTAACTATTATCAATTCAATGTAATACACATTTGACATTTTAACAACTTGAATATTTCTCCCCCTTTGGCTTCATAAAAAAGAAGAAGATCTAAGTGATGAAGAGAGAAGAGGATTCAAGTCAAAATTTTGGCATAATCCTAGCTTAAGCCTTAGGATATATCCCTTACAAAAGTGAAGCTAAAAATCATGCCAAAATAAAATTTCCATAATAAATTCATCAAAATTAACCCATGCCACATCAAATGTTCAAATATGTGAGCCAATTATGGGGAATGTAATGACTCCATGAGATACATGAACCATAAGTAGTAAACAATATAAACAAGCAACATAAGCGATAAAAGCCAAGATAATGGCTAAGGTAAGACAATAGAAAATAACAATAGTAGTGGCTAATGGCTAAATTCATAACATGAGAAAAACATAATGAAAAGCATACATAAAATAGATTAGAAGTTAACAATTCATGCAACTTATAGATCATCATCTTTAAGTTAGAGGAGGAATGAGGCAAGATGAGTAGTAATAGTTCATCTAGAAGTGGCTATAGTTCATTAAGGTGGCATCTTAATGGTGGATGGGGGATTGGTAGAGAGAGAAAGTCGTGTGAAGGAGAAGAGGAGAGTGTGATTTGAATAAGTGAAGAGATTAATGAGAGATTGTGTGGATTTGGAGATGATTAATGAAGAAAAATTATGATTTTAAGAGTTTGGAGATGGAAGATTGAAGAGATAGAAGGGTTATAGGGTTTGGAGGAAGAGAAGGAAGGGTTTTAGAAAGAAGATGGAAAGAGAGAGAAATGAATGGCGTTAATTGTGGCTGGAAACAGAGGTATCGACAAGCTAGTAGTATAGGAAGCCAGTATACTAGTTATGGGAACAGAATCGTTGCAAATTTGTTATAGAAAATAGTAGACCAGCATGCTGGTGGTTAGGGTTACCGGCATCTGTATCTTCTTATCTAGTAAGGTATACTAGCATACCGGTAGTTTTGGGTACTATCATACTGGTAATCTGTAGTTATGCAGAATCTTGATTAAATTTACTTCCTTTGTTTAAGTTGCCAACTCAAGTTTATTTTAAATGATTTAATGAGTGTTTTAACACTTCAAGCAAGTTTATTTGAGATCATTAAGGCTTAATAAACTTAAATTTCAACTAGATACTAAGGATTTAGCCAAATCAAATCCATTGAATTATGTAATTGATGATAAAGTAAAAATGTGCAGGTAAGAGCAAAATATGTGTATAGGCATTGAGTTTTTGCACACCAACACTTCAAGCAATATTCAAATACATGTTTGAGCATAGTAGACACAAATTATAGCTTTAAGGCTCTGCAAATTGTAAAATCACTACTTAAGTTCCTTAATTATGCAAGTGGTTAGAGACCAAGTAAAGATCCTTTCTCGATATTCAAGATGAGTTTGTGCTTCAAACATGTTAAAAGATATTAAGAGACATAAAAGATACATGATCAAGCTAAGCAACATCCATGCTCCATATTGGCAAGAAATGCTTTATACTGCACTTAGAACCTAAAAAGGGTCTAGAGAGGTCAAATATGCATGAAATTCAAATCAAGCTAGTTTAACCACTCGAACATGATTTAAGGATGAAAATAAACATGTAAGACTTGGTTTTAGGCTTGGAAATCAATGCATAATTAATTTGTGTATATATCAACTTAGTTACTTACGAATGACTTAAAGTGTGCCCAAAGCATGCTAAATACTATGTTTCATGTATGAAATCTATATACGCATGTTTCTTAGGTCCACTTGAGTGTAAAAAGTTTGTATCTTAGTAACATTAGCAAGATTTAACGAAATTAAGCCATTTAGTTGCTAGAAAGTTCATTATTAAGCCATGTAAATGAATGAATGACTAATTTCAAGCAATAGGGCTTAGTTATCACACATCAATACTTCAAGCAAGTTTCAACACTCAAGTATTCAAGCATATTAGAAGGAAAAATATCATAGTAAGGAATCAAAGGTCTTTAAATCATCAAAATCAACTATTGAATGCAAATTAAGCTTAATGACAAATATGTACACCAAGTTAAGTTCATGATAAGTTGGTATTTTAAGCAAGTTTTAATAGTATTTATAGGCACAAAGATAGTATAGTTAAGACATATAGCACACAAACGAGAAAAACGATTATGTGACTTTCCAACCATCAATAAGAATCTAATTTGGGTCTAAGGGAGTCAAAATCACACAAAAACAAAAGTAGACCTAATCAATCATTCAATTACAATCTATGGATAAAATTAAACATGTAAGAATTGGATTTGAACACGAAAATTAAAACATGGCAAAATTGTGCACATATGATTCTAAATATAAATGAGAAACTTCAAATGTGCACAAAAAGTGTGATATTTGTAATTATCTACTCCAAGCAAAATTTGTATGCATATTATGACATGATGAGCGTTTAAGCATGGCTTGGAAAGCTAGTAATTAAAAAAACATTAGTTAAGTCTCTAAATACTTATGTGAGCTCAAATGTGGTTAGGGATATATTAATTATGCTTAGTTTCATAATCAAATCAAGCTAGCCATTCAAGCATGAAATATTAACATATTTTAACATGTAGGAGCTAACATTTGACATTAGAATCAAGAGATGGTAGATATTTGCACAAGAAATCCTAAGCAAATGTAGAAAACTTTGAGTATATACAAAATATGCTAGTTATTGTATGGAGACTACTTGAATGACTTTCTTGAATCAAATACCATGTTAGATGCATTTCGAGTTTTCTTTAAGCATTCTCCATTCAAGTTTCTTAAGTTACTTCCATTTGAAGTTCCTATAAAAACATGTAATTGCTTCTATAAAAACATGTAATTGCTTCTTTGGTACCTATGTGAGTTTGGGTCCTTTGTGGTTGGTAGCAATAAAATATCCTTGTCTTTTTAGAACCTAAACCATCTTGCCTTTATGATTCGAAATGCTATTGCAATGTATTGTACACATATGTGCAATATGGCCATATCTACCATAATAGTTACAAGTCTTAGTTGTTGCTTTTACAAAGTAACTTTTGTAAGACTTGCAAATATATTTCGTACTATAGCCAATTCTGGTTTTATTCAATCCTTGCCTTTAAGAGCCAAGGAGCTTATCCAAATTCTTTTCTCCATTCACAAACTTAGCTATAATTTGTTTTGAATCATTTAGGCTAGACTTTAAGATAACATTTTCAATATAAAGCTCTCCTAGCCTATCAACCATATTATCCTCATTTTTCATACTCTCAACTTTTGTTTCAAGGGAATCACACTTTTCTTTGAATTGATCATTTTCCTTAGCCAACTCCTTATTCCTAAGATTCAATTCTTCATTGTTTCTATTTAATTTATCAACTTCTAATCTTAAGTACACATTATCCTCCTTTAAACTTTATTTGACATCATTCACTTTATTATATTCATTTCTAAATAGATCAAATTCACTTTCTATTTCAATTATCATCTTATTCCGTTTTTGAGCATTAATAAATTCCTTAAGTAACTCATCATACATATTTTTGAGCTCATCAAATAAAGAGTCATTTGAAGTAGAACATACCTCATTGTCCATTACTGGAAAGCACATTTCTCCCTCCAAGTCACTTGAATCGCTATCACTTTAAGTCGCCATCATTGCCTTTTTCCTTGCTCTTTTCTCGTCTTTCTTAAGATCCAAGCAATATTGTTGAATGTGACTTGGTTTTTGGCAATTATAGCACTTAATTGCTTCCTTCTTCTCCTTCCTTAATCGAGATATGTTTTCATCCTTATCTTTTGCCAATTTCCTATTGCACTTCATAAATTTCTTGAAATTTCTTGTGATCATGGCCACATCATCATCATCGTCATCTTCACTTTTATCACTACTAGAGCTCTCTTTGGTTGCTTTTAAAGTAATTGTTTTCTTCTTAGATTCCTCTCTTTGCTTTTTAATCATCTCGTGAGTTTTTGGAATTCCAAAAAGTTGCTCTTTTGGCATTGTGTTAAGATCATGAGCTTCCTTAATCGTGGTTCTCTTGGCTTCCTACTCTCTTGGCAAAGACCTAAGGATTTTGGAATTTATTTCAAGGTTAGTAAATATCTTTTCAAGAACATTCAAAGGATTGATGATATTGATGAATCTATTATGCATCTCATCAATAGTTTCATTGAGATCCATTCCAAAGTTTTCAAATTGTCTACATAATAAGCTTATCTTTGTATTCCTTACTCAATTAGTTCCATCATATGTATCTTTTAATTCTTTCCAAATTTCCTTATCACTCTTACATGTGTAAACTCTATTAAAGTCATTTTCATTAATGGCACAATGCAAGATATTCATAGTTATGTCATTTATGTTTAACAACTTCCAATCATTATTGGTGTAATTATTTTCTTCCTTACCTTCTATCTTGAATGGTCCTTAATCTATTACTTACCACAACAATCTATTTTGTGCTTTTAAGAATATATTCATCCTACATTTCCAATAAGGATATTCCCGGTTAATAGTGGTGGTCTATTTATAGCTTGCCCTTCCATAAAGCTTAGTGTATTAACTACCATGATCTTTACTCCAATATGCGATTAAGCAAAAGATTTAAAGACTAGCTCCTATACCAATTGAAGAACACAAGGCTAAACTTAAGATGGGGAGTGAATTGAGTTTTAAGGACAAATTGCAATTCTTTTCTGATATAAACAACTAAATGCAACAATAAGAGTAATCAAAGCAACAATAAAACAATAATAAGAGCAGAAATTAAAAGAGATAAGGATAAAGAAGATCAAGCCTAGTTATAACGTGGAGTTCAGACTATCCCCTAGTCCCTACGGACATACAATGCCTCCAATTAAGGACTTCACACCACTTTATTGATTTCTCACTCACAATTCTCAACACAAGTCACAATCTCTACTCACAATACAAAACTCAGTTGCAACTCACAACATAAAACTCAATCTTAAGGATTATTGAAGTAATGCTTTTAACGCTCAATACTTTTCAACTAATAGCTCACAAGCACTACACTTCAAATCTCTCTAAATATTAGCAATTTATGGTACAAGAGACAATGAGAATTATAGACAACAAGAATACAAGAGAATGTTTAAATATTATAGCAAAAGATCAGTTCTCTTCTGTCCTTAGTTGGGTTATTGAGCATTTATATCATCCAATTCGATTCTTCCTGTTACAGTGTATTAAATGCTTTAACGGTTAGTTGTATCAAACTTACTAGAATGTCGGTACTTTTAACTATCAGCAAGCCGACAAAAATTACTCTAATGGAAAGCGGGTTCTTCCAAGTCAGTATGCTTTTCTTTGTATTTTTCAGTGCTTTATTCTGTTAGCCCGGTTTTTCTTTGAGCTGTCATCTCGACAAACCAAATATTACTTGGAAATTCTTTTAACACACAACAAACAAATATTCTTTGCAATCTAACTTCAAGATCATTTGATCACCACTCAAAATATTAAATTTCTTGTAGAGATAATTAATATATTTAATCATTAAGCAAATTGATTGATCTTATTCAATTACCTCAATATAATCAAATAATATTTAGTTTAATCATCTATTTGTTTTATTCTCTTTAAAAACAACATGTTTAGTTATATAATTTTTTTTTTCTTATCAAAATCAACAAGCTTAATTATACACTTTTTGTTTTGTTCTCATCAAAATCAAATAATAAACCCTAGGTTCAACACTAACTTCATCTTGTTTTTCATGTAGGAGCTTAGTTATAGTTTTTATTTGCTATTATTGGTGTTGTTATTTCTTTATATATATATAAGTTTTTGTAGGTCTTTTGATCAATTGGTTATTTTTTTCTTATGTTTAACATATTACATTTCTACATACGTAATGAAAGTTGTGTTCTATATTAAATGGCACCTTTCATTGACATTGTTTTAAAGAATTAACATCTTTTGAATAAAGTTGTATTTCTTCATCAATTTTCTTATTTTCATTTTTATCAAAAAAATGTTTATTTTTAGAAGATTGCATCTTTTAAGGTACAGTTGCATTTTTATGAAGATTTATATCTTTTCATTAAAGGTTGCATCTAAGTTGCATATCTTAGAAGATAAGGATATGATTGTATTTTTTCCGTAGTTAAGTACCTTTTCTATGGTTTAGAGATATTTTTCATTGTTATGTATCTTTTCTATGGTTTAGATATCTTTTCCATAGTTTGATATCTTTTTCATGGTTTGACATCTTTTTCATGATTTAGGCATGTTTTTTACATCAATTGTATATTTCATGAAAAATTGCATTTAGGCACTTTAGGTTTTTTAAATAGTTTTATCTTATAGAAAATGTTTTCCTCTAAATAAAATTTTGAATTTTTTTTTAAGTTAGCGATTTAAAAAATTTGACAATAAAAATTACGGTTTTTTTAGGATTTTTCTTAATAAAAATAATTACCTAAAAATGTAAACGTAGCTACTTTTTCAAAAAAAAAAAAAAGAATCTACTTACTAAAGTTTTCCAAAAAATAACAACTACGGTTAGTTTGATCATGATTAGTGGGTATATAGGCACCTTAAGAGAAACTATAAAATTTGTAAATTTTTTTTTTTTCCTTTCATTTTATAGGGAAATTTTATAATAAAAAATTCATTTTTATGCATTTTCACATCCTTTGTATACTTTCTCATTTTTCTAAAAATTATAAAAAATTAAGGTCTATTATTATTATTTTTTAAATTTTGACATGATGACTTATTCTTAATAAATTAGCCATTGAATTCAGGTTTTTTGGTCAAATTTTATAAAGAATTAATTCTTTTAGAAAATCCATGGATTAATGTTTAAATTAGGGTTTTTCCATCCAAAAATTGTAATTGACTTTTTTACCAGTTTTACTCGTTGGCAACTCCGAATTATTTTTTAAAATATTTTTTACACATTTTTTAAAGGAAAATGTCTTTCCTCAGTTTTATGTTGAGTAACTTATATTAAGCGGGTTGGGTTTAATATAAGTTAAATTAAGAAAAATCAAAATAGAGCTTGACAATACTTAGACCGGGAGGAGCAAATTGAGATACTGTTTGAGTACTATCATTACCATAAGGGTGATAAAGTTAGACTTATCGCCTTAGAGTTTATTGGTCATACCTACATGTGGTAGAAGAATGATGAGGTATAAGGACATTAGAAGAAATGAAAGAAGCATGTGCAATAGGTTCATTCTTGAATCATACCATCCGGATACCTTTGCAAAATTATAAGAGCTTAGACATGGAAACCGAAATGTTGACAAATATGTGTAGGATTTCTAGATGATGATGATTATATGTGAAGTAGAGAGCCTGAAGCCCGAAGTGTTTCCAGATTTGTCACTAGATTGAGGTATAAGCTTAGAGTGCTAGAATTTGGTAGTCCTCATCGATCAATTAAGGAGCTAAAAATGAAGAAGTACTATAATTTAGCTTACCAATCGAATGGCAACCTTGCTATTGATTGATTGGTATGCTCTGAAGTGTTAGGGTTACATAGACTAATTAGGTGATTGATTAGGAGTAGTAGATAGTGATTGAACAAAAGGTTATAGTGGAGACTTGAACTTATCGATTAATCGATACCATCCTTACTGATCAATTGGTATAATAATTTAGGGATTAGGGTTTAGCGAGCTTAAAACCCTAATCCAAAACGTTAAGTTTCATAAAACATGAAGCAAATGGTAAAGCGACATGTGTCTGCCAATCTATCGGTAGACCCTATTACCAATCAATCATAGATCAATTTTATAATTACTTACATTTTCGTAGAAGAATGCAAGCTACAATTAGGATTTTGTTAGGGTTTAACTTAGTTTTGCATGCTTACTATTTTTTTTACTGTTTCATTGCTATTTTTATGTTATTCAACATTTGTTCCTGGCATTTATATGCATATTTCTTGTTATTGAAGTAGATTAAAGCTTGTTATCATCTTACTCTTCATTTACCTTCTTGCTCATATAAATAGTTCTTCACATTCTTTAATCATGGAACTTACGTCTATATTTTTTAATATTCTTACTGTTATTGTTCAAAACATGAGTAGCTAAGTCATTTCTATTATTGTTGAAAACATGAGTGGCTAAGTAATTTTCTATAGGTTTGTGATAATGTAGAAGATGTAGTTGGTGAATTTTTGTAATTTTGATATGGGTTTTTGTATTTATTTGGGATTTTGGTGTTAATGCTCTAATTAAGCTTGTTGAGGTGCTTTTAATGAACTTATTGATGATTTTTCTTATGATTATGAGATTGAGAGGAGATTAGTTCGAGGAAATTTATTCGGAGTTAAAATGGATTTCTATAATTAAGAGACCAAGATAAGATTAGTTATGTAAATTCCTATCTAAGCGAACAAGTTGGTAGAGTATTGATGAACAGGTTTTTACAACAATGAGATCGAGAGGACATTAGGAGTGGGGAACCTATTGAATTCACACTACTTTATGCTATTTTAGTGAATTGGGATAGGTTATGGGATCAAGATAAGTTGGCCCACTAATTTCTAGAGCTAGAGCACTTAACTCGTGATAGGATTTTAGTGTTTGGCTGATCATATAGGAAGATGAGATTGAGAGGAGATTTTAGCTCTATAGTTAAGTGAGATGCCTTACTTGAGATTGAACTCAAGTGAATTTCATTAAAACTAGATTAAAAACCATACTCGATATCATAAAGGCATAGCCTCACCACTACATCAAAAGCATGTAATATGCCCAAATCTTTAGAATTTGAAATAGTCATTACTTTTCGCTTTGATATTTACTTCTAGTTGCACTTCATCACTCTCTATTCAATTTTCCTAGATTAGAGTAGCAAGTTATAATCTAGTATTTAAATGAGCCCTTCTCCTTAAGGAAATGACCCGGTAGATGGTCACCAATTTTATTAATACATATGATTTGACCCACTAGTTGGTTATGGCAACATGTGTTTAAAAATCATTAATTTCAGAAGTTATATTTGTCAATGTCTCATGTTGTTTGTCAAGCATTATGAACACTTTTTCAGGTTATAACCATATCAAAATTCACTTGTCCGATTAGGTGGACACTTTAGAATTTTGGGACATACTATTATAAAGTGATGCCTTTTGTCTTGAAGAATCTGGGTACCATGTATCAGAGAGTGGTGATGAAGATGTTTAAACCTCAAACTCATAAGAACATTGAGGTATATGTAGATGATGTGATAGTGAAGAGAAAGGCTCATGATGACTACCTTTTATGACTTAAAAGAAATGTTTGAGATTCTTAAGCATCACAACATGTAGCTAAATCCTCGAAAATGTGTGTTTAGAGTTTCATCAGGCAAGTTTTTAGGGTTATGGTGACTTAATGGGAACAAGGCTAGCCTTGAAAAGATTTGAGCTATATTGGATATGGAGTCTCCAAAAACTATAAAGGAGGTATAGAGGTTAATAGCTTTGGTGGCAACTTTGAATTGATTTATGTCAAAAAGCACTAAAGGATGTCAGAATTTTCTCAGGTGTTAGGAAATCCTTTCAAATTCAAGTGGACTAAGCAATATGAAAAGGCGTTCCTAGATTTGAAGTGATTCCTTACTATACCACCAATTCTCTCCAAACTTATTTCTAGCAAAACATTGTTTTCACATATATCTGTTAGTGATTGAGCTCTTTCTTCCATATTGGTAAGAGAAGAGGGGTAGATACATAGACTAGTGTATTATGTAAGCCATGTTTTGCAGGGCATAGAGCTTCGATAACAAGCTAGAGAACTTTGTCCTAGTGGTTATTATCACAACACGCAAGCTCCAACCTTATTTTGAGGCTCATTAAGTGGTTGTTTTGATTAATCAACCTCTAAAACAAGCGCTTTAGAGGCCAGATGCTTCATGTCAAATGATGAAGTATGCCCTAGGGTCAAGTGCCTTTGGTGTCTAGTAACGGCCATGAGAAGCCTACAAGGCTCAAATTTTAGCTAATTTTATTGCACAGTTTGCTAGAAATGAAGATCTTATTGTATGGTATAAGGAGCTAACTTGGATACTGTATGTTGATGGATCGTCTACTTATGAAGGAAGTAAAGTAAGATTACCATTGAAGGGGTTAGTGGGTATGAAAATTTCATACACACTAAAGTTTTGTTTTCCCTCCAACAATAGCGAGTCTAAATATGAAGCTTCAATAGCTAGAATGAAGCTGGCTAAAGAGGTCCAATCTAAAATATTGGATATCTATTTGAACCCATAGTTAGTTGTCAATCAGGTGAAGGGAGAAAGCATGGAAAATGACAATAATATGTGAAAATACCTATAGATAGTTAAAGAGCTTGGAACATTTTTTGAGCAGTGAAACATTGTGAAAATACTATAGTTGTGGAACTCTGCAAAAGAAAAGCTATCCAAATTAGCCTTTATCAATCTTCCAAGGTAGGAAGAAAAGATCTTCATAGAGTATGCATCTGAAAAGAGTACGAAGAGGAAGCCTATGGAGTGCCTATAGGTGCAAGAGAAGGAGTTAGAGTCATATTAGATGGATCCTATGCTTGCTCACATGAAAGAAGGAATGTTATTGAAGATAGGAAAGAAGCTTGAAAGTTGATTTACCAAGCTATATATTTCACCATCATTAATGGTGAACTTTAAAAAGAGAATTGAGTATGTCATACTTTAGATGTTTGTGGCCTAGTGAAACTAAACAAGTACTATTAGACCTACATGTTGGAGTCTACGGTAACCACATTAAGGTAGTTGCTCCATATGTGAAAGCTCTAAGGCTTGGTTATTGGTAGCTGATGATGAAGAAAGATGCACCAAGGTTAGTATAGATGTGTGACTAATGTTAGAAGAATGTGCCTATTAAGCAAGATCCAAGCACATACCTTATACAACTCACTAGCCCTTAACCAATTGCTTAGTGAGGTCTAGATATACTAAGTCCATTTCCTAGGGTAATGAAGTAAAGACAATTCATTATTATGGTAATAGGTTACTTTACTAAATGGATCCAAGCTGAGGCAGTAGTAAGCATTACAAAGAAGAGTATTGAAGCTTTTGTTGTGAGCAACATTTTGACCAAGTTTGGGGTTTGGTATAATGATCACAAACAATTTACTACAAGTAGGCAGATAAGCTACAAAAATGTACTTATGTGGATATCGAACAACTTACAAGACTTAATAGGCTTTAGGGTATCAACTTAACCCGACTACCAAGGCCGAGCTTATCTATTTGTTAACTCATTTTGCTTACCGAGCCGAATGACTCATTTCTCACAAATAGATTGCCGAGAAGCAGAAAGCTGGGACATTAACTGATCTTCACTCATGCCTAGCTAATTACTTACTCAGCATCATGCTTGCTGATAGGTTGAGATTTTACATTTTTGAGAGTTGGATCCACTCGGCATAGCTTAGAGAAACTATTGCTGACTGACTTCAAAACTTGGCAATTATGGGATGACTTCTTTAATGTCTTGGCTAAACACTACGAGACTACCTCCAAGGCATACCGAATGACCACATGTCGACTTCTCCCTGTAAAACGCATAGTTTTATATTTTTATACATGTTTTTTTTTATTTTATTTATGAGCCCAATTCTTTAGGATTTAAGACCTTATACATTATTTACAGTTTTGCCACTAGGGTTTAGGACGTACTATAAATAGCAACTTTTATAACAATACATAGATAGATAGAAGATTAATAAAAACCCCTTTTGAGTCTATTCTCTCGAAAAGCTCTCTCTATCTCTTACTAGCTCTTATCAATCCCTTTAAATAAGATTGTAGTGGGCAAACCTATCATTTGGACCAATGCGTCACATCTAACGAGTCTTAGGTCCATATAGAATTTAGCTAGTGTGTCATATCTGGTTAGGTGGCTCACGGATCTGCTAAAACCCTCACTAAATCCACTCTATCTTTCATTCCTTTGGCAAAATTAGACCCACATCGATAGCTAGCCTTGTTTGCCCTTGGCCCAGTCCATATTAGGAATTCAATTAGAGAGATGCCTTTCAAGTTAGCTTTTGGATTTAAGGTAATCCTCCTTATCGAGCTTGAGATAGCAAGTAATAGAGTCTAAGCTTATGATCTCTAGAATGATGGCATTGGTCTCCAAGAAAACTTAGACACTATTTATGAAATGAGGGTACTAGCTAAGGATCATCTTACTGATTACTAGCAACATATAGCATAGAACTATGGCAAATGTATGAGGCATAAGTATTTCTGACCAAGAGACCTTGTTTTCAAGAAGCTTGAAGCTTTGGGAGCTAAGGAGAGAAAGGAAAGTTAACACCAACTTAAGAGGATCCTGTTAGAGTAAGGGAAGTTATTGAGAATAGAAGAGTTTACAGGCTTAAAAGGTTAGATGGTCAGATCATATCTAAGCTTGGAATATAGATAATTTAAGGCCTTACTTTGAGTAGTTTGATTAGTTAACTTAATGGGATGGGTTCCTATAGTAGTTATTTCTGCCTTTTACTAGTAATTGTACTCGATATTATTGTTCTATACTATGATTGTGCTTGTTATGTTTGATGTAATTATTATGATTTCATTTAAGTTAGTCATCGATTCTCATTGCATAACATATTTTAACTAAATTATTCCAATCAATATGAAAATGAATAGTACATGCTATGTTGCATTATCTAGAAAATAATTTGGTGAGTCACCAATGATGTAGCTATATAGGATTAAATTAAAATTAGAATATCCAATCATTGAAAATTTTTAGTATTTTGAAAATGATACGGGTTATAGGAAAAAAGCCATGTCAATAAAGTGCCTTCATACCACCTTAAACCTACTAAATATAATTTCTTAATGGGCTGATTCTCAACCTTTGTGTGTTTAAGAAGCATAAAGAGCTATAAGGCTTAGCTATGTATCGGCGACAAGCATGTTGGATATTATTTAATTCCTAATCTTAACTAAAGATAGATGATAGGAGTGTGACATGTCTTGGATCTCGGTGAGATCATCATAAAAATAATCTAAGTCCTATAGCATGTACGGATGACAAGTTAATATGTCCTAGTCCCAGATTATTAATGGACTATGGGCCAACCTAAGAAATTTTGAAAAGAAGCTATTTATGATAAACTTCGAGGAATCTCTTGACTAAATTGCTAAGTAGATATAAGATAAAAGCAATATTACATCTAGAGAAGAGTCAAATGTACTTTGAAAAGGTTTACATTCCAACTTAAGAAAGGAACAAAATAACTACAATAAAAAAGGTTTTCTAAAGTAAACACTATTAAGAAGAGAATTCTACTATTTTCAGCAGGGTCATTAGGGACTAGAAGAGGTTCCATGACTGAAGGTTGAGGGTATTGTTTAGGTCATTTACTAGAGCTCCCATTTGAGCAACATCCTCCATTGTATGTGGGTCATCTTGCTCAATAGCATCCTAACCTACAAGCTTCTCTTGAGGCACAGGGTTCCTTCTATGAGCTCCATTTGTGAAGTTTAGCAACTCAGGTGGTACTCAAAGTGATGGATTAGGATCTCTTGTCTCCCTATATCGATCTCATCAAACATTGATTTCTCGTAACATGTTCATTTACTCTTCGCTATGCTAAACTTCTTGAAAGACTTGTTCATAACTTGTTCTTTGAGTTGCTCCCTAGTCTAGATTAGAAATCCTAACCTTTTGCTTGATAGAAAGAGATTCCAACTGTTGAATCTCCTCAATATGTTTGCTTTTAAGGTCTTTGATTTTTTTTCTATGACCCTGGTAGGTCGATGACGAGTTGAGAATTTTTCTTATGCTCTTCTTTGAAGGCAACCTCCTTCTCCTTACAAAGTTTGATCTCTCTATTCAAATCTTTCTTCAAACTATGGATTTCCCTTTCAAGCTTCTCTTTCACCTCTACGATTTGATGCAAGAAGCAAACTTATTCTCTACTTGCACTAAATTTTTTTTGGCCTCTTCTGTAACTTAAAAACCAATAAGAGGAATTAAATTAACATGGGATGAACCCCTTCAAGGCGTGTAATAAAGGTTGTAGGTGCCTTACCCTTCCTTTCTTAATCTTGAGTCAATAATCATGAGAAAATGTTGGGATGCCTGTACGAAAGAAAATAAAGACCATCAATAAAATGCTTCGGAAAACACAATAATGGAGTTTGGAGTTTATACTTACATCATATAACTTAAGAGCCACTAATTGTTTCAAATCTTCCTCACCCCATTGGGTCCTATATAGTGATATTTGATATTCCTTTCTAGGGTGCCAACATCTATAAGGAGCCTAATTCCTTCTACTAGTTGCCGAGTAATCTTGCCATTACTCAATGCAAAGAAAATAAAGACCATCAATAAAATGCTTTAGAAAACACAATAATAGAGTCTGGAGTTTAGACTTACATCATATAACTTAAGAGCCATTAATTGTTTCAGATCTTCCTCACCCCATCGAGTCCTATGTAGTGATATTTCATATTCCTTTCTAGGGTGCCAACATCTATAAGGAGCCTAATTCCTTCTACTAGTTGTCGAGTAATCTTGCCATTACTCAATACAAAGTCACCTATCCTATCCTCTTATAATGGCACAAATTGGTAGATGGCTTCATTCTCTTTTCGCTAAGGAGCTATGTGCCTAGTAATAGTCATAGGGATTTCTTTACTTGAGCTATGATTGGCTAACCCACAGGTGTTGGCTTTGGTAGTGTGTTTCTTAAGAACCTCAGTTGTAGCCTTTTTCCTTTAAGGGATCTTAGATAAGAGCTTCAACATTAGATCACTTCTTAGGTGATTCAACCTCGATAGCCTAACTCCTCTTTTGGGCATTACTAGCCTTAACAGCTCAAGTATGCCCTTGATCTTTCTCAACTAGAGGTTCATGCCTTAGACTGGCCTAGCTTACTTTAGTCTACAAGTTAAACAAGCCGGGTCTTTTTTGCTTGCTTATAAAGGGGCTAAATTTTGGCTAGCCCAACTTGACTTATGCAGGCTGGCAGGTTAAATGAGCCAACATGTTAGCTTGACCCATTTAACACAATTTAATGGGTTGGTGGGTTAAACGAGCCAAGTTAGCCCATTTAGCTTGTTTAATTCTTTAATCCATCAAAAATAAATTTTATTATTTTTTGTTAATCCATTAACAATAAATTTCGGTTATTTTTATGAGGCATATTGTTTCAATTTTGTTTGTACTTTTTTCGGATTGATATTTAATGAAGAGTTAGAACAATATTAGCAAAAGCATTTCTCATTTCTTAATTTTTTATTATTTTGACTTTAGTTTATGTTGTTTCTAATAAAAATGATGCCCCTACCCCTTCTCTTACACTCTTTAGAAAAGAGAAATTACTTCTATAGATGAACATATATATATATATATATATTATTTTATTAATGTAGTTATCAAGTAAAAGATGATTCCTGAAGCTCTACTATTAAAATCATCTTGGTTAAACTTTCTTTCTTGTAAATTTTGTTGTTTGACATTTAGTTTTATAATTTTATCGGCCTTGAAATTTTTAGATGAAAAGGATTGTCAATGAAGAAGTTGGCAGCAATTCCAACTTTTTTTTCTAATTGAAGGCTTTTTTATTGCTCTGTTCATGGCCTATATTACTTATTGAAAGCTCTTTAAGTATATGTAATATCTTTAAAAGTCATTGTTGAGCTTAGTTTTCTTCTAATTTTATCTTACTTTCCTTAATCTAATCAATATTATTCCTTATCCATTCAATATTAACCCTCAATTAAGAATTAAGGAATATTTACCTTTTTAAACATGTTTTAAAAAAAAAATACTTGGAATTTCCACCCGACCAAAGTAAGGAAAAAAAAAATGGGTTAGGTTAAAACCAATTGGATGGATTGATTTTAACTTAGACACTAAATTGCATGAAAATTGATTTAAAAACGGTTTTTTGAAAACCAAAAATTTGAGTCTAGGGGCTAACTTATTAAACCTTAATGGGTACTACTTTTAACTTTCCAAATTTAAATTTATCTCTTAAAATACCAATTCTAGAATGAAAGAATAACTTTAAATTTATAAATAACTAAACTCCTAAACAAAAATGAAATTTATTCACAAAAGGGAAAAAATAAAAAGTTTCCATATTTTAGGTTGCTCGTAGGTACTTACGTACATTCTAATAGGGATCAGATTTTCCGTAATTTGTTTGGTGAAATTTTAAGAGTGTTGGTCTCTTTTACTTCTGAAAACAGTTGATTATAAGTATTTTATTTGGTTTGAGTTTATTTAAGGAAAATTTTAAAAGGTCTTAAATTAGGTTTTTATTTTTTATATTTTTGAAAATTCTAAAAGGTTCTAATTTTGGAAACAGTTGATTTTATTTTATTTCTAAAAATGAATTTGGCTAAGTGGCATAATATTATTCTTTTTTTTTATCTTTTAATTATATATTTTTATTTTTTTAATCAAAGAAGGAAAATAAAAATAAAATAAAAAACTAAACTTTTCTATGTTTCTTTTCACTTTTTATTTCTTTTCCTTTCCTTTTTTTTTTAGATTTCTTTTTTTTTATAGTTACAATAATAAGTAAATAAACAAAAAAAAACATGAAATCAAAACAAAGCTAGATAAAAGAGCATCAGACCAAAGCTAGAACACATAGGTCGGGAGCATAGAGTAGACTCAAGTTGTCGAGTTGGGTTCACACATAGATTTAGCTTATATAAGGGGGAAGCAAGCAATAGAGGAGGAGCAATTCAAGCCAATTCATTCACTAAAACAAGCAGGGAAGGGTGTTTTATGAGAAATTTATTAGGTTTAGTAGGGGTAAACAAAGTGCCTTGATAGTTAGTGGTTGTTTAGGTAGTTTTTAAGGTGGAGGTAGTAGTGGTGGTTGTTCAAGCATGGTGGTGGCTGTTGAGTGTAAAGGTAAGGGTGTATCTTAGGTTTTAGGATGCCACAAATTGAGCCGTAGCATCAGTTTCATCTAAAGGGTGATGGAGGTGGTATTTTTGAAGGTGGCCACCACTAACCAAAACCTAGCTATTGGGCGGTAGGGAAGCTAATATGTAGCCGGATTTGTTCGTAGGTTATGGAAAGGATCAAGGATAGCTAAGTCAAGAGGCTTGGGGAAGCTAATTATGTAGCCAGATTTGTTTGAAGGAGGCTATGGTAAAGGCAAAGCTAAAGAGAGGGAGAGGCTCATGCGTTAAGGTTTTTGTAGAGTGAGACAGCTTGATTTTGAGCTTGTATGGATCTTGTTTAAGTATATTTTTGTGATTGTTGATGTCGGGAATGAGTCTAGGATGCTTTATATATACTAATTCGAGGTCAACTAATATTGGAAACCTCTATTAATGGAGGATTTGAGCATTTCAGATTTTATTCTCAGTGTGATTTCCATGCCCATTTTGACTAAGAATACAAATGAATTTGGACAAAAAATTGGTACTATTTAAAAGTATTCTGAATCCACAATTATTTCCCACACTTTGTTTGATCAAATTTGTCCAAAAATCAAGTTTAATTGGACCAAAAAGAGAGGGGGTCGCATGATTTCTTCTTTCATTTTCTTTTGCAATTTGTAGAAGTTGATGAAGAAAACTGGGCACATGCTAAACTACATGCATACTACAACATAGCCCCCCTGGATCCTTTGGCCATTTGATCAGGCCTTTAACCTTTTTTCCAAAACCATACAGAACAGGTTTAAAACCTAGTTCTATCCTTGATATATATATATATATATATATATATATATATATATTGAATTCTTATCTTCTTCTTTGCTCCTAATTTTTTTTGTACTTTGACTCGATGCTAAAAAACTAATTGACATTTTCTAAGTAATTTAAAGACCTTAAATGACCTAAGACTTATTTTCCTGAAAATTTTATTATGAAATCTTCTTTATTTTTTATACTTTTTCTAAATTTTCCAATTTTTTGTATTTTTCTAAATTTTCTATTTTTTTATGCTTTTATTTTCTATATTTTCTTTTTTTTTTTAATTTTTCTAAATTAAGACTCCTTATCTTATTTTAAAATTTTCTAACACTATAATAGGGCAAAAATGAGACATCGACAGCTGTTTATTTTTATGGTAAAGTTTAAGTAAATTTTTACCACAAAGATAAAAAAGAGACATATTGCCTTAAATGGCGCTACAAAAAGCTAGCTATCCTAGGCCCGATACATTGGAATTTAGCGACAGGTGAAAGGTGAAGGGAACTTGGATGTATGATACAGGTGTTTTAAAGGACAACCAAAGTTCTTAGGTTTGACTTAACAAAGGATAACAAGGGTTCCTTAAGGGTGACCTGAACACGAGCAAAAGATAACCAAAGCTCCTAATTTTGACTTAACAAAGGATAACTAGGGTTCTTAAAGTTTTAAGGGAAGAAAATTGAATGATCAAGATTCTTAATCTCAAGATAACTTTGATTCCTTAAGGCTCCTATAAAATAACTTGAGCTCTTAAACAATTAGATTACTTGGTTTTCAAGATTAGGGACAACTTAAGTTCCAAATTAAGGATAGCTAAGACTTCTAAATAGCTAAAGTTTCTTAACAAATGACTAAGGTTCCTTATTGAATAGCTAAGTTCCTAAAGTGAATGATTACTTAGTTTCCAGATCAAGGATCACCAAAGATCCTAATTTAAAGATAAGTTGGTTCCTGGATAGTCAAAGCTTCTTATAAAGAATAACTAGGGTTTATATTGAATATCTAAGTTCCTAAGAAAAAGGATTACTTAGTTTTAGGATTGAGGACAACCAAAGATCTTAATTTAAGGATAACTTGGTTCCTACAAAATAAGCTGAGTTCCTATAAGGAATATTTAGTTTCAAGATTAAAGATAGTCGAAGTTCCTAATATGAGGATTACTATAGTTCCTATTGAATAGCTAAGTTCTTAGAATGATTACTTAGTTTTAGGATCGATGATAAGATAGCTAAGGCTCTTGAATATCCAAAGTTTCTTTAACAAGAATAACTAAGGTTCCTATTAAATAACTAAGTTTCTAAATGGAAGGATTACTTAGCTTCAAGATTGAAGATTACCTAAATTCCCATACTTAAGCATAACTAAGACTCCTGAGATAACATAAGTTTCTAAATGGAAGGATTACTCAGTTTTCATGATTAGAGATAACCAAAGATCCTAGTCTAAGGATTGCTAAGACTCTTGGAGTTTTAGTATTTTTCCTAAGAGGAATAATTGATGGCCCTAAATTTCTAAACTTAAGGATAACTTGGGTTTTCAAGGCAGTCTTAAGTTCTTAATCTTAAGGATGACTTGGATATTCACAACTTTTCCAAAGATGGCATGTAACCTAAGGTTAATCTAATGAGTGAAAAAGGTAAAATTTTACTTTTTTAAAAACATTTTGTTAGCCCCGTATGAGTTATCGAGAGGGGAGGGGGGGGGGGGTGCGAATTGATATCTTTAAACTTTTGAAAACTTTTCAATATAAAAATAAGATTACCCCTCTTAATAACTTAATTTGGTGAACAGTAGTATTTGAAGACATAATTAAACATAGTTACATAAAGCAGATTAAAAGAGTAGGGAATGAGAATATTAAGCAGAGATTTTATAGAGCTTTAGCCTTCTACCTACTACTCTCTTCCAGCTCTACTACTGGAGACTCGGTCTACTTCATCGGTGCTTTTCCACTTGATCCACTAAATCAAATCACAAAAATTACAAGTACCTATCACACATAGACTTTACAACACTCTACTTTGTCTATCTAGCCTCTTAACAATTTAGGCTAATATAAAACTATAGAGTACAAATGTACTTGTTTCAACAGTCAAATGATAAATAATAATTACAAATTACAAATGAGAACAAAAGTATAAATCTCAATTAATTTCGCTTAATAGAGAAAATAACGAATGTTCTAATGTTTTCTTTAGTGGAACTTTCTAAAGAAGTATTTGAAGAACTTTCTATGACTTTTTCAGAAGGTATACTCTAATCATGATTTTTTTTGTATAATGAAATATTTTCTTTAAAGTTGTGTCCCTTGACGTTTTGAATCCTTTCTCTTTTTATATTTAGATTTTCCAACGGCTAAAAGTTGAAGATTATCTTTCACTTTTGTAATTATCCAACTGTTAGATATTTAAAATAACTCTTTGGATATTTTTGAGAAGATCTCGATCATTTGAATTTCAAAACAACTCTCTTTAATTTGTTTAGATCAGATAAACTTCAATCCATAACTATAAGTTAAGCTTCTTATTTGAATTTAAAAAGATCTACTTAACTTTTAGATAAGCCTCATGTTAAAAAATTTGAAACTCTACAAAATCTGAATCAACCTTATCCTTATCCATTCTTATGGATCTCTTAACTTATCCAAATATATTTTCACTTAAAAAATAAATCCCCATAGATCTTAATTTTATCTTGAGTGAAACGGGATTAAATATATTTCCTTAATACACTTAATCTAGTGGAGCTAGGCCTTGAATAATTCAAATATGATTTAAGGCTATTTTCAACATCATACTTCTAAACTTACTTTCTGAATAACCTTCTGAAGAATATCAGCCTTTTGTTTATGAAGTTTCTGAAGTTCTATACCAATTCTTTTTATAAAAGCTTTTAAAATACTCTTTGAAGATTTTCTAGACTATTCCCTTTTTCAATCAAGTTAAATCTTCTGAATAAGTTTCTAAATACAACTTAGTTTTGTGAAATTAAACTTTCTAAGAATCCTTTTGAAAGCCTGCACACTTGTTAATTTATTAGTGTTCTTCTCTTTTTGTTATAGTCAAAATCCATGACCATGAGAGATATTTAACACAATTTTTTAAGGAAATCTTGAAAAACATACATTTATTATATGGAAAATTCTTCTTTTTTTTTTAAGAGTTACTAACAAGTATGGATTCTTTACAAGTCCTTATAACTACCAAATGGATGATGGGCCCACTCTTTTCTTTTCTTGCCTTAGGAAAAACTGCATGATTGTCCCAAAAATCCTCCTTTTTAAGACATCTCTTGAAATCTTCAGGGCAATAACGCTATTGGGGCTGATGATTTCCAAAACATCTAGGAAAATGCTGTCTTATAATTGAGTGGTTTAGTCAAAGAAGACTTCCTTCCATACTTAGCTTAAATTTCACTCTAGACTTATGATTCTAAAAATTATAGTTTGTCTTGTAAGTGATATGCTATGATCAATCTAAAATTGTGCTTGCCTTAGTTTTAAAAGTAACATTGACTAAGGATAAGTGTTCCCTTCAATTAGAAGGCCCTTTATGGAGGGGTGGAATTATGGGTAGGCTATAGACCATGTGTTAGCTTGTATTTTCTTTGGGGATCATGAGTTTTGAGGAAAGCTTTAGTATTTGTCTCGGCTTTTTAGGCTTAATTATCTCAATTTTGTTTCAGGTTCCCTATCTCAAGAATTAGCGTTTTGAGTTGCATGTTTCTAGCCCTTTCAGGTTTTAGGTCTTTGTGTTTTAGACTTGATCACTTTGTCTGGTTGATTCCCATATTGGTTGTTTTCCTTTCCCTCATTTTTCTTCTTTCTTTCTTTCTTTTTGTCTTTTTTTTTCTTTTCTTTTCTTTTTTATTTTAGCTGAAGATAAAGTTGATCGTTCCATATTTTGGCTTACAGCTTAAAGTATATGTGTATAATGTTTAGGATATGGGTACTTCTTCATTTAAAAAGAAACGAGTAAAAATTACTTTTGAATTGTTGTGGCTAAAGCAAGCATATATTAGTTTTTAACTCTTTCTCTTGCTTGACATATCTAATCTCCTATTTTCTCCATTGTCAGGTAGTTCTTGATAGGGTTCAATTTTGAAAATGTTCCCTGAATAGGCTCAATGAGGTTGACAAAGGATAGTAGTGTTTAAGATATTGAAAATGAATGCCTATGTTCATTTTGATCTTTTAAGGAATGAGCCCAATAGCCTCACAATGACTTCACTTAACTCTCAAAGTGTTTCAAGGTTGGTATTTAAGATAAGGCTTGCCTCCTTTTATTCTAAACCTTTCAATTAATGAGATAACAACTTATACATAACTTGAAAAATTTTCCCTAAACATTAGCTTATTCAAAGATCATAGCATGTTCCAAAGTACAAAGAAAAGCTAACTCTTATGAAGAATCGTTGAAGCCCTTCAACGCTTTGGTTTACATGGAGTTTGTCTGCACTAGCCTTGTATTGATTAGATCTTGAATCTTGTTTTTTAGCCTTTAACAAGTGTTTGTGTAGTTACCCTTTTGCTCCATGTGATAATCACATTACGCCTTCGAATTCCCATTCCAAGGCCTGTATCCTGGTTTGGGTGCCTTATAGTTTAGGAAATTTGCTTCTCTTAACTGATGAAAGGCTTGAGAGAGAGTAATAGGAAATGGAGTGAAATGTCTTCCCTAGGCTTTCTAGACTTGAATATGTCTTTGGTTGCCACTTAGGTTATTAGACTTGGACTTTGTGGTATATCCCTAAGGACTTATCACATCAACAACGCTCTTTTGTGATGATTCTGGAAGTAATGCATACTAAAGCCAAGAATAGACAAGGTCAGTCGTAGGGTGGATCCAAGCTTGTCGAAATCTTGAAAGAAGGTAATGGGATTGTTCGAAAATAGTGAAGATAAAGTAAGCAAATCTACAAATAACTCCAAGGATGGCACGTACTAAGGAATTTCCAATGACTGATGGAAAAAATCGATATGACGACCGAGGTGGTTCTGCGAGGTTACTCGCCACCTGGTCTTACTTAAGGGCAGGATAAGAGTGAGAATAATAAACAACTAATGTTCACGATAGGAAGAATGTTCAATATATTGATGATATCAACTGTGATACGGTTACATGTACAAAAGGTACTTATTCTTGCAAAACTAGGACAACCTACCTAAAATGGAAAAGGCTAAAAAAGGTAGTGTCTAAAAGGAGTAAGATACAAAGAATGATGAAGGGTATATTGGAAAATACAACAAAAGTAAGTAATCTATATGGGGGATTTTGTCATATAGTTTCCCGAATACATGGCTCATTGTAAGTGGATTACTTTTGGGTAGAAAAGATAATTTTGCATGATCAACTTGATTTCTACTAAGCTAAGGTAGACTCATCAAAGAAGGAATGGCAGGGATAGTGTTCGAGCTCTTGACTTCTTGGCACCAATGTTACCGAGCTGGGGGTCGGCTTGATCATGGCCAAGCTGATGTACGTAGGAGCTCAGTTATCACTAGAACTTACTATTGCAGATTCGAACCAGTGGGTCCTTCAATATATCAAATAATATATAATGAGTAGGTCTACGAACTAGGTAGGGTAGCTAATGTAGAGCTACTATAGAGATCTAGCAACCTCTGCTATAGGGATTTAGCAACCTTTTCTTAGGCTTCTTATACTTCCTTTGGACTCATGGGTGTCAATATTATTTTCTTCTCATCCTTTTGGATCATGTTGGTATCTCTATACTCATCATACAACACCCTCATTTTGAATAGCCATGGTTAACCGCATAATATATAAGAAGCACACATGGGAAGGACATCACACAACATCTCGTCCCTATACCTATAACTAATGGTAATTGGTACCTTAATTTGCTCGGTAACATGTAAGCCTCCTTTCTCATTCAACCAGTGAATCTTGTATGGCTTAGGGTATGGGAAGGTCAACAATTTCATGGCTTTAACTACCCCTTGTGCAATAACATTAGTACAACTCCCTTCATCAAGGTGTATAACTTGCCATTCACCTGGTAATTCGTAGGGAAGAGATTCTCCCCCTGCTCATTCTCTTCTACAACAAATGCACTAAGAGACCATCTGATGACAAAACAATACTCAGTACTACCCTTAGGAGGTATTTTGGCATCGGGGTCTTCTTGAAACTCTTCTAACATCTATTTAACTCCTATCTCTTCCTCTCCTTCATTAGCACCTTCTACTTCAAATTGGGGCTTATCCCTCTTATGGTCATGACTCCACAGTTTGGACATTGATTAGCTATGTGTCCATAACTGAGACATTTAAAACATTTAATTTTTTAGGTCTTTCTTCCTGAGCTCTAAACTTGGTCTCTTCGGACCTTAGGTTCCTTGGCCCTGCTCTTGCCTTGGCTTTCTTTTGGTTGGTTTAACGCTTGCCCTTAACGTTCCACCTCAGACCTATTGATGCTCGGTCATTCCTTAGTTGGCTCAGCATGCCACTTTTTTTTGGTAGCATAGGTTGGCTACTTAGCATTCGTTTTACTTAGTTCTGCCATTACCTATTGACTCTCTATGCTACTCAAATGGCTTCATCTAATTTCGTAAGACCCTGCAATTCAACTATGTTACTAACCTCAATTCTTAGCTTAGAAATGAACCTTACGATAGTTCATATCTCTGGTTCATCGACATCATACTGGATCATAAGTAACTAAAATTCTCGAACATAGTCATCTACTGTCTGGTTACCCTATCTCAATTCTTATGGATATCAGAAAGTGTCCTGCTCGTAGTACTCAGGAACAAACCTACTTCTCATAACTCTCTTCATTTCATTCCATGTTTAGACTTCACGTCGGGCCCTCCAGTGAACACTTTATAGCTTCTTCCTCTACACTACCATATATCCAAAAATTCCAACACGGCTAGTCGAATTCGAACAGTATCTTCATAATTGTAAAAGTTGAATGTCTTTTCGATGTTCTCCTCCTAATCAAGTTATTCATTAGCACTATCGGACCCATTGAAGCTTGGAATCTGTACGTTAAGGTGTTCGGTACCTCTTGGCACTCTAAACTCATGCTCATCAATCCCGACATATTGGTCTACTTCTTCTTCATACTCTTCCACTTCATCTAACTCCAACCTTCTTCTCATGACTCTATCGGTACGTTAGGGTGGTGCTTGGTTCACAGCAAAAGGCTTCTGGTACTCGTTCATTCATTTACATTTTCGGTCTATCTCTCATCTTTCGGCCTTGTTTAACAACTCTCTCATGCAACTCAGTCACTAGAACCCTTTGAAACAAAGCAGCCAAATTAGCCACAATAGCAGCAAGGTTTTGTATCTGCTCATTAGTAATATGTTGTGTTTGTTAAGTCACACGACTGCAACCATGAGCATTACTCTTAGCATCATTAATGTCTCCTTAAACACTAGGATTCGATATTCTCATAACAAGGTTTTGAAAGTACTCTCTACACAAGAAATCCTTACATACACACACAAATACCATATAACTCTCGATCTTAACCTCATGCTCTGATACTAAGATTATAGATGCACTTAAGAGCTCAGTTATCACTAGAACTTGTCGTTGCAAATCTGAACCAATGGGTCCTTCGAGATATAAAAATAAAAACATAATGAGTGGGTCTCTAAACTAGGTAAGGTAGCTAACGTGGAGCTACTCGGAGGATATGGCACATCAACAAGCACAACATGACTTGACACTTCACTTGATATGATGTACAAATTAATGCTAAGGTTTACTCACCACTAATCCTGAGCTACTTGGTATGATTAGATAAGGGTATATGAAAGTGGACTTAGAGAGGGTTGTCTCATAAGAATAGTATATTTAATGCTTATGTGTATAGTCATATCATCCCGGCTTACAAAGGGAATAGACTATTTACAGTAAGTCCTTAGGAAAACATTACAAATAAAGAAATTAAAAGAAGATATATAAAAAAAAGGGGATTCCTTGCACATACGAAAAGGGGTAAAAAGGGAAAAATGGTACAATATCAGATGAAGAGGACGAGTGGCAGTATGACATTAGATCTACATAAGGGTTCTTTATGCACTATAGGTGGGAGGAATTGAGGTGTCATGGCGATAAGGAAGCTAAGAAGTGAAAGGATGCCGTGAGAGTTGGAAGGAGGCTGGAAGAGAAGTACTTGGCTAGGAGTTAGTTGCATTTACTCGGTAGAAGACTCTTAGTAATTGAAAGTCCGATCACTTGGCATAGAGCTTTCAGCTAGATGAAGGTCAGTATTGGTACAAGATAACAAACATAGCATAGTATAAACACCCAGAGCTCTTAAGGAATTTAGCCATCCTCCTTTAGCATACTTTTTCTCATCATTGGCGGGTTGATGAGAAAGAATCCTTCGAGTGAGGGAATGGAGGCTTCTAAGGCATGTACCAGTGATTGGGCCAGTAGTTGGTAACCCATCACAAGTAAACATGTGTAAGGGGTTGGGCTGTCAATAGAGCATTCATCTACTCGGCAGACCACTATCGAAAGATGAGAGTTACTCGACTCAACACAAGGAGTTGGTTGATAGAAAGAATTGGCTTGGCTTCTACAGGAATCGGTTAGAATAGGAAGATTTGTCTTATTAGTCCCTTAAAGCCTTAAGCCCAACTACACGTCAAAGGTCTAGTAGCCCAATTCCCATCATTCCCTCCTGGTTAATTTGGATTTGGGATCAAATATGTCTAGTCTTTGCTCAATTCTTCCTTAAGGTGATAGGGGCTAAGGTCAGCAATTTTTAAGCTGTTGGAAACCCCATAATCTTCAGGTTATTCTAACCTATAGGCATTGTTGTTGATATTTTGGAGCATTTTGAAAGGGAATTCAACTTAGGTAAGTAGCTTGTTCTTCCTCTTGCTCAAGAACCTCTCCTTGCTCAAGCATAGCCATACTAGGTCTCCAAGTTTAAATTGTATTGACTTCCTTCCCTTGACCATTTCTCACATTTTTTTGGCAGCTTAGTTGATCTACCGAGTAACTTTATTGTAGATGTGTTGTAAGGACTATGCTTGGGCTCTTACATTAAGGTCTTCTTGCTCGGATATAGGCATAGGGGTGTGATTGAGGGGAAGCTCGGGATTAAAACCATAGACAACTTTAAAGGGGGTCTACTTAGTGGTGTCTTGTACTGTATGATTGTAAGCGAATTCTACAATGGGCAAACAAATGTCCTAATCAGCTAAGTTCTTACCTACTGTAGCTCGGAGCAATTATCCCAAAGTATGATTGACTACCTTAGTTTTGCCATTAGTTTAGGGATGACAGGAGGTGTTGAAAAATAGTTAAGTCCCCATCTAATGTTATAGAGTTCTCTAGAAATGGCTCAAGAACTTTATATGTTTTTTTAGACTATACTTCTCAACACATCATGTAGCTAAATAATTTCATACAAAAAGAGAGAAGCAATAGCCGAAGAATCATTAGTCTTAGAGTAAGGCACAAAGTGTGCCATCTTACTGAATATATCTACGACCACCATCACAAAATCTTTACTTCAAGCAATTCTAGGTAATTTGAGGATAAAGTCTATTCAACTTAGTCTAAGGTTGGGTTAGGGTAAGTAATAGCATTTCTTTCCCTTGCTTGGCTCGACATTTGGCCCTCTTGTAAGTAATACATCCTTCAACAATTTGACGCATGTCTCGCCTGAATCTTAGCCAAAAGAACCATCTACTCAATAGCTCATATGTTCTTCTCTCTCTAAAATCCTCAAAGAGTCTTTATTGTAGGCTTTCTTGACAAGCAACTCCCTTAATGAACAGGTTGGTACACATAACTTTCCACCTTGGAATAGATAACCATCTTCCACACAATACTCATCTACTATTTTTCTTCAGCACAACACTCAAATATAGGTTCAAGCAAACCCTAATAGTTTAGTCTATAACTTGGTCAAGAGAATATGCCTTCTTTATAGAGCATTGGCAATGACATTATTCTTGGCTTATTTGTACTTTATCACAAAGTTGAATCCTTCTAGGAATTCAACCTACCTTGTTTGCTGCTTTGGCAGCTTGGTTTGACTTTTGAGGTATCTCAAAGAGTCATGGTTAATATAGATGACATAGTCTCTCGGCAAGAGATAATGTTGCACATTTGGAGTGCTTAGATAAGGTTTGAGAGTTCTTTATCAAATGGAGTAGTTGAATTGAGGCCCTCTAAGCTTCTCGTTGTGGTGGGCAATTGGTCAGCCTTCTTACATTAAGACAGAGCCAATTTCAATACCTAACACATTATACTCTAACTTAAAAATGTTCTCGAAGTTGAGTAGGGTTAATATGAGTGTAGAAGTCAACCTTGCTTTTCATTTAACAAAAATCCTCTCCTTTCTTTCTCCCCACTTGAATTTGATGTTCTTCTTCATTAACTTAGTAAGGGGTATAACAATGGCACTAAAGTTTCTAATGAACCTTTGATAAAAAGATGCCAGTATGTGGAAACTTCTCACTTCAGCACAAGTGGTTGGAGTTGACTACTCGATAATAGTTTAGATCTTATCATCATCCACTCATAAGCTATCTCTAACTACATAACCCAGAAATACCACTTCCACCTTCAGAAACAACACTTCTTAATATTGTCGAATAACCTTTCGGCTTAGAGTACATCTAGTACGATACAAAGATGTTTATAGTAGCTTTCTTGGTTGATTCTGTACACAAGGATGTTGTCAAAGTAAACTAGGATGTTGTTAAAGCATACCACAATACACTTCTCAATCAGATTCCTTAATACATGGTTCATTAGCCACATGAAAGTGTTTAGAGCATTTGACAAGCCAAAAGGCATTACCATCTACTTATAGAGTCCGTACGGAGATTTAAATGTAGTTTTCTACTCATTTCCTAGCCTCATTCGAATCTGATGGTAACCAGACTCCAGATCAATCTTGCTGAAGACCTTAACCCCACTCGGCTTATCAAATATGTCATCTAACCTACTAATAAGGTACCGTACTTGATGGTAATCTTATTCACAGCTTAGCTATTGATGCGCATTCCCCAATTTCTATCCTTTTTTGACATAAGGAGCATCGGCATAGCATAGGGGTTGAGGCTTTCCCTTACATATCCTTTATCCAAAAGTTCATTGACTTGTCTTTGGAGCTTAGAAGCCTATTTAGGGTTCATCTGATATAATGGCTTGTTTAAAAGGGCAACGACAAGTATTAAGTCAATGCAATGTTTAATTACTCGAAGAGGGGGCAACCCTTTTGGCAACTGCTCAAGAAATAGGTTCAAGTATTCATTCAACAGTTCCTTGACTTCCATAGGTAGTTCACCCCATTCCTTCAACTCTAGTAATTGTATAATTAACAGGAAGTTCAGCACGTCAGCCTTAATAGCTTCTCGAAGTTCAACTCTACTTATGATTTAAGCTTTCTTAGATCTATAGGCTAGTTTAGCTTGTAGCTTGCTAACTTGACTCAGTATCATAGGGTTAAGAGTAACCTTCCTCCCATCCTTCTTGATCACATAGGTGTTCCTAAATCTATCATGTATAACTCTTCAGTCAAAAAGCTAAGGTTGGCCAAGTAGTACATGGGATGTACACATGGGTATTACATCATAGAGAATCTTGTTGGAATAACTTCCTATAGAGATTGATGGCAATACTTACTGAGTGACATGTAATGCTCCTTTCTCATTCATCTAATGCAACTTGTACCGCTTCGGATGTGTGATAGTCTACAATTTTAGCTTCTTGATTAGTTCGGCACATGCCATATTAGTGCAACTCCTACCACCTACTATGAGTGTACATACGTAATTGTTCACTTTGCAAGTGATTTGGAATAAGTTCTCTCTTTACTCCTCCTTGGTAGATGGTTCTAAGCTCATGGCACATCGGACAATTAGAGTCACCTTATCTAGGTCTTCTACAAACACATCCTCTTCAATTAGGTTTGCATTAACATCAACCTCATCTTCCACTTCCTTCTCTTCATCTGGTTCTTCATCTATGCTATCTACCTTGATCTTTGAGATATCTCCCTCAATGATCATGGTCCTTTAGTTTGGATACTAGGCGGCCATGTGCCTAAACCTTTAGCACTTAAAGCACTTGATTTGGCTCATTTTCCTCTCATGTCCATGCCCCTTCTCATATGTTTGGGTTAGTGCATCATTATTAGGTTAGCCTTTATATTTAGTCATAACATCTGTTCGTTTGGTCGACTTGGTATTAGGTTGTACTCGGTAGCTTACTTAAACAGGTTGGCTCGACTGACTTGGTCGACTCGACTAGGGTCTAGTTAGCACTCAACTTCTTCTTTACCTCTCTACTCATTGGGCTATCCTTATAGACTCATTCAATGTGGTGAACTGCTGAAGTTCTATAATGTCTCAAATATTACTCCTTAACCTAATAAGGAACCTGGACACTATTTGGGCTAACAACTCTTCTACTTCACAATGAATGAGTATTTGGAACTCCTGAACATACTCGTCAACTGTTCATCCTGCTTATCTCAACTCTTGAATTCAAGCAAAAGTGTCTTACAAATTTATCCAGCACAAATTTGTTTCTGAGTATCCTTCATCTTGGACTAAGTGCTTACTTTTCGGTATCCTTCTCATCTCCTCATGATCTGAAAGTTCTTTCACCACATGGTGGCATATCATGAGAACTCAACAGCAGCAATTCTTACATTCTCTTGGTCTTTATATTGGTAACAATCAAATGCTTATTTAATCTTTTCCTCCTAATCTAAATAATCATCTATACTCCTAGAACCATTAAAGCTCAGAATCTGAAGCTTCACATGGTTTGTAGCTCAGGGTGCTCTAACTTACTCTTATTCTTCATACTCTTCTTCTTTTACATCATCCATATCTCTTAGGTCAATCCTTCGTCATGCTCATTTGCTTACCTCTACCTCGAACTTGTCAAGCTGGGTTTTAACCTCTAGTAAGTTGAGTAGCTTGTAGGGTATTTTATACGGCCTCAATAGGTCGATAGGCCATTGCATGAATACCTCTAGTTAAATCAACGAGGAGGTTAGCCACCTCATCTAGTCTTTCATCCATATTTTTGGGGTGCCCCGTGATTACTGGCCATAGTAGATAACACTACTATTTTCATTCTTAATACCAGCATTAACACTCGGGTTTATAATTTTCTTTGACAAATTTGGTTTCAAACTTCAAATCTTAGACAAAACTAAAACTATCCCTTTAAACTAAACAACACACATACTCTCCATACAGATGTCCAATTAACCCGTAAACACAACAACTACATAAATGAACAAACTACTACACAAAAACTCGCTTTGTTTTCAAATGTTCAAAATAAGGCAAAATGGAGTATACTTAAGAATAACTACTATACTCTACTTCTTAGTCAAACACTTCAGTGATTCCCTTTATAACTTTGACATACTGCTACAACAAGCACTACTTCACAAAACATAAACATAACTTACCTAAACAAAACCTCCACTCTAATACCAAGATAATGCATATAGAAGTCAAGAACAAATAAGGCTGGTTGTAGGGTAGATCTAAGCTTGCTCAAGCCTTAAAAGAAGGTGATGGGATTATATGAAAACTGTAAAGATAAAGTAAGCAAACCTATGCATTGCTCCGAGGATGGGGCACACTAAGGAACTTCTAAAGACTTACAGTAAAACTGGATATGATGCACGAGGTGGTCTAGTGAGGTTGCTCGTTATCTAACCTTGCTTAAGGATTAGGATAAGAATGAGAACAATAAACAACCAATGTTCACAATAGGAAGAATATTCAGTATATTGATAATATTAGTTATGATGCGGCTATATGTATAAAAGATACTTATACCTACAAAATTAGGGCATCCTACCTAAAATGGAAAAGACCAAAAAGGGTAGTGTCTAAAAGGAGTAAGATACAAGGAATGATGAAAGGTATATTGGAAAATACAACAAAAGTATGTATTTTGTATGGAGGACTATCATATGGCTACTCGGACATGTGGCTTACTTTGGGTAGATGACTTTTTAGCAAAAAAAGGCAATTCTATATGATCAACTTGATTTTTGCCAAGCTGAGGCAAACTCGTTGAAGAAGGAAGGCGACAGATAGGTATTGGAGCTCTCAGCTTCTCGACACCAATGTTGCCAAGTTGGGGGTTGGTTTGATCATGGCTAAGTAGACGCGTGTAAGGTGTTAGGTTATTAATAAAGCATTCACCCAGTTGGCACACCACTTTTGGGAGATGATGAATTACTCGGCTTAGTACAAGGAATTGGTCGGTAGCAAAGATTAGCTCGGCTTCTATAAGAGTCAATTAGAGCAAGAGGATTCGTCTTGTTAATCCTTCAAAGCCTCGAGCCCGATTGTACATTAGAGGTCTAATAGTCCGATTCCCATGAGGAAGCCCTTGCTTCTGTTTCGAACCCTCCAATCTTCCAGTTCGCAAGGCTTCCTCAATTATGCGCCTTGCTACCACAACATTTGCAAAGCTTGAAGCTGTATTCCCCAAAAGATGCCTATAATATGGCTCATTAAGTGTATTAATGAATGCAAATGTCAAGTCTTTCTTTGGCAATAGAGGAATGATTCTAGTTGCCATGCTCCTCTACCTTGGCACATATTCTTTAAAGGATTCATCATTTTTCTTGCCCAATGTGCATAAGTGCCAAATCAAGGGAGCTGTCTCGGTGTTGAATTTGTATTGTTCATAGAAAGCTTAAGCCAATTTCTCCCAAGTATTTGTTTGGATGAGATCGAGTTAAGCATGCCAAGTTAATGCAGGCCTTTTCAAATAGTCTTGAAAAGTTTATACCATGAGTTGATCATATTGAACATATTTTCTTATCTTATGAATGTATAATCTAATGTATAGCTTTGGGCATCTAGTCTCATTATACTTCTCAAACTTTAGTACTTTGAATTTTTCTAAGTAAGACCTAACATCAAATTGAGAAAGGTCAATGATCCTAACCTACTTAAATCCATCATAGCCTCTGAATGCCTTCATTTGCTCAATGATTTGTTGGGTCAATTTCGTTTTTGATTCTCATAAACTATCTTGGTTGGCCTCAAAGTTAACTGTCTTTGTATTGACTGGGACTGAGTATACGTTAGGCTTAAAAGTTGAGTTGGCTTTCGGATAGACCCCTTTTGATTCAAAAGACTTAAAAGTTAAATTAACCTTTGGATAGTTCTCTTCTCCTTCCAAGGGAGAAGCCTTAACAATCTTTCCACAACGAGTCTTGGAGTGCTCTTCATTTGATGATGATGTGGCTCTAAGTAAAGCATACTATCAATAAGGAAACTTAACTAATCTGCGATTTTTCCTACTGTTTACTTTAAAGAACAAAGGCTTAGGTTAGTGGGATCAATGATTTTAGACTAACATTATTGTTATTGTTCCTCTGGTTGACCATTGCATTAAAAAATTCCTTGTATAAATCCGTCCGTCTTAGTAATTCTCCAAAACTTTTTTCTTCTTTTTTTTTCTTAATTTTGAAAACTTTTAATTTGAAATGAATCAAATTGACTATGAAAAAAAAAAAAACTTTGGTGAAGTACTTGATATTTACAAATTATAAAGCAGTGGAAATACAAGGATGAGGTTTATTTATATAAAGGATAGGAAGATGACCTTTAGTTCAAAAAACATTTTGAAAATGAAAGGAAGCCTAAAGAAGACTAAGTATGACAATTGAAGAAGAATACTTCAACTTATGGGTATTTAAAAGGTTACTTGTAATAAGTATAACTATTAATTGCTGAAACGGGTAGGGATATGATTATTTTACAAGAAAAGAGAGTAGGATAATTTACTAAGAATTTGTAATGACTATTTTGAAATGGAGACAAAAAACTATTTAAAAACTTGTGAAAATTTTTAAGAAGGTATAGGTAACTACCCAAAAGTAGGAAAAAAGAAGGATACTATTTCACATTTGATGATTAATAAATGGAATGACAAATATTTACAGCTTATGGAGAAATAAAAATTAGGAGAAAAGAGAAATTCTAAGATCTATAAACTATTCTATAAGGAGTCACTAAGTTAACAAGTGGAGGAAAATCTAAGATTGAGCTATGGGGAGACTAGTACAACTTTCTTATAGAAACCTAGGAATATGGACACTTACATAAAAACTAATTACTTTACAAAGTGTTTAGAGAAAGAAAGAATTTTTTTTTTAAAAAAAATTGAATGTAGGATTAAAATAGGATTTATTTACACGGAAAAATAATAAGGTCCTAAAAAGATTTAAGGATTGACAAATATTAGAAAATGTGACACAGATGCAAATGTAAAAGCCCAATGATAAACTTAATAATGTGGCAGTTTGAAAAATTTAGGGCTATGACTATATCAGAATTCAACTATTACTGTACAGGGAAAGTGTATTACAATATTTTTATGGTACAATGGAATTTTGACAAAGTTTTGACCTTTGATTAGTGATATGCCCCATTACTATTTATTCATCAGTCTAAGAGTTATGTATGCAATTAAGGTAAGTTCTAAAGGTCTTTAAGCTTTATAACTTACACACTTCCAAAGAAATGGTTCATTAGTCACATCGAAGCTTAAGTTGGGTAGCCTAATCAATCCTAAACAATGGCTACACCACTATACCTAGAGCTTACGCAATGGCCCCCCATCCTAAGGTCCCAAGATTGCCTAGGTTTGATCTTATCTATCATGTATCCTTAATGCAATTATTCCCCCCAAAATCCTAAGTATGATGCATGCAATAAGTAAATATAGCAATTTAAAATCAAAATATATTTAGATGAAACAAAAAAACAAACAAATAAATAAATGACATGAGTATTTTGAAAGGTAAACTTGATTTCGAAGAGCTTTTAAGTGGATAGCCCTCTTGACATCCTTAATGGAGTTGTTAAGCTGTCGAGCCTAATTCTTTTTCTAGTTTTATTTTATTTTCCTTAATCCAATCAATATTAAAACTTATCCATTTAATATTAACTTTCAATTAAGAATTAAGGAAAATCTATAATTTTAAATATGTTTTAAAAGGAATACTTAGAGTCACCACCCAATTGAGGTCGGGAAAAAAAAATAGGTTAGGTTAAAACCACTTGGATTGATTTTAACATAGATCCTATATTGTGTGAAAACTGATTTAAAAATATTTTTTTTTTAAACCAGAGATTTGAGTTCAAGAGCTAACTTATTAAATCTTAACAAGTACCATTTTTAACTTTCCAAAATTAAATTTATTTCTTAAAATATCAATTCTAAAACAAAACAATAACTTTAAATTTTTAAATAAATAAAATCCTAGACAAAAATAAAATTTATTCATAATAGGAAAAAAATAAAAAAGTTTCCCTATTTTAAGTCGCCTCATAGGTGCTCTTGTATTCTCTAATAAAGATTGGACTTTCCATAATTCGTTTAGTAAAATTTTAAGTGTGTTGGCCTCTTTTACTTTTGAAAACAGTTGACTACAAATTTTTAATTTGGTATGAGTTTATTAAAGGAAAATTCTAATGGGTCATAAATTAGGTTTTTACTTTTTATTTTTTTGAAAATTCTAAAAGGTTCTAATCTTGGAAATTTTTTATTTTATTTTATTTTTAAAAATGAATTTTGCTAATTAGCATAATATTATTCTTTTTTAATCTTTTAATTATATATTTTTTTTATTTTTTTAACCAAAGAAGGAAAATAAAAATAGAAAAAAAGTTTTCTATGTTTCTTTTCCTTTTCTTTTTTGGATTTTTTTTTATAGTTACAATAATAAATAAATGAAAAAAAAATTACATGAAATCAAAACAAAGCTAGCCAAAACTGCATTAGACCAAAGCTAGTACACACGGGTTAGGAGCTTAGGGTAGATAAAGGTTGAGTTCGTATGCGAATTTGATTGTGCAAAAGGGAAGCAAGCAATGAAGGAGGAGTGATTCAAGCCAATTAATTCAATAAAATAAGTAAGGATAGGTATTTTTGTGAGAACATTATTAGGTTTAGTGGGATAAGAAAAGCGCCTCAACTGTTAGTGGCCATTTGGATGGTTTTTGAGGTAGATAGTGGTGGTGGTGGTTGTGTGAGCTTGGTGAAGGTAAGGGTGTATCTTAGGTTTTAAGATGCCACGAACTCATCTGTGGCGTCAGTTTTAGCCAAGTAGTGTTGGAGGTGGTATTTTTGATGGTGGTTACTACAAGTCAAAACCTAGGTGTTATGCGATGCTCCTATGGCTTATGGCAAGGTTCAAGGGTAATTGAGTCGAGAAGCTTGGGCTATAGGAAAGCTAGTTATGTAGTCGAATTTGGTCAAAGGAGGCTATGGCAAAGGAAAAGTTAGAGAGAGAGAGAGACTTGTAGGTTAGGGTTTTTGTAGAGTGATAAAGCTTAATTTTGAGCTTGTATGGATTTTTTATTTTTTTTAGTGTATTTTTGTGATTGCCGATGTTAGGAACAAGTCTAGGGTGCTATTTATATACTAATATGAGGTCAAATAATATTGGAAACCTACATTAATGGAGGATTTGAGCATTTTGGATTTTATGCTTAGGATGATTTAAATGCCCATTTTGACTAAGAACATAAATGAATTTGATCGTAAAATTGGTACCATTCAAAAGTATTTCGAATCCGCAATTATTTCCTACCCTTTGTTGAATTAAATTTAGCCAAAATTCAAGTTTAATTGGGTGAAAAAAAGAAGAGGTTGTGTGATTTCTTCTTTCATTTTCTTTTACGATTTGCAGAAGTTGAAGAAGAAAAATGGGCACTTTAGCGCCCCCACCTCTTTGAGTCGTTTGGCCATTTGATTAGGACATTCGACCGTGTTTCCAATAATTTTTTTAAAATTCTTATCTTTTTCTTTAAATAAATAAATAAAAACACACAAAACCAAATTTCATCCACTCCTAAAAATGTTTTTTGTACTTAGACTCAATGCTAAAAAATTAACTAACATTTTCCAAATAATTTAAGGACCCTAAATGACCAAAGACTTATTTTCTTAAAAATTTTACTATGAAATCTTCTATATTTTTTATAAGTTTTCTAGATTTTCCATTTTTTATGCTTTTTCTAAATTTTCTTTTATATTTTGTATTTTTCCAAATTTTTTATTTTTTGTGCTTTTTCTAAATTTTCTCTTTTTTTGTATTTTTTAAATTAGGACCCTTTATCCTATTTTAAAAATTTATAATACTACAAAAGGGCAAAAATAAAGCGTCTATGGTCATCCAAAATTGAGATAAGCCACTAAGTAAAATAAAATCATATTCACATGTCAAGAAACACCATCTTAGGAAAAGCAGGGAACTTCCTAAAGTCCAAATACATCAAGCATTCATAAGCTCCAACATTACTCTTCATCAACAACCACATATGAATATTCTTTCAACAATGTTGTTTCAAGTTTGTTTTCACCTTCATCAAAAATTCAGAAAATAACACATTATTAAATGTAAATAATAAAGGTTAAAATAAAAAATAAAGAAACACGTTATTAATATGAAAAAAACTACCCTCCCAATCAAATCATAACCAATTATGAGTATAAACTAAAGCCTCCACACTTTCAAGAAGCATGTTACCATGATATTTGGGAAGAACATGAGCACCAATACTAAAAGTAGACTTGGAAACAATTGTAGTAATTGTAATACTAAGAACATTGGAAGCCATTATGCATAATTTGAATACCTTTTATGTTGAATTTTGTCACAACCTATAAGATAGTCTAGTAGTGATAGACTACCATGTACTAATAAAAAATAATCAATTAGTACTTTCCTAACCATTAATTACTTCTAAAGAGCACATGAAGCATCATTCCTAGATCAATCCATAGAGTACCATAGATTTAATGATACAAAATAAAGGTTCACATTATAACATAAAATCGATGGTATAGAACTTAGAAAGTTATAGAGCTTTCTCATAATTAATATTACAAACTATCATAAATAAAATACTTAAAACATATTAACTATAATCTTCATAATCCTTTTACACTCTCCCCTAAAACCCACTTCTATCTTCTTAAAGCTCACCAAATGCTTAGACCTTTCTAGATATAGCTAGTAAGGTTCATGCAAAAAGTTATAGCTATAAGGGTGTAAGCTACAACCTACTTAGTGAGAAATCCACTCATAATATTGTTCAAGCACAACAAGCAAGTTTTCAAGCATATGATATGCAGTGAATCAATCAAGCATATGAAGTAATATACATGGATAATTGATATCCGGTGTGTAATCTAGGGTTTATTCCCTCCCTTAACCTTAGGTTGAGGATTTGTAGTTCCACCAATACCCAAGCATCTAAATTTACCAAATAAAGTCTCTTAGCATAACATCCTTGGTTACCACAACAAAATAACCGTAGAGTCTTAATTCTTGGTTAAACCAATACTTCTGTTAGTATAATGATCAAGAGATGATCTCCCTTGATCGGTCCCTGGAGAATTAAATGGGTAACATTCTCCTTGACTTCATAAGAGAACTAATCTCTTGGTTATTTAGGAGAACCAACAAAATGTTCAATCTAGAATCCACTATAATCCTCAGGGAGAAGGATCTTTCAATTAGCCAAAAGGAACCAAAGGAAATATTCACAAAAGCCATGTAAATAAGTTATAAGAGAAGGATCCCTTGATTAGTCTTAGGAAGGGCCCAATGAAGTGTTAAGAAATGAATGCCTTCCCTAAACACCAAATGACCAGGAATTAATTAGATCCTTGGTCAGCCTCTAGATGTATGCAATCCAAAGAAGAAGAATGGATATAGCCCCATCCAGTATATGACCATCCTTAAAGTCACTTAGTTTGTAAAAGACAGGGAAGATTCTCACCTTTTCATTTCCTGTGTGGCATTCGTAGCAGAAATAGGTCAATGTAGTATGTTATGCATGGCTATTTTTACATTAAAGTTCTAATATGCTTAAGGTTGATTAATAAGTGATTAACTAAATATCAAACACTCGCATACAAATACATCACATCATTTTCATCAACTATATTATGTGGAATATATTATAATATTTTTGCAAGAAATTCACACAAATCAAACACATCACTTTCCTAATACCCCACATGCAAACCAATTGATGTATGTATTTAAAGTGCTACTAACTACAAACACAATCAAGTGATACTTACTTAGCCATTTCTATTGCTCGTTGTAATAGTCTTCAGGTAGCTCGAACTTACAATCACCTAAAAGAACACAATAAGAAGTAAATGCTAGATATATAGTCTTATATTTTTATAAAGTCTTTTAGTTAATTAGTGTTATGTCCAAATCATCCTTATCGTTTCATGTCCATAGTCCTTATGTTTGGGTTTCCGATCCTCGTATTATGTCTAATCATTAAGGTTCAAATAGTCAAGGTACAAAGTAAGTTCATGTGTCTAATAAGTCTAATATGTCCAAATATATTCTAGGGTCATAGTTCTAAGATATGTACATGTCATAAAGATTTAACATGAAACTTTGGCATCATTATTTAGGCATAGATTTTTCCACTTGATTCTTTTAAGTATCTTATCAAGTTATTTTGAGAGGGAAACATAATCCTTTAGTCTTGATATTTTAGAGATGTATATAAATTGAATCTAAGATTGAAATAAAGAATGTTTTGACAAAGATAAAGGTTTCCTTTTGTAGAAAACGTATCTTATCATTCTTTGGAGACTTTTACACATAGGAAGAGTTTTTTTTTTTTTAAAGTGATTTTGACAAAGATATTGGTTTTTAAGGTTTCCTTAGAAAAAAAAAACATACTTTAGCTACAATAAGATTTTACTTATCATAAACTTTTTTTTGAAAAATAGTCAATAAGATAAATTTGAAACTTATATGAAGTAGACAAGTAGGTGAAAAGCTTTTGGTTGGTTTGAAAAATATTTTTAGAGGAAAATTGTAAAGATGAAATCAATCTTAAAAAAACTTAAAAGTTTCATAAAATAGCTTTACTAAAAGTATATCTTTTGGTTCATTTGAGAATCTTGAAAAACTTTTTGGTATCAAGAGTTTAGAAGAGTCTTTTGACTTAAAATGCAAAAAAAAAAAAAAAAGATATTATGGAAACAAAGATAGCGTATTAGTGAGTGTTGTTACCTTTTTAGTTGAAAGTTGCTTTTCAAAACTCAAAACAACCTACTATGCTTTGTTGTTGGCATTGGAAATTAGGTGGAAGAAGTGGAATTGGTTGGTTTATGGAATGAAGGCAAGAGGAAAGAGATGGATGTAATGGATATAAGGACAAGATGTTGTCCCAAAAGTAGTAAGGCATCCTTATTTATAGAAGTTAGGATATTATTTGAATACTTGTTGGAAGTTGCTTAAAGAAATTAAACTCTTAAAGGTAAGGATTATTTTATCACATGTCTTACTTATGTCCTTTTCATGCTTAGTCATATGGGTGACTTTGTAAGACAATAATAGAGTTAGATGAGTTGGATGGAAATGATATGTGGAAGATAATTTGGAATTTTGTTCTTCCATGCCACATGCCGCTTGTATTAGTTGGGGATCTTCCACTTGTTTTGCAATTTATGTATTTCATGTTGGAAGAAATGTTGTGATATGAGTTTAAGGTGCTTAACTCTTTAGGATTTACATATGATATTGACCTAAATACTTAGTTGTTAGTTAATTAGTTTAGCTAATTTAAGATTAAAGTGGTCATATGATGGGTCTTTGGTCATTAAGATGTTATTTTCCAGTAATCTTCATCTTAGCCATCATTCCTTACTAATATTTATCAACTTTGACTCTTGATTATTTATCTATCCAAGAAGCTTTTAAAATAAAACAAAATGGTACTCTTAGTAAGATATTGTCCTCTCTTTAGATAACCATAGGACAATAATAAGGTGATAAATTACTTAGGGAAAAAAAAAACCTCTTATTTGACTAGGTTTCTCCTTTAAGTCACTTTCATGCTTACATGTATAGAGAAGTTAGTAGAAAGATGATGAAAGTTACACTTAGATGACAAATGGATGTCTTTTTCTTAGCAAATCCTTAAGTCACTTGGCTCTTACATCCATCCAATCCATTTTTTAATTGATTGATAGATTTTGGTCCTTATCTTAGATGAATTAGCACGGTCATATTTTAAGTCTACAAGAGTTAATATTTAATAGTGCCTATGAAGTTTATAAGTGGTCGAGACTATATCTCTCAAATCTCTCTTAGCAATTTTTACCTATTTCAAATATATCTCGAAATTATATTCTAGCGATTATTAACTTATATCAAAATTTTTAAGGGTATATAAATTTTCCATAATTCCAAAACATTTAATTCTAAATAAAAGTTCATATCCATTATCAATTCTTCCAAATAGAGATATAAGGAAGATTTACCGGTAGTTTGTACCTTAACTTGACAATACTCCTAAGTCATCACGGAAAAAAAAATGGTTATCATTATTGCTCATTAAGAATGCAATGTTATTAAGAAAATAATTAAAATAATTGTTGAACTTACATTAAGAGTAGTAAAATTGATATCCAAATGTCTCGACCTTTTTCCAAAGCTAAGGTTCCCTCCAAATCGTTTCCATTGACCCCCATTTCTAAGCATTTGAGAAGTTACAACTTAAGAGCTACTATAACTTGCGTTACTTTACTTACTCTTGTCATATTCCCTCAAGAGTCTATATAACCTACCCTATTCTATATGACTTCTCTTCACAGCCAAGTGGATTAATCTTATTTAAGTAGAACTTCAAAAAATCAAATTCCATTCAAGGATTAAGTATTGCTCTAAGTATAAGGGTAATAGTATATTCCCTTTAATATTTGTCACATATTTTGCTTCATCATAATAGACATGTCTCTTATGGCCACATTGTAAACCCTACAAATTTAGCTTTCTAAGTATAAAAACAAACATCCAAACTGTAGATGATTTCCCGAACTTAAAAGAGCCAGTGAGATTTAAAACTAATTAAAATCTTAATCCAAAACCTAAAGTGGACATGAAAAACCTTAAATCATCAATTGAACCCCTAATCACATACGAAGACCCTAAAACCTCGAACTTCATCAAAACCCTAAGATGACAATCGAAGATTTAATCGTGTAAGAACATATGAAACCCTAAATGTGTAAAAACATTAAAGATTGTGCCCTAAAGTAATAAAAATCCTAAAACTATAACTTTAAGGATATAAACATACTAATTCATCATGATATACCCTAAAACCCTAATTGATAATATAATGCTCATATTTTGCCAAATCATTAGTAAAAGGTTAGAGATGACCCCCATTCTTACTTATATGATTTGAATTCTCAAGTAATCTATTAGGAACTAAGATAATGAGTCATAGATTATAATTATCCCTTAAATATATGATTAAGATAGTCTTACTTAGGGTTAGGGTTAGAGTTGAAGATTAGGTTACATGTAGTGAACTTTAATACCCAAATTAGCACTTTTTACACTTGTTAACCAAAGTAGTTTATCAAATGAGATATATGGACTCTAAAGACCTAAAGTAAGATCTCATCAACCACATTTACACATCAGTGCATCATATACCTCAATTCTTCTCAATTCCTTCATTTCTCCCCCAATTTCCCTTAATTACTACATTATGTGCACAAAATTACACATACTTAAGGAATGTTGATTAAGATAATACATGTTGACCAAATTTCAAATGTTGACCAAGTCAACACATGTTGACTAAAGTCAACATTTTGAAAAGTCAACAAAGGTTAAGAGATAAAGAAAATATCTCTTATGTAATGATGTCTTCCTTTTTTTTTCATTTTTGATTTTTCTTTCTTCCTTTGTTTCAATTGTTATCGTTCACTTATTCCTCATTTTGGTCCCACCATTTGTTGTCTTCCATAATCAAAAACAAAGACAAAGAAACAAAACAAAAACACTCCTCATTGCCGTAAGCTTCTCTTTCCCATTTCACTCTCATCACTCCTCCTTTTGTCTTCTTAATTCCAAAACAATTAAAGGTATGTCTTTAAGTTGTTTTATGTTTCTTTATATTATTCGTTAGTTAGTTAATTAAGTCTCCTCTTTAAGTGTAGAAATCTAGGAATCATGAAGAGAAGAAGAAGAAGGATATGCATGTTCATATGTCCTTAAGTTTATGTATAAAAGGACATGCTAAAAGAATACAAGTATAAATACCTTTGTATATAAGTATACAATATGTACATAACCTAAAATAAGGTATATACTAACTATACATACATATATCATGTCAAATATACTCTTAAAATACAAAAAGAATGAAATTGTGAAGCTTTCTTAAGGGGCTAGATAAGACATACGAAAATACGTATAAAAATACGTATGTCACCGTATGCGTATACGGGTATATGTATTAGTATATATGTTAGTACATAAGTACACATATTAGTATATTATGAGTATAGGTAGGTATATAACATATGTATATGTATAAGTACTTAATGACATATATATTTACATGTAATAAATGGATTACATAAGCCATGACGTCATCTAAACATTACATAAGCCATGACATCATAAAAAAAAAAAAAACTACATAAGCAATGACATAAGCAAATGATGATGTAAGCGATGACATACGCATAGATTATAAACTAAGAAAAGATGAAAAGTGTATCATAATTAGGAACCTATATTAGTAAACCCTAATACACTTTCTAAAATGGATTACACTTAATTAAGTACATGAATTAGTAATAGCAAAGTAAAATCCTCTAAATATAAAGATTTAATGGTTAACTAACTCATTAAGTATAAACAAAACAAAAGATATAAATATAAGTAATAAGGGTAATTAAGTTTTCATGGTTAAAATTTCTCTAAATTTAGTTCATATCGTAAAACACAGGTCATAACCTCCAAAACGGACATCACCGTGTGAACATGCATTCGAAAATGATGAAAAACGACTATAAATTCGTAAATATTGAAAATAGAATGAAAAAGTTATGTACAATTAGCATTTAGGTTTAATCGAATAAGGGCTGATAGTAATCTAAGTAGAATTAGGTAAATAGATATCTAGAACCATTAGTTGAGTCAACTACTTATTATCCTTATTATCTCGTAATGATCAGGTGATCCCGATGAGGGCGAGGATCTCCCGATCGGTTATTACAACTAGAGTGAGTCGTCATAGTCAAGTGAGTACTCCTGATGACTCCATACTTGTTTGTGCTTGTAGTTAGTGCACTTAAATTGAATATCAATAACTTGATGCATGGGGTTTTGGGATATGCGTGTGCTTGATATTGCTTGATTATTGTAAGAATTATTGTTAAATACGATAATTGATGATTTGATGGTATGATTGATTTTTATATGATTTGAATGGTTTGCTGATATTGATTGATCACATCATAATTTGACCTAATTATATTTAGCTTTTCTTAAATTAAAAGGGTCATGCATTATCCATGCATCGCATTACTTGTTCCGGCCGTCACTTCACGCAGTTGGTAATGAAGGGCCTTGGAGGGATGGATTCCCACATGATTTGATTAGTACCGTGCAGGAGCATGGGTACAACAAGACCCTACCCTTGGCTCGCGGGTTCTATTGGCGCCGGAGACGCTAACCGTGGGTGGCTGGGGGTCGTTTCTAGAGACCACCGTTGTAGGGTGTGAGTGTGGACTGCAGGGACCACCTCACCGCTAGGCCTGGGACTTTGTGAACTACTAGATTTTTAGAAATGGAAATGTAGTTTTGTGAAATACAGAATTCAAAGTTATGGGTAAAAAACTAGGTGCTAGAGCCCGGTCGTGATTGGTGCCGATGAATCTCCAACCCTTATCTCGGAGGGCGTTAAAATCCGATATTATATTCAGTACCGGTCAACTGCATATATTGTTTGGCATTCTGCATGTGCATGCATTCATATGGTTGTAATAATTTGTTTGATAACTTGTTTGCCAATATGGTATGAGGGATAGCTCACTAAGCTCTTATAGCTTATTCCCTAATAGTCTTTCTTTTGCAGGTTTGCCTATGATGGGATTGGGATGAGTCTCGAGTACTGAGTGCGAGATGAAGATATGTACATTAGTGTTAGGATTAGCTGAGATCTTTATAAGTGATGCATAACACTCTTTGTAGAAAATATTCACATGTTAGAATTCAATATAATTTAATTCTACCTGCAGTTTTATAATGTTGCCATATCCTATCCTATTATTTGGTAGGGGATACCGATTCTGAGGAACTGTGGGTTATCGGACATCCATAGGTATTTATAATTCTATATTATGTCATGTTACAATAAATTAATTACTTAAAAATCATTAACCTTAGTGATTTATAATTTAGAGTCTTGTAATCTCTGACTTGCAAGACGGTTTTCATATCATGGGTGCACACATGTTATGGAAATTTTAGGTAATCCTACTAGGCCCCCTTTAGGGTCCTGATACACATCTTCACTTACTAGATTCTCATTCAAGAGACATTTCATTCTCTACACTTGCAAAAAATATAAATTTGAAGTTGGATAAGAGGACCCAAGCATTAAATTTATCATTATGTAAAAAGGACTTAGAAATTTACACAATTTTTGTGCTCTCTCCCACTCCTCCACTAGGAGACACTACTTATAATGTGAATCATTCAATTGAAGGCAAGAAAATGACATTGATACTTTAAAGCACTCTTAAGCATTAGATAAGTTAAATTCCATCTAGTTGTAACATCCAAATGCAAATCAATGCTATTATCAATAATACCAACCTCTTTAACATACTCATAGAATTGTTTCATTCTATTTTTGGACCCCCTTACATACTTTACACTCTCTCTATGTAAAGTCTCATTAGCTGTTACTAAGCCATCCTTAACAATTAAATGAAGAATGTGGACACATCGTCTAACATGAGAAAATTGACTACCAAATAACAAACTCCCTTATAAATTAAGTTAATCTTTCAAATAATCATGCACTATCTAAGGTAAGAGAGAAAATTTTCCTATCTATGCCTTAATCTTTCAAAAAATTGAACATTTTTTTTTTATAATTCAAGTCTTGAGTAAGGAAGGGGAATATGACAAAAGGAAAGAACTTTATTGTTCAATTTCTGATTCTCGTCAACAAAGTGAGTAGTAAAAAACATGTATCCTTAGCTTGTACTAGCTATGCATAGGTCAAAGCTCAAACAAATTCTACTAGGAATTTTTTTTGAAAACTTTTTTCAATTTCTCCTATTCAGTTAAGTACAATTTCCATATATCAGATTTGACTATTTTCCTAAATATGGGAGTATAATCAAGGTTGGAATCTTGTATGAACAATATAATCCTCCTAGATTCAATGAATGAAAAAGGAAGAATGTGTTCAATTATTGCCTTCATCAAAATTTCATGAGCAACTTTACAATCTACTTTTGTTGATTTTAATTTTCTTACTTGATCAATCCTCATTTCACCTACATCATGATATTTAGGAAGTGAGCGACATTTTTGCATAAGCCAATGTAAAGTTAATGTTCCATATGTAGACCCACTAATAATATATTCATTCCTACACTCATTACATCTTACTCTTTCCTTTGCATCTTTTCCTACTCTTATCTTTGTAAATACTTTCCAAACTTTAGAAGTGTTTATTATAGCTTCCTTTCATTTAGGCTCTTCAAAATCAAGAGATGTTTTGGTAATAACATTACATGATACACCAACATTGCCCCATGATCTTCTAACTCACCATCTACATCTATGTGCTAGATAGTAGTGTCCTTACTAGTATTGGTATTACAATTCATCTAAAAATAAACCACAAAAAAAAGGAAGAAGAAGAATATAATGAATTTATGAAAACATAATGAACTTATGTTAGCTTTATATGTATTCAATGGTGCTAAGTTGACAAAATTAGGTACTAAATAATGAATATGTCCAAAATAGAATATATTAATAAATGTTATAAGCTATAAATAACATCACAGTAATTAGGCAAGACTAAACAACATCTTATGTATATACTTTTATTAATAAATATATACTTTATTCGATTTCTTTCATAGTTAAATTAACACTTGAATTAAGGTTGTCTATGATTTACTTGACAACATAGAAGTCAATGTAGACTTTACTTATATGTACCTTTATATACAACTTTTTGCTAAGAAGAACATAGATGCACTGTTTGCAACATGTGAATCTCAACTCTTGAATCTACATGTAGCATGGAAATTCTTAAAATTTAACACTAATACCAACAACTACAATGAAACTAAAAATGTTAATTAGTCTTCTATGTAAGATTATTCATGTGAATACTTTGATTACTCCGCTATAATAAGTCATTTAATGTGTACTTATTAGTATGATTTTTTCTTTTAAATTGTCTTTTCTTCTAACTTTCTTTTTGTCTCCCTTAGCCCCTATCTGATAAGAGACATCTTTAAAATGTTATAATGCTTAATAGGTGCACTTATAATTCAATGAGTCTCTATATTGATTGAAAATTTAAAGATTATACAACTTTCATCCATTTTAGGTAAAGTCATTATAAATGTTAGTAAAATTTTCTATTTATTTTCAAATTCAATGGCAATGTAACATAGAATACAAATAGGAATAGTAACAACCAAATACAATAATTTTAAATTAAAAGCGATCCTACTTGTAGACTGAAAATGATTAGATTCATGAAACTAGCAAAGCAAGAAATAGATTCCATCTCACATTCCAATACCGAGTTAGCATTTTAATTATGATACTTTTTTTTGCTCATGTGATTTAACACTAAAAACAAGAAATCTACTAAAACATAAAAATAATACCTAAGAATAAAAGAACTAGATATTGAACAAAATCTCTCAAATTAAATATGTATTTACATAAATATAAATTAAATATATACAGAATAAGAGCTAAAGCTCTTCTTCCCTAAACATAATTGAAACCTAATTATAGTATTGGGTTGCCTTTTTCCTTTAGAAATCAATAAGAAAAAAACAAAATTACAAAATTACAAAAGCATCCCATCCCATAGAGAGAAAGAACAAGAAACACATGTGAAGATTGAAACTTGATAAACAATTGGATCAAATCGAAACTTGAAAAGTACATAAAAAATACTGAAGTTCCTGTTCATAATTGTAGGATAACAAGCAAAACATAAGTGTGTGTAGTGTGTTGTGATGGGCCAATAACAAAGGAAGGATGGAAAGTCGATAGTAGACGGTAGCATTGGTGACTCGTGAGAAATGGGGGGCAAAGGAGAAAAATGAATTAGGTTAGGACATAGAGTGCTATGTATTTTCTAATATGTGATGCATAGTACTTAAGGTTTTGAAAATAAAATATTATTTTTTTTACTAACTAGTCACTACTGATTTTTTACTAAGACTATTCTATGATGAGTAAAGAATAAAATATTATCATTATTATTATTAGTTACTATTGATTTTTTACTATGACTATCTTATTACGAGTAAAGCTAGCTTTTGTTAGTATGTTACCACACTTATTGAATATGGGACTATTTGCACTTTTTTTTTCCCAAGAAAAAAGAGCAGGCTAAGTTGGCCCATTGCAGGTTTGCTCACTAAAACCCATAGGTTAAATGGGTAGGGCTAAAATTGTTGGCTTTTAAACCGGCTAAATTTTTTGACCTAAACTCCCTTTTAAAGCTAGTTAAACAGGTTAGCCCATAGATTAGAGCCCACTTGCATAGCTCTATTCTCAACGGTTGTCTTTATTTTAAGGGGAGTCCCTTTTTTTCCCACTGTCATCCTTCTTTGAGATTTATTTGACCTTCATGCTAGCAAATAGGTTTTTAGAGTCTAGGTTCTTCAAGAACATCTTTGTAAAAAATTCAAAAACATATTAGCTTAGTACTAGACGAAAGGGAATATGGATAACTTATAAATGTTGTACCAAGCATGGGTAGGCAAGACCACCTATCCTTAGGTTGAGATCTCTTCACAACAAGCCCAACTCAGGATGGGCGATTTGTAAAAGTGAATACCTTCTTAATCTACAACTATATCTTCATTTACATTCTCAATAATGTTTTCATTGCCATGAATGACACTCTTACCTTTTGGAGCGCCTACTTTATCATTAGAAAAGATTGAAGCACTACTGTAGAATCGATTTATGATGGTGTCAACATCTTATATAGATAAATGGGTATTGTACTTCTCCATAATCTTATCATGGGTGGCCTTGTTGATCCTTAGCAATACCTTAATATAACTCTACCTAATAGGCTAGGACTAGAGTGCTGAGAAATCGAGGTCCATCTCCAACCTAATGACAATCCATTTCTTTTCCTAATCATAGATTAAAGACTCTAGCTTGATTGAAATCTTTCTTTAGGTTAGCCATACATATAAAACCAGCCTATACTATGCTTGATCATGAAAAAAAACATCTAAATAAGATTGAGGTGGTCTTAACCTCTAGATCCTCAAAAATACATTCGAAGGCTATCATTAGCTTACAAGAATTTGGTGTTAACACGCTAGGGCATATTTGGTGGCAAGCAAAAAAGGCCTTTTCAAAGGGAGTAAAAGGGAGATGAAGACCGACCTCAAAATACTTCTAAAAAAGGGCAAGTTTTCAATCGACCAATAATGCAGCATTTTCATGAACTTTAAGCCTCTTGATCTTCCAGTGATGAGGAAAGTAGCGACCCTAGGAGGGGCCTAGTAGTATTACCTAAAATTTCCATATCACGTGTACACTCATGATAAGAAAATCTCCTTGCAAGTCAGAGATTGCAAGACTTTAAATAGTTATTTGCTAGAGTTTTCAATCTTAGTTCATTGGCTCACTATATAATATAAATAATTATAGATATCCATTTTTCCACAGTTCCTCAGAACCGCAGAGAATCAGTATCCCCTACCAAAATAGTGAAATAAGATAGACAATTCTAGAAAATTCTAAACTTACTAAAGATACTAAACTTAATTGAGACATTAGTCATTTTTCGGAGCATTCCGAATTAACTACACAAGCTTTTCATCATACTGATTCAATGGTAGCACTCTGCACTCGATTCCTATCCCATTCCCAACTATCGATCAACCTGCAAGGAAAAGAACTGTTGGGGTGTAAGCTTACGCTTAGTGAGATAATTACCCTCATCAATACCGCATGACGGAAATTTATTAAATGTACAATCATATGAATGCATGAACAATCAGTATGCCAAACAACGCATGCAGTGACCTAGGAACTGCATACAACTCAGAATTATGACCCTTGAAGTCGGGGTTTGGAGATAATTAACCGACCCAAACCAAAATCCGGGTTCTAGACCTTGGGTTTTATTTCATTTGCATTAACGTGCTCATGTCAAAACAAAACTCTCTCTATATATATGTATGTATACTTCCTTTACTAAAATCAAATCATATCTTTTAAAATCCCAAGTCTAGCGGTATGGTAGCCTCTGCAATCCACAAACACACGCCCTAAGCAGAAGCCACAAGACTCGGCCCTTTGCCGACGGTTGGCGTCTCCCAGTGCCTAGTAAGCCCATCAACTTAGGTCAGAGACTCAATATATATGATGGCATAGCTAGTGCCTAATCCTGCAAGAAACTCGTATTCCTATGAGTCCCCTCCCATCTTCTGCGTGAAGCAGCAGTCGGTGTTATCCGTATGCAATATGGGGAATGCATGATTCATTTTGAGTTCTTAATCGTACAAGTGATTAACTTGATTTTTAGAGTGACCAAACAATTTCATTCCATACAATTCACATATATATATGCATTACAAACAATTCTCATTATTATATATAATTAGAAAAAGTCATCGCATTCATCCATAAATTCAAACACATGCATCTCCCATATCCCACAAGCATCCAAACTTATATATATAGTTTAGGTGCATCTATTCTACAAGAACAATCAAGTAAAGAGTCATTGGGAATTTACTCACTCTGCCATGTGGTTCAATCAAAGTAATCTAGAGGCAAGTAGTCTCCATAAACAGTGTCCCCTGGTCATTGAAATAATTTTTATAAGAAATTGAAGCAAACTAGTTTTCGTAATTTTTTCCGGTTTTTACCTAAAGTTCAATTGCATATAACTTTTTCGTTTTAAATCTTATTTTTATGATCTTATAGTCAATCTTCATCGTTTTCGAGTGTACTTTAACATGGTAAGGTTATATTTTTGAAATAAGGTATACAATTCTATCCATGGGTCAGAACAGTAGCGTTCCTCATGTGTTGGAGTGTTTTTGGGCCTTGTTTGGTAAATGGGCTTTTGATAACTTGAGGAATCCTTTGGGCTTGGTCTTTAGATTTTATCCTAAGCTTAAAATACTCCTTGAGATCAGATTTACAACTTTGATTTATATTCCTAAGGCTAACAACCATTTCTTGGGCCCTTTGGTGAGCTTAAGTTGTCAAATGAGCTTGTTTTTAGTTCAAACTAAAGTTAATGACTTTGGTGGGCTTATGGGGCCTTAGGTGGATTTCTTATGGGCTTCAAAACAACCTTTCTTGGTACTTTAAGGTGCTGATCAGATTTTTATTGAAGGCCCATCTTAGAGTTCTAGGCTTGTTTTGGGAGTTTTAAGCTCAGTTTTGAGTTTTAGGCTTTATATGCTCACTATGCTTGCTTTAGTTAATCTTTTCACTTTGTTCTTTCACTTTTATCATATTTTTAGGCCTCATTTTCCCATGTTCCAGATCTGTTCATGTTGGTCCTAAGGGGTCCTCACTTGGTTTTTCAACTTGTTTCATCATTTCCTTAAGTTTAGGTGATAGATTATGCACTTAACTACTTGTGTACAAATCTTAACTTAAGTTTCCTTCCATCAAATGATCCTTTAACTCATGTTCCACATAAAGAAATAAAAGATCTTATACTTAATACAACTCTCATATCATGGCTCATGTCATACAAAGTTGGTTTCTTCATAAAACTTCATGTAATGGATTTTTCCTTAACTTAAGTCTAGATTTGAGCATGTTTAACTTAATGGAAACAAAATCAACATTCAAATGACTATAGAACCCTTACGTCCAGCATGCTTATCCTCCATTAAATTTCTCATTTCAAGATTTTCTTAGCTTAAAATCTTCCATTCAAAGCATTAAATAAATGTCTTCACAAAACACCAACTTTACATGCTCATATTTCAACTTCATGTAAGGGTTTTATGGTTTGTTTCTCAAAACGATTTTTGGTGTTCTAACAACTTAAACCTTACTCATATCTTCAAGAAATCCAAGTCTCCTAACATAAATATTAATCCACACATCACAAGAAACACTTACTCGTCCTTAACGCAAGGTTTGGTGGTTGTGCACTAAGGTTCCACTTAAGCCTTTAACTTTGCTTCCTCCTGTTTGCTCCCTTTTGAAACCCGAATCTTTTGTTCTTTTGGTATGCGGTTTATGGAAGATTCTAATGGTCTTAAATGGTGAAAGAAAATGATACAAGAACAAGGGAAAATAATGCCGTGCGTGAAGCTTCAAAATGGAAAAATTTGATTTTATGAGGTAAGGTTGTTTCTCCTTTTTTATGTTTGTTTCAAAGGAGAGAAAGATGAAATGAAATTGAAAGGGAGAGAAATGGTGGAGAGTGTGGCCAGTTGGAAATGGAGTGAGAAGGAGTGATTAAATGCCTTGAAAGTATTGTCTTGTAACTTACATAAAGTCAATAATTTCAACTATTGATGATGTAAGCATTAAGGGTTGAATAGTGATGTGTAAGAAGAAGTGATTGATGAGTGAATGACAAATGCATGGCCCCCCCTTCTCCCCTTTTTAGGTCTGTCATTGGAAGTCTTTTTATGCCATGGAGTGGTCTTGTCTTCTTTATTAAAGTTAAGCTTATGAATTCTTGTAAAAAAATGTCCATATGTAGTATAAGTGAAGAGGTGATAAAGAAATTGTCTTATTACTAGATTTTGATAAGTTATCAATTGATAAATGATTCCAACTCTCAATTGATAAGTTATCTAAGGTGATTGGTTGGTCTACTTATTTATGTGTAAGGCTTATACATGAAGATAAGGACATAGCTTTATAGAAAATTGTTTGAGGATTTTTATCTTACATTGTTTTGTGTTTTATTATTTGATTTTTGTAGAATTGTGAAATTTTCTAAAGTTGAATGAAATTATTCAAATTAAATTATCGATTATTATTTAGGTTTAAAATTCCTTAATGGTTTTAAGGTTTAGGGTTTTAAGTAACTTTAGAGATTGCAGTTCTTTAAGCTTGGGTTTTATCGATAATTGGCTTTTGAATTGTAAAAATTTAATTCGTTTCTAAATATAAACTTAAGTTTTTGGTTTAGTTGATCTTTGGAAACGTTCGGAAGGTACTCTTAATTAAGTCTTAGGCCTACTAAAAGTAGGGTTTACAAGGAACATAGTAGAAATTCCAATGCATGTCATCAAACTCTCTCTTAGTTAGTATACTTGAAACACCACTTAAACTCAGATCATACTCAATGCCTAAGTAAAGAGGCTCTAGAACACTTTTGACTTCACCATCATCTAAGTAAAGAGGCTCTGAAAAGGTTTTGAATTCTTCAAACTTTAAGGGTACACATCTCGATTTTTATGGTTTAACCCACAAATCTCAATTATGTTGGGATAAAGAAGCTTAGGACTACTCCAAGTGGCTTGAGAATGAGCTACCATCAACCTCTTAATCTTGTTTTCAAACCTCGCACTAAGATTAGAGTATCTAAACATTCAAATTAAGATAAGGCAAGTAAACAGTTCAACAGTTACTATATAATTAACTTCTTACTACCCCTATGTCCCTAAGAATGAAGAAGTGGTTTGGAATGCAATTTCCTATGCGATAATGAACCTTTCAAAATAAACAACTCAGATTTGCACCAAGTATGCACTATGTATGTCATAGCTATCATGTTAGCATGAAATTCAATGTACATAATACAAAGAGGTTACTGGAAAATATGACTATTCAATTATATGTTAGAAGTGAGATCAAAAGTAATTATAGAGCTAGCCTAACTAAAACTTAGACAAAGAAGATAGAGATCGGTTTTGTTAATCACTTAAGTTGAAAAGCTTGGGAGTGTAATAGCCCATGAATCTTGTGAATTATTGGAAAACCAACTATAAGTGTGATAAGTCAATCCAAGGTAAAATTGAATCAATTAAGATTCCCTACTCACAAGTATTCCCCTTGCTGTTACCAATAAAGAGAGTCGGGAGGTAAATGTTGATAGAAATTTTCATTAATAAGCCTACGAGAGCCCAATATGGCTTCTTTAGGCCCATTACCACCCTCTCTAAGGGCTCTCTGACTTGAATCGATAGGTTAGAACTGACTTGTACAAGATGAACATTACTCATATATTCAAATGGAGCTCAATTTGTGTTAAAGAAGCTTAAGGCTACCCAAAGTAGCTCGAAAATGAGCTACCATGAACCTCTTAATCTTATTATTAGACCTAGTTCTAAGATTAGAGTATCTAGACATTCAAGTTAAGATAGTTCCCATAAACATTTACTACACAATTAATTGTCTACTACCTCCAGGTCCCTACGAAAGAGGAGGTAGTCCATGATGCAATTTCTTAGGTGATAAATGTGTCGATTGCGGTAACCTTGTCGATTATAGGTCATCAACTATAAATATAGCTAAAAAACCTATGGTATGTGATGGATTACCAACATTCGAACCCATCACTTGTGCTTGCCTTTGGGGCCTCCAATCCCTTACTAAGAGAGTTCTCTCTTATCAACCTACTAAGGATGAGCTCTTGTACATGGAAGAGCTATGGATGAACTCTCTAAGGGCCCAACTCGGATAAACCCTACTTTGTTGGGACTCTTGCCTAGTTGTTGGCCTACTGAGTGTCAAAGCCTACTTGCCGTATGATGAGTTTGAGGACTATATGCCAAGCTTTATTTTTCTAACCTACTAAACTACAACATCCTTCAATCACTTCGGTAGCTCTAAGTACAGCTCATCAACAATGGCCATAACATCTATTCTGCTTAGTTGCAGCATCTTAAAATCTCAAAATGTGGACCCAATCACAGCATGTCGCCAGTCATTCCTTTTTCTAACATTGTATTATATTCCTTGGTACAATTTGTCCGCTTTTACTCTTTTAGCAATTTACTAAGCTAATATTTTTGTATTACCCTTTATTATAATTGTACATATTTTCTTGTCACCTTAAGAACTTATTATAAATAATCCCTTGTTTTTTGTAGCCGAAATCATCTTTAGACCTTTGTAGTTAATGAGTATTCTGATTCTTGTGAGATACCCTTCTCTGAGTACATTTTCTCTTATACTCTTATCTAATCTTATTGAGTAGCTCGAGATTAGTTACTAGTAGACCTTAATGCTAAGATGTGTTATGTTTTTTGGTGCATCATATCCATCGAGCAGCTTCATGGAAACTACTATGTTTGCCAATCTATTCATCCCTTCTTCTGTATCTCGAAGGACCTACTATTGCTACTTCCTATAGTAAGTTCTAATGATCAACTCAACTCCTAAGCACATTAATACGTTTCTTTTAGGCCTCAAAAGCACTCCTTGCTTTCTTTTTACTTACATCTTACCCATCATGCTTACTTAGGCATCAAAGTGGCAATGCTGGATTTGCCTTAATACCCTCATAGCCTAATTTCCTTTTCTTTTTATAGGCTAAAACACTCTCCTAAATGACAAATTTAGATTTTCTAAATTTGACTATTAACACAATAGAATGAATAATATTTTGTTCAAAGATGTAGATTGTTGATAGGCATTTTTTTATAACTATTCAGTAAGCTTATTTAGCTGACCCAATTGCCGAATATTTAAACCCAGTCCAATAATCTAGTTTGGGTTCAGCTTCTACTGACCAGGACAAGGTCCCTTACTTTTTGCAGCGAACTTAGATCGCTATGTTGCAGTGGACTGCTTGCTGAGCAATCATGCTTGTCCTGTAGCCTAGCTAGTTGAAAATGCCAAGCAATTTCTTTTCAAGCTCCGACTAAGTATAACGAGCTATTAACGTGGAACCATTGTCGTAGCTATTGCCTATATACTTCAGAAAAAGTTAAGCACTTCAATAGCCGAGGTATTTACTCGGCAGCCGCAAGTGTGGTAGTAGAAGATACGAGTACTTTGCATCACTAAATCGATAGCCGGTTATGTATTTCACATGCTACCAAGCTCTATCCATGCTGAGCTACTATACTTCAACCTCACCAAGCTCCATTCCTTTTTACCGAGCACTTTGTGCTAAGCTTACGACCAAATCTTAACATGGAACCACACAACCCAACCGAGTTGTAGGTTGCGCTTTTGAGCTTACGGAAGCTTGCACTGCCAAGCTTATCGCGGTTTATGTTCATATTTCATCCTCCATTTCCAGCTCTCATTGAGAAGCTGATTACTGACCTAATTCAATGGCCGCACGGCACAATACTGTGCCAAACAACTTTCACGTATTTTATACTACAGCTAGTCAATGAGCTACTGTGCTCATAGTGACCATCTGATCTATTTCTCTTGGTTAGAACTTCTTACTAAGCAAAGTTTCTTAGCACTAAAGTTGGCCCAGTACGCTGAAACAATCAAAGTTCGAGCTTTAATCACCATGCCGAGTAACTCAACTCATGTTGTACTATAGAGCTCGGTGACAAATCAGCTGAGTTTATTTTTCCGAGCTCTATCCATAGTAGATGCAACATCAGTCGAGCTATACCACTCAACAACTGAACTACAGTACAAGCATACGATATAGAGGCTTCAAATTGACAAGAGCTTCTTTCACTTTGGTGGATCTCTTAAATCAAGTCTTCCTACTTGAAAGCCGCAATTTCCGAGCTCTTGCAAATAATTAAACAGCTTCCCAAACTATTTCTAAAGGAAGATTAAGTAATTGAGTTGGGTTCCAACTCCTATAGAGCTCCCTGGTGCGGATCGGAGAATTTGAGTATTTTTCGGCTAAGCTTTGCTCGAACAAGTCCAAATTCCAAAGAGTTGAAGCTTGGATAATTGTTGACGAAAACCGAGCTAATCTTTGCAAACTCAAGTTGCCGAGCATTTTGATATGTTACCCATAAGGATGAGATCGGATCTAGCATAGTTGTTGAGTATTAAGTTACTATCCACATTCCAAACCAAACTAATTGTAGTTGATTGTAGAACCGAGCAAAACGGCGGCTGAAGAGAGTCATTCTAAGCTGATCTTTGAGCACCTAAGTACCAGTTGTAATTGTAAAGTGAGGACAAACAATTGCAGTTCCAGCTCATTACGTGGCAATCGTCATGCCCCGACCATCTACCTTCACACGCCGATCCACTAAGCACTCTAAGCACAACAAGAATCCGAGCTTTAGTTTGAGGAGAGCCGACCCTAGCAGAGTAAGTTAATGGTCGAGTTACAACTGCGCATGTTCAAATCCAAGCTCCCAGATCCGAGCTTCATATCCGAATCATTTTTCTTAGTTGTCACCAAGCTGACTTGAATTGTGCACATATTCTCTAGTTGTTGAGCTCCAATGTATGTGTGTTTTAAAGCGGTCTGCATGTAGCATATTGTGCGCGTGACAGTCATCTTGTGGACACGTGTCTGTGTGTGTATGAAGTAAAAGAGCAATATCGTTTTGAGCGTGGGAAATGTCGAATTGATCGGTATTGTCAATAGTTTGAAATGCCAAGTTTTTTGCAATGCTAGCCGAGTTGTCCTCGGCTCCAACTCACATGAGTACATTCTCGGTAGCTCGCAATCGAGCTCCTATCAGCGTACACGCATAAAGCTCATAGCTCTGCACCTTAAGGAAGTCCAGGCAGGCCTAAGCAAGTTCCTACTAAGCTAAACAAATATCCCCATTTTAAGTCTATGCAAGTATAATACACTAACGGGTAACTCTTAATAGCTCTAAGTCCTCTACATTACGGATGGTGAGCTAGCATAAACTTAATCGCTCTGTCTATTGAATAGACAACCAGCTACTCGAAGACCCTAAACCATTAAGCGGTGATAGGTAAAATACTCTAAGTCCAAAAAGTTATATGATGATGAGCAAATGAGCCCATAGTCCTATACATTAGCAAACTAGAGGCTAACTAGCTTATCTTACGACTTTACTTAGCACAGGTTATGCCCAGCTCAAACAACCTACATGCTTTTTTAGCCTCATCAGGCCCTCGCCTCTTCAGGCTTTCCCCTCGTTAGGCATTTTGATATCTACAAGTGCTTTGACCACTCCTAACCTTCTTCTCTTCAAGTCTTTACTTCTTCAAGCACTATAGCCTCTTTAGGCTTAGATTACAAACCTTTCCAAAAATCCCATATAATGAACCCACCTAGATACTCTCTTTGCCGACCTTGTCATCAAAAAGAGTGGGGGGCAACTATTGACAGGCATTTTTTGATAACTTTTTGGTGGGCTTATTTAGCTAGCCTAATTGCCCAATACTTAAACCCACTCTAATAATCCAGTCCGAGTACAACTTTTACTGACTAGCTATAAATACCAGGCAAGTCCCTTCTTTTTTTCATTTTCCTCACTATCTTAATCATTTTACAATTCTCTTCATACAATAAAAGGGTTGACTTAGGTATCGGAGTGGTTGCGTCAAAGCACCCTTTAGTACCTCCTAAAGCCGTTTTCTTGTTTTGTAGGTATTCATTCATTAGGATGAAATCTGACAGTCAACATAGGTGTTTTTTCTTTTTCTTTTTTTATGCTTGCTGACAGTAGATTCTATTGATATTCTTTCCCTATCTTCAAGTCTTTAAATTCTCTTCTTTTAAATTTGATCTTTATTGGCTAATTTCTAATGTATCTCTAATTTGTTGGATAATCTTTATTTGAAATAGATGATAAGCTTCAATAAACTATACATTCCTTTTGATATTTTTCCACAAAATCTACTATTGATTTGAATTTAAAAGAGATACATCTAGTGATGATATTTTGGATAAGCTTAGATTCCTTGAGATAAGATTAATTGGAAAATATCTTGTAACTCCTTCATGTCCATTTCATCTTTATCTTCCATAATTTTCTCCTACATGAATTTAATCTAAAATCTAGATAATTCTTGAATACCAATGAACTTTAGCTGAACTTTATATATAAGTTGTTGTAATTTAAAACTTCAAACTAGTCAAAATACCTTAGTCTTGGTATCAATTCTTTGATCTAATCCTTAATTTAGATCCCCCTTAAATAGTAGATCAAGTTAAACATATTATCCAAATACATTTGACTAGTGAAGCTAGGCCTTAACTTGAAAAAAATAATGTTAGGTATAATCGACCTCCTCTTGTCCGCTTTTAAGTTTGCTTTTGAGTCTTATGTCATCTTATAATAAGATTTTAAGCTTATTGGACTTGCTTCTAACTCTGCTTCTAAGTAATAATGGTCTATCCTATTGCATTTTATGTTTTCTTCTTGTATGAAGCTTCTAAGTATACTTCTATGTCTCAGTTTCATTCCATATTTGTAATTCTACCTTTGTAATTATTGCTTCTGATTAAGCTTCTAAGTCCTTAATAGTCTTCATAGAACTGTAATCATTGCTTCTATCTAACCTTCTAACTCATTAACAGTCTTCAATCCACTTTTTGCTTATTCTTTGCTCAAACTTCTAACTTGTTGAAAACACTTCAAAATGAGGTTCAAAAGCTTGGTATTTGTTATTATCAAAATGTGTTTTTAAGAGATTCAAGAGAAGGAACTAAGATTAGTTTCTTAAGAACTATTATAAACACGTTTTAATGTTCCAAAAGATCAAGGAAAAATTATGAAGGAAAACATTTTATAGAATTTATTAAAAAAAATTACAAAACAATATCATGTGAAAAAAAATTATTTATCAATTATATAATAAAATTTAGTAAAAGGGGTTGCATAAGCCTATCTCAGATCATATAATTTCAAATATGGTCTTTGGTAAAAATATCTGTAAGTTACAAATTTGCATATACAAATTCAATGCTCACATTATTGTTAGTAACATGGTCCTTATTAAAATGATAGCGAATTTCAATATGTTTAGACCTTAAGTAATGTACTAGATTTTTTTGTCAAATTTATTACACTAGTTATCATATTTTATAGATATATATTGTTAAAAACCATTCCATTGTTTAATAACTATTATTCTAATGAAAGCATTTGCATGCAATAGTTTCCAAATGAAGCACATTTGGCTTTAGCTGTTGAAAGGGTAAATAAGTTTTGTTTCTTGGATGACCAAGAAATTAACTCGTCTCTTAAAAACTAGTAAGTATAGAATTACATTTTCTATACACTTTGCATCCTGTACAGTTAGCATCTAAATATCCAATTTGATCAAAATTATGATCCATTTTTTTTTTTTTTGGTACCATATGCCTAACATAGCAATGCAAGAAATATATTTAAAGATTCATTTAATACCAATCATATGAATTTAATTGGATTACTTTGGAACTTAGCACAAATATATATACTAATAAGAAAATTTGGGAGTGATGCTATTAAGTAAAAAACCAATTAATCTTCTATGCAATTTTTCATGTACCTACTTCCCTATAATATTAAGCTCTATTTGGTTGAAGTTGATATAGGAGTTGCAACTCCTTTGACATTTTGGAAGTCAAACTTTTTCAAGATTTACTTAGCATGCTTCTCTTGATACACAACTATTCCATCATTTGTTTACTTGATTTGGAGTTTGATATGAGGCAAGTGCTCCTATCAGTTTTAATATAGCGGATGTGAGTCCGAGTCGATCCCTCAGAGACTTTGAGTACTAATATTAACCTTAGCTTTATTATTTAACCGGAAAATTATGACAGTTTGAATTAATTAAAAACACTGAAATTAACAACTAAACTACTTATGAGACTTAATTACGCAAATTAGAAAGCAATAAATTACAAAAGACTTCAAGTATGCAATAATATATTTAGGAATTATTTCCCCTAGTATTTAACATGTAACCTTTTTAAAATATATCCAATTCAATTTCTATTATTCTTGACTGGAGGGATTCACAATTAAAGCTAATATCTTTCTCAAGCATATTAACCCTAATCCTAAATTATTTATCGGAATCTCTTCACTTAGTAATATAATTTAGAATTGCATTAGCGTATAATGAATTCCCATGCAAACAATCAACTTTCCGGAAGAAACATGTATCTTATCTCTAAGTATACATTTGATTCTCTTCAATTATGCCTAGATCTAATTACACATGCAATTTCTCAATTAACATGCATAATATCATATATTGACACTCTAGAATTATCAATCCATAATTAACGACATAATTGAATCAAGAAAAGGTAGAAACTTTATTAAAATTATAATTCAATCCAAGGGTTACATGAAACCCTAGGTTCCATAATCCTAAATACTCTAATTTTAAGCTATCATAACGAATCTAAAAACGAGTTTCATCAAAAACGTAAAATAAAGCATAAAAACCCCTCGTGATTTGATGAACAATCTCTCTAATCTTGAAATCGATGTCGCTCTTGCTTCTTGATTAATGTTCTTCTCTAATCTCCTCTCATCTCTTGTGTCTCTTGTTTCTGTAATGTCTCTCATTTTTTCTTTTGAAACCCTAATATGTCTTTTTATAGTGTATCAAAAAGATTTTATTTTCGTCACCCGACATGGCCTGGGACACGACCGTATCCCCAGGTCGTGTAATTTTCTGCACTTAGGCAAATTTTCTACACAACTTCAAAAATTCATAACTTCTTCATTTGAACTAGGAATTGAGTGAAACTTGATTTCTTTTCTTCGTTTTTGAGCCTAGAACGCGTTTAAACCCTGAAATCGACATTTTACTCAATTAAGGATCAATTTCTTTAAAGAAAACCAAAAATGTGCGGAAAATACTATAAAATCACCTTATGAAATATGTTTAAAATTAGAGTTATCAGAGTTCAAGGAAAATGTTTAGTTCACCAAAGTACATCTTAAACTCGAATACCTTAACTCAGAAATTTCCTTGCAATATTGCTCATTAATTGATCTAAGGATGATGTTATCAACATAAATCTAAAATATAAGAATATCATTCTCATAATGTTTAAGAATAGAGTAGTATCTACTTTACTTCTTTGTAAATTATTTTTTATCACGAATTGGCTTAATCTTTCATACCTAAGATGTAGTGTTTATTTTAAACCATATAAAGCCTTTTTAAGCTTAAAAACATGGTCTTCTTTGAATGGATCCTTAATCTTGGAAGTTATTCAACATAAACTTCCTCTTTGATATATCTACTAAAAAAAAAAAAAATCACTTTTAACATCCATTTAAAATAGCTTGAAGTTTTTCATACATGTATAAGCAAGTAGCCAATTGATAGCTTTTGCTCTAGCTATAGAGGAAATATCTCATCATAATCTATGCATTCTTCTTAAGAGTATCTTTTAACTACTAGCTTAACTTTATTTCTTATTATCTTACAATTTTCATCCAATTTACTTTTCAATAGCCATTTTGTACCTAATACTAATTTATCCTTAAGTATAGGTACAAGATGCCAGACCTGATTCCTTGAAATTAACTTAACACTTCTTACATTGCATTAATCCATCTATTATCCTATAAAGTTTGATAAGTAAAGTTAGGTTTAATCTTAATCACAATGAAAAATGATTTTCAATATCTCAAAAACTTGGTCTAGTATGCATGTCACTTTGTACATGAGGTACCAAGGAGATCAAGTTATTACTAAGGCTTAGAGTAAGGATGGGTCTTTTGAAATATTGAAGAAGAGTAAATAGTTGGTTAGAACTTTCAACAGCTTTATGAAGCTATTGATCGAATATGACTTATTATTGAACATTACATGACTTAGCCTTCTACTTGATATTATACACAAGCAAAATGACTAAGTTCCACTCGCCACTAACCTTGAGCTACTAATAAGATTAGATAAGAGTGTTGAGGTTTCTTACAACAATGCAGAGAAAACAGAATATTCATTAATGATGATAATATGATGATGTAGCTACGAGACAAAGGGAATTTTTATAGTATGATCCTAGAGCAATAATGAAATATATGAAATTACAAAAGGGTAATACTAAAAGGGTAAATATGATAAAAGAAAAAAAGGGGAATGTAGTAAAATTTTTAGAAAATTGGGACAAATAGGTCGCCGCGTATAATGTCCTAAAATTTCGAGCCCATATGAATACCTTAAGATCCAAGTTCTTAAATTTAAAGCGTTAGGCTATAATATTCGTTTAATTTCAAACTTCACAGTAAGGTTAAAAAAAATTAGACGAAGCAATTCAAGTAAAGTTAATTTCTCAAAATAAACTACATAAAAATATTATTTTAAGAAAACATCAATTTATCGCTAAAATCGAGAAATATTGAAAACATGAAATTCAAGAATTTAGATATAACGAAATATTAGAAATAAATTATTTAACTTATAAAAATAATAAATGAAGTTGAATTATACATGTATTAACATAGAACATGCATTATTTGTATTAAATACACATATTTAATAAGAAATTATTATTAAAATAAGGTAAATTAATATCAAAAATGGAAAATTAATAAAAAAAAATGAAAGGATGAGTCATCCCATGATGTGGTAGCCAAGGATTAATTTGAATTAGTGAGTCAAATGGCAAAACACAAGAAAATGACACCTTGTGCATTGAGAAAATTAAGAAAATGACATGTGTAATCCACATGTCAAATTTTCATTATTCCTAATCCATTTGGAAAATATAAATAGGGTATGCACACCTCAAAGAAAACATTTTGGAAGTTTGAAAATAAAAGAAAAATGCTCAAGAAAATTTCAAAAGAAATTACAAAAAAAAAATAAGAAAATTAGAGTAAAAACAAAGCACAGAACCTGATCAGGCTAGTTCAATAGGTTGTTGGTGTCTAGTTGTGGTCGCCATTTGAGGTCAAGGAAAGCACCACTAGATGAGGTGTTCCAACAAGGTTACGTGGCCGAAGGGTAGCTGGAGGCAGTCAATTCAGGTGAATCAAATTTCCTACCAAAAATTTGTAATTTTTTTTAAAATAGCAAATGACATTATTTAATTATGAAACTTGGTTTTCTATTATTTTATGTGCAAATTAATTTAGTAATTTTATTTTATTGAAATAATTATTGGAAATATAAGGTCCTTAAGAAATGACTCTGTTTGGATGAAAATTAAATTAAAATTTAGAAATATTAAATAACGTTCTTTTAAGTTAAAAATTTGTATGTAACATACCAAATATATGTATTTAATTGTAGTAATAATAATTTTTGAAAATAATCTTTTTACTATTTATTGTATTTATTTTGGATAAAATTCGTAATTTTACAATTTTATCTAATTAATTAGTTTTTAACAAAATCAAAGTATGAGCCCTATGTATTATGATTCCTGGAAGTTGATAATGATGTTTGGGATATTAGAATATTATCTTGTGATTAAATTCACTTGTTCACTTAATTTTTGCTAAATTTGAGTTAAAATCTCTATTTTCATAAAAATATACAATAGCCAGTCTAGTATAATTCATAGTCAATAATTAAACTACATATTTATAGGATTTTTCGTGGAATGAATTGGGCTCATATACTATTTATTATGTACTTTCATAATATAAACCTATATATTAGCTTAAAATATGATATAATAATTAGTTCTAATGTGATATTTGTTAAATACGTAAAGGATTGGTATTTTTTAGTACATAATGAATGCTAACCAGCTTGAGGAATGAGGAATTTTAGGATTTTTTAATTTAGATTTAAGGTTTATTTAAGTTAATTACGAAGTGATAATAACATACAATTGAATAGGTAACACAAAAGGGTATTTTTGGACATTTTGCAATATTGATTAGTTATGATTCTTAAGATATCTTAATAGTACTTAGACTAACAATCACGTCAATATAAAGTTTATTAAAATTGGATGAAAAATGAAAAGGATACAATCGAATTGAACTTAGAAATGTAATAGCGAAAACGCATAAGAATTTAGTATTGACTCGATAGTTGACTTAGGGTTTGTGTATATTTTTCTAGGTATGATAGGTAAGGAACAACCACATCATGAAGCTTATGATTTTATGCTACTATTGGGCTCAGGTAAGTAGATATTTCTAGTTTTTTGCAAGTAAACTTATGTTTACTTAACATAGAGTTAGTTGTGTTGTAAATTGTAATGATTTGCTAAATTAATTAGATACCTAATTCTATGGAATTTGTGTTAACCAAGTGAAGTGTTCATTTGTGTGTGATTGATTCATGAATATGTATTTCTATTTGGAAAACTTGAAAACTAAACTATTCTTTAGGATGTTCACCCAAGCAAACCCTATGTGAAGGAATGTAACATAAAGTTGAGAAATAAAGCTAAAGTTGAGATAGTTGAATTGGTTATAACATGGAACTTAAGATTCACACTTGATACTGGACTATTGTATTGTTCACTACATTCACGGCGTGGCATAGCATGAAAGGACCTACGGGTTGAGTTTTCGAAACCTTGAAAACTGTTGAGTTGGCTTTTGAGTATATATAGATTGCATTGCTCAACTTATTCTAGCCACATTATGTGATTGACTATGTATTAGATTTTCAAGCCATAATAGGTGGTTTTTGTTGGGAGTCCTACTCTCAAGTAGCTCCTTGTCGCTCTAGTTCCTGAACATTGCATTTAAATGCCCAGGTATGTCAACTAATCGGATGAAGAATTGGAAAAGTATAGGATATTGGTACCGATGCATGTTATGTGCATAAGCATAGCATGGATTTTCTACATAGACAGTTTGTATTAATAACTTAGGTTATGAGATTAAATGTCCTGTAATATTGATCTTTATGAGTGTATGTTATGTATATCTTATGTTTTGTTTTATCCACTCTTATTTAACTTACAGAGAACTGAGGGGATACTTATGTATCCTCAAGTTATGAAGAGAATTAATAGGGTAACACTCATTAGGGGAAAAAGATCTTTTTAGAGCGCTTAAGACAGAGTTAACCGCTTTTGAAAAAGCCTTACAATATTTTGATCTTATTCCTATAAAGGATCTATACATATGGAAAAAAAAATAGTACTATATTTTAGGTTTGGTTAAATTTTTTAGATGTAATCCTTTATATAAACAGGTGTTGAACTGAACTCCGTTGTAGTACTCTTTTTTTATAAATAGAACTTCTATTAAGTATAAATAGGTATTCCTGTATGATAAGACTTCCTATGCTATGCCAGGATGTGACACCATGGTTGGGTCCGTACTTTAAGGAAGATACATGTTGTGGTTGAGTTGTTGGGTAAGGTAATTAGGTTAGCAGCTCTGCTCGGAATGTTTTCCCATAGAGGAGGTTAGCAGTTGGAGCTTTAAGTTTAGGAGGTCAACCTCAAAAGCTTACAATAATAACTCGGTATCTAGGTTTGTATTGATGCAGACTCTGGTTTGTTTTAGCTAGCTGTATAAGGAGTTCATCCATTGTCCATCCTTATAAAGGAGCTCGTCTTAAGCTAGTGCAACAAAAGCACTCGCCTAACTAATCCTTGTAAACCTTGAAGGCGAGCGTGATGAGAGGACCAAAGGTTGGTAATCCATTAACTCATCGAGGTTACAAAAAATTTTCCCTCAAATCTAGTTCATCCTTAGCCTCAGATATAAATGGTATTAGTTTAGTGACATTGAAGTTCGATGAAACACCATACCCATCAAATAATTCCAACTGGTAGGCATTGTCATTGGTTCAATGAAGAATTTTGAAAGAGTTATCTAACCTAGGTGATAGTTTGCTCGTTTTCTTGCTTGGGAGTCTTTCCTTATTGACATGGACCTAGATAAGGTCTCCTAGATTGAATACTATGCTCTTCTATCCTACATTACTTTACTCTTGTTGCTTAGCCACTATCTTAACTAGTTGCTTTGTAACCTTTTAATGTAGCTTTTAGATTTCTTTTATGCATTGTAAGTCCATCTTACTTTCTCTTTGAGAGGTCGAGCTAATGTTTATGTCTAATAATAGGTTTGAATTTAGCCCATAGATGACCTTGAAGGCTAACTTTCCTATTGAGCTATGGGTAGAGTGAGGAAATTCAATAATTGCCATATATAGATCCCAATTGCGTAAGTTCTTTCCAACAATAGCTAGAAGCAGATTCCTAACTATAAACATTAACTTTGTACCAAGCTTCTTCCATAAGGCCCACCAAAGGAAACTTAAGTACCTTGTGTCTAGATTTGAAACAATGCTCCTCGAGATTCCATGAAGTTATACAATTTCTTGTAAAAAGAGGTTAGCAACATATAAAGCATGATCAGTTTTATGGCAAGGAATGAAGTGACTCATATTACTGAACCGATCGACCATCACCATGATAGAGTCATATTTTTAAGCTATTTGAGGTAATTTGAGTATGAAATCTATGCTTAGGTCGATCAATGGTTGCTCGAGCATAGGCAAAGGTATGTACTCTCCATAGGGTTCCTTCTAACCTTTTGCATACTTACAAACCTCACACCTTTCGATAACCTTGTGAGCATCTTTCATCATCCTTAGCTAATAGAAGTACTCTCTTAATAGCTTGTATGTCTTCTTTTCCCCAAAATGGCCAGCTAGGCCTTCCAAATAGGCTACTCAAACTAGAAGTTCTCTAGCTAAGTTGTTCCACATACATATACTTCTTTCCTTCATAAAAAACCCTTGGTTCAAGTAAAACCCATCTACAACTCCTTCATAATTACATTTGACCACTATAGGCCAAAGTAAGGGTTTTGTTCATATTGGTCAATTAGAGTACCAAATCTTATTATCCAAGCTTGTAAGGCAATGACAGGTACATGCTGACGTGATAGAGCATTAGCTATACTATTAGAACTTCCCTTCTTGTAAATACTAACAAAGTAGAAAGTTTCTAAGAACTTTACTTACTTAGCATCGTGTCAGGAGAGCTTTTGCTAACCTCACAAATGCTTAAGAGACTGATGATCCATATAGATGATGAATTCTCGAGGTAATAAGTAATGCTACTAACTCTGAAGAGCTCGAATAAGAGCATAGAATTCCTTGTCATATGCAAAATAGTTCAATGTAGCACCATTGAGCTTCTCATTAAAGTACGTAATAGGTTAACACTCTTACATGAGAATAGCATCAATGCCTACTTCAAAAGTGTCATACTTTAACTCAAAGACTTTGTCAAAATCTAGTAATGTAAGCATGGTGGCAGACATCACCTTAGATTTTATCTCCTCAAAACTCTTCTAAGCCTTTTCCAACCAGTTAAAAATTGAGTTTTTCTTAGTCAATTTAGTCAATGATGTAACTAGAGTACTAAAGTTTCAAATCAATTGTAAACCATGGAAGCTCCATATATCTACTGTATAAGTTAGTGTAGGCTATTCAAGAATCACCCTAACCTTCTCATCATCCACTAGAACTGCTCCTTCGAACATAACAAACCTTAAAAATATGAGCTCATTCTAGCAAAACATAAATTTCTTCAAGTTACCAAACAAGTGTTTAGCTTGGAGAAGGCCAAAAATAGCTCGTAACTATTTGACATGAGAAGGGAAGTTGGTATCATATACTAAGATGTCATTAAAATAAACTACCACACACTTACCAATCAATGCTCTCAATACATGGTTCAAAAGCCATGTAAAAGTATATAATGTATTAGTAAGTTTGAATGGCATAACCAATCATTCGAAGAGATTATTCTTTGTTTTGAAAGCTATCTTTCACTGATCAACTAGTCTCATTCAAATTTGGTGATAACTACCTTTCATATTAACTTTTGAAATGATTTGAGCACCATATAGTTCATCCAACATGTCATCTAGTCAAGGTATTGGATACCCATACTTGATAACTTAGCTGTCAATGTACATTTACTAGGAGCCGTCCTTTTTCTACACTAAAATAGTTAGCATAACACAAGGGTTTATGCTTTCCCAAACATACCTACAATTAGCAAGTTCATTAACTTACCTCTTGAGCTTACCTGCCTAGTTAAGATTGAGACTATAAGTAGGTAGGTGCGACAGAGCTGCTCTAGGCTATAGATCAATAAATTGCTCAATGCCTCTAATAGGGGGTAACCCCTTAGGTATTTCATCATGAAATTGGTCATCATACTCTTGGAGCAAGGCTTGTACATTGGCTAGCAATGTTCTAACCACTTTCAACTCTAATAGTCTCCTTATCAACAAAAAGACACATTCTTCTGACTTAAATATCTTAGAGAATTTAACTTGGGAGATCATCAAGGAATTCTTCTATAAGGAATTGGAGATCTTAGCTTATGAGTCTTAAACTTCCTTAGGACTCATAGGGGCGAACACTATCTTCTTATTGTCCTTTTGAAACATATAAGTATTTCAGTACCCATCATGGAATACTCTTATGTCAAATAACTAAGGTCAGCCAGGATGTATGTGTGAAGAACATATTGGTAGGATATCACACATCACCTCACCCTTATATCTATCCTTAGGAGATTGATACCTTCAATTGCTTAGTAGTTGAAAGTCCACCTTCTTTATTAAGCTAGTGGATCTTGTAAGGTTTGGGGTGAGAGTGGGTTAGCAACTTCAAGGTCTTCATCACTTCTGATGCAACTATATTAGTACAACTCCCTCCATCAATGATTAAGGTACACAAATTGCCATTCATACAGCAATTGGTATGAAAAAGATTTTCTCTCTACTCATTCTTAGCTATAGCAACAGTACTAAGAATTCTTTTGATGACTAAGTTAAAGTACTATCCAAGTTCAAGTCAAGTTAAGGCTTTAAGATCTTCTTGGAACTCACCTTCACTTGCACTTTCCACCTCAATTTGCTATTCTTCACCTAATATAGTCATCACATGTTGGTTCAGACATTGATTAGCAATATGTCTAAAAACAGTTACTCAGCTTACAGTCCTAACCTTAAGCTTTAATACCAGGTTAAGAAGATGTGTCTAGGAGCTTAAGTTATCACTAGGGCTTATCAGAGATTAAGGATGGGTCTTTCTTAATATCAAAGAAGAGCAAAGAGTTGGCCGGAACTTCAAGTGACTTTGTAAAGCTATCCCCCGGATATGACTCACTTAGACCTCTACTTGATATTACGTACAAGCAAAATGACTAAGGTCCATTATCTACTAACCTCGAGCAGCTAACAAGACTAGATAAGAGTGTCGAGGTTTCTTGTAAGAATGTAGAGAAAATAAAATATTCACTAATGATGATAATATGCTGATGCAACTATAAGACAAAGGGACTACTTATAGTATGTCTCTAAGACAACAGTAAAATATATGAAATTACAAAAGGGTAATATGTAAATAAAGATTCCTATTACAAACTAAAAGGGGAAAAGATGACAAAGGACAAAAGAGGAATGTAGTACAAGTGTAAAAAAATCAGGATAGGTAGGTTGTTATGGTTGGGTTCATATTTCAGGGAAGATGCATACTATGGCCAAGTAGGTAGGTAGGGTAGTTAGGTTAGCAACTTTGCTTAGAATGTTTTCTTATAAGGGAGGATGGTAGTTGGAGCTTAGAGCTTAGGAGGTTGGCCTCAAAAGCCCATAATAAAAGTTGGGTATCAAGGTTTATATTGATGAAGACTATGGTACGTCCAAGCTAGATATGTAAGGAGTTCATCCATAGGCCATCCTAATAAAGGAGCTCATGCTAAGTTGGGTGCAACGAAAGCACTTACTTGACTAATCCTTGTAGACCTTGAAGGTGAGCACTAGTGAGAGGACCAGAGGTTGGTAGTCCATTAGCACAACACTAATTTTTAAGGATGAAATGATTCAAATTTTTAGGACTTAAAAGGGATAGGATTAATTTGTTAATTGGTGGAAGATTTTGTATTAGTTTCTATTTTTTATTCTAGACCCTCTAAGTTTGTTCAAGAACCTTTTGATTTAAACTAGAAACCTTTTATCTTCCCTTCTATGTTATGCTAGGAAGTCATATTTCCATCCTTTTTCTTTATTAAGCACCATTTTCTACATCTTCAACAACATTAGTTATTTCATCAAAAATTATATACGCCTTATTATTAAGTGAAAATCCTCAAAAAAATTACTTCCTTTTCCCTTTCTTCAAACTTTCTAAGATGATTTTTTTTTTTTTAAAAAAAAAAGGCATTGAGGTCCCAAAAAATAGAAGTATGAAACAATGGGTTTTTAACCTCTATAAAGATCATATGCGGTTTTATTAGTTAGATGTCAAATATACACATGATTAATTATATAATGTGCTGTTGAAACAACTTAGCCCAAAATTATTTAGCAACTCCATTATTATTTAACAGTGTTTTAGTCATTTCTTGTAGAATTTTACTTTTTCCGTTATATAACTTCATTTTGTTATAGAGTATAAGGAGTAGAAAGTCACGAGTATCACCATTTTGGTCCCAAAAATTTTTATAATTAGGATTTTCAAAACTTTCTTCTATTGTTGGTTCATAAACTAACAATGGATGGTCTTTTCTTTAATACTTTTAGTAAAGTTTCCAAAAGTTTTAAGGCATTACTATCAAGTTTTAAATATAGAATCCATTTGTATCTTGAAAAGTCACCGATAATCACTAATCCGTATTTGTTCTTACCAAAATTTGATGTTTAGATTAGACCAAATAAGGCCATATGTTTGAGAAGACGTTTAGTTGATATTACATTCTTATCTTTTTTTAAGGTAAAACCATGTTTGAAGAAGCACGTTGAACATTTTGTTTAATATATATTCTTGGTTGGCCATTTATAATATCAAGCTCTAAGAGCTTTTGCTTATGAGAAAAATTTACATGTCCAAACCTTGTATGCTACAAAGAAGTATTATAACCTAAAGAAGCCAAACAATTTTCATTCTTTATTTTAGAATGTTTTATCACATCATTGCTACTTCAAAGATCTTTTTATTAGACATCTCATCAAAATCGATGCATTTATTTTTTTTAGAAACAATTTTATGCCCTTTACACAAAACTTATTTATCTTTAATTGACTATGTTTCAAACCTGTCATAAGTGAAACATTTTCCATGTTAGTAAAAAGAGTGACTGATATTACTAAACCTAAGAATTTTCCCTTCGCCATTATCACCAAAAGTAACATAGCCCTTTTTTCTCCATTCTAAGGTTATGAAAATTGGAGCATCTCCCATTATATGCCTTATGCACTCACTATCAAGTAACCAAGTTCTTTTTAGCTTCATTTCTTGTTTTCACAACCATCATAAGAAATGCAAGCATTCTTTTAAACCCAACTGAACTTAGGTCAATTGAAATTTAAGGTCATAATATTGTTTTTTTAACTTGTTCCCTATTAAGCTTGTAATTATTATAATAACAATACTTTTTTATGAGACTAAACTTGTTACAAATAGACCATACATAAGAAGTTGAGTATTTGAACTCCCTTCATTTACTTAGTACATTCTGTATTGATTTGGGTACCTTCTAATTGGATTTTGTTACCGTCTATGTTATATTATGTACCTTCTTAGTTGCATTAGGTACTTCTTTGGTTAAGTAGTATAGCTTCTAACATACCTTCTAAGTTACTCAACTATTTTTCCTTTTTTATTTCACTTTTTAAACGTATTTTCTAAATTTATGCAGTATCATTAGCCTTAAAAACATTGTTTTAGCAGAACCTTTCAAACATTCTCCTTCAAAACCTAGACCACTTTCTAAATCCATCAACTTGTTGACTTGTAAGAACCATTTTAACTTTGCTTCACTTTCATTAATTTTTTTTTAATTACTTATGATAGATTTTGAAAGGTCATCAACTCTTATTTTAAGATTTTTTATTTCTTCTTTTAAAACCAAGTTTTTTGTTGATAATGCCTCTTTATTTAGATGCAAATCCTTATTGTCATTTTTTAAAATATCATTTTCACCAATTAAAAGTTTGTTTGCTTAACTAAAAGCATCCTTTTCATTTTTAGAGTTGTGATTTCTTGTCTTGAGTTTTTCTTTCCAATTTTTTGAGAGTATATCCAAAAGATTGCACATTCCAATATGTACATCACAATCATTAGGCACATTTCAATTCGTAAAATCAACTATTTCATACCTTTCTTCCTTAAAATCCTATTAAGTCACTTGGCAAGCATGTTGAACTCCCCTTCATCACTTGATTCCTCATATTCAAACTCTTCCTCAACCATTACCTTAAGTATAATTGATTTCTTTTGCAATGCAAATCTAATTCATACAACATCAACTTGTACCTTAGTTAATTTGAGGTTATCTTTAACAGATCTTGTACCTCTACTATAGCTATCTTTTTTAGAATCCCAAACTCTTGGTAAGATCCTCAAAATCTTCCTAACTTGATCCTAATTTGAGGAAACTTTTCTAAGTGAAGAAAATTGATTAACAATTATAGCAAAATAGTTAAAAATACTCCTAATCATTTCCCATAATTGGAGTTGGAAGAGCTTATATTCTTGCAAAAGACTGTTAACTCTATTTCCATCACTATATCCGTACCTTCATAAGTTTCACATAATTTATCCTACACATTGTAATATGGGGATTAAATTTGAATATTATTATTTAGGTCACTGTAAATGATTTGATTATGATGCTCAATTTGGTTATTTTAATTAGATTTTAGAATTTAAAAATATTATTAGAAAAAAGTAAAAGAAATAGAAAATAGAATGAAAAATCATGTAAGGGCACATGCTAAAGTATCTTAGAAGGAGGTAGGAGTTTCTAGATTTTTCTTTTCTTGAACCTTGGGGAAGGTTAGCATATTGTTCTTGTATATATAGTACATCAATTAGCAATGAAAGAAAGAAAAAAATATTGCTCTTGTCTAGTAAGGCTGATGTAGCTAGTTGATTACGTATAATAAGCATGCTGGTTGACTTAAGAGATGCATTTAGTTAATGACACGTGCAAGACTATCGTTAGGAAGAGGTATTGGAGGAATAAAGAGCAAACTTGTTATCTCAAGTGTACACTTATGACAATAGATCAAACTTAATGTTCTTAATTATCTTTGGGTCATTCTTAAGCAAATTGCCTATTTGATCTTCTAATGAATAATTTCAATAGAGCCTAGACATTTCTCTTAAGTTAGTCAATACTCTAAATAAATCAAATGAGAAAAGAAACCTCCTATTTATAGAGTTTGGAGGTCAACCTCATATATCATATTGCTTTAAGATGGATAATTGAGATTTAGCCTTCATTGGCTTGCATTGGGTTTAGGTTAACTCAATGGCTTATAATAATGAAAGGAAGTGCATTGTTGTTGTAGATAAGCCTGGAGAACATATAAACTCCCTTAGGGCCCATTAAATCCAAACAAAACAAAAAAAATGAGCTCAAAAAGGTCATTTCTTAGTCTACTTTTCACGTACAAGATAACAAGTTAGATAAGAGTAGATAATTTAACTTAGTGATCCCTTTCTATGCTTTCTAAGTTAGATCTCCCTAAGTCATCCCTAATTAGGCTTGATATGCTATGCTATGCTACTAGCACAAGATATCAATCTATGGTATTAAATTAGGAGAAAAGCCCAATTACTCAAATAGCCCCTTAAAATCCCTTAGATGCAGTCAACTTGGATTTGGACATTTCTAAAATTTGTTCCTTCAACCATTATGAAGATGTACTGAACATTGACTTTGCTATTTAGTGTCTCAAAATACTAGTGTAAATCCCGTGAATATAGCCTTTTAAGTATCTGATCAAATCTCTAAATTGTAGATGATTTCTTGAAGTTAATAGAGCCAGTGAGATTTAAACCAAATTAAAATCTCAATTCAGAACCTAAAGTGAATATGAAAAACCTTCAATTATCAATTTAACCTCTAATCACATATGAAGACCCTAAAACCTCAAGTATATGTAACTGCCAAAGTTAACCTCGAACCTCATCAAAACCCTAAGTAACAATCGAAGACTTAATCGCATATGAATATATTAAACCCTAAATGTGTAAAAAAACTAGAGATTGTACTCGGAAGTAATAAAAACCCTAAAACTATAACTTTAAGGATATAAAAGCACTAATTCACCATAATTTACCCTAAAACCCTAAGTGATAATATATCCTCTATATTTCGCCATTTCATTAGTAAACAACTAAAGATAACTCCCAATCATGCATAAATATTTAGAATACTTAAGTGAACCCTTTGAAACTAAGATATTGCATTCTAGATCACATTTATCTTCTAAGTATATAACTAGGTTAATATTACATACAGTTAGGGGTTTAGTTGATGCTTAGGTTAAATGTAGTAAACCATAATACCCTAAATGACATTTTTCATCTTAATTATACTAAGTAGCTTACCAAATGATGTATATAGGATATTAAAACCTAAAGTAAGATCTCATTCTCTATTTTTACTAATCAATTCACCAAATGTCTCATTTCCTCTCATTTCCTTAATTTTTCTCTTAATTTTCCTTAATTACTATATTATGTATACTAAATGGCTTATACTTTTGGAAAGTTGACAAAGTCAACACATGTTGACCAAGGTTAAAAGGTTGACTAAGTCAACACATGTTGACTAAAGTCAATATTTAGAAAAGTCAACAAAAGTCACTTTCACTTAAGAAAATATTTAACTCTTCTAATGATTTCTTTTCTTTTCCTTTCTTTTAGACTTTTCTTCCTTTTCTCCTCTTCTTTTGCCGTCCATTCCTTTTCCCTTAGGACCTCACTTGCTTTCACTTTCAAAAAACACAAAACAATACAAAATCAAGTCCCTTCCTCTTCCTCCATAACCGTAACCTTTCCCTTTCCATATGAAGACAAATTTTTCCAAATTTGTCTTCATATTTCAAGAACAAATTAAGGTATGTAATTATGTTATTATGTATTGCTTTATATTACTTATTAGTTAAGTGAAGAGGTAGATTAGATGAGTAGTTAGGTGTTATGTGTATCCATGTTGAAGAATGCATAAAGTTTTTACCTTTAAGTATAGAAGGATAGAAATCATGGTGAAGAGGAAGGAGATGCATGTATATATGTTTTTAGGTATATGTACATAAGGATATACTAGAGGAATACAAGTATGGAGATCTTTGTACATAAGTATTTACTATGTACATAACCTAAACTAAAACAAATACTAACTATACATACCTATGCCATGCTAAATACACTCTTAAATCACATAAAGAATGAAATTAGGGAAGTTTTCTTAAAAGGAAAATTTGGCATACGAAATTTGCACAAAAATACGTATATAAACATATAAGTATACGGGTATATGTATAAGTATAACTATGGTATATGTATAAGTATACTAGTATACATATAAATATAGCAAAGGAGTAGGTATATAGTTAACATATGCATATATGTACATAAGTGTACATAATACACTTAGGCATGAGGTAAAGCTTATGTAAGCAAAGGATGAGGTACGCAATGATGCAATGACACAAGCGATGACATAAGCAATGACACAAGCGATTGATGATGTAAGCAATGACATAAGCATAAGTTTATAAAATAAGAAATAAGAAGAGTACATAATAATTAGGTACATGAATTAGTAAACCCTAATACACTTCCTAAATTGGATTAAACTTAAGTAAGTACATGAATCACTAACACCAAGATAAAATTCCCTAAGTGTAAGAATCTAATAGATAATTAAATCATTAAGTACTAAAATAGGATATAAACATAAGCAATAAGAATAATTAAGAATAATTAAGAATAATTAAACTTCAATAAGAGAAATTTTCAATAAATTTAGCCTATATTGTAAAACACGGGTCTTAACATTCAAAATGGACATCACCGTGTGAACGTGCATTCGAAAACAATGAAAAACGATTATAAGTTAGCAAATATCAGAATTAGAATGAAAAAGTTGCAAATACATAAAGGAAGTCTCATAACTTATAAATATAAGAAAATATTTACTATTAGCCCCATTAAGTATGATAAACCCTATACACATTATACTTAGGTTATATTGGAGGAAACTAGACAAACTGCAATAGACTTTTAGTTAACTAAGGAGTCTAACTTCTCAAAATACTTATAAGTTTTATTATTTTGATTTAGGCATTCAATATTGAGTTTTGAAAACCCCAAAGGCTTGGAGAATGAGTAATAATTCAAGTGGGGAGTTCTAATGACCTACTACTTTTTTGTGCGTGTTATTTGTATGAGATTTTGCTACTTGTTGTTGCTTGTATGTCTGAATGATTGCTTTGCTTGTTTACTATCTTCTATGTGGTCACTTTTTTAAATCGATAAATATAAGTATTAGACTAAAATAACCAATTATACTCATCGTATGTCTATGACTCGGTAAAGGTATGAAGGGAGAGTACTAACTTTGCAAAAATCTTGAGAAAAGTGTTTTTAGAAAAAGCTTTTCTACTCTTAAATATATTTTTGTATGATCTCTATAAGGGCTCATGGAGCCATAAATAATATTTTAACTTTAAAGTAAAGCTAGCATGGGATTTCCAATTGATAGCGAGAAGACTCGCTTTATTGTGCCTATAAGACCTTAGATAATTTTGGTTACGAGAGGACTCACATGTTTGTGCCCTAGTAGTCTTGGATGGTGGATAATCCTAGTTTGGGATCCACCTATTTGGATTGGAACTCTTTTCTTGACTAGGGTAATAGTTGAGTGTTGCCTAGAAGGGTAGTGCCCCTAGGTAGCCTTATGTGGGTAAGCTGAGGTATCCTATACGAGTAAGTGTAGGGAATAATCGAAGTGTAGACAACGTAATTCTACACCTTCCATAGTTCCAGACTCCTATGGATGTGTTGCTTACATTTATCGCACTTGCATTCATTTTATATGTAGATAGCTTGCTTTCATGGGTAATAATAATATGTAATAACTTACTTGAACAGTAGTGGTGCGGGACGAACTCACTGAGTTGTTTTATGCTCATTCTCTCTTAGTTTCCTTTGCAGGTTTACTTATGATGGGATTGGGATATGTCTTGAGTGCTGAGTACGAGACGAAGATATGTATACTAATATTAGAAGTAGCTGAGTACTTTTTAGATAATACATAAACATCAATTATAGAAAATATTTATATGTTAAAACTTACTATAATTTAATTTTTCTTGTATATTTTTTTTATAATGTTAGTATATTCTATCTTATTATTTGGTAGGGGATATCGATTCTCTGCGGTTTTGAAGAACTGTGGGATATCGGATATCTATAGTTATTTATATTTATATGTTATGTTATGTTATGTTACAATAAATTAATTACTTGAAAATCAGTAATCTTAGTGATTTATAATTTAGAGTCTTGCAATTTATGACTTATAAGGTAATTTTTATATCATGGGTACACACATGTTATAAAAATTTTAGGTAATCCTACTAGGCCCCTTTTAAGGTCTTGACAACTTGTAGAGTTGGTTGTTCTTTTTTGATGAGTTGAGTCTTGATAAACTAGTGTCTATTTTGCTACAATGGAACCCATTTTCCATATACTCTTCCATTACATATGTGCAATAATTTGTTGCTCTCATGATATCAATTGGAAATGAAAAGTTGGCTCTTCTCAGTATTTCTTCCTTCTTTGATAAGTGTTTATAGGATTAAAAAAAAAAAAGAAGAAACTATTAGAGCATTTGTAGAAATTTGGATCTCTAAGAATATTCCATTTGTTGATGTATTGTAACCTTAGGTTTTGAGCCCTAAATTTAGGCATTAGGAAACTCATATTAGATAACAAAAATTAAAAGAGGTAAATCCCTATAGTTCATTTGTTAAGCTAAAGAGGATGAGGTTTTAATATGAAATAAATATAAGCTATTTAGTATTTTTTCTTGCTAATTAGTAACTTGAAGTTGGAGCTCCCATAGATAATGAGATGCTAAATATGAATCATTTGGCAAAGAAGGTGAATGTTATGTCCTATTGGTTTGATAATTTAAGTTGCATATGATTTGCTTAGGTGAAGAACTGATGAAACCCTATATAGGCTTTTGTCTTAGAATTTAGAGATAATGAGAATTCTTCTCTAAATGATGTCAAATTTTAGTATGAATCCATAAAAGTTAAAAGAAGCACCAATGTAAAATCAAATTTAGAAAATAAGTTAAAATGCAAGCAATTTTGCTCATAATCTCAAGGTTATCAGTAGAAACTTAATTATCTCAAAACTCAAGAGATTGATATTTAGTGTATAATAAGCTACTCTACTATACTTAAAAGTAATTATGGGATATTAATTTGTAATGAATTAATATGAAGTTAAACTTAATGACACACATAGCATTAGAGTTTCACTTTGTTTCACCACTAAGAAATGTGCTGACTTTGTTAATTGATCAACTACAACCCAAATCATGTCATTCTGCTTTCTTGTTTTTGGCAAAGCACTTATAAAATCCATTGTTATATGCTCTCATTTTCATTTAGGTATAGCTAAGGGTTGTAGTAATCCACCCGATCTCTTATGCTTCACTTTTATCCTCTAGTAAGTTACACACTGTAATACATGTTGTGCTATGTCTCCCTTTACTCCTATCCACCAAAACTGTTGCTTCAAGTCCTTATACATCTTATTTTTTCCTGGGTTTATGGAATATCTCATACCATGTGCCTCTTCCAATATTATCTTCTTGATATTCGGGTCTTTGGTATACAAATTCAATTTCTAAACCTTAAGACTCCTTTATCATCGATCCTAAAGTCAAGATTCTTATCAATGTTATTTTTAATCTTTTGTAGCTGAACGTTGTGATCTTACGCTTCCTTGATACAATCGAAGAGGGTCGACTCTATGTTTAAGATAGCTGTTGTGTGATCACTTCCCTTAACCATAATCTCCAAGTTCAACTTCTCCATTTCCTTAATCAATTCCGATTTATTTATGATGAGTGTAGCCATGCTGCCATACTTCTTCTTGCTTAACACATGAGCTATGTCATTAGCTTTCCCAAGATGATAATGAATCAAAAAATCATAATCCTTCAATAATTCCAACCATCATCTCTACCTTAAATTCAACTCTTCTTATGTTAAGATATATTTAAGACTCTTGTGAATGGTATACACCTTGCATCTTTCATAGTATAGATAATGTCTCTAGATCTTCAAATCAAATATCACAGCCATAAGTTTTAGATCATGAGTCGGGTAGTTTTACTCATACAGTCTAAGTTATCTTGATCAATAAGCAATTACACTATCTTTTTGCATCAATATACAGCCTAATCCATTCTTTAAGGCATTACAATATATAGCATACTCTCCAGATCCATCAAGTAAAGTCAATTTTGGAGCCATGACTAATCTTCTCTTGAGTTCTTGAAAAATTTCCTCATTTTTATCATTCCATTCAAGCTTAACACCTTTTCTCATCAATTGAGTTAATGGTAGGCCTGTCTTAGAAATGTCTTTTATAAATCTACAATAATATCTAACCATTCCTAAGAAGCTCCTCAATTCTATAACTGTAGTTGATCTTGCCTACTTTGTTACTACCTTCACCTTTACGGCTTCAACCACTATTCCTATACCCAATACTATGCATCTAAGAAATCTGACTTGTTTTAACTAAAACTCACATTTCTTTAGCTTTGCATATAATTGATTCTCTTTAACAGTTTGAAGCACAATCCTTAAATGTTTTCCATGCTCTTCCTCATCTCTCGACTATATTAATATGTCATTGATAAACATAACTATAAATTTATTTAAATATTTCTTGAACATACGTTTCATTAAATCCATGTATGTAGCCGGGGCAATAGTCAATCCAAACTATAGGACTAAAAACTCATAGTGCCCATATCTTGACCTAAATGTAGTCTTAGGTACATCATCTACCTTAATCTTTAGTTGGTGATACTTATATTGTAGGTCTATTTTTTAGAACACCATAGCTCCTTTCAATTGGTCAAATAAATCATCAATTTGAGGGAGCGAATAATTATTCTTAATTGTCATTTTGTTCATTTCTCAATAATCTATACATAATCTCAAACTCCTATCTTTCTTCTTCAAAAAGAGCATAGGAGCACCCTATGGTGATGTACTGGGCCTAATGAATCCCTCTCCAACAACTCCTGTAACTACTTCTTAAGCTCTACCAATTCGACCTAAGCCATTCGATACGGGGTCCTAAATATTGGTGTAGTATCTAGCATAAGGTCTATTGTGAATTTAATCTCCCTGTCTGGTAGTAATCTAGGTAATTCCTTAGGAAAGGCTTCTGATAGTCATGTCACTGATAACTTTAATTTTAAACATATTTCATAGGGTGATTTTATAGTATTTTCCTCACATTTTTGGTTTTCTTTAAAGAAATTGATACTTAATTGAGTAAAATTTTGATTTCTAGGTTTGAACGCGTTCCAAGATCGAAAACGAAGAAAAGGAATCAAATTTCACTCAAATCGGAGTTCAAATGAAGAAATTCTGAAATTTTGAAGTTGTGCAGAAAATTTTTTCTTAGTGCAGAAAGTTACACGACCTGAGGATACGGTCATGTCTCAGGCCGTGTCTGGTGACGAAAACAGAATCTTTGTAATACAGATATAAAAGGATATCTTAGGGATCAAAAGACATGAGAGACATTACAGAAATGGAGAGACACAAGAGAAGAGAAAGAGACTTAAGAACAATATCAAGAAAGAGGCGGAACAACATCAACTTCAAGATTAGAGAGATTGTTCATCAATAAAAGGGGTTTTCATGTTTTATTTTATATTATTGATGAAACTCGTTTTTAGATTCATTATGATAGCTTAGAATTCGAGTATTTAGGATTATGGAACCTAGGGTTTCATGTGATTCTTGGATTGATTTAGAAATTTCAATAAAGTTTCTATCTTTACTTGATTCAATTATGTCGTTAATTATTGTTTGATATTTCTAGAATATCAATATATGATATTGTGCATGTTGATTGAGAAATTACATGTATAATTAGATCTTTACATAATTGAAAAGGATTACATGTATACTTAGAGATAAGATACATATTTCTTCCGGAAAGTTAATTAATTGTATGGGAATTCATTATATATTAATGCAATTCTAAATTATATTACCAAGTGAAAAGATTCCGGTAAATAATTTAGGATTAGGGTAAATATGCTTGAGAAAGGTATTAACTTTAGTTGTGAATCCCTCTGGTCAGCAATAATAGAAACCGAATTGAATATATTTTAAGCGATCACATGATTAACTCTAGGGGAAATAATTCCTAAATACGTTATTACTTTCTTGAAGTCGTTCTTGATTTTATCGCTTTTTCAATTGCTTAATTAAGTCTTATAAATAAGTTAGTTTGTTAATTTTAGTATTTTTAATTAATTCAACTTTCATAATTTTCCGGTTAGATAATAAAGCTAAGGTTAATATTAGTACTCGAAGTTTCTGAGGGATCCACTCGGACTCACATCCACTATATTAAAACTGATAGGTGCACTTGCATCATATTAAGTTTTTGGCACTGCTGCCGGGGATTTTCGATATTAAGAACACTAGTTGCTTTATTACTTTAACCATTTTTTTTCTTTTGTTTTCATTATTTATTTTCATTAGCTAGAGCTGCAATTGATTCGATATTTATTACCCTTGCAGTGTATGACTCGAAGTAACCCGGAAGATTTGGTAGAACTTGATCCTAAAATTGAGAGAACTGCCCTTCAAAATTTGAAATCACGACCTAGACAAATTGTGGCGACCATTGACGACGAGTCAATTGTTGAAATCAAGGAAGAAGGTGAAGAGACCAATACTCAATTCATCGAGCAGGAAGATCCACCACACATGGCTAACAACGGGAATGAAGCAAATCGAACTATGTCCAATTATTCAAGGCCTACACTTATTGGAGCTGACTCTAGCATCGCAAGGCCAACCGTCGCAGCTAACAACTTCCAAATTGCACCTAACATTATACAAATGGTGCAACAATATGTTCAGTTTGACGGTCTCCAAGATGAAGATCCCAATGCCCACATCTCTAGCTTTCTAGAGATTTGTGATACTTTTAAAATCAACGGAGCTACGGATGATGCCATCCGACTGCGGCTATTCCCTTTCTCCTTGAGGGGTAGAGCAAAACAGTGGTTGAACTCTCTACCACGAAATTCAATCACAACTTGGAATGAACTGGTAGATAAATTTTTGGAAAAGTATTTTCCACCTGCAAAAATCGCTAAACTTTGGAATGATATTTCTTATTTTGCTCAATTGGAAGCGGAGACTCTATATGATACTTGGGAGTGATTCAAGGACTTGCTCAGGAGGTGCCCACATCATGGCCTTCCATTGTAGATACAGATTCAGACCTTCTATAATGGTTTCAATTTATCTACGAGATAGATGATTGATGCATCCATAGGAGGTACTTTGAACACAAAAACACCTGAGCAAGCACAAAACCTGATTGAAGGAATAGCAATGAACAATTATTAGTGGGAAAGCACTAGAGCCAAACAAAAGGCTATGGGAATTTATGATGTGAACTTGACCACTGCTTTGGCAGCCAAGGTGGACTTATTAAGTAGAAAGATTGATGTACTCTCAGTTGGCCCTCAACAAGTACAATCGGATGTAAGTGATTTTGGTATGCAGGGGTATGGAGCACAAAAACAACTGGAACAGGTAGATTATCTAGGAAATTCACCTAAGCAACAAAATAATCCCTACAGCAACACTTACAATCCAAGATGGAGGAATCATCCCAATTTCTCATGGGGAAACCAAAACCAAGGCCAGCAGAAGACTAACTTTGGCCCACCTGGATTTCAAAGACCATTCCCACCTCTTATTCCTCAAGAAAAGAAGCCCAGTGTAGAAGAACTTCTCACAAAATATATTCAAGGCAATGAAGCTCGCTTATCCAACATTGAATTATCGTTGAGAAATCAAGAGGCTTCCAATCTCAAGCTTGAGACTCAAATTGGTCAACTTGCAAAAATGATCTCTGAGAGGCAATAAGGGACACTCCTAGGAAATACCGAAGTCAATCCTAGGGAACATGTTAATACAGTGACCTTGAGAAGTGATAGAAAACTGCAAGTGGAGAAGTGGATGGTGGAGAAGTAGTTGAGAAAGAAGTGGAAGTCAACCGTAAGGAAGATGCAAAGCCACTAAAATCAAAAGAAAGTATGGAATCACCAAAAGTGAAGGAGTACAAGCCTCCCATCCCTTACCCGCAGCACCTTAAGCAAAGTTACACTGATCAAAATAAGGAATTCGGTAAATTGCTTGATGTTTTCAAACAATTACACATTAACTTACCTCTTGTTGATGTCATCTTACAGATGCCAACGTATGCGAAATTTTTAAAAGATCTTCTATTGAACAAGAGGAAGTTGGAGGAGCTCACAACAGTCACATTGAACGAGGAATGCTCGGCACTTCTCCAAAAAAAGCTGCCATAAAAATTAAAAGATCCAAGGAGTTTCACTATTCCTTGTATGCTTGGCAATTTGTTGGTAGATAATGCTTTGGCAAACTTAGGAGCTAGTATAAATTTAATGCCGTATAAAGTGTTCAAAAAGCTAGGGTTAGGGGAACCTAAATTAACAGCCATTAGTCTTCAATTAGCCGATAGGTCTATCACATACCCTAGAGGCATTATAGAGGATGTTTTAGTGCAAGTAGACAAATTCATCTTTCCGGTGGGTTTTGTTATACTTGATATAGATGAAGATATTGAGGTGCCAATCATTTTAGGTCGACCCTTCCTAGCTACTGCTAAGGCTGTTTTTTATGTTAGTGAGCATAAGTTGATATTACAAGTCGGGGATGATGAAATAGTTTTTAAAACTCCAGAGGCAACAAACAAATTTCTTGACTCAGAGGACATAAGTCACAATGTTAATGCCACTAATGTCGTTATACCTACATGTGTGCAGGAAACTCTTGCTAAGGATTCCTCAAGCTATTGCTTCCAAAAGGGAGATGAAAATTTGGTGATTAATCCCAATTGTGCAGAAGTAGCAGCTCAAATAGAAGTTTATGAATCCATTGTGGACGGAAGGGGATTGATCTACTCCACAAGCCAAAGGATCTTAGGTTAAAATCTTTCAAAGAGAGGCCACCCATTTTGGAACCAAAACTGTCAAGAAATCATTTGGAACATGTCTTTGTAGTGAAAAGTTCAAACTTCCAATGACAACCGGATCTAAGCTAAAAGCGGACAAAATGAAGAAGTTTAAGCTACATGAATTTGATAAGTAGCATGATAAGAAGAGAAACTATGGAAGTTATGCACCAATGAAATGGAATTAGCAAGGTTAATGGCCGAAGGGTAAATCTACACTCGTATGGAGAGTTCGAAAGCGAGATACAGGAAGAGTTCTATTTCCACCTGGATGAAGAATCATGAATTACAAGATGTATCCTGTCAAGCTATTGATGTTAACTATAGCGCTTCTTGGGAGACAACCCATGTCTAACTTTGCTTACACTTTAGTTCTTTAAGTTTATTTCATTTTATTTTTCTTTTATCTAACTTTGCTTTGCTTCTTTTATTTGTTTTAATTTTAGTCATAGGCTTTTCCCTTTTAATTTCATTTTTTTTCTTCTTCTTCTCTTTAGTTTTCTTTTTCTTATTTTTCTAGTTTAATTACTTTTATTTCTTTAAGTTTCCATTTGCTTTTAAAAAAAAATGAAAAAAAAAGTTACATGGGCAAGGGATACAGTCGTATCCCAGCCCGTGTCCATCCAGGCCCCTTTAATCTGCCACTCCCAAAGAATGTTACACGAGCGTGGGACATGGTCGTGTCCCAGCCCGTGTCCGTCCAGTTTACATACACGGGTACAGCGAGTTACACGGTCGTGTCCGAGCCCGTATTGATCCAAACTTACACGATTTTTGCACACGCCCATTTTATTTAAATTAAACACACTCTCTCACACACTTCCACACATCAACACATATTTCTTTTCTCTTCTCTTCTTCTTCTCCTCACGATTTACTTTTCATCAACACATTTCTTCATCAAATCCAACCCGATTTAATGTTTCTTCTCAAGTCGTCAATGGAAAATCATGAAAAGTAGATTGTTTGAAGGAGGTCCACATCTGTTACATCATGTTCTAATCATGAGGTCACTATTATCGAGCTACTAGCCACTCTTTCTCCACTAGAATATCTTGTGCTTCAAGGCAGGGAAGTATTACTTTCTTTTTCAATACATGTATTTCCTTTTTCCCTATGATGTTTTTTTTCTTATTTGATATCTTGCTCTTGTGCTTTCTTAGTCGTACATTGGGGACAATGTACATTATTAAATGTAGGGAAGGGATATATATGAATTTATTACTGTTTAGGAGACCAATTATTCACATTTAACCCAATTAATTCTTAAGTTAACTTGCAATAGGTGATTAATTGGTATTAAGCCAAATTAACTATTTCATCTTGATTATTATTGATCTTATTATACTTTACTAGAATTAATTAGTCAAACTTTTGGAAGGCAAAGTTACGAGTTATTTAGCTTAGGATTTTAAGACTTGAGATTAGAGCAACATCACTAGTTGAGAGTTAGTTATGGTTATTTTTAAATTTACTTTTATGTATACCCTTCTCTTAGAAATTTTTAAGAGTCCTATAATTTTTAGCAAACAAACAAATGAAATTCTTCTTTTGAGAAACCCCTGAAAAATCACAATGATTGGAGGTCAAAAGTAATAACAAGTGTATGAATAGAAAAATTGGTAAGGATTCGTCTTGGTCCGTCAGAAGAGCGAGATTGAGTCCCAATACCAATTCAAATGAAAAAAATGAAAAAATTGATATGGATCGACCTTGGTCCGTCAGAAGAGCAAGGTTCTTTCCCGCTATCAATATAAGGAATAAATTAGTATGGATCGGTCTTAGTCCGTTAGAAGAGCAAGATTCTATCCCATTACCAATAAAATTGTGCTTAAATAAGGTAAATTTAAAAAGACCTCTCAACAAAAGCATAAACTAGGGGGATGATCAGAGGATGAGTGGATGTAAAATGCGTTTGTTTTAGATTATGGTGCTTGGTGAGATGAAAAAGAGAATTGTATACACTTTAGTCAAATGGACAAAATTTTTATGATTCTTTCTCGGTTGGCGAGATGTTAAATCTAATTTTTAGTTTAAGAATCCTTAGTTAAATGACTTGGGTAAACTTTGATTTTCATAAATTAACTAGTGAACTCTAGTATTAAGTATTATTGGAGCATTTGAATATGGTCAGATGAAATTGGTTGACTTTATTATTACAAGTTAGTTGATAATGATTTTTTTACTTTTCTTTGGGTCAAGTGTATTTGTTCACCGATTTCTTAAATAGTGATAAATTTTGTTTAGCGTTTCTTGTCTTGAAAGTTTTATTTTGATTTATTTGCTTGAGGACAAGCAAATGCTCAAGTGTGGGGAAATTTGATAACTCTAATTTTAAACATATTTCATAGAGTGATTTTATAGTATTTTCCTCACATTTTTGGTTTTCTTTAAAGAAATTGATACTTAATTGAGTAAAATTTTGATTTCTAGGTTTAAACGTGTTCTAGGATCGAAAACGAAGAAAAGGAATCAAATTTCACTCAAATCGGAGTTCAAATGAAGAAGTTATGAAATTTTGAAGTTGTGTAGAAAATTTTGCCTTAGTGCAGAAAGTTACACAACCTGGGGACACGGTCATGTCTCAGGCCATGTCTGGTGATGAAAACAAAATCTTTGTAATACACATATAAAAGGATATCTTAGGGTTTCAAAAGACATGAGAGACATTACAGAAATGGAGAGACACAAGAGAAGAGAAAGAGACTTAAGAACAACATTAAGAAAGAGCCAGAACAACATCAACTTCAAGATTAGAGAGATTGTTCATCAATAAAAGGGGTTTCCATGTTTTATTTTATATTATTGATGAAACTCGTTTTTAGATTCATTATGATACCTTAGAATTCGAGTATTTAAGATTATGGAACCTAGGGTTTCTGTGATTCTTAGATTGATTTAGAAATTTCAATAAAGTTTCTATCTTTACTTGATTCAATTATGTCGTTAATTATTGTTTGATATTTCTAGAATATCAATATATGATATTTCTAGAATATCAATATATGATATTATGCATGTTGATTGAGAAATTACATGTATAATTAGATCTTTACATAATTGAAAAGGATTACATGTATACTTAGAGATAAGATACATGTTTCTTCCGGAAAGTTAATTAATTGTATGGGAATTCATTATACATTAATGCAATTCTAAATTATATTACTAAGTGAAAAGATTCCGGTAAATAATTTAGGATTAGGGTTAATATGCTTGAGAAATGTATTAACTTTAGTTGTGAATCCCTCTGGTCAATAATAATAGAAACCGAATTGAATATATTTTAAGTGATCACATGATTAACTCTAGGGGAAATAATTCCTAAATACGTTATTACTTTCTTGAAGTCATTCTTGATTTTATCGCTTTTTCAATTACTTAATCAAGTCTTATAAATAAGTTAGTTTGTTAATTTTAATATTTTTAATTAATTCAACTTTCATAATTTTCTGGTTAGATAATAAAGCTAAGGTTAATATTAGTACCCGAAGTCTCTAAGGGATCGACTCGGACTCACATCCGCTATATTAAAACTGATAGGTGCACTTGCCTCATATCAGTCACCATAGTCAATGATTAAACATAGGCAATAGTAGACATTGAACAAATAATCACACATAGAATAAGTATCTTGTCTAAGCAACCTTTGACTAAACTTTCTACAAGATAAGGATCATATCCAAGTAACCTTCTGCGAGAGTTTCTAAAGGACAAGTATTATGCTTAAGTAACCTTCTACTAAAGTTTCTATAAGAACTATATTGAAGTCTCACATTCAAAAGAACTTTTACTGTACCTTCTACTAAACATTATTCTTTACACATCAAGTCAAAGAAGGTTCTACAAGAGTTTAAGAATTTGTACCTACTACCACATTATCATCTCCAGCCTCTTCTTACTAAACTGCATATACTCTTCCTTAAGCCTTAAGCCTTTGTCTTACCCTACCAAGTCAATTGTTTCAATTAGCTTGTGTAAGTCTATTAAATTGAGCTTACTCTGTCTTACCTGCTACTCTTAGGAGGTGGTACAATTGGAGGTATGATGTTCGATCTTTCTACAATTGTACTAGAATATTCTCCTAGGATTTGGATTTTGGCATTACCTAGCCAAATGTCCAACTTCTCTACATCTAAAACATTTCCCTTTTAGCTCAAGACAATCAATAGCTCATTATCTACCATTGCATTTCCAATAGTTTAATGCCTTACAACTAGACTTTTAACTCTTAAAGTGATAAGGCTTCTTCCCTTTCATAGATATACTATTGCTAGAGCTCCCTAAAAACTTCCATTTCCTGCTTTCCATTTCGTCCTCTATACATAGCTTATGTACCTATTCAATTAAACAGGTCTCATTAATAATATTAGCCATTCTTACCAATCTAATCCTTTTCAACTCAACTTCGAAATAAAGATCCAACCCATCCTTAAATCTACTAACTTTAGCTATTTCATCATTTCGTACAACCTTTAAAGCAAATTTTAGTAGCCTATTAGACTCCCTTATAAACTCCTTGATAGGCATAAGTTACTCTATACTTTTCAGGCTTATTTATTAATAAATTGATCATATGTGTGTTCATTTCTCAAGTTCCTAGTACCTAATTGTGTCATATATCAATTCCAAATGATTTAAGAGCAAAGAGATGATATTTATTCAAGAGAAGGTGAAGAGGAGATGAAATTACAAAAGAACAAGGAGATCTGAAGCAATCATACCCATAATGAAGGAATAATTTTGAGGGAAAACCAACATGCATTCAATCACGGGTGTAAAGAAAGAAGATTTGAGTGCCTAACGCTAGTCAATCCCTCCATCATAGGCATGACCAAGGGAGTAACTAAGGTTGAAACTATTATCCACCTATTAGTTACGGCTGTGATAGCATATTAGGAAGGTGATCACTCCTTCAATCACGGGCATAAGGAGATAAATAATTTTGACTAGGAATTTACGTCAAACATCACATCCGTGATAGGAAATTATTCTTATTCGAGACTATCACACCCTAAATCATGAGCATAATGAGAGTAGACACACCTATGCCTCTTTAACTTTTTCACATGAACTTATGTGTTTAACTGGTTTAAACAATATAGGGTATCTTGAAATGATGTATTTTAGACCTTTTGGCGAAAAAAATATAATTACACCTGCAATTTTAAGACATAAGATGACATGAGAGAGAAAAAAAAACACATCACATCAAATAACATTGGATTCATTTCATTAGACATCTTAGACCTTTTGCTCTAAAGAAATTAACCACAAATACATCTATTCATCTAAGTTATACCCATCATATTTTAACAATTTCTAATACATTTTCTTAGTGTTGTATCATACTTTTCCTGAAATTACTCATTAGAGACAATGGGAATTCATCGTTTGTGTTCTGCAAAGATGTCTATAGTAGATCTAAAAGGGGTTTTATTCTTCTACTAATATTATGCTGTATTTCTTATTATTTATGAGTTTTGTTGATTTGTGTTATCATTTCATCATATATGAGTAGAAATCTAGGACTTGCTACATTAACTTAGCATGAACAAATATCTGAATTAGCAATTTTCTATTTTTGTTATTTCTGATTAAATGAACTTAATGAATCTAAGTATAATATAGTGTACGACACTAACATAGGATGGATTTTGATAAAATATGTCTAGAGAAAATTCTATTGAATAGATTTAATTCATTGAAACAACTTACTCTTGATAACAGAGATATTATTAGGAAAGTTACTACATACTTAGGGAAATCGATAAAATATTATATCATTAACGCAATCCTAGTTGGTTATTAATTCAAAAGATATTCTAATAGACATAATTAGGTTTAAGAGTAAGTATTTATGAGTAGAATGATTACAAACTACTAATTCCTTACAGATAATGAACATTAGGACAAAAGTATATTGGTAGTATCATGTTAAGTAATGAAGTAAGTCTACATGTTAATAATTGTTTTGTTAATCATTTCTATAGCCATTATGTTGGATAAAAGTTGTTGTGGACTTTTGTAGTTTAGTTAGTAAATTAGACATTTTAATCATTAATCACTTGATAATTTGGTTGCTAGATCATAGGAAAATTAACTAGCACTAATGCTTGTGTTTGTTCCTAGTAGAGACAATCCTATACTCATCCGTGCTACAAAACGATAAGTACACTTACTTATTGAACTGAGTTAAGGATAGAATATAGGTTTATAAATTTTAAAACTTAGAAGCTCTAATTAGAGGAGATCAGGTTTTTGGTGCCATTGCTAAGAACATCATTAGGAAATTTAAAATTCTTATGCATCTAGCTTGTGTTTTTATTGTTTTGTTATGATAAAAGAAAAAAAAAAGGATCTTTTTGTACTCAGAGTGATTTGAATTTGCTAACCCTGAATTACTCCCGAAACCATTTTAGTTAATGGGGTATTGTAAGAGTCTCTAACCCCAACTTGGATATTGAGGACCTTGGTGCTCTAGACTTTGCACCAACCACATCAAGTTTCTCGATCAGAAATTTAAAGTGTTTAGTAACTAGAGTAGCTAAGATTAAAGATACTCAAAAGGGGATTACTAAATTTTTAAAGAATATTGCCACAATAGTGGGTATAGCCATTTCCTCCTGTTTTTCTAACCCTCAAACTCAAGTGGATTTAGGTCCCAATTAGCCTCTAATTTCCCTACCAACAAGTGCCCCCATTGTCAACAAGTAGAAGGTGATGGGTTAGAAGATGAAGATTTAGATGATGAAGAGGATGGGTTAAAAGAAGAGGATAGTGATGATGCAGAGGAGACCCAAGGAGCCCAACTGGAAGTCAAAGGCCAAGAAGCCGAGATTGACAGTGAAGATGAGTCATCAGGGGAAGAAGAGGACAACTAAGATGAGGAAACTAAAGCCAATGATGACTGATTCTATTTTCTTTCTTTTATTTTATTTTGTCTATTTTTAGAGTCACTAACTATTTGAGAGCTAAACTTCATTGATGTATTTTTCTAAAGACTCACACATCGAGTGTTGTTATGGTTTGTTTTAGGGTGTTTAATGGTTAGGTTTCTTTTTTATTCCATTTGTCGTAGTGTTTGAAGGATGTCCATTCAGACGATGTATGGCCCAACGCATTGATCAAACTTCATATATTAAGGGACTCCTATTCTCATTGTTTATTGTTTTTCATTTTTCTAGTTTTTCCTTTTCTATGCATGTTACGTACTTTCTGTCATAAGACATTAAGGGCAATGTCTCTCTCTAAGTGTAAGGAAGGGTTAGACGCATTTATCAAAAGTCTCCCATCTGAGAAGTTTTATTTATTTTCAAGTTATGAATTGATTGAATAGATTGTAAGTTTAGCAAAATAGCAACTAATTTTGTTCCTTACTCACCTCTTGTGGATTTAGTATGCTTGATCAAAATTGTGTGATAAAATCTAAGTGAAGTACACTTACTTACCATTTAATGAATGAATTTAGAGGTTAGAAGTGAATTAAAGTCTTTAGTTCAAGGTTAATGGTTGTGTTTCTAAACCTATTAAGCAATATATCTACTAGTCAATTACTTTTAGAGCTCATTTAATCTTGAATAGAAAGGGCAAATGAAATAATTCACTTGTTGATGCTTCTTAAAAATCTCTTCAATATAAAGCAAATTGAAGTCCCTAAGGACATATAAGGATTGAATTAGCAAGGGTAAGCTTTGGTCACTTAAAAGAGTGAAGTCTGACCCATTACTAATATAAGGATTGAATTAGTAAGGGTAAGCTTTTGTCCCTCAAAAGAGTAAAGTCTGACCCTGCTACTAATTTTTTTCCTTGTAACTAAGTTACTAAGGGTAGGCTTTCTTCCCCAAGAAGAGCAAAATCTGACCTTGCTGCTAATCTTTGGTCTTTATTCTTCTACTAAAAAAAAAAGAAAAAATGAACAAAAAAGGAAAAGTAGAAGAGCTTATACAAAAGGAAAAGAAAAATTCAAAACACAATGTGCAAGTTGTCCTTGGAGAGATTAAATAAAAGAAGTAAAAATATAGGAGAAAGATGGATGTGAAATACTTGTCTTCTAGGTTATTATGGTTAAGAAGTAATTGAAGGGTTTTAATACACTTACGTAAGTGGATAAAGTATAACTAGATTTCTTTTGTTCTAATTGATTTTATGTTCACTTTGTACCTTTGGAAGCTATGATCAAATAGCAAAGGTGAATTTTACTTTACTTAGATTAGTCTTAGAGTAATGATTGTTGTATTCTAAAAACACAATGTAGTAGGCCCAAAATTAAGCTACTATGAATGCTTTGATGAATATACAATTGAAAAGTCACTGAGTTTCAATTGGTTGTTTTTAAGTATTTACTTAATGACAAGTAAAGCTTAAGTGTGGGAAAGTTTAATAAGCATAAATTACTCTACATTTTTTAGGCTTATTTATTTATAAATGGATCATATTTATTTTTATTTCTCAAGTTCCTAGTACTTAAATGTGTAATATATCAACTTCCAATGATTCAAGAGTAAGGAGATGATATTTATTTAAGAGAAAGTGAAGAGGAGATGTAATTACACAAGAACATAGAGACTTGGAGCAATTACGCCCATGATGAAGGAATAATTCTAAAGGAAAACAAACATGCATTCAATCATGGCCATAAAAGAAGATTTGAGTGCCCAGTACTGGTCACTCCGTCCATCATGAGCGTAACCAAGGTTGAATTTGTTATCCACCTATTAGTCATGGCCATAATAGCATATCAAGAGGGTGAGCATTCCCTCGATTACAAGCATGAGGAGATGACTAATTTTGACGTGGAGTTCACATCAAACATCACAGTTATGATAAATGGAGATTATTCTTATTCGAGACTATCACACTTGGAATCACAAGTGTGATAGGAGTGGACATAACTATTCCTCTTTAACTTTTTCATTCGAGCTGGTGCATTTAATGGGTTTAAACACTAGGGGTGTCTTGAAATGGTGTATTTCAGTCCTTTTGATGAGAAGAATATAAATATACTTGCAATTTTCAAACATGAGATGACATTAAAAAAAAAAATAATGATCACATCAGATAACATTAGATTCATTTTGTTAGACATCGTAGAACTTTTGCTTTAGAGAAATTAACAACAAACACAACTGTTCATCTAAGTTGTACTCATCATATTTTCACAATTTCCAATACATTTTCTTAGTATTATATTGTACTTTTCCCAAAATTACTCGAAAGAGACAATAAGAATTTATTATTCTTGTTCTGTAAAGATGTCTACAATGGATCTAAAAGGGGTTTTATTCTTCTACTAATCTTATGTTGTATTTCTTATTATTTTTGAGTTTTGTTGATTTGTGCTATCATTTCATCATGTATGAGTAGAAATCTAAGACTTGCTACATCAACTTAGCATGAACAAGTGTGTGAATTAGTAATTTCCTGATTTTTTTTTTGTTTTCAATGAATTGAACTTAATGAATCTAAGTACGGTGTAATGTACAACACTAACTTAGGATTTCGATAGAATATGTCGAGAGATAATTTTATTGAATACATCTTATTCATTGGAACAACTTCCTCATGATAATAGAGAAATTGTTAGGAAAGTTGCTGCATCCTTAGGGAAATCGATAAAATATTATGATGTTAATGCAATCCTATTTAGCTATTAATTTAGAAGAGATTTTAATAGATATAATTAAGGTTAGGAGTTAGTATTTCTAAGAAGCATGCTTACAAACTAATAATTCCCTACAAATAACGTACATTAAGACAAGTGTATTGGTAATATTATGTTAAGTGATGAAGCATGTCTGGATATTAATCATTGTTTTGTTAACTGTTTCTATAGCCATTATGTCTGATAAAAGTTGTTGTGGGTTAGTGTAGTTTAGTTAGTAAATTAAACATTTTAATCATTAATTACTTGATAATTTGGTTGCTAAATCATAGGAAAATTAACTAGTACTAGTGCTTGTATTCGTGCCCAGTAGGGACAATTGTATTCTCATATGTGCTATAAAACGATAGGTATACTTGCATGTTAAACCAATTTAAGGATGCAATATAGATTTATAAATTTTGAAAATCTAGTTTAATAAACTTAATTAGTTTCCATGCAAGAGTCTTCCCCAAACAAGGTTAAAACAAGTTAATTCCCAACTACCCCACACATCTAACATGTGTTTATTTCACGATCCCTAGACATGCTTTAATACCAACTAATAGGGTGTCACATCTTGGCTTGGCCCAAAATGCAACACCTACAACCAATTTGCTTATAGAACAAAGAACAAGGCTATTTGTACATAAAAAGATATACAAATCTATCATATTTTGAGTTTGACTTTAGCTTCATACCTTGAAAATTTCTCAAAATAAATGTCTAAGCCTCAATAAGTTCATTTAGATCATTTAGGTCCTTTCTATTTACAACATATTTATATAGGCATTTCCTTGATTAACAAAAGATCCTTCCAAAATAGCTAACTTATGCTATTTAACCTAACTCTTTAAAAAAATCCTCCTCCCCTAATGGCAATGGTACCCCTCTTATGCTTCAACTTGACCTACAAATATAACTCATTGTAAGCATATATCAACATTTCATAGCCAAAGATTTCGTGTTAGTCTTTTATGCCATGCTTGTACACATGAATAGATGCATTGAAATTGATATCTTATCTTAGCCTAACCTAAGGCAACTAGAAGTTTCCAAGGGATCCCTAAATAATTCAAGCCTAAAGCTACAATAAGCAGCCAAAGATTAAGCTTAGTTGACCATATGATGGTCAAAAGATCTATTGATGCAATCTATATGCTAAAAGAAGCCTAGCTTAGCCTAACAATATCATATTTTAGAAAACTTAACCTATGTGTCATTTTCATGCCATGCCATGAATGTACCAAGTAATAAGTTAGCACGATACCAAGCATAGTTACCAAGCAACACATCTTAGTTTTGTAGCATATGTTATTTAAATAATTCCAGTCTTTCTTTGGTGTACTTCATCATTATAAACTAGAACCTTATATCAGGTTTACTTAAGTGAACACCTTATAGGTCGAATCATTTTCCTAATATTTTCTAAGGTCAGAGTATGTCCTAGTAAACTTTTACAAAATCAACAAATCACATAATCTAATTTCTCAACCAATTTCAGCTAAGTTCAATTAACCAAGTACATGACTAAGCTTAATTAACCAAGAACACAATCATCACATATTAAGTAAGTGATACTTCCAAGATTTAACATGAAACTCTAACAATCAAGCACATTGTAGTAGAACTATACAAACTTGAAACCTATTGAGTAGACAAAATTCTACTCCTAAATACCCAATATCCACTTACTTGTAGTTAAAACTTCCTCGTATTGAGTATCATCTTCAAGTTCCAAGTACTCTTGATGACCTATAATTAAGGTTCATATTTTATTTTATTATTAAGCTTTCAAGTGCTTTATTTAATCTTGAAGTATCTTTATAAGTTAAGGGTATGCACCTTAAGTATTTAGATAAGAAAACTTCACTAGTACCTAGGACCTTCTATAAAACCATCTATATGATCTTTATATTAAGTTCTGTACCTTCTACATATCCTTCAACTAGGGTAGAATTTTCACTTACCTCATTTGCGATACCTTCTACTTAGACCCATTTTTTGTTTACTTATTTGATATCTTATCAAAAACCTTCTATAAAAGCTTCTACTGACTGTCTCATTAAGGCCTTCATGGACAACCTTTTATAGAAGCTTCTACTTGGGCCAAAAAATACCTAAACTCAGTAAAACTCCATACAACCATTAGGACTTAGCAACTTTGAACTCAAATTAGCAAAATGAACAATTCTAAAGATGAATTCCAAATTCAAAAAATTTTGTAAAAACCCACATATGCTCGTTTGTAATATGTTATCATTTCAATTTTACAAAAAGGACACTTTTAAGCTTGTAAAAATCATGATAAATCATCCACTTGATCGCTTTTGGCCTAAAAATCGCATGCAACTTCATGAAACATCATTTGAACACCGAAAATGTGAAAAGAAACCAGATTTAGCCAAAGACATTTGAAGATCAACCGTTTTTCCAAAATTTCTAGATTTGGCAATTTTTAGTAAATCAAAATTAACAAAATTTTCCAAGAAAAATTGGGAAAACTTTTGACATAACTTAATGATAAATATTATGAAGAACTTATAGAAAATGTTTCAACTTGAAATAACATCATTTTCCCTTTTGAAAATCAGATCGAAAATGTGCTTGGAACGATTTGTTTCTTAAGAGCGATATATGAAACATGTATGTTTTGAAAAACTAACATTTTTCTATGAAAGTATACTAAAAATGACCTACGAATACAATTTTTCATAATTTTCTAAGTTAGTTTACTCTTTTTAAAATTTTATCAAAAATTAGGTACAAAAAGGAGACTAACCTGTAGAGATTCCTCCAGTGGCCATCTACTAAAGGGGGCTTGTTGGTAACCCAAACCGTTGCCTCTTCTATCGGGGTATGGTAGTCACATAGTGTTGAGTTGTTGAGTTATGGTGGTTCTCCACTCAGCTAGATTTCTGAATTTTCTTATTATTTTCCTATTTCAAAAACTCCATAGTTTGTTCCAAATTTTTCCTAAGCTCTCAATCTCTCCAAAGAGTATAAAGTCTGTGGGTTCTGTGTTTATATAGTGGGTGGTATAGGGGACAAACTTACCATATGGAAAGTGGATTCAAGAAAACTATGTTCTCATATTGTGGGCTATCCTTGTTTTCTGCCTAAAACTATGTTCTACGCTTGGTTTTCTTTTATACAAAACAATTTGCTACCATTGGTTTAGGAAAGCCACTTATGAATATTTTATTTTACGTATTTCCTTCATTATTATATGTTATTCCTTGTCAACACAAGCTTCTACAAAGGCTTCCTACCAAATCATACTCCTTCCTTTTTCATATGCGTTTAACATTATTTTTATTATTCTACTTTTATTTTCAAAGTATATATTCTCCCTTAAATAATTCTCCATGCTAAACCTTTGGCTTTTTATTTGAGCCTAATTTTCAATTTTAGTTAACCTAATGCCCTTTTTTTATTCTCATTTATAAATTATTTTAACAATCTAACTTCATGGAATAACTTCTTCTAAATTTTACAGCCTAGCCATAAATTTTCATCTAGTTCAGTCAATGTTGACTAATGCCCTAAATATGGTTGCTTTAGAACTTGGGGGTTATCACACCAAGTGCCCCTTGTGATAGAATCTTCTATACAAGATGAAAGCTTTTCTTGATTTTCTTTTATGCCCTTTACCATTCTTCATACAATACTTATTTAAGACTTTACCCTTTTAAGTCATTTTCATTTATAGATGTTACCTTAATATTTTGGGTATAAATACCAATTGTAAATGTAGCTACATCATCATCAGATATTGAATACATTACATTGCCTCTTTTCTAAGCATTCCTCTTTGCTTATTTCACTCTTATCCTAACCCTTAAGTAAGGTTAGGTGGTGAGTATCCTTCTTGGATCAACTTATGTATCATATCGAGTTAAGCTATGAGCCCTAGGTAGCTCCCTAATATGTAACATCCTTGGAGTGGATTGAGGTTTTCTTGTTGGTTTTTTATGTTTCTCATGTACTTCCACCCCTATTTTTGAGCTTTTTACAAGCTTAGACCCACTCTTAGCGATTGGCCTTATCCATTCTTAGCTAGCTTTGTATCATCTTTGTATCAAAATGGAGGTTTGTTTAGGTAAGTTTTTATTCAGTTGTAATTGTTACTGTGTAGTGTGTAGTATTGTTGTCAAGTGTGTTATGAATACAAAAGGGATTAGTTTTTAAGTGTTTTGGTGAGTATTTGAAGTTTTGTCATTGTAGTAAGACCTTTGTTGTGAAATACTCTATTTTGCCTTGTTTCAAGCATATAAGAATAGAGTAAATTTCAATTAGGTTTATAGTTCTTTGGAGTAGTTTTCTGTTCATAGTTAGTATGAACTTTTTGGTAGAAAAGTATATGTGTGAGTTGTTTGGCTTGAGAAAGGACAATGACTGTTGTTTTAAGGATTCTAATTATGTTACTAAACTTTATCAAAGAGAATGACAGATCTTAGCATCAACACTAGTATTAGAGATGGTAATAGCGCTACTGTCTACTATAGCCAACAACCCTAAAATACCCTTAAAAGTACATATGAGCAAATTGATGAGGTGATTAATCTCATAGCTGATTTGACTAGAGTCATTCATACATTAGCCTTTTGACCTACTAAGGTCGTATAGAATATTCCATAAGCTGCTTGATCCATGAGAGGATAGATCCTAACTCGACAAAGATGAGGTGGAGGATTAGGAGGATGTATAAGGAGAAGGATTGACTTAAGTGAGTTAAATGAAGGGAGAGATGAAGAGTACAATAAGGAAGAAGAAGTAGCTCGAATAGCCTGAGTTGTCAACCATATGAAGTTTTAGATATCGAACTTCAATGGTTTTAGGAATGCAGATGACTATTTGGATTGGCAGGAGAAGGTTGAACGTATTTTTTATTATTATTAGTATAAAGACCATGAGAAAGTGAGGACTATTACTATAGAGTTCTCAAGTTATGTTGCGATGTGGTGGAAGAACTTCCAAATAAAGAGAAGATGAGAAGGATATAAGGAAGTAAATACTTGGCTTGAGATGAAGAGGATACTCATAAACAAATTTACACCAGATACTTATTTAAAAGACACTTTTGCTAGGTTTTAAGAGTTAAAACAAGGAAGCCGAACTATTGATAAATATGTTCAAGAGTTCCAAATACTCGTCATTCGATGTAAAGTAGATGAACCATTAGCTCAAACAGTATCTAAATTTCTTACTGGATTGAGAAATGATATCTAGGATATCGTAGAGCTGTAAAAGTTTGCTATGTTGTATAAGGCTATAAGAATAGCCCAACAAAAGGAAGGATAGAGGAGGAATAGGCCAAGTCGACCACTAACGGGCTGACCTGGTCAATCAAGCTGATCTATTCAAGGAAGTTATCAAGCTCAATAAAGTGCCGAGTTGAGTAGAAGGATAGATGTTAAAGTAGAAGAGAAGAGCCGATTAGTTGATAATGAGGTGCAGTTGAGAACTTATAAGAAGGGACAAGGATCTAAGAGGAAGGCGAGCTAGATCAAGTGCTTTATATGTTAAGGGTACAAGCACATGGATGCCCAATGTCTAAATAGATGAACTACGATCATTTAAGGAGATGCCTCGAAGGTTAAAGTAGAAAGTACTGATGAGGAGCTAGAGAAAGAGGTTGTCCCTAAGAAGGATACCACCCAAGAGGATGACCTTTGATGAGGAGGATGTGTTTGCTGAGGAACTGGATAAACTAAATTTGGTTATCTAATGTGCGGTGAGTATAAAACCCTCTATTGAGGAGGAGTAGAGAGAGAATCTATTCCACATCACATGCAAGGTATATGAGAAAGTGTGTACACTCATAGTAAATGGTAGAAGCTGCACAAACGTAGCATCTACTGACCTAGTTAAAAAGCTCAAACTGCCAACCATATCGCATTCGAGGCCTTATAAACTACATTAGCTAAACAAGAAGGAAGCACTACATGTCACTTAACAAGTGTTGTTACCAATCTCCATTGGAAATTATTTTGATGAAATTCTTTGTGACATGCCACTCATGTGTGTGCCTTGCTACCCATGTATGTGCCTCATGTATTGTTAGGGCGACCTTATCTTTTTTATTGGAGGGTTATGCATGGTGGGTTTAAGAACACTATGTGTTTGAGAAGGATGGGAGGAAAATTTCCGTAAACCCCATGACCCTAAGTCAAGTGAGTAAATTATAAGCCAAATTGGCCCAATAATAAAAAAAGGCTTTAGTATTGAGTAAAGCTGAACTTCGAACAACCATTAAATTCAACTTGCTGGCTTTCTTATTGGTCAGGAGGCTACTGGAATTGAAGGAGTAAATGAAGCTACCTAAGGAGGTCAAGAAGTTGCTTGATGAATATTCCAACTTGTTTCCTAAGTAGTTGCCTAAGGGATTAAACTCATTTTGAGGTATGGACCACTGTATTGACTTGGTACTTAGTACTACACTATTGAATAAGCTTGCCTATAGAATAAATCCAGAGCAAGCTGCAAAGCTCCAAAAGTAAGTCAACAAGCTATTAAAGAAGGGAAATGTAAGAGAAAGTCTCTACCCCTATGCTATGCCTACATTACTTGTACCAAAGAAGGATAGAACTAAGCGTATGTGTATAGATAGCAGGGTTGTCAACAAGATTATGATCAAGTACAGATACCCCATTCCAAGGCTAGACGATATGTTAGATGAATTGAATGGTGCGAAAGTGTTCAGTGAGATCGACTTGAATTTAAGGTACCATCATATTCGAATGAGGCAAGGGGGTGAATGGAAAACTACTTTTGAGACCTGACATGGCCTATATGAGTAGATGGTCATGCCATTTGGATTATCAAATGCCCTAAGCACTTTTATGAGAGTGATGAAACATGTTCCCAAAGACCTGATCAGGAGGTTTTTTGTCTTCTATTTCGATGACATGCTTGTCTATAGTATTGACTTGGTAAGTTATATTGACCATCTCCAAGCTGTTTTTGATGTCCTCTAAGTAGAGAAATTGTTTAGAAACATGAAGAAGTATTGTTTTTATCATGAAGTGGTGATCTTCCTAGGTTACATGGTTAGTGGAGGAGGATTAAGAGTTGATGAAGAAAAAGTTCAAGCCATTGTTGAGTGGTTGACCCTAATTTCATGTGCAGAGGTGAGGAGTTTCCATGTGTTGGCATCATTATACCAATGCTTTATCCAAGGATTCAATACTATAGTAGTAACTCTAACTAAGATAACAAAGAAGAATGTAGAGTTCATGTGGGGAGAGCAAGAAGAGAGGAGTCTTGTTGAGGTGAAAGCAAGGTTGACCATTACCCTAGTCTTAGCTTTACCAAACTTTGATTAGGTGTTTGAGCTTGAATGCAACACGTTAGGTGTTGACATCGAAGCAATATTGATGCAAGAAGGCCAACCTGTTGCATATCATAGTAAAAAGCTTAGAGGAGTACAACTCAATTATTTTGTATATGATAAGGAACTTTTGGTGTTAATCAAAGCTCTTCACATAGGGAAACAATATCTTCTACCAAAGGAACTTATCATCTATACAAATCATAAGTCCTTAAGACATTTGTGGAGCCAATTCAAGCTTTCTAAACACTAAGCTCATTATATTGAATTTCTAGAAAGATTTCATTTTGTCATCACATACAAGTAGTAAGAATAGTAGATGAATGCCATGTGGATGATGGTTATCTGTTCCGAGGAGGCAAATTATATGTGCCAACCTGTTCAATGAGGGGGCTATTAGTGAAAGAAACCCATAGTAGAGGACTTGCCAAATACTTTGGAGAGCAAAGGATGAATATTATTGAATGATAGATTCTTTTGGCTTAAAATGAAATGTGATGTGCATCATGTGATTAAAGGATGAGCTGTTTGTAAGAAAGCCAAAAGCCAAGCTGAACAAGGAAAGACAATACCATTACCTATTTTGACCAAACCATAGGCTAACCTAAGTATGGATTTTGTCCTCAAATTATCCCATACTTCCTAAGACAAAGACTTTATAATGGTTGTGGTGGATAAGTTTAGCAAAAGGGCAGATTTTGTGCCTCGCACCAATACTAACACTACTTCAACTATTACTTCTTTGTTTTTATAGGAAATGTTTTGCTTGCATTGTATGCCAAGGAGTGTAGTGTTTAGAGACCTAAATTTCTTGAGCCATTTTTAGAGAACTCTTGAGCATCGAATGGGAACTAAATTATTGTTTAGTGCTTCTTATCACCCCTAAACTGACGGCCAAACAGAAGTTGTCAACCGTACCTTAAGATCACTACTACGAAGTTACCACGAGCTCCTTTGTATCACTTAGTTCAACTAAGGGTAAAGAAGGGACCATTTTAGCTATCCCTTTTGAAGAAGTCAGTATTTGGTCAAAGAATCCTAGTCGCTCCTAATAAGTTGCAATGCATGTCCATGTAAGATTTCAACTCTAATATAATTAAGTCTATTTTGAGGTGATCAATGAAGTTCATGTAGTACATTCAATTTCAATCCAATACAGCAAACAAGCAATGTACAACTACGCTTAGAGATGCACAAGCAAGCTACTTACAAATACAACCAATTATAGCCTTAAGCCTTTGAGTAATATAAAATAGTACTCTAAAATACAGTTACATATGGATCCCAAGCATACTTAGACTTCCCTCTTGCTCACTAAGATGGAAATTAGATTGTACATTTGCCGCTATTCCTATAACATAAAGGTTATTTTAGTGTTCATATATGTTATTAGTAGGTTTTGGATTTGAGCTTTATCTTGCAAAGAAAGGAAAAAGCTTTTGGTACCAATGTCAGTCCGGTACGGCCATTCTAATGCCTAAGTAAGTAATAAATGTAGGAAAAGTTGAGTGAGTAGTGAAGAGTTATCAAATCTATCTTATAGCATTTCATTCCCGTATTTATAGGCAAATGTCGTGTTTGAAGTAACAATTATCGAAATGATTATTGAGGCTTGTGGACGCCTCTCAATTAGGTACATTCCTAAAATGTAGAGAGAATGGGTAGTTATGTAATATAATTATGCCTAGTGATAACTGTTTGTGCTACTTCTCTTAAATTCAAATTAGATATAGATCTATGTTACTCGACATTGTTCAAGAATATAAATAACTCAACCTGTCAACAGTTGAATAAATGAGTGAACGAAACTCAACTATCAACATTTGCCCCTTAACTGCCATGTTCAAGGGTTCGATTAAGGGAGTAAACATTTAATACTCTAGAGGCCAAGTGGGGAACTGTTCCTTAGACACTGAGTAAGGTGGGAAGGAAGATAGATCACATCCTAATCGAAAAGTCACAATTTTCAATTTTCCCGCATGTTAATAGACTAAGTAGTGGAAACTATGATAGCTGCCACCTTGATCATCATTACGCCACAAGCCTAATAACTGTTAGTCACTAAACAACAATTGGATTTTTGTCTCAAAACACACGTCATTGATCCATGTTATTATCTAAGAAGTGCATCATTTATATTAGAGACTCATTTGCTGTTACGAGGGTAAATCATCCATATTTAAAGAACTTTTCAAAACAGAAAACAAATTTCTTCAATTACATTCATAAGTTTTCGTCACTTACTTGACATCTTGTCTTACCTTGAAATTCTTCAATTTTCGTGACATTCATCATAGTCAATCAAGTATGGTTCACAACGTAATTCGTCAACTTATCCTTTTAGATTATGAAGCAACCAAGTCTGAGGCTACTTCTCCCCCCTAGAAGAGGAACGAGATGGCTTGTTCTTCAAGTAACTTGGTCAATAATGTTGTAAAGCGATGGGATAAACTCACTCGAATCAACTCTCTTGCAGCAGGCAATTATCTAGAAGAGAAGGAAGGAAGATCTACGGCTAGGTATCTATACAATAACATAATTAACTTTCGTGATTCACTAAATGGAGCAACTAGTGCTGTCAACAGGGTCCTTGTTTCAAAATATAACAAGTACTAGTAAGACCTTCCTGGAGCATGGAATCTTAAGAGGTCAAGAAAAGAGAAAAAGGTATATTTTCCAAAGGAGCATAAGTTCCACATCTATTTAAAATATCTCAACTTTAGGCTGCGTTTTCCTTTCTCAACATTTGTTAAGCAGTTCTTCTATTGCTTCTAAATCATGCCGAGTATGTTCTCATTAAACACATATTAGCTTCTAGCAACATTAGAGATAATCTATGAAGAAGTTAAAGTCATCGCTACACCTCAACTGTTTCGGCACTTCTTTACGATTAGAAGGCAACCTCAACAATTGGTACTTTACAACTGCTAGGCATGGGCGAAAGTTCATGGACAAGTTAGAGTCTATGATCTAAAGATGGCACGACAAATTTGTGTCTATCATTTCAAACGAGAAGTTGGATTTTTGGACCCAATAAACTTAATCAATCTGTATAAAGGACATCGAGTTGATGTTAAATGATGTTACTACAGCAAAGAAGATCCAAGAAAGGAGGAAAAACAAAATGTTCTTCTAAGATGACGAGAGAATAATAAGACATTATGAGAGCAAAGAAACAATTTTTTTTAGAAAGAAGGTACAGTGATGAGCAATCGCCGTGCTGAGTATATCTACAAGAAGAAAGTCGTTCTCTTGACTTAGGAGATGAATTATTGCTCTTGACCTTATTTAGTACATAGAATGTAAGTTCTTTCTTATTCCTCGCATTAATATTAATACGTCTGCTTTATATTGCAAATATGGGTACTGGTGAGGTGAACCCCGCTAAGCTATTGGCCCAAGCAAAGGGCAATAAATGTGTATCCTCCACGACTATAGTTATTTGGCTAACTACCATTAAGAAGGCAACAAAAGAAGGCATGGTAAAACAAGTGGCAATGCAAAAGATCTCTTGTCCCACTGAGAAATGACAAGAGATTGAGAAACCTAGGCCGGCTAAGGCCAAGCGAGTCGAAACCATTTCAGCCAAAAATATTACACCTACCATAGAGCCGAGAAAAGGTGACCAAGAAAGCTAACCCTATAATGAGGTTAAAACTACCACTGCCACTAAAGGGTCATCACTTATGATGAAGGTTATGCCAACTACTAATAAGAGAAGCAGGAAGGAACTTGGCCAACCCCCTATCAAGAGGTCCAAGGAGTTAGATGAAAGGACGAAGGATGCCATGCGCAACAAAGCTTTCAGCTTAAGTAGTGCTGAATTCATCCCTCACACAGAGGTCGGCGAGTACTTAGTCCCATATTAGAGCTACAACATCTTACATACTGATTCGACCTTAGGCGATAGGACAAAATCTTTGGCTTTGATGGAAGGCGTTATTCTTCCCAAGGATAAAGAGATTACGAAGAAAGATGTTAAAATGGTCAGTGATTGTAATAAGGCTCATATTGTGGCCAAGCTGTCAGATGTAAGTATCTATTGCATCTTTCAATTGTTAGGTTTATTTGGTTGCTAATACTCCTATTTGTTTTTAGACCAGCAACTACGTTTTGACAGCCTTGGATAAGGCCAACAAGGAAATGAAGAAAGTAATAACAATAATAATCATTCATGTATTCTGCCAAGTGATATGGAAAATTCATCATTCTATATCAACTTGTTGCAAAAAATTGAAGATGCATATAACTTCTCAAAAGCTCGAACTGCGGCTATTAAAAATGCAAGAATAAAGGCTAAGATGGAGGCCAAAAGATTCAAGATGAACTGGTTACCAAAAAACTGGCATACTCTTTAATTGCTAAGGAAGTCTTGTGCCTTAAGGCCAAGGTTGATGAGCAGTACAAGAAAGTAGAGGACCTGAAAAAGGAACTGCACAAAAGGAAGGAAGAATGTTGGGGTCTGGGTCAAACACTTTGCTCAATGAATGATAAAGAGGATTGGCTCAGGATGCAAATCAAGGAATTGGAGACCAAAAACATTAGGTTGCAAAGCCATATTGCAGGGTTAAAGGAGATTGTAAAGAAAGGGCCCTCTATTGAAGAGGCACTCGAAATCATCACTCCTAATCTGTAATACAAGAGATTACTACAGAAGAAATTGTTGGAGAGGGTCCAAGCAGCAAGAGAAGAAATCCTCAAACTTCTCCTCGACTATGATCTCTTATGCTTAGATTTTGCCAATGTTGATGACAAAGTGAGCAATTGTGATGAGGAAGACGATGACGATTCAGGTGTCGAAATCAATGTGTAGGATGAAGATGAGGCTCATGCCAAGGATCTTGGAGATGACGAGGATCATCTATTTAAGGAAATCCTATGAGCATAAAGAAAAATCCACTTGTTCCTAGACCCTAAGCACCAAAAATGAAATATGCTCCAAGAAGGCCCTAACTTCTGATCAACAAAATGCTTCTGCTCAATCTAAAAATAAGCCAATGGATTATCTCATAGTTTTATCTTTTGCAAGGATTGCTATAGGCTAAGTGGTCTAACATGGAAAATGTAATTGTATTGTAACAAATGAGAATCATTTATTTGCATAACTTAGTATTTTTAGCATGTTTTATTTCATGCACTTCATCCTTTCGAGGCATGATTTATTGCACACGTCGTATTTTCCCGGCATGTGTTATTTTGTTCTTATTTCTCGGCATGTTATATTTCAGATGCTCATTTTCTTAGCATGTTTTATTTCACACGCTAAGTTTCATCAGGATTTTTTATTTCACATGCTTATTTTCTCAGCATGTTTTATTTCATGCACTTCATCCTTTCTAGGCATGATTTATTGCACACATCGTATTTTCCCGACATGTATTATTTTGTTCTTATTTCTTGGCATGCTCTATTTCAGATACTCATTATTTCACATGCTAAGTGTCCTTAGCATGTTTATTTCATGCATCTAATTTAAGCATCTTATAGACATTGTCCGTTAGTCATTGAGACATAAACTAGCCGTTTTACTTAGGAGCTCGTTAGCTAGGATTGATTTATGAAGTTCATTAATCGTGATAAGCTTAGACTTACACTAGTTCATTCATAATCAGTTTGAACTTATCAACTTGTCAGTCGTAAATAAATCAAGAAACAAATTGAAACTTCAATATAATTGTCTTGCAAAATAAGTAAGCTGTTGCCTTACAAAACATACGATTAATTAGTGTGGGACAAATACATTGGAATTCAAGGTCTCTTTATCTTAGCGTTTGGACTTTGATCATTGTCCATATCTTATAGCATTTCTTTCTTGTATTTATAGGAAAATATCGTATCTGAAGCAGAAGTTATTAGTTAGATTATTGAGATACATGGAAGCCTCATGATCAAGTGCATTCTTGAAATGTAGGGAAAGGGGGCAATTATGTAATATAACCATACCAAAAGATAACAATTCATGTGACTTCCCTTGAATTCAAATTAGATATGGATCAGTGTTACTCGGCATTAATTGAGAATGTAGATAATTCGGCCTATCAACAGCTAAATGGATGAGTGAATGAACTATTATTCTGTAACTCGATTTACTAATCTTAAGTTTAAGGTTCTATTTTACCTAATTATCTAAGTTTTAGGTCACTTGTTGTTAGTCTCACTTTTAACTAATCTTTGATTCAATCTATGATTGCACTTTAACTCAACAATCCTAAAAATATCTTCTAACCCGTTTTCTGAGGTTCATCTAACTACATCTCAAGTATATAAATTCTTTTATTTAGTTCTTGATCATCTTCCTAGTTCACCATTTATATATAGTTTCTAATCTATCCCCTAATTTATCCTTTGGTCAATATGTACCCCACATTTTAGCATAATTTCTACAACTCCTCATTTCTAGTTAAAGGCAAGTATCCAGCATTATTCATAACCTCAGTTCAACCTACATTTCAAGTAAACTTCGTTTCAACACATCTTTATACAAGATATTAAAGTCACATGTTTGAGAATTTTTTAATTAATTTTCAATATACTTAGAATCCACCACTTGTACCACTCAAAATTATTCCCATATCATCATCCATCATCATGTTATACCCTAAATCAAATAATATTAGATTCTAAGTAAGATTCTTAAAGAATATGCAATTAAAGTTTTAATCCTGGCTTATAAGTTCAAAATTTTAACAAAATTTGGAAAATATTTTTAATAAAAAATTTTTCATAGCAACACTATATTTATATTAAATAATTTCCAAAAAAAATTCGGAGTGGAAAAACGTCATTAGGAGTTTTCAAAATAACTTTGAAATGTGCTCGTCTTTAATAATTTCTTAAGGGTGATGCCTAAAAACAATTAAATCAAAATAATAATAATATTATTATTATTTTCATGATTCCACTTACAAAATAACCTATGAAATAATATCTCTACAATTTTCCAACATAAATTAATGTTTTTAAGAAATTATTGAAAATTGGATAGAAATCAAAGACTTATGAGTAGACCTATGTAAGGCTTAATTTCAGCCCAATCATAGACGGGCCTAACTCGACTATTGAACCATCGAACCCTAAGGTCCTAAGCAGTTTAATGTGTTACAGCCTGACAATTCAACATGCAAAAGCTTGTAGGTTAGTCGACCCACCAGTTTTGTGCTAGGCCAACTTCGAAATTTAAAATATATATAATATATAATAATTAATATACAATAATCTATACTATAATAACCCTTACAAGCTTAAAAAAGGAACTTTAATCATTGAGGCGCCTTTTGGTATAGCGATTTGGAGTGCATTGAAACTCTAAAGTTAAGTGTACTCGAGCTGAAGCAATCCTGGGATGGGTGACTTCTTGAGAAGCTACTGTACCAAAGGACAAAACTATATGACGTTCTAAACCAAAGCAGATAATACCTTAATGGAAGGAGTCCTGGCCAAGTAGTTACAGGTAATATTAGAGTAATCCACCAACTGAAAGGGCAAAACCCCACCTAGTGGTTGTCTTAGACCTATGTAACAAAACTGATAAGGGCATCAGTTCTATAAAGGGGGTAGATTATAATACCCCTTACAAGTTTGAACAAGGAACTCTAATCATCAAGGTGCCTTTTGGTGTAATGACTTGGAGTATGTCAAAACTTTAAAGTTAAGCGTACTCGAGTTGAAATAATCCTAAGGTAGCTGTGCAGCATTCCATCCTAAAGCAAACAATACCTTGATAGGAGGAGTCCCAGCTGGGTTGTTACATATACTACATATAATATAGTATATATGTAATATATTATATAATATACTACATAATATACTATATATAATATTATGTAATGATAGTTGACATATCGATATAAAGTTTCAAATTTAGTTTGGAAAAAGGGAAATAGACGAATAAGCTACGAATTATTTATAATAATTGACAGAAACTCAAAAAAAAAATCATTTATAAAAATTGATAAAATTTGGGGAAAAAAAACCCACAATTCAAGGGCTGGTGTAGCCCTTAAACTGACAATTCACTCCCTTGCTGAACCATGGACAGGTGATTCAAGGCCGACTCTAAGCTAAGTTGAACCAATACACAAGTCTACTTATGGGTACATAAACTTCCCATAGCTTGATGGTTTGTCCACCCTCCCATAGCTTGATGGTTTGTCCACCCTTGTCAAAAATGGTCACTTAAGCTACAAACCAACCACAAACATGTCGATCCCATTACTTTTCTCAATTTTTTTTCCTTGCATTTTGGACATCTAATTGTTGTTAATTTGTACAATTGAATATGAGGATAAGATGATGAATTTGTAGATGTATAGGTTAGTAGTTTGTTCTTGAGGTGTAAAGAAAATGGGTTTTTATCCAAACATCCATTTTCTTAGAGTAAATAATAATATAATTTAATACATGCGTAATTATTACCTTAATTCCTAGACTAGTCATCACTTTAATCCTTCTTTATGCATCATGTCATGAAGTAATACAACCATCACCGTTTAATATGTTGCCCTAGCATTTTTGTGGCCAAAAGGCATCACTATATAAAAAGGGTATCCTATGGAGTGATGAGGGTCATCTTGGTTTTGTCAGCTTCTACCTTTTTGATTTGGTTGTATCCTGAGAAACCATCTATAAAAGAGACAAAATGAATCCTGGTAATGTTATCCACAAAAATGTCAATATTAGGCAAAGGGAAGTTGTCTTTTGGTGTGGCCGGGTTTAGGTCTTGGAAGTCCACACTCATACCCTTACTTTTCCATTTTCCTCCATAACCAAAACAATGTTAGCTACCCATTTAAGATAGTCACATACCTCAATGAAACTGATCTCTAACAATTTTTACACTTCTTATCTTAGCTTGAGAAGGATATTAGGATGGAAACATCTGGGCTTTTGTTTTTTAGGTTAATATCTTTCAAATGGGCAATAGCTGAGTCTAACCCTAGCATACCATGCAAAGGCATCTGAATATTTGGATTCAACCTAATCAATTCGTCTTTCTAGTCATAAGATAACTTACCCCAAATGTTAAATTTTTTTTAGTTTTCTTAGGACCTCATGTTGATTGTTTCCATTTAATCATCAATAGAGATTCTATCTTGTTCATATCTTTCCAAAATCTCTTGTATTTCTTTATGGTTATTAATATCATTCTCAGCAACTGACCCAACAAAGCTAAGGTTGATATTAATATTTTCGTTGTCTATTGGTACGAGATATCCATAGTTTTCATCAAAATCATTGAAACTATTAATGTAAATAGACAAAGAAGGAAAGAGATATAAGCAAAGGCAAAGGACATGTAGAAAATGATAACTTTTATTGCTCAATTATTTTATAGAGTACACTTATTGTGTGAACATTTTAGGAAGACGCTTTGAGTACTAAACATTGGTTCAACCCTTACTCTATAATAAACCTAAAGCTACTCAGAGGAATTGTAAACCAATTTTGCAGAGAATGGGAAGCTTATAGCCATTACATGTTTCATATTAATGAACTAACTGATCTTAGTAGCTTTTTTATTGACTTCAAAATTGATTGATTGATTTGACTCTCTAAGTTTCTACTCTAGACTAGGAAATGGACCATGAAGGTTTCAAAGTGAGTAGGAAATTCCATGGGAGAATCATATAATCTATCTCCCTTTTCACCTTTGGTTTAGTTCTTTTTCAGAAGTCTAAGTGTGATCGAGGTATATCCTAAACCAAAGGTTCTTAATTAACCTTTCTTGAAAAGCTTTTCTTGAAGATTACTAGTAGGGAGTTAATCATATAAACTTCATCAAACATTTTTAGCATAAAGTTTTTTGGGTTCCCTATAGCAATCAAAACAATTGAACCTTTAAGTCAAGTCCAAACTCGAGGTCTTAAGGGATGGACAAAGCAAATTCTATTATTCCAACTCTTGCTAAGGTTGAGCTAATCCTTGCTATTGACCAAGTCCATATGCTGAGCCAAGTAAATTTTTGTCTGTCAATAATCTGTGCTAACCTAAAATATGCTCCATTAATAACTCAGTACTTTTCACATGTCTACTCGCCATGACCATGACCATGTTGACCAGCACCTTGGTAGCATTGGTGCAGAGAACCCCAAAACACATCCGAACCCATATGTCTCAGAAGGACCTTTAGTTTTTCTTGGCACCTCTACTCAACAATCCCCATCCTAACCATATGACTTGTCTATTTCTGATAAAGGTACCCCTATTGACCAAATGCCACATTTCCAGACCTACATGAAAGGATTATGTTGAACCAATCACTAATTTACTTTGATTTTTTATTTGTACCCTTGATTGTTCCTTATACATTACTTCTTTTAGACAATACCCCTTTTTGTCTTTTCCATTTTAAGTAGGATGCCCTAATTTTTAGGGTATAAATATCATTTTTAATATGTAGCCCCATTATCATATACATCCAATATTGAATATACTTCTATTTCATGAGCTAGTATGCTTACCCTTTTTTTTCTTACTCTTATCCTAACCCTTAAGCAAGGCTAGGTGGTAAGTAACCTCACTAAGCTACTCATACGTCATATCAAGTTACTTTTTGCATTTTATCACCAACCCTAATATTGTTGCCCTTGTCTATTCTTGGCATGGTGTATCAAATCCCTCCTCCTATGTAGGGTATGGTTGTCTCTTTGTAAATGTTGTAATCCTATTCCCCCAATACAGTAACTATCTGGCCATTTGAAATGAACTTAACCTTCTGGTGTAAGCAAGAAGGTATTGCCCATACTAAATGGGGTTTCTCCCCTATAGGAGATTGAATGTCCTAGGAATATTTAGCACTTAGAAGCATATGTTGAAGATTTTCAACCCAATCTACATAAGAAGGTCAATTTCTCCTATGATTTCTCTTTTAAAGCCATCAAATGCTGTTACCATTATCTTGCTTACTCTTATGTTACCTATATCTATGTCCAGCAATTTCAAGGTATCTAGAAGGTAGACATTAAGGGAGGACCCATTGTCAATAAGGGCCCTTGCCATAACCTTTTTGTTGTAGTTAACCACAATAAAAAGAGGTTTCGTATGCTAGTGACCTTCATCCACTCATTCCTCTAGAGAGAAAGAGATTTAATCAATTGAAAAGATGGAGTAGGTAATATGCCCTAATCTCTATATTAATATTCCTTGTGATACCTTAATGTCCCCTAATGTTCAAAACAGGGCTTCTTTATAGGGCTTAGAAGATAAGAAAAGGCCTATGAGTGAGATTTTTGACTAGCAACTTAGCCAATTATTCTATGATTCAATATTCATTGGACTTTATCACCTTTGCAAAGGTCAGACAACTCTTTATCTTCTTCTTTCCCTTTTTCTATTAACTAGTTAAGGATTTCACCTGCTAAAGCTTTCTATCAAGCTTCTTTGCTAAGGCCATACACCCTTCCTAACTTGGTTATTCCTATAAGTGCTCTTTGGGAATTTTAGTATAGGACAATGTTTTATTAAGTAAGCAATCCTGAAATTTTCAAAAGGGTTAAATATAAGAAAATTAGATATTTGGAATGGGCTTGAAATTATTCAAAATGGGAGGTATTCTTTGATGTCGTTGCTAAGGAGTAGGTCCCTAAACAAAATTTATCCTAAGGTGTTTATCATAGAGAGAAGACTTTTTGAAGCTATGACCCAACTCCTATAGATAGGCTAATCACTACCTTGAATTGAGAAGTTGTACAATGATTTTTGATTAAATGAAGAGGATTTCTAGAATAAACCAAACTTGCTACTAAAGGAACCTTGTCACTAGGATCGTCTCCAAAGGTGACTCTTTAAAGGTAGGTAACTACCTAAATTAAGCCCATAAGAAGGCCTAGAAGACTCTGGTTCAAGATAAGTAGGAATGAAAAGTTCTCTAAACTCTTCATTATTTTGAAAATTTTTCCTCTTTTTATTTATTTATTATTATTTTCTTTTTTCAAAAAGACAAACTTTTTTTTTTTAAATTTGCTAACAAATACGAGGGCCTTACAAGCTATGGAGGTTACTAATAAATAGTGGGCTTACCCCGCTGCTTGATAGTCATTTGCTCTTTCACAAACATTTCTAAAGCTCAAGCTTATGCTTAGAAGTTATGGCTGAAGGGTCAAATTAACCTCCCATTCTCTTGATTCTATTGCATCTTCAAATATTCTAGGGCTTTGACTCTCTTAACATGATTCTTCTACATACTATTCTATTCAAACCTTTAATACCATAGGCCTTGATCGTCATCATAGGGTGAATGGTCTATGCTATTTAGCTTACAAGTCTTGAAAGATTCTAGTATTAGAATAGGTATCCCACTCATTGAATTGTTTATTCTAAGAGGACTTTCTCATTCTCTCAGTTTATATTTCACTCTTGACTTTAGATTCCAAAAATTATGGTTTGTTTTGTAAGTGATACACCTAGGTCAATTAGCTAGGTCTTTTTCAAACTTTTGTAATGCAATATAGACTTTTACTTAGCAGTTTCAAAAGGGATTGGTAAATAGGCCTATTTTGAAAGAATTATCTTCTTAACTCAAGTTTACAAGTCATGAACCCTTAGGAAAAACTAAAATGAGCTTGTCCATAGTTTCGTGAGAAATGATAATCCTGCCCCTAGTTTCATGAGATGGCCCTTGAATTTGAGTTGTAAGCCTTGGTTTAAGTTTCTGCTTTAATTCTTGATGTACTTGAGCTTTTTCAAGCTCTAAAAGTGGTCTTTAGACTTTATGCTTCTATCACTTTCTAATGCTTGTTTTAGACTTATAATAGCATGATGCCTCCTTTTTCTCTCTCTGTTTTTTTTTTTTTTTACTTCTTTTTTTTTCCTCTTTCTTTCTTTCTTCTCTTTTTGCTTTTTCCTTGATATTCTCTCTTTGGATATTTTCCTTTCTTTCTCTTTGTTTCCTTCCACTCATTTTAGACTTCTTTTGTGGACTTCTAATGACTTACAACTCAAAATATGTAAGTCTTCTAGAGTTGAGGCTTCTCCTCCTTTTAAAGGGAATAAGCTATCAACAGTGATGATTACCTGTGAACTAGTGCGATTAGGGAAAACACAAATTAGTTTATCATTTTTCTCTAGATTGATGACCCAATCCTCTTCATTGCCCCTAAATGGGGTGGTTCTTGATAGGTTTCAATTTTGGAATCACTTCTTTAAAATGCTCAACAAGTTTGGCAAAGGACAGAGTGCTTAGGATAAAGAAATTGTAAACCCCTAAAAACTTCAACCTAATACCCAAAATAGACCTTAGTGTGCTTGAAGGCTAGTTAAGATGAGATAAGGCTAGTTAAGATGAAAACCTTAATATAACAATCGAAGATTTAATCGCGTAGAAAATTTTTATACCCTAAATGTATATAAACATTAGAGATTACGCTAGAAAGTGATAAAACCCTAAAACTATAACTTTAAGGATATAAAAGCACTAACTCACTATAATTTACCCTAAAACCTTAATTGATAATATAACCTTAGTGTTATACCAAATCATTGGTAAAAGATTAAAGATAACTTTCAAGCACTCATAAATACATACAATACTAAAGTAATCAATTAGAAACTAAGATATTGCATCATAAATCACATTTATCTTCTAAGCATATAACTAGGTTAATATTACATAGAGTTAAGGGTTTAGTTGATGCTTAGGTTACATATAGTGAACATTAATACCCTAAATAACATTTTTCATCTCAATTATACTAAGTAGCTTACCAAATGGTGTATATAAGAAGATGCATGTGTACATGTCTTTGAGTATGTGTATATAAGGGTATACTAGAGATATACATGTATAAAGACCCTTGTACATAAGTATTCTTTATGTATATAACCTAAACTAAGACATATACTAACTATATATACCTGTACTATGCTAAATATACCCTTAAAACATAAAAAGAATGAAATTAGAGAAGCCTTCTTAAGAGGAATTTTAGGCATACGAAATTTGTATGAAAATACATATGTGATCGTATATATATATATATATATATATATATATATATATATATGGGTAAATGTACAAGTATAAATACGGTATAAGTATAAGTATATGTAAAAGTATACTAGTATACATACAAGTAGAGTAATGGTATAAGTATAAACTTAACATATGTATAAATGTACATAAGTGTACATAATACACTTAGGCATGAGGTAAGGCATATGTAAGCAAAGGATGATGTAAGCGATGAGGTAATCACATGATGACATAAGCCATAACATAAGCAAATGATGACATAAGAAATGATACAAGTAATTGATAACATAAGCGATGATATAAGCATAAGCTTATAAAATAAAAACATAAGTATGTACATTTACTTAGGATCCAAAACTTTAAACCCTAATATACTTCCTAAATTGAATCAAACTTAATCAAGGACATAAATTAGTAATACCAATGTAAAATTCCCTAAGTATAAGAATATAATGGCTAATTCAATCATCAACTACTAAAATGGAACATAAAACTAGCCAATAGGAATAATTAAGCTTTAATAGTTAGAATTTCAATGAATTTAGTATACATCGTAAAACGAAGGTCTTAACATCCAAAACAAACATCACCGTATGAACGTATGTTCGAAAACGATGAAAAACGACTATAAATTCATAAATATTGAAAATAGAATGAAAAAGTTACTACGATTAGCAATTAGGTTTAATTGAATAAAGGCTGATAGTAATCTAAGTAGAATTAGGTAGGTAGATATCTAGAAGCATTAGTTAAGTCAACTACTTATTATCCCTGTTACCTCATAATGATTAAGTCATCCCAATGAGGGTAAGGATCTTCTGATCGGTTATTACGATTAAAACGAGTCGTCATAGTCAAGTGAGTACTCTCGATGACTCTATACTTGTTTGTGCTTGTAGTTAGTGCACTTAAATTGAATATCAATAACTTGATACATGGGGTTTCGGCATATGCATGTACTTGATATTGATTGATTATTGTGAGAAATATTGTTAGATACAATAATTAAAGATTTGATTAAATGATTGATTTTTATATGATTTGGATGGTTTGCTGATATTGATTGATTACCTCATAATTTGACCTAATTATATTTGTCTTATCTTAAATTAAAAGGGTCATGCATTATCCATGCATTGCATTATTTATTACAGCCATCACTTCGTGCATAGATAAAGAGAGGTCTTACGGGGATTGTTTATATATATTAAAGTGTCTATGTACGGTGTACTCGTACAACATGACCTTACCCTAACCTACGAGCTTATTAGGTGATGAAGATGCCAACCGTATGGCTGAGGGTCGGGTCTAGAGATCTCCGTTATAAGGCGTGAGTATAGATTGCGGAGGCCACCTCACCCCTAGGCCTAGGATTTTGTGTACTGTTAGATGACTTAGAAATGGAAATATATTTTATGAAATATGATATTCAAAGTTATGGGTAAAAACCCAAGTGCTAAAGTCCGATCATGATTAGTGCCGATGAATCTCCAATCCTTATCTTGGAAGGTGTTAAAATCTGATATTATATGCAACGTCGGTCCACTGCATATATTGTTTGGCATACTACATGTGCATGCATTCATATGGTTGTAACAATTTGTTTGATAACTTATTTGCTAATATGGTATGAGAGATAGCTCACTAAGCTCTTATAGCTTATTCCCCAATAGTCTTTCTTTTGCAGGTTTACTTATGATGAGATTGGGATAAGTCTCGAGTGCTGAATGCGAGATGAAGATATGTATATTAGTGTTAGAGTTAGTTAAGATCTATATAGGTGATACATAAACATTCTTTAGAGAAAATATTTATATGTTAGAATTTAATATAATTTAATTTTTCTTGTAGTTTTCTAATGTTGGTATATCCTATCTTATTATTTGGAAGAGGATACCAATTCATTGCGGTTTTGAGGAAGTGTAGGATATCGGACAACCATAGTTATTTATAATTACATTTTATGTTATGTTACAATAAATTAAATTACTTGAAAATCAGTAGTCTTAGAGATTTATTATTTAGAGTTTTACAATCTCTGGCTTGCAAGGAGGTTTTCATATCATGAGTGCACACATGTTGTGGAAATTTTAGGTAATCCTACTACGCCCCCTTTAGGGTCCTGATAGAAATGAATGCCTACTATCATTTTAACTCACATATCAAGTTAATGACAAGCCTCCTTTAAGGAACAAGTCTCAATTCCTCACATTGATGTCACTCAACTCTCAATTATTTTTTGGGGTGAATCTTTAAGACTTGGTTTGCTTCTTTTCATCCAAAACTCTTCAATTGGTAAGGTACTTTGATTATCAGATCTTCAATTTTTCAAAAGAAATGCCCCATATTGATTGACATGTGTGCCCTTATATTCATCTGAAAACTCATTTGGCCTTTTATTTACCTCAAAACTAATTATTTGAGGTGGTCCCCCGATCTCATCAAAATGCCCCCAAATGAGATGGGCTTATCAACTTTGCTAAATAATTGCCTTTGACAAAACTAATAGTTTAAGCTTAATTAGCTTTCTTGGAGGATTTGTCAGTTCATCCCATCCTCTTCATGGCCTTAGTGATGAAGTAATAGTAGAGACATGCTTCAATTTATCTTGGCCTTTGTAGAGGGGGTAGATTATGTTTGTAAAGGTATAAATAGATGAGCAAGTTGTGGCAAAGTCTTATTTTTAGGTTTATGAGTAGGTAAGGAATTTTGTCTTTACTTTGGGTTTAGGCTTTTTGGTGGACTAAGCATGGTATTTGGGTTTATCTCCACTATTATTTCTTGGAAAGCCTTGACCCCTCAACAGTAACTTAGTATGTGGTTTCATGGATTAAGATATTTTGACCTTGGAATGTGGTCTACTTCAAACTTCATGATTTAAAGCAAATGACTACTAGCTTTAGGTTAGGCTAATCCATTGAAAAGAAATCTTTAAAGCCCATGAAAATCTCTTACATGTTAGTGAAAACCTTTTCTTTTTTCCTTTTTTTCTTGATTTTTGTTTTAATTTTTCTAAAACCCTAAAGGAAAGTTAAGACTAGACAGAGCTTGATGAGCTTACTAAGATCACTAAAGAAGGGAAAGCGGCATAGCTTAAAACCTTAAAAAATGATTAAATAAGAAAAAGTGCCCCCTTGTGCTGGCTTAAAACTATCAAAGACCATCGAATAAGGGAAAGCACTTCCTAAGTTGACTAAGGCCCTAAAAGGTGATTGTAGAGGGGAAAGCGCCATTTAGGCTAGCTAAAACCCAAAAATGTTTATGAAAGAAGGATAATGCTCCATAAGCTAGCTAAAACCTTGGAAGATAATTAAAGAAGGAAAAACGCCTTACGAGTTGGCCTAAAGCCTCAAAAGATGACTAAAGAAAAAGCGCCATATAAGGTGGCCTAAAACCTTTAAAAACGATTAGAGATGGGAAAGTACCTTGTAGGCTGGCTTAAAGCCCAAAAAAGTTCACAAAAAAGGGGATAGTACTCTAAGAGCTAGCTAAAACCCTTATAAAATTGGTGGCTATTTGTAAAGTACAAAGTCTAAAGAAGGTGACAAACTTAATAGGTAACATGAGTGATATGAACAAATGAGTGAAATCTGGTAAAGTGACAATTATTAGAGAAAAATTTATGGAATCAAAGTTTTTTTTCTTTTTTTTTTTATAATCCCTAACATGATGAGGACTATAGTCAAAGGTGTTAGTTTTTTTTTTTTTAAGGGAACAATTGCTATTAGCAAACCAAAAGGAGATGATAATAACCTAAGAAAATGATAAGTAGTAAACAAGAACTATTTCTTTGTTTTTGAATTTTTTTTCTTCGATTTAGTCCTTTTTTATTTTTTTATTACAATATTTATAAGACACTTCATGTTATAGAAAAATTATTTACAAGGAGACCTAATGAAAAGGAAATTATACCAGAAAAAGACATACATTTTTTATATGATTGATAATTTATAAGACAACTAAAGATGATGAGACGAGACTATTTACAGCTTAAGAAAATTTAAAGGGTCATTTGTTTTCTTCATTTTTTTTAGGTAATTGACCAATTGTCTAACTAATGGAAAAGGTGACAAAAAGTTACTTCTAAATTTATAATTTGATGGATTAAACATAGTGGAAAACAAATACTTACAAATAACTGTAAATTTACAATTGCATATTTACAACTTCGACCTGAAAGAACAAAACAAAGACTCCCATTTTTTTTTTTTCAATTTTCAAAAAGCTATTCACAGGTCAAAAGATTAATAGAATTAATTTACTATTTTGAGGGAAGAAATGACAACTGAAGATGCCAACAAGATGACTACTAAGAGGAGGAAATAAAGGTATTAGTGATGATGAATACATGGTGATGACCTAATTTTATAAGTTTCTAACTATCGATAAAATCAAGAAAATGGTAAATGCATTTTTGGTTTTTCTCATTAAACTTAACTTTTTTTTTTCTCATTTTTCTTCATTTTTTAGTTTCCTTTTTGGTATTTAAGACCAACAAGTCAAATTAATTATAAGACATTTTTATTTTATAAGGTAATCTAATGGGGGAGAGGTTTGATAAACACTATTTACATGACCGATAACATAGAAGGAAACTTATTGGTGACAACTAACAAAAACCTAAAAGAAAAATTATTTACGAAGAAATGATTACCTGAAGGAAAATGTTGTTTTATTGTAAGGGTGACAAAATGTTACAAGTCGATTACAAAAATTAGTAGAGGGAATACTTTAGAATACCACTGTGATGAGTTGGAAAACCTAGTGGAAAAGAGATTTTTTTTAAAAGTTACATGATGTGTTACAAATTATCAATGAGATAACTTTAATTTGGTGATTCTTTTACAATTTATTTGCAACTCTTTTATTATTATTATTATTAGTTTTAGTTTAGAGGGACCTTAAAAAGCTTTCGTTATCAAGTAAGTGTTAAATCTTGATGATTCAAGAATTAATTTATAAGTTGAAAATGTCTCCTAAATTAGTGACTATTTTACAATATGTGAGTAAAATAATATTTACAAACTATGAAAAAAAAGATTGAAATATTAATAAGGATCCCCTATTTGGAAAAAATATTTACAAGGAATCCTAATTGAGAAGAGGTTTTACCATAAGAGAGACAATTTGCTAGATTATAGTTGGCTAAGAGTTACAAATATTTACAAGGTGAGTTAGGAATGTCAAGCCTAATTTTTTTTGGTTTTTAAAACTAGCATTCTTTAAACCGATCAATATTAAACCCTATTTGTTTAATACTGACTCTCGTTAAGGTTTAAATAAAATCGATTCTTTTATTTTTTAAAACAATTTGGAGTTAGGAAAAGGAGTTAAATTATAACCAATTAAGTGGATTGGTTATAATTTAAATACTCATCTTTTAATAAAACCAATTTTGTAAAACAATTTCAAGAACCAAAAGATCAAGTCCAGGAAAAAGAGTTAAATTATAACCAATTTAGTGGATTTTTTATAATTTAAATACTCGTCTTTTAATAAGATCAATTTAGTAAAAAAGTTTCAAGACCTAACCTCTTAAAAACACCTTTCAAAATTACCATATGAGATTCAATCAAAAAATTGCATTACTTACACTAAAATGGGAAAAAAAAAAACAAGTTTTTCATTTTTTACGTCACCTCGAAAATGCCTGCTTACTTGTTACTTGGGATCAAACGTATGCAGTTCTTTTTCTAAAATTTTAGTGTGTTAGATTTGTTTTAATTTTGAGAACATGTCGAGTTCACGTTTTTAATTTGATCTAATTATTTAAGGAAACTTTCTCAAAAAAGTCATAAATAAGGGTTTTAATTGTAGGAAATTCTAAATAAGGTCTTAGTTTTGGAAAAGTATCAATTATTCTTATTTATTTGAAAAATGATTTTCTTCAAATGATTTTCTAAGTGATGAAAACATTTTTTATTATTTTCCTTATCTTACTTTACTTATTTATTTATTATTATTATTATTTTCTTTTTTTGTTTGACTAAATAAAATAAAATTAAACCTACCTATTTTTTCTTTTCACTTTTTTTTTCTTTTTACAAGTACAATAAAAAATACAATAAATAAAATAATAAAAAAATTTAGAAGATAAAACAATTGGTTAGAAAAGAAAAAAAAAAGTTTGGACCGAAGGCTTACAAGCAAATAGGCCTTGGTTGTAAGAGTTTGGGTCGGCATCGGGTTGGATCTAGTTCAGTCGTGGGTCAGATTAGAGCTCAACATAGTTTGCGAAGGTGGCATGGTTAAAAGGTTAGTTCTAACACTTCTACACACCAAAACAAGCGGGGAAGAGGGGGTTTGTGAGATTTTTATTAGACTTGTGGGGGCTAAGGAATATGCTTTGGCTGTTGGTGGCCATTTAGGTGGTAATTGAAGTTAAGGGGGTGGTTGTGGTTACAATTTGGCAGTAGAAGGTTGGTTAGAGTAACTAAGTGCTACGGTTAGGGGTAAGAGGGGTATAACATGGTAACTAGGTGTTTAGGAAACACCATTGTGGTGTTATTTTTCTTTAGAAATGATTAGAGAGAGGGAGTAGTGTAAAGAGAGAGAGAGATGCACGTGGTGAGAGAGAAAGAGTTCAGGAATGGGTTTTTTCTTTCGGGGATCCAAAATTCCTTGCAATACGAATTCTCCTTATCCCCATTTTATAGTGTTTAAGCTCCCATATAGAAGGTAAACGTTGAAAACGTACTGCATTGAAGATCGAAGTAAATGGGTATTGAATTCTTTTCTTGACTGGATTTGGCTTGATTTTAGTTGATAATATTAGTCAAACGAGGTCTATGATACTTTTTTTTACCTAATATAGTGATTCAAAGCTTCGAATTTCAATGTAATAGCTTGAATCATAAAAATCACTCTCAAGTAAAAGTGGGTTTTTTCTCAATTTCAAATGCCGATTTGACTCATTTAGTGGTTGTATCAAGATGTGTTTTTTTATCTCAATTCGAAGTACGCTATATCTAGTTTGCAAATCTACCATTAATTTGGCAAAATTGTGACATAAAATAGCTCGAATATGATGTTGAAGCAGCTTGACCAGGGAGGAAACTTGCAGCAATTTAGGAGGAAGAGAAGGAGAATAGGGGAAAGAGATAGAAAGGGAGAGAAAAGGGGCACGTGGCGCTAACGTAGTGCCATGTCATCTGTTTCATCTAGTTAGAAAGTGTCACATATCCTAAAACACATATGGTTGATGTTGTATAGCGTACATAGCTGACACGTGTGTCACACAATCATGCTACATGGCAACACGTGACAAGCCACGAAGCAACATGTGTCCTTATGTTGTATGTGTATAGTAGTGCCACATTTCCCATAGTAGAAACATAGCGCAATGATATTCTGACATGTAACAATGTGTTATGTGTGTTTATGAAAAAAGAAAAAAAAATAACAGAAGGCATTTTTATGCCTTTAGTAAGGTTCTAACCTAGGACCTTTAAGTCAATTCTAATGCTATGTTCAAGTGCTTATCTATTAGGCTATTGACTTGTACCTCGTTTATATGTGTAAATAAATTGCATATATAAACAATATCATCCTAACCTAGATTTGAATCTAACCAAAAGCCCAACATCTAAGGCCTTGAAAACACTTAAATTTAATAATAATAATAATAAAAACTTTAGCTATTTGAAAAAATTTATTATTTATGATTATCTTCTAAATTTTCCTAAACCATCTATTTTTTTTTTCAATTTTCCATTTTTTTTGTGACTTTTCCAATTTTTCTATTTTTTGTCATTTTTTATAAATTTTGTATTTTTTTCCCTAAATTTTTTTTTTGTACTTTTCTAAAAGAACTATTTGGTCATTTTTTTATTTTTCCTAAATTAGGATCCTTTACCCAATTCTAAAAAACAAAATTGTAGAGAAACAAAAATAAAGTGTCTATAACTGCCTCTCTTTGTGGTGAAGTTTAAATAAAACTTTATCGTAAAGGCAAAAAATGACACTATTTTTACCTTAAGGATAATTTTAATCTAAGAAGCTTAACAACCATCTAATTATCCTAAGTTTGATCTACTAAGGATTTGGTGAAAGGCGAAAGAAAGAGAAGGTGCTCTAAGAGTTAGTTAAGTGAGTTTAGAAAGGTATAGTGCCTTAGGAGCTAGCTAAAAATATTAGTTTGAAACTTGGTTGTGCTCTTTTGAGCCAACTAACCTAAGCGAAGCATCTCTAGGGAACTAGCAACCCTAAATTGGAATCAATTTAGAAAAACCTAGTTGTGTTGTTCTGAGCTGATTAACCTAGATAAAAGCATCACTAAGGGATTAGCGAACCTAAATTGGAATCGATTTGAAAAACTTGGTTGCGCTCTTTTTAGCTTACTAACTTAGTCGGGAGCATCTTTAAGGGACTAATAACCCTAAATTGGAATCGATTTGGAAAAACTTAGTCGTGCTCTTATGAACTCACTAACCTAGATGGGAACATCTCTTAGGGACTAGCAACCCTAAATTAGGATTGATTTGAAAAACTTAGCCGTGCTCTTCTAAGCTCACTAACCTAAGTAGGAGCTTCTTTAGGGGACTAGCAACTCTAAATTGGAATCGATTTGGAAAAACCTGGTTATGCTCTTTTGAGCTCACTAACCTAGATGGGAGCATCTCTAAGGGACTAGCAACCCTAAATTGGAAGCAATTTAAAGAATTGGTTGTGCTTTTCTGAGCTCACTAACCTAAGTAGGAGTGTCTCTATGGGACTAGCAACCCTAAATTGGAATTGATTTAGAAAAATCTGATCATACTCTTCTAAGCTCACTAACTTATATTGGAATCAATTTAAAAACCTAGTCATGCTTTTCTAACCTTACTAACCTAAGTAGGAGTGTCTCTAGGGGACTAGTAATCCAAAATCGGGCATGCTCTTCTGAGCTCACTAACCTAAGCAAGAATGTCTCTAAGGGACTAGCAACCCTAAATTGGAATCAACTCAAAAAAACCTAGCCATGCTCTTCTGAGCTCACTAACCTAAGTGGGAGTGTCTTTAAAAGACTAGCAACCCTAAATGGGAATCAATGATGAAAGGAAGCACCTTATAAGCTCGCTAACGATGATGAAAGGAAGCGTCTTGCTTGAGAAAAATCGGTAAAGGAAAGTGCCCTATGGGCATGCTAAAAAGAAATTGGTGAAGAAAGCAAGCATCCTATGGGCTTCTTAAAAACTATAAAATGAGTTAGGATAGTACCTGTAAAAGCTGGCTAAGATTTGAAAAATGGTACAAAGGATAAGCGCCTTATGAGCTAGCTAAAACAAAAAGATCTACGTAAAAGACTACTAGGAGAAAGAATCGCGAATGCAATGTTCAAAAGCTAACATTATATATAAGTACTTACCTAGTCTTACCGATAGCACCTAAATTGTCAAACGTTTCTTTTAAAAGTCATATTGAAAAATGAATTCAACTTTTGATCCCTTATCATCAACCCAACTAATCTTGGCATGGAGCCCTTAAGATTTCATAGGCCCTTTAGAGAAATCACATGAATTAACTTAATACAAAGTATTATCAACTGTTTTTTCTCATTAATTGATTGCTTTTCAGATTTTTCTGAACTAAATCACTGATCCTTAACCAGTAGATATCCAAAAAGATCTACGTAAAAGACTACTAGGAGAAAGAATCGTGAATGCAAAGTTCAAATGCTAACATTGTATATAAGTACTTACCTAGTCTTTCCGATAGCACCTAAATTGTCAAACCTTTCTTTTAAAAGTCTTATTGAAACTAACTGGTTCATTCTTTCAAATGAATTCAATTTTTGATCCCTTATCATCAACCCAACTAATCTTGGCATGGAGCCCTTAAGATTTCATAGGCCCTTTAGAGAAATCACATGAATTAACCTAATACAAAGTGTTATCCACTGTTTTTTTCTCATTAATTGATTGCTTTTTAGATTTTTCTGAACTAAATCACTGATCCTTAACCAGTAGATATCCAAAAAGATCTACGTAAAAGACTACTAGGAGAAAGAATCGCGAATGCAATGTTCAAATGCTAACATTGTATATAAGTACTTACCTAGTCTTTCCGATAGCACCTAAATTGTCAAACCTTTCTTTTAAAAGTCTTATTGAAACTAACTGGTTCATTCTTTCAAATGAATTCAATTTTTGATCCCTTATCATCAACCCAACTAATCTTGGCATGGAGCCTTTAAGATTTCATTGGCCCTTCAGAGAAATCACGGAAATTAACCCAATACAAAGTGTTATCCATTGTTTTTGCTCATTAATTGATTGCTTTTCAGATTTTTCTGAACTAAATCACTGATCCTTAACCAGTAGATATCCAAAAATATCTATGTAAAAGACTACTAGGAGAAAGAATCGCAAATGCAATGTTCAAAAGCTAACATTGTATATAAGTACTTACTTAATCTTACCGATAGCACCTAAATTGTCAAATCTTTCTTTTAAAAGTCTTATTGAAACTAACTGGTTCATTCTTTGAAATGAATTCAATTTTTGATCCCTTATCATCAACCCAACTAATCTTGGCATGGAGCCCTTAAGATTTCATAGGCCCTTTAGAGAAATCACATGAATTAACTTAATACAAAGTATTATCCACTGTTTTTGCTCATTAATTGATTGCTTTTCAGATTTTTCTGAACTAAATCACTGATCCTTAACCAGTAGATATCCAAAAAGATCTACGTAAAAGACTACTAGGAGAAAGAATCGCGAATGCAATGTTCAAATGCTAACATTGTATATAAGTACTTACCTAGTCTTTCCGATAGCACCTAAATTGTCAAACCTTTCTTTTAAAAGTCTTATTGAAACTAACTGGTTCATTCTTTCAAATGAATTCAATTTTTGATCCCTTATCATCAACCCAACTAATCTTGGCATGGAGCCCTTAAGATTTCATAGGCCCTTTAGAGAAATCACATGAATTAACCTAATACAAAGTGTTATCCACTGTTTTTTTCTCATTAATTGATTGCTTTTTAGATTTTTCTGAACTAAATCACTGATCCTTAACCAGTAGATATCTATCATAAGGTGTTTACCCATTTAGATCTCAACTTTCCCTAAAAAATAGGAAATAAAACTCCCCATCAAGGGGCATTAATCTGTAACAAAGTATTGTAAAGAGTTTTGTTAATTACCAATGATCTATATCTTACCTTCAACTCCTCTCATGTTTTCAGTGTATCGGTTCATTTAAATTGAGTAAGAGGATTGGACCCTTTGATGGGGCAAGAAAATGGATGGAGACTATTCCAATGCCGACAACTACCAATGATATCAACTTTACTTGCAGAAGATGAAAATTAAACCATAATTACATTTAAGACAACTAAAATTTATGTGTTTTGAGTAAAAATTTCCATTGACTTTCATAGGTAGTACAACTTTACAACATCGGCATTTACAAGGTCTCTTAATTCTAGACCATCCATTTGAGACAAAATTAAAGTCTCTCATGGTAATACTTGCTTCATGATATAAGGGCCTCCATAATTAGGAGCGAATTTTCCTCTTGAATCTTGTACGTTGGGAAGAGCCTTTCTTAACACCATATCACTCTCTTTGAAGTTTTGGGGCCACAACTTTTTCTTAAAAGCTCAATCCATTCTTTTTTGGTAACACTAATTATGATACAAGGCTGTCAATTTTTTCTCATCAATCAAATTCAGCTGCTCGATGCATTTCCTTACCTAATCAATTTCATCCAACTAGGTTTCTAACAGACCTTAAGAGATGGGATCTCAACCTCTACTAGTAACACCGCTTCAGTGTAGTATACTAAAGATTAAGGCATTGCCCCAATCGATGTTCTAATGGAAATCCCATAAGCCATGAGTGCAAAAAACAACATCTCATGCCAATCCCTATATGTAACAACTATTTTTTCAATTATCCTTTTGAGATTTTTTACTGGCTGCTTTGCTAACCACATTCATCTAGGGTCAATAAGGTGTAGAATCCCTATGGATGATCATAAACTATCAACACAACTTTAACATAAGCTTATTGTTGAGATTTGCACCATTGTCGATGATAATTGTTTCTAAAGCCCCATATCAAGCTAAGATGTCTCTCTTGGTGAACTTAACCATTACTCCTTTAGTAACACTTAAATGGGATGAAGCCTTAACCTACTTATTGAAGTAGTCAATGGTGACCAATTTAAAGCAATGCCCATTGGATGCTTGAGTTGTTGGTCCTACATAAGATATCAAGAGGGGAGGGGGGGGGGTGTTAATTGATATCTTTAAACTTTTTAAAACTTTATCATTATAAAATAAAATTACCCCTCTTAATAACATAAATTGGTAAACAGTAGTACTATTGTAATTCAATGCAAATAACACAAATAAATAGTACAAATTAAAAAGATAAAGAAAGAGAATATCAGGCTGAGGATTTATGGAGCTTCGACCTTCTGCCTACAACTCTCTTCTAGCTCCACTACTGGGACTCAATCTACTTTACCAATGCCATTCCACTTGATCCACTATAACAAAATCATGAGAAGTTTGCAAGCATTCGTTATACATGGACATCACAATACTCTACTCTGCTTATCTATCCTTCCTTTAATCTAGGCTAATATAAATCTATAAAGTACAATCAAACTTCTCTGAACACTCAAACAACAAACAAAATTTACAAATTACAAGTGAGAACAATAATACAAGTCTTAAATAATTTCGTACTAAAACAAAAATAACGATTGATGATTAATTATCTTTAATTTAACTTCCTAAAGTAGTATCTAAGAAACGTTCTATGTTCTTTTAGATGGCAAAATTTGGTTACGATCAAAGTGTAACGAATATATTATTTTTTTTCCTCAAAAAACGTACTTAACGTTTTGAATCCTTTCTCCTTTCATATTAGAGTCTTCCAACGACTAACTTGTTGAAGATTATCTTTACTTTTATATTTATCCATAGTTAACATTAAAGATAATCCATAAATTTTTTTAGAGAAAATCTTGGAATTTAAAATTTAAACTTGATCTTCTCAACTTATCTTGATCAAATACAATTTGATTAGCAATATTGATATAAGCCTCATATTTAAAATTGAAATCCTACAAAATCTAAAACCAACCTTATCAACCTTTATCCTCACCCATTCATGTATATAACGTGATTTATCCAAAGATATGTTCGCTTAAATAATCTCGATGGATTCTTAATTCCATCTTAAGTGAAACGGATTAAGTATATTTTCGTAATACACCCAATCTAGTGGAGGTAGGCCTTGATTTCTTTAAATCAAATATTTTGTTAATTTTAAATGTTATACTTTTCCAGACTAACTTTTTGAATAACCTTCTAAAGAGTATCAGTCTTCTTTTTTTTGAAGTCTCTAAACAAGTTTTTGAAATATTGTATTGATTTTTCTTATAAAAGTTTAAGAAGATTTTCAAACTAATCTCTTTTTCAATCAATTCAAACCTTCTAAATAAGTTTATGAATGAACCCTAATTTGCAATTTTAAACTTTCTAAAGAACTGTCTGAATACTTGCATACTTGTTAATTGATTAGTCTTCTTCTCTTTTTATTATCATTAAAATCCATGAAAGATATCTAATATTCTCCTCCTTTTTAATGATAACAAAACATACGTACTTCCAAAAACATGTAACATTTCAATGTCCAACATAAACAATAAGAAAGAAACATTATTCGAAAACAATGATATACTATTTAAACTATTGTACTATCATGTTTGCTTGCTTATGTTCAATACTTAATTGTTTTTTTTTTCCTTTCTTCCCCTTTTTTTATCATTAGAAAACAACCATATATTTTTATAATAAAATTATTGAAGAATTTTCCTTCTCCTTTTTCTTGTGAGAAGATAACTAATTCTTATAAAGGAAAAAAAAAAAGATGATAAGACTTCTCTCCCTTAAGAAAATAGATCACTGCCATGTTTTTCTTAAAAAGGAACAAATTTCAACATCTTTATTTTTCTCCTTATAAAAACACATTTTAGAAAAAGTGCTCTCTCTCAAAATGATACAAATTATTTTTTATGATCAATAATGAAATAGAATATGTATATAAAACTTAAAGAGCAAAGAAAATAGAATAAGATTACCATTCATTCCATACTTTCATTTCCAATAAGGCATTATTGATTAAGAATTACCTCTAATTAAATTTTTCCCCATAACCTGCAACCACTAAAAGAATAATTAGACATTCTTAAGAACCAAGTCCAGATTCTGAATTATCCATTCTTTAACTAGAAATCAGCATTTCTAACTTCTTATCACTTTCATCAAACCTTTGAAACGTATTTTTTATTGACTTAGATAAATCCTCAACACGATTTTTGAAGTTTTTAATTCCTTCTTTTATAATAAGATTTTCATTTAATAAAGCTTTACGAGCAATATGCAATCCTTTGAAATCATTTTTTAGAAAATCATTTTCATCTACTAGCAATTGATTAGTTTGACTAAGAGCATGCTTTTCACTTTTTAATGTATCTTTGGATCAATCAAGATATATACAAGAATGGATAAGGATAAGGTTAATAAGGTTTGTTTCAGATTTTGTGAGATTTCAATTTTAAATGTGAGATTTATCTGGATATTGCTAATCAAATTGTATCTAATCAAGATAAGTTGATAAGATTAAGTTTAAATTTTAAATTCTAAGATTTTCTCTAAAATAATCTATGGATTATCTTTAACAGTAAATATGGATAAACGTGAAGTGAAGATAACTTTAATAAGTTAGCTATTGGAAGACTCCAATATAAAAGGAGAAATGATTCAAAGTGTTAAGCACATTTTTTGAGAAAAAAAAAATACATTCATTACACTTTGATCATCACTAAATTCTATCATCTGAAAGAGCATAGAACGTTTCTCAAATGCTACCTTAAAAAGATGAACCGAAGAGAATTATTAATCAATCATTATTTATGTTTTAGTGTGAAATTGTTTAAGACTTGTATTATTGTTCTCACTTGTAATTTGTAAATGTTGTTTGTTGTTTAAGTGTTAAGAGAAGTTTGATTGTACTCTATAGATCTATATTACCCTAGATTGAAGAAAGCCTAGATAGGTAGAGCAGAGTGTAGTAAAGCCAATGTACGACAGTTACTTGTAAACTTCTCGTGATTTTAATTTAGTAGATCAACTAAAATGGCATCGGTGAAGCAAAACTGAGTCTCTAGCAATGGAGCTAGAAGATAGCAACAGGCAGAAGGCCAAAGCTCTATAAATCCTAAGCTTAATATTCTCCTCCTTATCTCCATTTATTTGTGTTATTTAATTGTGTTGATTATTTTTGTATTTAATTATTAAAATACCACTTTTCACCAAATTAAGTTATTAAGAGGCATAATTTTATTTTACACCAAAAAAGTTTTAAAAAGTTCAAAGACTTCAATTCACCACTCTTCTTGATATCTTATACGAGACTAACATGAAGTAATCGGGCCAGTGATGTCTATACCTTACATTAAAAATGGCTATGGCATAGAGCGTGTGAGTAATTCTTAAGGTGGAGCATTTATCTTATTTGCATAAATGACATTGCTTGACATGTTTGATGCAATTGTCTTCCATTGTTGACCAGTAATATCCAAGCCTCATAATTTTCGTAATGAGTATGTAACTATTCATATGGGGGATACATACTCCTTTGTACACTTCTATCATCAAAACCTCGACCTCTTTATCAACCACATACCTTAAAAGTGTACCATGAAAGGATCATCGGTATAAGGTGAACTCGCTTACTAAGAATTAGGCAACCAATCTCCTGATCATCATTATGTCCTTTTTATCAGCTTCTTTAGGGTATGTGCCTTATTGTATGAACATTTTAATATCATGGTACTATAAACACCTCATTTTTTCCCTCTTGTAATTTTAGAATTTGTAGAATAGGGTAAAGGGTCCTAATTTTAAAAAAGCATAAAAAAAATAGAAAATTTAGAAAAGTAAAAAAAAAAATTAGAAAAGCACAATAAAATAAAAAAATTAGAAAAGTACAAGCAAATTAAAAATAATAATAATAAAATAGTTTTTTAGATAGTTTAAATAGGGTAGGATTTTTTTTTCTAATTTAGCCTTAGTATTTTTTAGGGCCTTAAATAATTAAAAGAGATGAGGGATATTAGGCTTAGAATTAGATTTAAATATAACTTAAGCTAACCTAGTCCATATATGTAATTTGATTGTATATACAAATAAAGCACAGGCCAACGACCTAATGGTAACATACTCTAATTTGATATTGCATATGACTTAGAGATCCTAAGTGCATTCCATGAAAGGTGCAAAATGCATCTTTTATTTTTCTTCTCTCACTTGGACACTTGTCCATCTCTCATTAGTACATGCATCTATCATGTCACCATGCCATGTCATCACCACGTCATGCCACATCGTCACCATGGCATAAGGCACATTCCTACATACATTAGACATACTCCGACACACTCCTACCCATAGCTTTATATTTAGCATCATATATTGTCCAAGTTTAGCCAGCCTAAACATGGAAGAGAATCATACTACATTCAATATTTTTCACCCTTAACTCAACCATGATACCTATAAATAAGGGATTCTATTTTACTACAAACCATCAACTCATTACTCATGATCACTTAAATCAATTCACCATGCCACTCTCTCTCTCGATATAGTCCCTTTTTCTAGGATTCATACAAACTTAAAGCTTAAGCTCGAGGCTTTCTAAGCTAGGATAAGTTATGCTAGAAACTTCTTACGGTGAAAGCTTTCTAACCCAACCTGACCGCTCTAGTGCCAAGCTCTAACTTGTGCAAACTCTAGCTTAGTCTAGCTTTGCTTTGGTTTTGATTTGTGTTTTATTCTCTATATTTTGCATCTTTTATTTATTTTTGTAATATCATACTTTTTTTTTATCATTGTTGTTGTTACGATTGCATTCTATTTGCAATTGTAAAAAGAAAAAGAAAAGGAAAAGGAAAAAGGCCCAGTTTGCTTGTTTTACTTATTTTTATGTTTTAGTAAATAATAATAATAATAATAATGAAAAACAAAGTTGTGCTCTCACTTAGAAAATTCTTTTTTTTTTAAATAAAATAAATAAAATCTTTAAGCATGTTTTCCATAATTCAAACATCTTTTCTATAATTCATGGTTTAGATATCCTTTCTAAAATTAGGTATCTTTTCCATTATTTAAGCTTCTTGCTTATAATTAAGCATTTTTTCCATGGTTTAGGTATTTTTTCTATAATTAAGCATGTCAGCTATAGTAATTGCATATTTTATGAAAAGTTGTATTTAGGTATTTTAAGATAAAAGAATCGATCAAATCAATACTGTGGGAAAATTCTCCTTGGATTAGATTAAGCCTAAAACACTTCACATGGCTCACAAACCAAACCATTAGTAGTGCCATGCTGGTCTTTAATACGCCATTGTTTTTCTCTTTCAAAATATTGAGGTTTTGAATTTGTTCAGTGAGGAGGGTTGAGACGTACGATTTGCCTTCAAGAAACTAGCCTACTAATTCAATGACCCTAAAATGGATGAGGAACTTGCCATTAGAGAATAGGAGAGTCCTAAATGTAGCTAGAATAAAAGCCTTCATTTTGTTATGTTCCCAATCCTTAGGATTGTCGCAGAAGATGCCTCATTTGTTAGATATGGGCTCAATGATGAACCAAGCTTTCAAGTCTTCTAATTTGATATAGTTTCCATTATAGCTTTTTAGGACCTTGTTTATTTTAGCTTTTCTAACCCTAAGGAATCTTGAAAATGTGTTCATTATGTCAACTTCCAAATTTGGAGTGTATATATCTTCTAACACAGGGGCTTAAAGTTGTTAGGTATACTCCCAAAGTCTTGGACTAATTAGGTGAGGCCCAACTTGAAAAGCTACTTCCTTAGGTTCCCAAATGTTGGTTAGGGCCCTGATTAGATTGATCTCAATCTTTACCTTAGGAAGTGACAAAATGGGTTTGATTTTGTTAGTGATGATCTCCTGTTCTCTTGGGTTGAAGTGTTGAAGCTACTAGTCGAGAGCGAGCTAGGGTTGATGGCCTTATCGATAAACCTTCATCTAAAATGGATAGAGTTGGATGAGCAAGCCATTTCTTTGGGTTAAATTACAAAGAAAATGTTTGTTACAAGATTGAAGAATCACTATTTACAATATAGTATAAAACAAATACAAAAACTTATTTTCATCAACTTTAAATTTACAACATAGTGAAATTACAAGGGAAATTAAAGTTCAAGCTATCAATTCTTCTTCCATTTCATCTTGCTTGGTTATTTGTTGGTTCCAAATGTTGTGAATGCATAAAGGGTAGGTTCTAAAGATCATTAAGCTTACATGACCTCACTTATTAAAAACCACTTTCATTTGTCACAGCAAGCTTAGGCGGGGGTGGTCTAATCAATCTTAAGCAATTGTTACACCATAATACCTTGAGCCTACACAATGGCCCCCCATCCTAGGGTCTTAGTAAATACCACCCCTTACCCCTACCACCTAACCCCCCCTCCCCCCAAAATAATTTAAATAAACAATTAAAGCTAAACATGCAAAAATGTTAGTAAAATTATAGACAAATAATAACGAATGGATAAATAAATTGTACTCATAAGGTAACTTTTAGAGATTAATTTTAATTTTGAAAAGTTAAATGGTAAACCCTTTTGATTGTCCCCAATAGAATTGCCAACCTATCAAGCTTGATATTTTATTGATGTTTAAACTTAGTCTTCTTTAAACTAGTCCATATTAAACCCTACCTATTTAATACTGACCCCTGACTCAGATTTAAAGAAAACTGACTCTTTTATTTTTCAAAACATAACGAAGTCACCACCTAACTAAAGTTAGGAAAAAGAGTTAAATTATAATCAATTAGGTAGATTAGATATAATTTAGCTACAAGTCTTTTAATAAAACCAATTTTATAAAACAGTTTCGAGAATTAGAAGATCAAGTTCGGGTGTTAAGCTTTTTAAACCCTTATAGGTACCATTAACTTTCCAAATTTAAACCGAACCTCTTAAAATCACCATTGAAAATTACCATATGAGATTTAGTCAAAAAATTGCAGAACTTAAACTAAAATGGTAAAAAAAAAGTTTTTCATTTTTTATGTTACCTTAAAGATATCTATGTACCCGCTATTCGGGATTAAACGTAGATAGTTTTTTTTTTTTGGTAAAATTTTAGTGTGTTGGATTCATTTTAATTTTAAAAACACATCAAGTTTACTTTTTTAATTTTATTTTATTATTTATGGAAACTTTCTAAAAAAAGACTTAAGTTAGGGTTTTACTTGTAGGAAATTCTAAATAGGGCCTAGTTTTGGAAAAGGATTAATTATTCCTATTTATTTGAAAAAATGATTTTTCTAAGTGATGAAATTTTTTTTATTATTTTCCATATTTTATTTTACTTATTTTTTTACTTATTATTATTACCTTTTTCTTTTTATGTTTGACTCAATAAAATAAAATTAAACCTACCTATTTTCTCTCTTTTCCTTTTATCTCTTTTTTTTATTTTTTCTTTTTACAATTACAAACAAAAATACAATAAATATAATAATTAAAAAATTATGGAAGATAAAGCAATTGGATAGAAAGAAAAAAAAAAGTCCAAATTGAGGGCTTGCAATTGAAGAAGTCTTAGTTACAGGAGTTTAGGTTAGCACCAAGTTGGATCTAGTTCGGTTGCAAGTCAAACTTAAGCTCAACATGGGTCATGGAGGTAGTACAATTGAGGGGACAGTTTTGACACTTCTAAACACCGAAATGAGTGAGGAAGAAGGGGTTTGTAAGTTTTTTATTAAACTTATAGGGAGGATGCCTTAGACATTTAGGTGATGGTTAAAGTTGAGAGGGTAACGGTGGTTAGGGTTTGGCAATGGCAGTTTGGTTAGAGTAGCTAAGAGCTATGACTAGGGGTAAGAGAGGTATAGCTTGGTAGTTGGGTGTTTAAGAAATACCGTTGTGGTGTTATTTTTCTTCAAAAACGACAAAAGAGAAGGAGTGGTATAGAGAGAGAGAGAGAGATACATGGTGATAAAGAGAGAACTTTAAAGAGAGAGAAAGTTTAAGAATTTTTTTTTTTATTTGGGATCCAAAATTCCTTACAGTATGAGTTCTCCCAATCCCTATTTTATAGTGTTTGAGCTCCTATATAGAAGGCAAACATTGAAAATGTGTTGCATTGAAGATTGAAGTAAATGGGCATTGAATTCTTTTCCAGATTAGATTTAGCTTGCTTTTAGATGATATTATTAGTCAAACAAGGTCTATGATACTTTGTTTTTGCTTAACACAATGATTTGAAGATTTGAATTTCAATTTAATAGCTTAAATCATGAAATTCACTCTCGCGTAAAAGTGGGTTTTTTCTCAATTTCAAATGTTAATGGTTGTATCCAAACGTATTTTCGATCTCAATTAGAAGTAAGTTATGTCTAGTTTGCAAATTTGCCATTAATTTGGTGGAATTGTAATGTAAAATGGCTCGAATTTGATGCTGAAGTAGGCTAACTAGGGAGGAAACTTGCAACAATCTTAAAGAAAGAGAAGGAGAATGGGGGGAAAGAGAAAAAGAGGGAAAGAAAAGGGTTTGACGTAATATTGATGTAGCATCATGCCATTAGTGAGGTTCAAACCCAAGACATTCAAGTTAATTCTAATGCCATGTCCGAGTACCTATCCATTAGGTCGTTAGCCTATGTCTTATTTATATGTACAATTAAATTGCTCATATGAATAAGGTCCATCTAGACTAGAATTGAATCTAAACTTAGGCCTAACATCTAAAGCCTAGAAAACACTTAAATTTAATTAAAAAACTTAAACCATCTAAAAAAAATTATTATTTATCATTATCTTCTAAATTTTCCTAAATCCTCTAATTTTTTCCATTTTTTGTGACTTTTCCAATTTTTCTATTTTTTGTGATTTTTTATAAATTTTGTATTTTTCTAAATTTTTTTTGTATTTTTTTCGAAAATATATTTTTGTATTTTTCAATATTTTTTTATTTTTTTCTCCTAAATTAGAACACCCTATTCTGAAACACAAAATTGTAGAAGGAAAAAATTGGGTGTTCAAAAGAAAAGGATGGAATTATTTCACAATATGACTATTTGAGAAAAAAAAAACCATAGATATGCATAAGCAATGAATCAAACAAATAAATCTCGTAATGAATGAGAAGCATACAGATGTAGGCCAACAATTGAATAATAGTGTGTCAATTATATTAGGTTATAACTTTATTAATATGCAAAAGAAGTATAAAATGGGCTGGATCCTTAACGGGCCTATAACTCTTTATTTTCTTTTGTTTTCTTTTATTTTACAAAGGAAAATGGTTTACAAAACAATTAGATATTAATTAAGTTGCAACTTTTATTTACTTATAAAAGGCCATACTATTTTTCATTTGTAGGTTTATAAACATGAATGTAATTGGGTGGGTTCTAAAGGTTCCTATGTTTCAAAAGGCCTTACTTGAATCATTGGCCCATTTGAAACTTGAGTAGGGTTGGCTAACTTAGCCTTGAGCAATGGTTACACCATATCACCTAAGATTTACACAATGACTCCCTTCATATGTTCCTAAGATAGTCCAAGTTAAACCTCATCTAAATCCGCTTTCATGATTTTCCTATAAAAACCCCCTTTAAGGTCCATTGGGCCTTTTCATATTTTGGCTTTCCCTATAACACTTGAATAGGAGTTAATACAAATATGTACAAGAAGTGAAGGAAAAGGATAAAAAATCTCAATGAAGAATGGATCAAGTCATGAAAGGAAAAGCCTAATTATTATTTTATTTTTACAAAACCAAAGACCATATTAATTAATCTTTGGACTTCTTTATGGCTAGACTGCAAACCGTCCTAAGTGAAGTCGCCAATCCATCAAGTTGAAAATTCAGTTTCTCTCTTTTCTTAATCCAATTTATATTAAGCTCAGCCCGCTTAATATAAATATCTCGATCAAACTAAGAAAAGGATTTTAAAAAATAACTTTTCTAAAAGGAGTCTTCATCCAATTGAAATCAGGAAAAAAGTGAAATTATAGTTCATAGGTAGATAGACCCTAATTTTAGCTACTAGTTTACGGGTTTTCTAAAATATTTTAGAAAATAGAAACAAGAGATTAAATGGGCTCGAATGCTAACTTATTTAAAACCTAAGCAGTTTCTATATATAAAAGAAATTCATTCAGTAACTAAGTGGGCATTTAATTTTATTTTGAAGTAAAATAAGCTTTATTATTATTATTATTTTAAAAAATAAAAGACAAGGGGAAAAACAAATTTTTTTATTTGTTTAAGCTGCCCTAAGTACTTATATATCTGCAAAGCAGGATCAAGCCCATGTAGTTCACAATTCAAGAAAATTTTAACTAGTTGGTTTATTTTATTTTTTGAAAAATCTTTTCACTTTAAGTTTATTAAATTTCATTAATTTGGGGGAAATGGTTTTTTTATTTCTACTTTTGAAAAATCCTAGGAAAGTCCCTAATTTTTGTAAAAGGCTATTTTTTTTTTTAGAAAAAACATTTTATGCATTGGAAAACTAAATTTAGGAGAGAAAAAGCCCATTTTATCTGAAAATCCATTTATTCAAAACATATAAGTAAATCATAATCATGCAAACAAGGCACTAGACACATAAACTATAACATGCTAATTTATTAGAACCTAAACATGCTAAACTTAGAAATTAACAAGTAAATTATTAATTGAACATGCTAATAAATTATTTTCTAGAACCACTAGTCTAATTATTTATTAAATCTACTAATGAGTTTAGTTATAAGCAAATTTTCGTGGCAAAAATGCTAATTTAGCAAATGAAACATGATATTCCAATTTATTCATTAAAGCTAATTGTTAACTAAAACCTGAACATGCCAATTATCTATTAAAACAAGCATACTAATTATTTATTAAAGCCTAAACATGCATAACACATCAATTATTTAAAGCCTAAATATGGAAACACTTTGATTATTTATTTAAAGCCTAAACATGTTAACATAAATATCAACAAACATAATATAAAGTAAATGGAAATTAATAAACATATCAACAATAAATACATTCAAAAATCACATTATCTAAGTAAAATCATATAGACAAAAGATCAAAATATTTTTTTTCCATAATTTTTCCCTTTTTTTCTATTTTTCTTTTTTTGGTCAAAGAAAACAATGCATTTAAATAAGTGATTGAAGAACTTACTTGCAAGGGCAACAAATTGGTGACCAGTTCAAGCGGTTATCAACCAACTTTTAAGGAAAGGCTAATGGCTTTAAACTTCTAAGACACCCTTCTTCAATTTCTAGAAATCTCTAATAATCCTCCTTCAATTTCTCTAGAAACTTCAACTAAATGATGAACAATCTGTAGAATTACCTAGAAAACCTCAAATTCAAATTAATTCAACGTAATATAAAATTGAATGAACCACCTATTGGGCTTTGTTCTAAGATGAACATAAAATATTCCACTATTTTATCTTAGATTAATTTACTTTATAATGAGGGAAACCAAAGAGAAAGAGTGGTTCTAACATGATGAATACCTAGAGAGAGAAAGTTGCAATTACATATAATGTATGTGCTGTCAGTCAATAATGGTGTAGAACTTTGATCTTGCAATATTTAAACTTAATCCCTAAAAATCATCTTTCAAAAATATTCTGTAAAAATAAAATCAATCATTAGTTGGCAAATTGAATAATTTAAACTAAAATGAAAAAAATAGGTTTTTTAGTTTTTTACATCTTCTTAGAGGTGACTAAGTACCCGCTATTCGGAATCAAATGTATATATTTTTTTCTTATATAAAATTTTAGTTTCTTGGTCACTTTTAGTTCAAGAAAAACACTCAAGTTTATATTTCTTAGCTTTTTATTTTATTTTGAAAATTTTCTAAAAGGGTACTAATAGCTTTATTTTTAGAAGATTAAAGCTATAGTTTTCAAAATGGGAATGATTCATGTTTAATTATTTTAGTAAAAATTGATTATTCTAAGAGGTAAGAATTGTAAATTTTATTTTTAATTTTTTTGTTTATTTTTTATTCTTTCCTCATCTTCTAATTTTTTTCTACTTGTTCCAATTTTATTGTTTTGAGTTTTAATTTAAAAAAAAAAAAAACTATTACTTTTTTTTTGTTTTCTTTTTTTCTCTCATTTTTCTTTTTCTCTTTTTCCTTTCTTCTTTTTTTTTTAAAAAAAAGTATAATCGAAAATAATATAATTAAATAATAAATAATTTTAAAAAGTTACAAATTCAAAATAACAAAAGAGAGCTGGACTTACAAATGGCATATAGGTCGGATCGAGCTTCCAGTAGATTAGGGTTAGCCGAATTAGGTCGGGTCGAGTCGAATCTAATAGTTTAGGTTGTAGATGGAGAGAGTAGCAATATTGCAAATGGGTTGATCTAAATTAGTCCAACAGCCTTTTCATAGTAGTAAAGACAAATTTATGAGTTTAGGATCGGACTTAATGGGGGTAAGCGAAGTGCTATAGCGCGAAGAGGTCATTTTGGGGGTTTTCGCGAGTTGGGCGATGGCAGCGTTAAGGTGCAGACATGGATGTGGTGTTTAGGAGCATATGTCAAGACTTTAAAGGGGGCCTAATAAGATTACCTAAAAATTTTCATATCATGTGTACACCTATGATATGAAAACTACCTTGCGAGTCAGAGATTACAAGACTAAATGATAAATCACTAAGATTACTGATTTTTAAGTAATTAATTTATTTTAACATAACATGTAAATATAAATAACTATGAATGTTCAATATTACACAGTTCCTCAAAATAGTAGAAAATTAATACCCCCTACCAAATAATAAGATCAAATAAAATAAACTTAAAATTCAAACTAATTGAAGTTACTAAATCTAAATATATAAGTAGCATTTACATTTAAAGTTTCACATAAACTAAACAATCTCCCTCTAATTCTAGCCTTTAAAACATCTCAGCACTTACACTCAATGCTCAGCTCTTGACCCATGTCCGATTATCTATTAACCTGCAAAAGAAAAACTATTGGGGGTAAGCTATAAGAGCTTAGTGAGCTATCCCTCATACTATACTAGCAAACAAGTTATCAAACAAATTGTTACAACCATATGAATACATGTACATGCAGTATACCAAACAATATATGCAGTTGACCGGTGCTACATATAACATCTAACTTTAATGCCCTCCGAGGTAAGGGTTGGAGATACATTGGTACCAATTATAACCAAGCTTTAACACCTAGTTTTTTAACCATAATTTGAATTTCGTATTTCACAAAATACATTTCCATTTCTGAAAATTTAGTAGTATACAACATCCCAAGCCTAACAGTGAGGTGGCCCCCATCGTCTACACTCACACCCTACAGCAAAGGTCTCTAAACTTGACCTTCAGCCATACAGTTGGCATCTCCATCACCTAGTAAGCCCGTAGGTTTGGGTAAGGTCACGTTGTACGAATGCACCATACAAAAACACTTTAATATATAGAAACAATCCCCACAAAGTCTCTCTTTACCTCCACGTAAAGTGATAGCTAGAATAAGTATTGTAATGCATGACCCTTTTAATTTAAGGTAAGCCAAATATAATTAAGTCCAATTATGAGGTAATCAATCAATATCAGCAAAACATCCAAATCATGTAACAATCAATCATATAATCAAATCACAAATTATCGTATTTAACAATGTTTCTTACAGTAATCAATCAATATCAAGCACATGCATATCCTGAAACCCCATGCATCAAGTTATTAATATTTAATTTAAGTGTACTAACTACAAGCATAAACAAGTATAGAGTCATCAGAAGTACTCACTTAGCTATGGCGTCTCGCACTAATTGTAGTAGTCCTTGAGAAGATCCCAACCTTCATTAGGATCGCCTAATTATTATAAGATAAAAATGATAGCAAGTAACTAAATGAACTAGTTATCCTAGGTATTTGTTTATCTATTTCTACTTAGGTTCCTATTAGTTTTCAATTTGTTCAACCCATCACTAACAGTATGTAAATTTTTCGTTTTATTTCCGATATTTATGAACTTATAGTCGTTTTTTATCGTTTTCAGACGTACGTTGATACGGTGATATCCATTTTGGACATTAAAACCAGTGTTTTACAATATAGATTAAATTTATTGAAATGTTATCTATTGAAGGTTAAATATCCTTATTGGCTAGTTTTATGTTCTATTTTATAGTTAATGATTTCATTAACCATTAATTCTTACATTTAGATAATCTTATGGTTTATTATTTTAGAGACTTATGTCATAAATCGCTTATGTCATCAATAGCTTACGTCATCACTTATGTCATCAATTGCTTATATCATCGCTTATGTCATCATTTGCTTACATCATCCATTACATATGTATACTTATGCTTATGTATATTTGTGTACTTAAACGTGTACTAGTACATATACCTATATATGCATACAGTTACATACGTATTTTTATACATATTTTCGTATGCCTAATGTTCCATCTTAAGAAAGCTTCACAAATTTCATATTTTTACACTTCAAGAGCTTATCTAGCAAGGTATATGTATGTATAGTTAGTATATACCTCTTTTAAGGTAACATACATAAGGGATGCTTATGTATAAGGGTCTTCATACATATATTTATCAAGTATATTCCTATGTTCACATGCTTAAGTATATATATACATGTATTCTTCTTCTATTTACTAAGGATTTCCTACACTTCTAAGCATGAATATGGAGCTTCCACTCTCAACAACACATATGCACATATCGCATAAGCTTCCAACACTAACCTAACATACCTTTTTTTTCTTGACTTATGATAGTAGGAATGTGAAAGTGAAGTGAAAAAGTATGGAAATAAGGGAGCAATGGGGTTACGATTTGGTAAAGGGGAGAAAAGATTTATGTTTATGTTGTTTTATGTTTTAAAAGAATGAAGACAAGTGAGGTCTATGGTGGGAGGAAGTAGACGACAAAAGAGGGGTAGAGTTGGAAAAAAAATAAGTATAGAAAGTTAAAGAAAAGAAAGGAATTCTCTAGATGACAATGACATTTTGTTGACTTTTCATCATGTTGACTTAGTTAACCTTTGACTTGGTCAACATTTTAAAATTACACGTAATCTAAGTGTACATAATGAAGTAATTAGAGAAAATTAGAAAGAAAATTAGAAAGAAAATTAAGGAAATGGGAGGAAATATGGAGTTTATTGAAATGATTAGTAAGAATAGGTAAAGAGATCTTCCTTTAGGTATTTATATCCTATATAAATCATTTAGTAGGCTACTTAATGTAACTATCATGAAAAATGTCATTTAGGATACTAATACCTACTATATGTAATATAAGCATCAAGCATCAACTAAACGCTTAACTCCTTATAATACTAACCTACTTATATAATTAGAAGATGGATGTGATCTACAATGCAATATCTTAGTTTCTAATGGATTACTTTAGTTTTATATGTATTTATGAATGATTGAAAGTTATCTTTGATCTTTTACTAATGATTTAGTAAGATACTGAGGACATATTATCAACTAGGGTTTTAGAGTAAATTATGGTGAATTAGTACTTTCATATCTTTAAAGTTATAGTTTTAGCGTTTGATCACTTTTGAGTGCAATCTCTAGTGTTTATATACATTTAGGGTATAAAATTTTTCTACAAGATTGAATCTTCGGTTGTTATCTTAGGATTTTGATAAAGTTTGAGGTCAACTTTTGTAGTTACATATACTTAAGGTTTTAATGTCTTCGTATGCAATTAGGGGTTCAATTAATAATTTAAGGTTTTTCATATTCACTTCGAGATTTTAATTGGTTTCAAATCTCATTAACTCTATTGACTATGGGAAATCATCTACAGTTTAGCAGTTTGATTCTATACTTAGAAGATTATATTTGTGGGGTTTGCAACACAATTGGACCTAAGATTCAAAGTGTAAGGAGTCAAGTGGGCTACTCGATTTCGAACATCAAGCCGAAGCACCACCTAGAGAGTCAGGTGTGGTATTTATACTAAAGCATGCTGAATTAAACTTGCAAGGAGCAAAAATGGCCAAATTGGCCATTGACATTCAAGCTCGAAAATTAAGCTTTTAAGTGATTTTAGTCCTAATTTTGACCATCGATTTGAATGAATCTAGATAAGTTTTAGGGCTGATTCAAAAATAAGCTACACATACTACATGATTTCACCATTAATTTGGTGAAATCGTGTAAAAAAAAATGGCCTTGAATTAACGTATATGGAGAGGGAAAAAACTGGATTAATGGCAAAAAAATCAGGAGAAGAAGAAGATGTAGGTGCGTGATTATGTGCTAGGCATGTACCACATAGAAAAAAATGGGTGCACTTTTGTGAGGCCCTTTTCATCTACTATTTTTTTTATCGAAGGGCCTTAGGCCCTAACCCAAGCCACATGAACCAAGCTTAGCCTGGTTTGATCTATACTATTTTTTTTTAATTGTTGTTATTATTATTATAAAATAAACACTAATCCTAAACAAAAGCCCTAAACTACTTAAGTCTCTCATATATATATATTATTTTTTTCTTTTCTTTTCTTTTTTTATTTTTTATTTTTCTAAATTAGGACTCCTTACCCTATTCAAAGAAACAAAATTACAAGAAGGCAAAAATGAGGTGTCAACACATATTGAAAATTTTTCTCTCTAAAATCTTGTTTGACTTTCATAACTCCCTTTCTACAACATCTGAGCGACTTTCTTGCAGTCAATTTCAACATTTCATCAAGTATGGTTAGAAGCAAATTTTGCTGTTTTGTCTCCTTCAATTCTAAAGCTACTCTCTCTAATGCCACTTCTCTAACCAGAACACCCCTCCCCCGAAAAGAAAAAATTAGTTCGGCTTCATCATCCAGTAGCTCAATAGATAACATGATGGAAAGATGGGAAAAGCTTGCCCATATTGAAACTCTCCCTTTAGACAGTGATCCTAATGATAAGGAAGATAGATCACTTGCCAGATATTTATATAACAATGTTGTATACAATATCAATTCTCTAGTTAAAGTGGTGAGCGATGTTGTTAGGTCACTCGTCGTAAAATACAACAAATATTGATGAGATCTTCCTATTGAGTGGCATTTGCATAGGCCAAGAGAGGATGAAAGGGTTTGTTTTCCCATTAAACCCAAGTTCGATATTTATTTGAAGTAACTCGACTTTGGGTTACGTCTTCCATTGTCTTCATTTCAAAAAAAAAATTCTTCAATTACTTTCATGTCTCCAAGCTTGTTCTCTCTAAACACGTATGGGCTCCTCATGGATTTTGAAATGATATGTGAGGAACTTGAGGTTAGAGTCATACCTTAATTCTTCAAATTATTTTTTACAATAATGAGACAGCCAGATGGCTAGTTTTATGCAGCAACTTGTCATGGTGGTAAGTTCATGGATGGCCTGGAGTCCAAAATCCATAAGTGGCATGACAAATATGTTTCAGTCGGGTCAAATGAAGATCTAGATTTTCAAAACAAATAGATTAAGCCCATCCATGCTAAGGACATAAAGCTATTGTCTAACGATGCTACCGCCATCAAGAAGATTCAAAATAGGTGGTGTAATAAAATGTTTTTCTAGGATTCTAAGAGGATCATCTCCAGATATGAGAAAGAGGAGCCCATATTTTCTTATGACGAAGGTAAGATTTGATCCATCTACCATACTAAGTAGAGTTATAAGAGGAAGGTCGATCTTTGTAACTCATAGGGGGAGATTTGCTGCCTATGAGCTTCGCTCAGCATAGATTCATAAGTCTTCATTTATTCCCTTGTTATAATGCTTTCTCTTTTGTGGAAATATGGGTATAAAGGACATGGATCCTAAGAAGTTACTGTCCTAAGGTAAGGCCAAAAAGCATAAGCTAGACAAGCATGCTGCCAAAGTTGCTACCAGCCTGTTAGTAGTGCCAAAGCAAGTAACTAAAGAACAAGTCATCAAGGAGCTAGCTATTTAAAAGAAGAAGAAAGAAAACACTCATCCAAATGAAAGATAACTAGTAGAGCAGGAGGAAGTTATTAGAACCATTCAACTTGAGGTGCTTCCCAAAGTAAGGGACAATACAAGGGAGGAACTATCGGGAGAGACTAGTTAGGTTGTTGCCATCAACACAAACACAAAGGTTGTCACACGGGATGCTATAGATAGCTTGGCAAACCAGCCAACCACTGTGTTGAGCCCTAAGAAGAAAGCAAAAAGAGCATACTAATCAACCTCTATCTAAAGAGGAGGAAAGGCATGGATAAGAACACTAATGAGGCTTTAAGCAAGAAGGCTCTCAACATCAGGTCTATTAAGTTTGTTCCCATCAATATAGTGGGTAAGTACTTTGTGCCGTGTTAGAAGTACGCAATCTTAGATGCCGATTCATCTCTAGGAAGTCCTTATCCTTGATGGAGGGGGTTATTCTACCTAAGGACAAAGAGATAGCTAAAAAGGATGTGGACAAAGTTGATGGTTATAATAAAGGCCACATTGCTACCAAGTTGTATGATGTGAGTTTTTTTATGACTGCAGTTTTCCTTCATTTATAATTAAGGTCCCATTGTTGATCCTTTATTTTTGTGCATATTACAGTCATATTTTGATAGCTTTAGAAGAGGCCAAAGAGGAGTTATGAAAGGTATGTTCAACTTTTTGTTTGACATGTTTAAAAGTAGATCAATTTACTCATATTAGTATTTTATTGCAAAAGCTGAAAGAGGCTAACAAATCCTCTAAAGCACAGACAATTGCAGCGGAGAATGCAAGGATAAAGGCTAAGATGGAGACCCAGAAACTAAAGGAAGAGCTTTCAGCAAAAAATTAGTGCATTCCTTGGTGGTCAATGAAGTATCAAGCCATAGAACCAAGAATGACGAGCTCTTTGAGGAGAACAAGGATAGGAAAGAGCAACTATGCAAGAAGAGAGAAAAGTGTTGGTGATTAGGGAAGACACTTACGTTGTTGAGTGAGGAGGAAGACAAGTTAAGGGTCCAGGTAAAGAACTTAGAGATCAAGGGCTCTAAACTTATAGTACACATTGTCGAACTTAAGTAAGTTGCACAAAAAAAAAAAAAAAAACAGGCCCTTTATAGAGGAGACTCTATTAATAGTAACCCCTAGTCAACAATAGGAGAAATTTCTTTGTAAAAGGTTCCTGTAAGGGGTTCAACTGGTTAGAGCAAAAATTTTGAAAGTTCATCCCAACTACAAGCTATTATGCCTCAACTTTGCTAAAGTTGATAATTATGATACTAGTAGTGGTGATGATGAAGGAGTTGGGAAGGAAGAAGAGGCTGATGGTCAGGAGTAGGGTGATAATGAACAAGCCAGTGTTGAAGTCCTTGTGGATGTCGAGAAGCTATCTACAAATGAGATTCCATATGTCTGTATAGAAATGTCAAACTCCTCAAACAAAGCTCCCAGTGGCGATAAAGTAGTCAATTCCAATAAGGTCCCTAAAAGCTCTATTGATCAAGAGCACAATTCTCTCAAGTCTGCAAGAGAGAATATCACTAACCCCCAAGGAGTGAACTGATTTCTATCAATTGCTTACTTTAACAGATCTTTTCTAAACTCTAATTGAGGTTGGGATGCTGACCATTCAATTGTAATTGAACTTTTATTTTATGTCTAATGTTTTCAATTTTCGACATGTTTTAGTTCACATATAGTTTAGTGTTTCAAGCTTTTTCATCGACATAGCTAAAGGAAGTTTGTTAGTTGCATGGGACTTGAACTTAAAATATTAAGTTTCATTTTCTAAATCACACAATTGCTTATTAAAGGCCATTTTGAGTTCGTTAGCCTTAATATTTTGGAACTCCATTCAAAGAGAGTTTACCATTATTTTCCAATTAATATAAGCTTGTTAACCAATACTAGTCAGAACTTTCCAAGTAGTAGTTCATTTGCTACGTTACTAGAACTATATTTATGTGTTAATCATGGTTAGATTAGGAATTAAAACGATTATAATAAGAAAAGCTCATTAACTAGAACAAACACTACATATTGATCATAACATAAGCTAGTGCCTTACATTACTCGAAAGAAAAAAGTAAACGCAAACACAAAATATTACTGATAATATCGAACAACTATTCAAAATATAGTTTTAGGTTCTTGGCATTCCATGCGTGAGGATGACTAAAGCAGCAAACCTTTCTAGTCAATAGGCCCCATCACCTATGACTTCCCGAACCCTTACTAAGTCCCCCCAATTTGTGTCAAGTTTCCCTTACTTGTCCCAATTTCCTGCTAATGAGGTCTCTAGGTTGAAATACTTTATGCTTGACCTTCTAATTATAATACCCCACTACTTCATGCTAATAGGTGGCAACTCTTACTCTTACAATGTCTCTTATTTCCTCAATCGTGTCTAAATTAGTTGTTAGGTTGACCTAATTTTCCATAATATCAAACTTTTGCATCTGCAAGTTAGGCAACTCCAATTCAATTGGCAAAATAACTTCCAATATGAAAGTTAGTATGAAAGGTGTCTCCCCTATCGAAGTTCTATGGTTAGTCTTATACCCCCATAAAATAATAGGTAATTTGTCAACCCATTTACCTCTAGCCTAATCAACTTGTCTTCTCAAGCTATACAAGACAATCTTGTTGACAACTTCTACTTGTCTGTTCTTCTATGGATAAGCCACTAAGCTGTAGTTTAGCTAGATGTTGTGCTTCTCTTAAAAGGGTTAAAACGTATCGTTGTTGAAATGTGGCCAATTTTCATTTATTATCATGAAAGGAACCCCAAACCATGATATAATAAAGTTAAAAACAAACAACTCTATCTTCTATTTTGTGACATTTGCTATTACCTTAGCCTCCATCCATTTAGTAAAATAATCCACATCGACTATTATGAATTGCTGCTATGCAGTAGCCTTTGGAAAGGGTCCAAGTATGTCCAACCCCCATTGAGCAAAAGGCCAAGAACTAGTTAGACTATGTAATTATGTAGAAGGTGCATGACTCAAAGTCTCATGCTTTTGACATTATGGATATTATTGTATAGCATCATTAGCATCTTCTTTCATGATTAACCAATAATAGTGAAGTCTTAAAGCCTATATATAAAGGGTCTGGGGCATGATCACTGCAAAATACTTTCGTATAAGTAAGAAAGAACTTGCTAAGCATCCTTCAGTGGAGGACATCGAAGGTAAGGCTATGGAGGCTACATTTGTACAACTGGTTGTCGATCAGTATATAATTTATGGCCTGCTATATCAACCTCCAAGCTTCCTTTTTAACTCTAGGTAGAAACCTCTCTTTCAAATAATCAATAATTGGATACATCCAAGACTTCTCTCTTAGGCGAGACATTACTTCATAACTTTTCCCATTTGCTTCCAAACTTTTGTTAAGAAGATATTTGATAAAAGTTTATCATTTAAGTTAGGAATTCCCTGCTAGCTAGCTTCAAATGCTTATTGGCAACAATGTTCTGGACTCTTAGAATCTTCTTATTTGTAAAGGATTGAAATTCTTGTATGAGCTTTCACACTTTCATTAAGTACTTGCTCATCACATCTTCCTTTCCTACATAGCTTCCTGCCACTTGATTCACAATGTGGTATGAATTAGAGAAAACTTCAAATTTTTCATCTCCAACTTCCCTTGCTAATTTTGATCCAACAATGAGAGCTTCATACTCAACCTCATTATTATTAGCTAGAAATCTAAACTTTAATGTGTACTAAATTTTCACATTATGCAGTCCTTATAAGATAATGCCCATACCATACCCTTCTTTAGTGGAGGAACCATCTACATATAAGTTCCATGTACGTTTCTCGACCATGTCTATGCTATCCTCTTCTCCAATGAACTCGACTATGAAATCTTCCAAAATTTAAGCCTTTAGTGCCATTTTAGGTTTATTGCATACCATAGGCACTTAGCTCTAAAGTGACTTTATCATTCTTGTCACATCCCAGTATAGCATAGGATATAACATCACATAGGAATATCTGTTGAAAACTTAACTCAATCTACTCATTCATCAAAAGACAACTTTATTTACATAATAAAGGGGTTGCTACATCGGAGTTCAGCTAGATATTCTATTACAAATTATGTGTACAATATAATATTTACATCAAAATATAAACCAACTTTTTTTTTCCCTTATCATCTTCACAATAATAGGATTCTTGACTTAATACAAGTTCCATACAACAGTCACTGACTCTAACTCATGCTCTCAGTATACATATCCCCCCTAAGTGTTAGGCCCTTCACGATGTAGTTAACCTGAGGATAAAACATTTTATCCCTTCAGCTACTGAAGCTAAGTGAAAGTGGATAACAAACAACATAATATAGATAATATGATAGACAATACTGCATATCACAACTGAAACATTTTCATTCACCTAACCAAGCACTTACTATGAAAATGTAGCATGCTATGCTCATACACATGGCATGCATTGGTACCGATACCCTATGCCTTCTAAACTTCTTCCTATTAGTCGACATAACCGGGCATCTGAATATAACGTCTAGGAACCTAAGGCAACAAGGAGCTGCCTGGGAGTAAGACCCCCACCAAATTGGACTACACATTATAGTCTACCATTTTCAAAAAAAAGGCAACAAGGAGCTACCTAGGAGTAGGACCCCTAACTTTACAAATTTAGACTACACACTATAGTTCACCAAATCAAAGTGGCAACACTGCCAAATTAGACCACGCACTTTAGTTTACCAAGTCGAAGTGGCAACACTGTCAAATTAGACCATACACTATAGTCTACGAAATTTAATAATCAGAATAGTCACAATGTTTAGCCAATGCAATCTATATGCTTCCAAAAATTGAGTTCACAAAGTCATGCTTTTTCCATGACCGTCTAGAAGCCTCATTTTGAAATTTCTAACCCATAAGTCCCTTTTTATGCCATGCCATGATATATAATAGCAACTCAAGAATATCAATCAGCATAATCAATCTTCAATTTTTATTCAACCTAGTTATTTGATTCCAGTTTTCAAACTCTCCATAGTGAAAATCTAATATCTCACTTAAGGTTCACTTAGGTGAACACCTAGAAGATTGAGTTAGCAATCACTCAACTTCCCTAGTTAGCACAATTATTTGTAAGCACAAATCATCGCTCAACATGGTAACATAATAATTTAAGCAGAATACAATTACTGCCATTCAAAATCAACACATTAGCATCTACTATATTAGCATATCAATTCACCTAAGATATACCCATATTCAATCAACATAGCATCAAACAACACACAGTATTATTAGATCCAAACATGGGTTAGATCCACTTACTTGGACCTAATAATAGCGTGAAATCTTAAATTCCGCTACGTAGTCCTTCGTTACTTATCAAACCTATGAAAATATAACACAATCTTCAAATCAAGTATAAGTCAAACCAGAACTGTTATAAGTTTTCATTCCCACGTTTTTAAACTTCGTTTGACCATATCTTACTAATTTATTATCCAATTTCAGTAAACTTTATATTATCATGATCATTACTTTTAGTACTATTAATATATATATTAAGAAAAAAGATTGATCGATATTTTCAAAAATTCAAAAATACTCTTTTCTCATTACGACTCAACCGTATGCTATCCTAACTCCATAATTGACCTAATTAAGCTTTAGTTCTAAACTAAAAGCCTTAAAAATTATACTTTCCAAACTTGTCCTAAAACATTTATTATACCCCAAAGTGTTCATTTGACACAGATTTAATGCATATTCTAATAGTACTAGTTACTATATTACATATTAAATCAATATATAAGCTTATATTAGGAAAATACGAAATAAATGACATACAAGCCCAATTAATTTCATGAAAAATTCTATAAACTTACAAAAATATGTAAGTTAATTATCGATCATCAATTACACCAAATTGGCTATTATCTATTTTTAGAAAAATAGGGGTTTTAGTTCTAAATTATGGAAACTTAACAAAAATAAATAAATTTTTGAGTGATATAAAAATTAAATATTCCAAATAGCATTATAAACTTCCAGAAGTCTAAACATATAGGGCTCATTCATTAATTTAATTAAAAACTAATTATTTCAATAGTTCGATAAAACTAGCAATTTTATTCAAAATAATTATAAAAAAAGGTAATCATGCTTAATTTTGAGACTTCTTGTTACCACAATTAAATATATATATATATATATATATATATTAGGTGTATTGCATACAAAAATTGAGCTTGAAACAACATCATCTAATATTTTTAAAAATTTATTCAATTTTCCTCCAAACAAAGTATTTTCTTAAGGAACCTATATTTACACTAATTATTTAATTAAAATAAAATTACTACATTAATCTACACCTAAAATAATCTCACAAAACTAAATTTCATAATTAATAGATAACATCTGAGATTTTTGGTAAATTTAACAAACTATGGGCAGAAAATTAACTCACTTGAACCGGTTGTCTACAACCACCACCTAGCTACCACACCATGTCAGAAGAGCTTCTCTGACCACCCTCCATTGGACCACCAAGTCAGGTTGTAGATAACTTATTAAATCGCCTTAGCCCAACTTCGACCCTATTTCTTATTATATTTTTATTTTATTTTTTTCTAACTTTTCTAAATTGTTTTCTTTTATTTTCAGAGTTCCAAAATATTGAATTTGTGGGTTTGGATCCTATTTATATTTTTTTGAACTTTTCATAATCAAATAAAATTTGGACATTTGTATGACACATGTCAATTTTCCATTTTCCTAAAGGACATGCATCATTTTCTCATCATGTAAGAGTTGACTCACCATTTCCAATTAATACCAGCTTGACACAACATTTGATGACTCATCCATGCAATTATTTTATTAATTTTCCATTATTTTACATTATCTTACCTAATTTTAATAATTTATTATTATACGTATATATTTAATACATATAATGCATCTCACATGTAATACATGTATATTATGTATAATTTAACTTCATTTATTATTTTTTAAAGTTAATTAATTTATCTCTAATATCTCGCTATATTTAAAAACTTGAATTTTATAATTATCGGCTTTATCGATAAATCAACGTTTTTCTCAAATTAATATTTTTATATAGCTTATTTTGAGAAATTGAATTTACTTGAATTACTTCATCTAACTTTTGTAACTTAATTACGACGTTCAAAATAAAACTAATAACTTAGCTTGGTACCCTAAATTTAGGAGCTCAAATCCTAAGATTATTGAACTAGCTTGAAATCCTGTAGTATTACAATTCTCCCTAAGGAATCTAGTCATTACAAGGCTTATTGTAGAGGCTAATCAGTAAAAACTATAATTTGTTGGGCTTTAAAGTACGGCTTCAATTATCTCGCCAAGACTATCATTGCTAAGACAAAGTTCTCAATTTTTGTATACCTATATTTGACATGGCTCACATAATAAATTGGCTTGTACTCCTTTCCTTCCCTCTAAGCAAGGATAGATGAGAGAGCTCAATTACTAACTAATTGGTACAAAAACAAATCCTCCTCAAGGATAGGTGTCAAAGTACCAGTGGTGATGCTAGAAATTCTTTTAATTCTTTAAAAGCCGCCTTACACCCATTAGTCCATTGACCCTCCTTTAAGTTCTTTAATACTATGAAAAATTCCACGTATCTATCTACAATCTTAGGAATAAATCTGTTTAGAGTGACAATTCACATAGGCAATTCTTGAATTTCCTTAACAGTGTTAGGGGACTTCATGTTCCCTATCACATTAATCTTCTTAGGATTTGCTTCAATGTCATGTTGAGTGACCATATATCCCAAAAACTTACCCAAGGTGGCCCCAAAAACACATTTTGTGGGTTGAGTTTCATGTTATACCTCCTCAATGTGTCAAATATCTCTTCTAGGTTAGCAAGGTGATTACCTTTTGTTTCACTTTTAACTATCATGCCATTGACATAGACTTCAACATTGCAATGGATTAGGGGCTTAAAAATTTTGGTTAAGTGCCTCTAATAAGTTATACCAGCATTCTTTAGCCTAAAGGGCATTACAATAAAGCAATACATCCCAAAATTAGTGATGAATAATGTATGGACTTCCTGCTCTTTCTCCATCAAGATCTTATTATAGCTAAAAAATGCATCCATAAAAGAGAGTAAGGCATAACTGGTAGTTAAATCAACTATCTGATCAATTTTCAACAAAGGGAAATAGTCTTTGGGATAGGCCTTATTCAGATTTGTGAAGTCTATGCACATGTGTGATTTTCTATTTAACTTCTTGACTAGTGTATAATCAACCAACTAAGTTGGATAAGGCTCCTCCCTAATGAATCTTATCTCAATAACTTATGAATTTCTTCTTATATGGCTGCCTACCATTCAAGGGCAATACCTCTTCTTTTACTAAACTACCTTCGCATTCAGACCAATCTACAACTTATGCGCCATAACCTCTATAAGGATACCTAAAATGTCAACATTATCTTAAAGAAATTTGATTAGGTCTAAATGAATGTTTGCCAGCAATGGTCTCCCTTTCTTTGTCATCTTTTCTGGATTGTCCTTAAGTCAGACTTCTTCTACCTCTTCTTCATCGTCCTCAATGCCACTAGACTTCTTCTCTAGGCTAAACTCAATTTGGAAAACTTCTTTGTGCCTTAGTACTCTTAAATATAAAGATTTGGCCAATTATTGGGCTCCTTTACATACTCTGACTCTAGTAGGAGTAGGAAATTTTGCCTTGGGATGTACTGTTGAGGGGACCATGCCAAACAAATGTTGATAAGGTCAACTTATGATCATATTATAAGAAAACTAACACTTAACAACAAGGAAATCCACCTTATCCTCCATATTGTTCTCATTGTCTCCAATTTGAATCGAAAGGGAAATAACTCTAGTAACCTATATGAGTTGATTATTGAAAGTATATAGATCATAATTACAAGATCTCGATTGTGCCTTGATCTTTGGCTTCATTTGGTCAAAGGAGTGTTGAAAAATAATATTTGCCAGACTCCCAATGCCAACCAAGATCTTTTTGACCTTGAAGTTGGCAATTCTTGCATCGATCACCGGTGCATCATTGTAGGGCCTTTGTATGCCTTTGAAATCTTCCTTAGTGAAAGAGATGGAATTGTTGAACTTAACTTTTTTTCCCTACACATTGCAAACACATTGCATAACGTTAGTGAAGCTCAAAGAGCTAAACCAGCCTAAGGTGACAGGTCTACCGACAATAGTGTTTATCACACCATTTGGAGCTCAATTGTTACCTCCTTCTCTTACATCTCTCTTGGCTTAAGGAGGTCGATCTGCATTTTCTTGCTCATCCCTCCGTCTCTACATAGGCTGGTCAATATTCTTAGCATCACAAGCAAGGAACTTACTTAAATATCCTCATTGGATCATGCCACCAATTGCATTCTTGAGCTGGACACACTCATATTTGTCATGGCCTCTATCATGATGAAAATTGCAGTTTTGTTTCAATTTCTACATGATGGGTTTCCCTTTATCCGTTTTGGTTACTACAACAAACCTCCCTCACCTTTGATTAAATTATTCCATCAATATGTTAGAGATCAAATGTTAAGTGGGGCATTAATGGAATATGTCTGGATGTAGGGCCTCTTCCTTTCACTATTGCTTCCTCCTAGGAATTGGTCATCACGTACACCAAGTCGATCCTTCATATTCTTCTTCTTATCATTTTTTTATCTATACTGCTCTGATCAGCCTTACGCCAAGCTTTGATATTATCTTATTGTCGAATATAAAATGTAGCCTTAGTGTTGAATTCAGCGAACATCTTTGGTTTATTCTTTCTTAGAGATTTAAAGAAATCTCTATGTGGTTTAACTCCATCTATCACCACATTGAGGGCAATGCTTGTGTCTAACTCCGAGATTTGAACCATCTTAGCCATGAACCAAGCTAAATAGTCTCTTACAGACTCTTCTAACTTCTGATTTATGGTATTAAGGATAGATGAGTCCTTAACAGGGAGTTTACTTGCAAGTAAGTGCTATAAGAATACTTTTACAAAATCCTCAAAACATGAAATCGTGTTTTGGTTTCAAATTCTTAAACCATGTACTCATGACATTCCTTAAGGTCGAATAGAATGCTTGTAGTAATACTTAAGATGATCCTCTAGGTCTTTCATCCCATCATGTGTTTTGAAATGCAACAACTTCAAATGCCATGATATTACTTCCCCCAAAATCTCAAGGATGAAAGGGCTCTTCTTGATTTAGAATTGTATACTAATCAAAGTAAGGGAACTAACATGTGATGGCCCAGCATAGTGTGCCTACTATAGTTGTTTTCCTTTATCAAATTTCTTAAGAGTAAGGGTTGAAGCTCCAAGTGTTACTCCAACCTACTTTTTGGGTAATTTAAGTAAATAGACCAAACTATTAGAATTGTCGGCACTATTATCTTCGCACCCTTGATCCTAATTTGGTAAATTACCCTTATGAAGAAGGTTTAAAATTTCATCATTTTTCTTATTGATTTCCTAATTCTCCTTTGCTAGATCAATGAAAAGTAGGTCCAATATATCCAAGCGTTGTTCATTAATATGCTTACTACCTCCCTTAATGTATTGGGGAGAAGTGCCAACACTTACACTTTTAGTCATGCGTATTTTTGCCATGTGTAAAGTAGGTCCAAAACAAACAACGCCAAAATATTTTTGGTCAACAATCATATAAAACTTTGGTCCTACAAAAGGAAGAAAGAAAGGCTCAAGGGGGTACCAGGACTAATCCAGCATAGCCACTCTAATGCCTAAGTAAGTAAGTATTCGAGTAAGGAAATAGATGAGTAAGGGCACTAGGAGTGATCAACAGAGTAAATAGAGTTTTTAAGTGCATTCACCTCCATATTTATAGATGTTTACGGGATAACTGTTATGATAAAGAACCTTTGGTCATGGACCATGTGGTGACTCATTAGTTAAGCACATGCATAAAGACTTGGAGTAGTGAACAGTTATGTAAGATATTTGGATAGAACCATAACTATCTATGTCACTTTTTGAATTCAAAGTAATTAAGTAGGTGGGCCAGGCTCCTTTAGCCCATTAGATTCGCCAAGCCTAATTCAACAACATCAAGCTTAAATTTTTTGGGTTCTTATTTTAATTTGATTTAATTTCCTAATTTCTAATTGTTACTAAACCCTAACCCATTCAATATTAATTCTTAACTAGAGAAATTGGGAAATTTTAATTCTAAAAAAAAAATTTCTAGTCGCTACCTAACCAAAGTCTAAAAAAAGAGAAATTGTAATCAATTGTGGATTAAGTACGATTTAGCTACCGATCTTTAATTTCAATTTAATAAAAATCATAGGGCTCTAAATTCAGAAGCAAACCCGTTAAACCCTAACAAGTACAACTATAGATTTTCCAAAATAAGGATTTATCTTTTAAAATTATCCTTATGTAAAATTTTTACGAAAATAAAAAAAAAAAACCTAAGTTTCTATAGATTTTAACGTCACCCTAAAGGTGCTTACGTACCCATTAATCGAGATCAGATGACTATATTTCTTTTCGAAAACTTTAGTGTATTGGTTTAGTTTAATTTTGAAAACTAACCAAGTTTACGTGGTCATCAATTTAACTTATTCAAAAAAATCTAAAAGGACCCTAATTCTTTGAGCATTTAAAAAAAATCTGAAAAATGTCCTAATTTTTTTTTAATTATTAATTTTTATTTAAAAAATAATAATTTTTTTCTAAATGAGAAAAACTAATGCTAAAAAAATATTCCTTAATGGTAATATATATTTTTTCTTTTTATATTTTAAACAACTGCTAAGAAATCATTAAAATAAAAAAATAAATACATAACTAAAATAAAATAAAAATAAAAACATAGTAACCTAAAGAATGAAGAAAAGGAAATTAGACTTAATGAGCTGGAGACAAGTCATGGGAATGACAGTTTGGGTCAAACAGTTGGGCCTTATCCGAATCATGACTATGGGCTTCAGGATGATGAACGATGATGGGGTAGTTGGATTTATGTAATAGGTTCATTAGTGTAGACAATGGTGTACTCATGTGCGGCATGGACAATGACATACTCGTGTGCAGTGTAGACAATGCCATAGCTGTTAAGTGATGTGTTTGTGTAAGTACGCTAGTCATGAATCGTTGTATAGCCATAGGTGTGTTGGTTGGTGCAAATGATAGTTGTACAATGAAGGGTTGTTAGTTGTAGCCATGGCTTTAGAGTGCAATGCTTCGGTAAAGTATATGTGTAGATGGTTAAGTGTTGCTGTGAGTGAAGACAATGTGTAGCAATGTTGTGTAAGTGATCGAAGACATGCATGTATGTGGTAGTGAGTCTAACGATGCAGTGCTTGGATTGTTTCGGTGTAAGGGGTTTAGGTATTGGTGGTATTAAAGTCAAGTGCATCGGCTGTTTGGACATCACTAGGGATTTAGCTGCTATTCATGTGGCCATGTGTAACTATTGGATGAAGGATGGGTAGTTGCTAGCCTGTGTCTTGTGTATTCTATAGTATGTTAGTTGCATCCATGAATGGGGATCGTATGTTGTTGGACGTTGGTGTTTGGTCTATCATTGGGTCTACGGCTGGAGTTTGCTAACCATAGTAGTGACTTATTGTCACCTGATGTTGGTGAAGTAGGTTTGTGGTTGTCAGTTGTAGGCATGTGTTTTATTGTGCTGTATGAAGATTAAGGAACGTGCTGCTGAAGCATTAGGCTAGAGTTGCTGAAGAGTGTGATAGTCTTGGTTGCATAAAAGTGTGGTTGTAAATTAGGCTACAGTATGTGTGTCATTGGTTGGGAGAAGGGATCAAATGAAAGTGGACTTCAATTTTTTTTTTCAAATGTGTCCTTACCTACGCAATTAATATTTATAGAGTTTAAAAGAAAATTATTTTAATCATATCAATTCTAAATTAATAAGGATCTAAAATAAATTCGAATCTTTTATATCAACTCAAATCTGATTTGATAAAGATCCAAATTAGATTTAAATCACACAAATATTTATGACATTATATTCAAAAGATTTGCTAAAATTTAAAATTAGATTTGAATTATGTATGCTTAATTGATTTTTGCAAATGAAAGAAAAAATAAAAAGCACATGTGTACTTAGTGAGATTCAAACCCATAATCTCAAGCCAAATCTAATGCTATGGTAAAGCTATCAACTGCCCCTCTTTATGGTGAAATTTGAATAAAACTTTGCTACAAAGACAAAAGTTTAAGTAAGAAGCGCTACGACTAACTAGCTAACGTAGGACTGACCCATTAGGGATTTGGTGACAAGAAGCTCGAAATGAATAATAGTGAGGGTAGTGCCCCTATAGGCTAGTAAGAACCCTAAAAGATACTAAAATGAGGGTAGTACCCTATGAGCTGGCTAACCTTAACGAGTAGGCAAAGTGATCCTTAAGCTAGTTAAGACCCTAAATGAAAACCTAGTCATGCTCCTCTGAGTTGACTAACTAAGATGAGACAAGCAAAGCACTCCTTGAGTTGGCTAAGATCCTAAAGAAATATTAACTTGGTAATGCTCCTATGAGTTGACTAACAAATATGAGATGGGCAAAGCACTGCTTGAGCTAACTAAGACCCTAAAGAGATATTGATGACTTGGTCGTACCCCTATAAGCTAACTAGCCAAGATTAAATAGGCGAAGCACTCCTTGTGCTGGCTAAGACCCTAAGTTAATGAACAAAGCCCTCCTTAAGCTAGCTAAGACCCTAAAGAGAATAAGTAAAGCGTTCCTTAAGCTGTTTAAGACCCTAAAGAAATATTGAAGACTTAGTTGTGCTCTTATAGGCTGACTAACCAAGATTAAATGGATGAAGCACTCCTTGAGTTAGCTAAGACCCTAAAGAGATATTGAAGATTTAGTCGTGCCCCTATGGGTTAACTAACTAAGATGAGATGAACAAAGTGCTCCTTAAGCTAGCTAAGATCCTAAGTGAATGGGCTAAGTACTCTTTGAGCCAGCTAAGATCCTAAAGAGATATTAAAGACTTCATCGTACTCTTATGAGCTAGCTAACTAACTAGGATGAGACAAGCAAAGCGCTCCTTAAGCTGGCTAAGACCTTAAGTGAATGGGTAATGTGCTCCTTAAGCTAACTATGATCCTAAAGAGAATGGGCGAAGCACTCCTTCAGCTAACTAAGACCCTAAAGAAATATTGAAAACTTAGTCGTGCTCCTATGAGCTGACTAATTAAGATTAAACGGGTAAAGCCCTCCTTGAGATAACTAAGACCCTAAAGAGATTTGAAAACTCAGTCATGCCCGTATGGGCGAACTAACCAAGATGTGATGGGAGAAACACTCCTTAAGCTAGCTATGACCCTAAGTGATTTTGAAGACTTGGTCGTACCTCCTATGGACTAACTAACTAAGATGAGATAGGCAAAGCACTCCTTGAGCTGGCTAAGACCTTAAAGAAATATTAAAGACTTAGTCGTGCCCTTATGGGCTAACTAATCAAGATGAGACGAGCGAAGTGCTTCCTGAGCTAGTTAAGACCCTAAAGAAATATTGAAGACTTAGTTATACCCCTATGAGCTGACTAACCAATATGAAACAAGAGAAGCATTCCTTAAGCTGGCTAAGACCTGAAAGAGAAATTAAAGACTTGCTTATACCTTATGATCTGACTAACCAAGATTAAATGGGCGAAGTACTCCTTGAGCTAGCTAATACCCTAAAAAGAAACAAATCAAGACAACGCTTTATGAACTGTCTAGTACCTAAATGAAAATATGGATTAGGATAGCACGCTATGAGCTGGCTAAATCCCTAAAAGAGAACATAAATTGGGGTAGTGCTTTACGAGCAGCTAAAATCCTTAGAAACTATGAAATGGGGTTGCATTCTAAGAGCTAGCTAGATCCCTAAGAAGCTAAACTAAAGGATGTAACCTTTTTAGGTTCCTCTTAATCTTGAGGAATTTGGTGAAAACCATTTATCACAAAAAAGACATTAGGGATAAGTTTTCTAGACTTCAAAAAGAATCAATGGGTAGCAAAAAATACATCAAGGAGAATGACATAGAAGTAGATGACAAGAATTGAAGATTCGGCCACTCGGGTCGACAAGGATGGAAAAACTTTTAACAAGCCTTTACTTTCTCTCCCTCTTTTTCCTTTCTTCTGTCTCTCTTCTCATCTGTTTTTATTCTTTTTTTTTTCCTTCAAAGTCTGCTAACGGATACAAATTCTTATCTAAGAAACAAGTGTTATAACCATCCCCTCCCTTGGAACCTATGTAAGACATCTCATATCCTTCTTATTCTTTAAAAATGTCTAGTGCTAAGCTTCTTGGTAGGGTCTTGTGATATTAAACATTCCTTTCCTAAGGAATAAGTAACTCGTGATTAGTCTAGTCAAAAAGGACTTCCTTAAGCACTCTCGGTTTAGATTACACTCTTGACTACTATTCCTAAAATTACAATCCAATTTGCAAGTGATACACTTTGATCAATCTATTAGTTCTTCTTAGGTTTAGTATTGTGAATCGGGCTTTTGGTCAAACAGTTTCAAAAGGGATTAATGAGAGGGCTTATTTTGAAAAAAAGACTTTTATCCAACCCGGGTATACAAGTTAAGAACCCTTAGGAAAAAACTAGATGTGTGCTTACCTCAATTTCAAAAATAATTTTTTATTTTAGATAAATTATTCTTCAATATTAGAAGAGCTTTGAGTAGGGAGATATTGTAGGTGGGGAGGTCTCGTGTGATTCAAGATAGATAAAAAGGTTTTATATTTGTGACTTAGAGTATGATTCTAAAATGAGCATGGGGTTTTGTGTTTGTAGTTGGGAATGCAATTCAAGACCTTATGTTTTTAAAGAAACTTGGGCTATCTTTGGTTAGGGTTTTTCTCAAACTCGATGTTTAGGCCTTTCTTGTTTTTTTCTTTCTTCTGGTTTCTTCTTCTTTTTTTCTTCTTTCTGCATTTTTTATGTTTTTCTTTTTTCTTTTCTTCTATCATTTATTTCTTTTCTCTCCCCAAAAGTAATTATCTCTTTTATCGAGTCTTTATCTTTAAATAACTTAAGGCCCTAAATCCATGGGTTTCAAGTGTAAGGCTCGAGTAAAGTATGTATGGTCTTAAGATATATAGAAAAGTATTAACTCTTCTTCGAAGGAAATAATTTATTGAAAACAAAAATTATCCTTGAGTTTTTGTTACTATAAACACCTAATTTTCACCTCCCATCTCCACTCCAACCCCCCCTTCCCTTTTAATTTTATTTCAATAGGATAAAGGGTCTTAAATCATGGAAAACACAAAAAAATTAGTAAATTAAAGAAAATCCAAAAAAATTTAGAAATTTAGAAAAAATAAGAAGTCTAGAAAAATACAAAAAAAAATCGAAAAATAGGAAAAAGAATAAAAAAATAAGAAATCTAGGAAAACTATCAAAAAATAGGAAAATAAGAAAAAGCACAAAAATAAAAAAATGAAAAAATATAAGATTTTAGGACATTTAGAAAATAATAATTTCATAGGATAGGTTTTTTTTTTAAATTTCAAATAAGTTTAAAAGTGGAACCATTGGGCCTAAGTTTAAATTTGAATTTAGCCCAAGTTGACCTAATTCATATATGTAATTTAATTGCACATATGGATAAGGTATAGGCTAACAACTTAATAAATAAGCACATTAACTTAGCATTAGGTTTGAGCATGAGTTTAGGGGTTTGAATCTTGGCAACAACATTTTATTTTATTTTTTTTTTTTCAAATAACGTATTACATTGCACTACTACGTGTTAGGATTTCATTGCACCACATATCCTGACACATGGCAACACTAGATTGGATGTATGCTGATGTAGTAAGCCATGTAGCATCATCTGGTTGGTCGGCACGGCTGACATGGCCCCACAGCAGCCCCTCTTTCCCTCCCTTTCCTTCCTTTTTCCTCTACTTTCCCCAACTGAAACAGCCTACCCCTTCACTTTGGATCCAATTTCGGCACAAATTCTATACACAAGCACATAATTTCTTACTTCAATCTCATACTCTACATGGCCTACTTCGAATAGAATCAAAGAATGCATCCAAATTCAGTCAAGAACACATTCAAATTGAGCTCTAAAAATTGAAAAAAAAAATTAAATTTTAGAATTTTTCATTCACTTTGATTTTGACTTTCCTTGATTACTAGGGTATTTTCATGTATAAAAGGGGTGTTGGGGAGTTCTTTGGATTACACACAATCATATATAAGTTGTAGAATCAACTTACAACCACTCTCTCTCTAATTTCTTATCACTCTCTCTCTCTCTTCAATTTCCTCTCTCTAGCCGTCCTTAGAGAACAACACTAACCTCGCTAGCTTCCACACCTCACAAGCTTCTGAACCCAGCCATCCTCATACACTACCGTGCCCCCTAACTGCACCATGCATCACCAACCCCTAAACCCTAACCACCATGTTATTTCCCTCTCGAACCACCTTCTTCGATCTTCTTCGACCCAAACCAATTGTATGGTTGAACTCCCTATACCCTAAAACCTAGAACCACTCCCCTCTCACCCTTCCAACAACCACTACGTGGCCTAGCAAACTCCACCGCCGCCAGCCGCCACTTCACACCACCCCCAAATAATCTCTAAACACTACGACATCCTCCCTACCCCCCATAAGCCCAATAAGAAAATCACAAATCCGCCCTTTCCGCTCAGTTTGGCCACCAAATCAACTCGAACTATACCTTATCATGCTACTAAGGTGGAGTAGGAGACGACCCAACCGAGATTTGCGTACGTACCTGAACTTGACCTAAAATCCACTTTAGGTCTAACTTATGTACTCATTGTGTCCGAAGTCTAGTTTCTCTTTTGTTGTTATTATATTTTTATTTATTGATTATTTAGTTCTTTTTTATTTATTTAGTTATTGTGAATGTAAATTGTAATAATAATAAAAAGAAAAAAGAAAAAAGGAAAAGAAAAGAAAGTAGTTCATTTATTTATTTAATTTAATGAAAATAAAAATGAGTAGAACAAAAAAATAATCAATAAGGTAATATAAAAAATAATAAAAATAAAAATAAGTAAATAAGTAAATTGTTTTTATGCTTAAAAAAATCAAGTTTTCTAAAATAAATAAAAAATAATTTGATTTTTTTAAAAAAAAAAAGTTAGGACCTTTTAGAATTTTCAAAAAATAAATAAATTTTCTGATTTAGGAATTTTTTTTAGAAAATTTTCTTAAATAAACCAAATTGCATTAAAAAACATAAATCCAACATATTTTCAAATTAAAATCAAACCAACCCACTAAAGTTTTATAAAAAGAACAACATGCGTTTGATCCCGAATAAGGAATACGTAGGCGCCTACAGGGCGATAATAAAAAATAAAAAACCTAATTTTCCTTCTTTTAAGTTTAGATTATTCAAGTCATTAAAGTAACTAATAATTGAGTTTTGTTATGGAGTTAAAAGGTGATTTTTAAGGTTAAGATTAAAATTAGAAAGTTAATAGTACCCATAAGGATTTAAAGATCATAACCCCCGGATCTAGATCACTTGTTTCAAAAACCGTTTTATAAATTTAGTTTAATTGATAGACCAGTAACTACGTTATAACCAATCCACCCATTTTTTCCCGACCCCGATCAAGTAGCAAATCTAAAGTGATTTCAAAATAAGAACCGATTTCTTTAAACGCTAGTCAAAGGTTAGCATTAAACGGGTAAGGGTTTAGTACTGATCCGTATAAAAGAAACCTAATTTATAAAAGAATCGAGAGATGAAAAATTAGGCTCGACAATTACTAAGGTAAGCACAAACCAATTTTTAACCTTTTATCCTAATCAATGACTCTAACCTTCGAACAAGAATAAAAAACTAAACAGAAAAAAATCTAAATCCTATTTATTCTAAATGAGATAGGCTATTTATAAGGTACTAATCTATCTAAAAGCTTGATTAGTAGAATACTTAGCAAAATAGTAATTACTTAAAATTACTTTATAGGTTTTATTCTTTTGTTTTTTTTTTATTTACTATGTACGGGTTAGGCTCAATTGATATGGGTCCAAAAAGCGACAAATTCAAGCTCCTATATATATACTAAGACCCATACTAAGGTAATATTCACTAGGATCTTCTATAGGGACAAGATAAGCCTAATCTTGTTCTTAATAAATTCTTGCTTATCTGAGCTAAAAAGTGGGAACGACATCTAGATTAATTTTTTAAGCCAATGAGATAGGTAGATATAGACCTGTTCGAAAGGCCCTTGATTTGATCTAGCCATACCTATCTAATGAAAAATTACAATTAAATCCTATTCTAAACTTTACATGAAATTATTACAGGGAAATATTATAATGGGACTATCAAGGAAAATGATAGAAAATATAGCTTCACAACTACCCTTATCTGTTTAGGTCTGCTACATTATGGGTTTGCATAATTTTTTGAAAAATGTTTTCATGTATACAAAGGCTAGATTCTAAAGATCCTCGAGTTTTGCGACCATCGTATTTTTCAAAGTAACGATTCTATTATCATATTTAAACTCGAGGGGGGTAGTCTAATTGACCTCGAAAGGTAGCTACCCCACAACATCCAAAACTTATACAATGGCTCCCCTCTTAAGTTCCTAAGACAGTCTAGTTCTAACCATATCTATCATGCATTTATGATATGAAAAAAAAAAAACAAAACAAAACAAAAATGACTCCCTTAGTTGAGCTGCAACACACATGTTAGTATATAAAAAATAAAATAAATAAGAAATAGTCAACTCAAGTATTTTTTTTATAAAAGTAATCTTAATTTCAATAAATTTTAGTAACTAGCCCTCTTGATGGCTTTCCTAATGGAGTTGCCAAACTGTCAAGTTGGAATTTTTTTATTTTTTATTTTAATTTGATTTGATTTCCCATTCTCCAATTAATACTAAACCCTAACCTAGTTAACATTAATCCTCAACTAGAAAAATTAGGAAATTCTAGTTTTTTTAAAAAAAAAACTTTTAAAGTTGCCACTCAACTAAAATTGGGAAAAAAGGAATCATAATCAATTGGGTGAATCGATTACAATTTAGCTATCGATCTTTAATTTCAATTTGATAAAAATCAAAGAGTTCCGAATTCGAAAGCTAACCTGCTAAACCATAACAAGTACCACTATAGATTTTTCGAAATTAGGCTTTATCTTTCGAAATTATCCTTTTTTAATATTAAAATACAAAAAATAAAAATAAATAAAAAATCTTAAGTTTTTATAGATTTTAACATTGTCTCAGAGGTGACTACTTACCCACTAATTGAGATCAAACAATCACAGTTCTTTTTTAAAACTTTATTATGTTGGTTTACTTTTATTTTGAAAACCTGAGTTTACATGATTAATAATTTAGTTTATTCAAAAAAATCTAAAAGGGCCCTAATTCTTTAAGTATTTAAAAAAAAATCTCCAAAACGTTCTAATTTTTTTAAAAAAAGGTTTTTTTATTAATTTTTATTTCTAAAAAAATAATTTCTTCTAAATGAGAAAAACTAATGATAAAAAAAGATTCCCTAATGCTAATATATATTTTTTTCTTTTTATATTTTAAAACAACTACTAACAAATCATTAAAATAGAAAAATGAATACATAAATAAAATAAAAACACAGTAACCCAAAGAATGAAGAAAAGGAAATTGGAGCTAATGAGCTGGAGATGGGTCGTGGGAATGATAGTTTAGGTTGGACAATTAGACCTTGTGCGAATCTTGAGTGTAGGCTTCAGGGTGATGAAGGATGATGGGGTGGTCGAACTTGTATAGGAGGTTCGTGGACATGGATGGTCACGTGCTTGTATGCGGCATGGACAATGGCATGCTTGTGCGTAGCATGGACAGTAGCGTGCTTGTGTACGATGTGGACAATGTCGTGGCTGTGAAGTGATGTATTTGTGTAACAGCACTGGTCGTGAATTGTTGTACTACTATGGGTGTATTGGTCAGTGCAGAAGACAGCCATGTGGTGAAGTGCTGTTAGTTGTGGCCGTGGTGTTGGAGTGCAGTGCTTCAATGAAGTGTATACATAAATGGTTAGTGCTGCTGTGAGTGAAGATAGTGTGTAGCGATGCTGTGTTGATGATCGAAGACTTGCACGTGTACTATCTTGAGTCCGACCGTGCAATACTTGGAGTGTTTCGGTGTAAGGGGTTTTAGTGTCGGTGGTATTAAAGTCAAGTGTGTCGGTTGTTCGGACGTCACTAAGGATTTAGCTGCTATTCGTGTAGCCGTATGTGACTATTGGATAAAGGATGGATAGTTTCTGGTATGTGTCGTGTGTGTTCATGTATTTTTTGTAGTGTGTGAGTTGCATCCGTGAATGGGGATCGTGTGTTGCTAAATGATCTTATTTGGTCTGTCGTTGGGTTTGCTGACCGTGGTAGTGACTTACTGTCGCCTGCTGTTGGTGAAGCCAGTTTGTGGTCGTTAGTTGCAGGCGTATGTTCTATTGTGCTGTATGAAGATTGAGTAACGTGCTGCTGAAGCGTAGGGCTAGAGCTGCTAAAGTTTATGATAGTCCTGGTTGCGTGAGAGTGTGGTTGTAAAGTGGCCTACTGATATCAGGCAAGTGCACCTATCAGTTTTAATATAGCGGATGTGAGTCGAAGTCGATCCCTCAAAGACTTTGAGTACTAATTTAACCTTAGCTCTATTATCTAATCAAAAAACTGTGATGAGTTGAATGAATTAAAAATACTAAAATTGATAAACTAAACTAATTATGGGACTTGATTAAGCAATTTAGAAAGTAATAAAACTAAGAACGACTTCAAGTATGCAATAACATATTTAGGAATTATTTCCCCTATCGTTTAACATATAAACCCCACAAATTTAGCTTTCTAAGTATAGAAACAAATGTCCAAACTGTAAATGATTTCCTGAATTCAAAAGAGCCAGTGAGATTTAAAACCGATTAAAATCTCAATCCAAAACCTAAAGTGGACACAAAAAACCTTAAATCATCAATTAAACCCCTAATCGCATACGAAGACCCTAAAACCTCGAACCTCATCAAAACCCTAAGATGACAATCAAAGATTTAATCGCATAAGAATATATGAAACCCTAAATGTGTAAAAACATTAGAGATTGTGCCCTAAAGTAATAAAAATCCTAAAACTATAACTTTAAGGATATAAAAGCACTAATTCACCATGATATACCCTAAAACCCTAATTGATAATATAATGCTCATATTTTGCCAAATCATTAGTAAAAAGTTAGAGATGACCCTCATTCAAGCTTATATGATTTGAATCCTTAAGTAATCCATTAGAAACTAAGATAATGAGTTATAGATTATATTTATCCCTTAAGTATGTGATTAAGGTAGTCTCACTTAGAGTTAGGGTTATAGTTGAAGATTACGTTATATGTAGTGAACTTTAATGCTCAAATTAGTACTTTTTGCATTTGTTATCCAAAGTAGTTTATCAAATGAGATATATAAGCTATAAAGATCTAAAGTAAGACCTCATCAACCATACTAACTAATCAATTCATCATATACCTCATTTCTTCTCATTTCCTTCATTTTTCCCCTAATTTCCCTCAATTACTACATTATGTGCACAAAATTACACATACTTAAGGAATGTTGACTAAAAAACACATGTTGACCAAAGTCCAAAAGTTGACCAAGTCAACACATGTTGACTAAAGTCAACATTTTGAAAAGTCAACAAAAGACTAAAGAGATAAAGAAAATATCTCTTCCTTAATGATGGCTTTTCTTTTCTTTCTTTTTGATTTTTTTTCTTCTCCTTTTCTTCTCAATTGTCGTCCACATCTTCTCCCTTCTAGAACCTACCATTCTCCTTCTTCCATAAGCAAAACAAATCAAAAGAAACAAACCAAAAATCCTCCTCCATTACCGTGAACTTCCATCTCCATTTTACCTTCAACATCTTCCTTTTTGTCTCCTTAATTCCAACATAAGCAAAGGTATGTATCTAAGTTACTTTATCTTGTTTTATCTTCTTCATTAGTTAGTTAATTAAGTATATTAGATAAGTAGTTATGTGTTTAGTGTTGTCTTGAAGAAGAGGAAACAAAGTTTCCATCCTTAAGTGTAGAAATTAGAACTTTTGAAGAAGAAGAAAGGAAGACATGAGTATATGCTTATAAGTGTGTACACATAAGAAAATAACAAAAGAGTACAAGTATGTGAACCTTTGTACATGAGTATTTATCATGTACATAACCTAACTTAAGACCATATCTAACTATAGATACCTATACTACACTAAATACATACATAAAAACATAAAAGGATGAAATTAGGAAGCTTTTCTTAAGGAAAGCATTAGGCATACGAATTTTAGTATAAAAATACGCATCCAACCGTATAAGTATATGAGTATGTACACACGTATAAATACGTTATAAGTCTAAGTATAGGTATAAGTATATGTATGTATAAGGTATGTATACATAAGTATAAGAGGAGAGGTAATATGTACATAATACATGTACATATGACATAAGCATGAGGAAAGGCTTATGTAATCATATAATGAGGTAAGTGATGACATAAGCACATGATGACATAAGCCATGACATAAGCAAGTGATGACATTAGCAATGACATAAGCAAAATGATGATGTAAGCGATGACATAAGCGTAGGTTTAGAAAATGAGAAAATAAGAAGAGTGTATAATACTTAGGTACTTAACTTAGTAAACCCTAAGACACTTTCTAAATTGGATTATACTTAATTAAGTACATGAATTAGCAATAGCAAAGTAAAATCTTTTAGGTATAAGAATTTAAGGGTTAACTAAATCATTAAGTATAAACAAAAGATAAAAATATAAGTAACAAGAGTACTTAAGTTTTCATAGTTAAAAATTTCAATAAATTTAGCCTATATCATAAAACACGGGTCTTAACGTCCAAAACAGACATACCGTGTGAATGTACGTCCGAAAACGATGAAAAACGACTATAAATTCGTAAATATTGAAAATAGAATGAAAAAGTTACGTACGATTAGCAATTAGGTTTAATCGAATAAGGGCTGATAGTAATCTAAGTAGAATTAGGTAGATAGATATCTAGAACCATTACTTAAGTCAACTACTTATTATTCTTATTATCTCGTAATGATCAAGTGATCCCGACGAGGGCGAGGATCTCCCGATCGTTTATTACGACTAGAGCAAGTCGTCATAGTCAAGTGAGTACTCCCGATGACTCCATATTTGTTTGTGCTTGTAGTTAGTGCACTTAAATTGAATATCAATAACTTGATGCATGGGGTTTCGGGATATGCGTGTGCTTGATATTGCCTGATTATTATAAGAAATATTGTTAAATACGATAATTGATGATTTGATGGTATGATTGATTTTTGTATGATTTGGATGGTTTGCTGATATTGATTGATCACCTCATAATTTGACCTAATTATATTTGGCTTATCTTGAATCAAAAGGGTCATGCATTATCTATGCATCGCATTACTTGTTCCGGCCGTCACTTCACGCTGTTAGTAATGAAGGGCTTTGGAGGGATGGATTCCCATATGATTTTATTAGTACCGTGCAGGAGCATGGGTACAACAAGACCCTACCCTTAGCTCGCGGGTTCTATTGGCGCCGAAGATGCTAACCATGGGTGGCTAGGGGTCGCGTCTAGAGACCACCGCTGTAGGGTGTGAGTGTGGACTGTGGGGGCCACCTCACCACTAGGCCTGGGACTTTGTGAACTACTGGATTTTTAGAAATGGAAATGTAGTTTTTGTGAAATACGGAATTCAAAGTTATGGCTAAAAACCCAAGTGCTAGAGTCCGGTCGTGATTGGTGCCAATGAATCTCCAACCCTTATCTCGGAGGGCGTTAAAATTCGATATTATATGCAGTACCGGTCAACTGCATATATTGTTTGGCATTCTACGTGTACATGCATTCATATGGTTGTAATAATTTGTTTGATAACTTGTTTGCCAGTATGGTATGAGGGATAGCTCACTAAGCTCTTATAGCTTATTCCCTAATAGTCTTTCTTTTGTAGGTTTACATACGATGGGATTGGGATAAGTCTCGAGTGCTGAGGGCGAGATGAAGATATATACATTAGTGTTAGGATTAGTTGAGATATTTATAGGTGATACATAACACTCTTTGTAGAAAATATTCACATGTTAGAATTTAATATAATTTAATTTTACCTGTAGTTTTATAATGTTGGCATATCCTATCCTATTATTTGGTAGGGGATACCGATTCTTTGCGGTTCTGAGAAACTGTAGGCTATCAAACATCCATAGTTATTTATAATTCTATATTATGTCATGTTACAATAAATTAATTACTTAAAAATCATTAACCTTAGTGATTTATAATTTAGAGTCTTGCAATCTCTGACTTGTAAGACGGTTTTCATATCATGGGTGCACACATGTTATAGAAATTTTAAGTAATCCTACTAGGCCCCCTTTAGGGTCCTGACATAACATGTGACCGCTTAAAATATATTCAATTCAATTTCTATTATTCTTGACTGGAGGGATTCACAATTAAAGTCAATACCTTTCTCAAGCATTAATGTATAATGAATTCCCACACAAAAAAATGACTTTCCGGAAGAAACATATATCTTATCTCTAAGTATATATGTAATTCTCTCCAATTATGTCAAGATCTCATTATTCATGTAATTTCTCAATCAACATGCATAATATCATAAATTGATATTCTAGAAATATCAATTAACAATTAAACTACATAATTGAATCAAGCAAAGATAGAAACTTTATTGAGAATTATAAATCAACCCAAGAGTCACATGAAACCCTAGGTTCCATAATCCTAAATATACGAATTCTAAGCTATCATAATGAGACTAAAAACGAGTTTCATCAAAAACATAAAATAAAACATGAAAAACCCTTTTGATTGATGAAAAATCTCTCCGATCTTGAAATTAGTGTTGCTTTCGCCTTTTTCTTCTCTTTCTCCTCAAGTCTCTTCTCTTCTGCAATATCTCCTATGTCTTGTGAAACCCTAATATGTCCTTTTATAATGTATTGTAAGGTTTTCGTTTTCTTCACCAGACACGACCTGGGACATGGCCGTATCCCTAGGTCATGTAACTTTCTGACCCTAGCAAATTTCCCTGCATGGACACAGCCTAGGGACATGGTCATGTCCCAGACTGTGTAACTTCAAGACTTCATAACTCCTTCATTTGAACTCCGAATTGAGTGAAACTTGATTTCTTTTCTTCATTTTCGATCCAAGAACGCGTTCAAACCTTGAAATCAAAATTTTTCTCAATTAAGTATCAATTTCTTTAAAGAAAACCAAAAATGTAAAGGAAATACTATAAAATCACCATTTGAAATATGTTTAAAATCAGAGTTATCACCTATGATGTGTGTATCGCTGGTTGGGAGAGGGGATTGGATGAAAGTGGACTTTGGTTTTTTTTTTTAATGTTTTCTTGTCTTCCTTTATGTTGCACAATCAATATTTATAAAATTTGAAAAACAAATCTTTTAATCATATCAATTCTAAATTTATAAAGATCTAAAATAGATTTGAATCTTTTATATTGACTCAAATCTGATTTGATAAAGATCCAAATTAGATTTGAATCATACAAATTTTTATCATATTAGATTCAAAAGATTTGATAAGATTTAAAATTATATTTGAATCATGTATGCTTAATCAATTTTCAAAAATAAAAAAAAATAAAAAACACATATGTGCTTGGTGAGACTCAAACTCATACCCTTTAACCAAATCCATTACCATGTTCAAGTACTTATCCATTAGACCATTGGCATGTGCTTTGATATTTAATACAATCAAATTGTACTTAAGCTATGTGACTCTCTAAAATAAAGCTACTTGAAATGAGCTAAAACCAAATCGATTGACCTTAAAACTTTTTACTTTATAAAAATCTATTTTCTTAGAAAAAATTTATAATTTTTCTTTTTCATTTTTTTTTATGTTTTTATCATTTTTCAATTTTTTAATTTTTTTTTTTTACTTTTCAATTAGGACCCTTTAAAAAAATGAGGGAGTAAAAATTGGGTATCTACAAGCAATTTGTCTCAATAGGCCAAATTAAAGGACTCAATCAAAGTAGAACAAATTAACAGTCAAGGTGCTAAGCAAGTTCGAGAGTAAAATCTTACTATTATCATACTGATTTTTAATGCTTAGGAATTAAATGAATAACTGCTAAGGACCTCTTTTATAGCTCTAAGTCAAGAGTGATGCACAAAAAAAGTCCATGTAAGGAAAAGATCATATGTTTATTGATTAGGCAAGTTTTTGAATGTATCCTAATTCTTTCCATTTTCGATCTAATTTAGATACATTTTTGCACAAAATAATAGAAAAAAGCACACACACTCATGGAAGATGTCCTTGCACATTTTATGTAGGGTTATATCATTAATTTGCAAAAAAAGAATCACTAATTTTGCTAAAATAAGCAAGGATGTATGATATGGGATTTATTAGACATCCAAATGTGCTATTTTTATTTCTCACAATTTCCTTAACAATAAATAAAAAATGCACCTTCCTAAAAAGAAGACTTCATGAGCTTTCATTTCAATATTTTTTTAGATTTTTTACTAAACAAATTATGCATGAAATCAGGTATAATAATCACGTAGATTGGAAAAAAATGCAACCCACAACTTCCTATTCTATTCATCATGGAAAAAGGAAAGAAGAAGGAGAGGGGATGGATAACCTAGCAATCTAAGCCATGTACCGCCATGTTTACACCCACTTGGTGCTATGTCGGCACCATGTGATGCAACCATACAGTGCTATAAAGTACCTTAATAAAGGTGCCATGTGGCATTCTAGAAGTGCAACACATGACGGCATATATGGTTACCACATGTCCTCCTCTCTTTTCTTTTCCTTTTCTTTTCTATTTCCTTTCTTTTTCTTGCCTTCCATCTATAACCGATTCCATTCCATTTTCTTTTTTTAAAAAAAAAAAACTCGAAACACAACCTAATTAATTATCTGACTCCTAAAAAATCATATTACACCCTTCGATAAAATACAATCTAATAAATGTAGGCCTAAAATATTTTCAAAAATTCTCAAATTTGACCAAATTAGGAGCTCTGTTTTTACTAGCGTTTGACTTTTATTTTAAAACTTCAAATGATCATAAAATATTCATTTCAACTCCATTTCAGGTGCAATTTAAGGCCATGAACTCCTGAAAAATGAGAATTTTCAAAAAATTTCACAATAAGCAACGTAAGCCAGAAAAAATGATTTTCAATAATTGTTCATTTTTATCTGAAATTCATAATTCAATCAAATTATATATGTTTATTTCAACTTCAAAAATCGTTTTTGACCTCCAAAAATTATTTTCACCATAGTAGACATAAATGGACCACCGTGCGACCTTTTTAATGATTTTCAATTTTTTTTATTTTTAGGTTTTCTTTTTTTTCCTTATTTTTCAATTTTTTTTCCTTTTTTATTTTGTTCACTTTTTAATTCTTTTTGTTTTTATTAATTTTTAAATTTTTTCAATATTTTTCCTTCTTTTGGCCTTTTCTAAAAATTAAGAAATTTTAAATTAGAGATGGACTTAAGGAGGACAAAAATAGGATGTCTACAGCTATGTCCCCTAAAATGGAAGGGTGGTCTTCAATTCAAATTAAGCACACATGCTAGTTTTGGAGGCAATAGTTATTATATTCAAATCAACCTACGGTTATAAAAGGAGGTTAAATCACAAGTACTAGGTTCTTCTAGACATTATGCTACTTTTATTCTTATTTTTATCTTCTTTTCAAATGCCTTTCACTTACTTAGGCATCAGAATAACAATGTTGAAGTCAACCTAGTACCCACTGTAAACCCCTAAAATTTCAACCTAATACCCAAAGTAAACCCTAGTATGCTTAAAGACTCTAAGAGTTGATAAGACTATTTAAGATGAAAATCCTAAGATAAAGATCGAAGATTTAATCGCATAGAAAATTTTTATACCTTAAATATATATATAAACACTAAAGATTGTGCTCGAAAGTGATAAAACCCTAAAACTACAACTTTAAGGCTATAAAGGCACTAATTTACTGTAATTTACCCTAAAACCCTAATTGATAATATAACCTTAGCTTAATAATAAATCATTGTTAAAAGATTAAAGATAACTTTCAATTATTTATAAATACATACAATGCTAAAGTAATCAATTAGAAACTAAGATATTGCATCATAGATCACATTCATCTTCTAAATATATAATTAGGTTAGTATTACATAGAGTTAAGGGTTTAGTTGATGCTTAGGTTACATGTAGCAAACCTTAATAACCTAATTGATACTTTTCTTACTATTTATACTAAATAGCCTACCAAATGATGTATATGGGATATAAATACCTAAAGTAAGATCTCATCATCTATTTTTAGTAATCAATTCACTAAACTTCTTATTTCTTTTCATTTCCTAAATCTTTCTCCTAATTTTCCCTAATTACTTTATCATGTACACAAAATGGCATTTTTTTTTTGGAAAGTTGACCAAGTCAACACATGTTAACTAAAGTCAAAAGGTTGACTAAGTCAACATTTAGAAAAGTCAACAAAAGTCACTTTCACTTAAGAAAATATCTAAGTCTTCTAATGATTTCTTTTCTTTTCCTTTCTTTTAGACTTTTCTCTCTTTTCTCCTCTTCTTTTGACATCCATTCCTTTTCCCTTAGGACCCCACTTGCTTTCACTTTCAAAAAACCACAAAACAACACAAAATCAAGTCTCTTCTTCTTCCTCCATTGCCGTGACCTTCACTTTCCCTTTCACTTTCCAAATTTGCATCCATATTTCAAGAACAAACTATGGTATGTTATTATGTATTGCTTTATGTTATTTACTAATTAGGTGAAGAGGTAGATTAGATGAGTAGTTATGTGTTATGTACATGCATGTTGAAGAAGGTATAAAGCTTCAATCTTTAGGTGTAGAAGAGTAGAAATCATTGTGAAGTGGAAGGAGATGCATGTATATATGTCTTTAAGTATGTGTACATAAGGACATACTAGAGAAATACAAGTATAGAGACCTTTATACATAAGTATTCTTTTGTACATAACCTAAACTAAGACATATACTAACTATACATACCTATACCATGCTAAACACCCCCTTAAAACACAAAAAGAATGATATTAGAGAAGCTTTCTTAAGAGAAAATTTAGGCATACGAAATTCATATAAAAATACGTATGTAACCGTATTTATATACGAGTATATGTACAAGTATAAATACGGTATACGTATAAGTATAGCAAAGGTGTAGGTATATAGTTAACATATGTATAAATGTACATAAATGTACATAATACACTTAGGCATGAGATAAGACTTATGTAAGTAAAAGATAAGGTAAGCAATGATGCAATTAAAAGATGATATAAGCTATGACATAAGCCATGACATAAGCAAATGATGATATAAGCGATTGATGATGTAAACGATGACATAAGCATAAGTTTATAAAATAAGAAATAAGAAGAGTACATAAGAATTAGGCACATGAATTAGTAAACCCTAATACACTTCCTAAATTGGATTAAACTTAATTAAGTACGTGAGTTACTAATACAAAGGTAAAATTCTCTAAGTGTAAGAATCTAATGGCTAACTAAATCACTAAGTACAAACATAGGATATAAATATAAGAAATAAGAATAATTAAGCTTCAAGAGTTAAAATTTCCATAAATTTAGCTCATATCGTAAAACACGGGTTTTAATGTCCAAAACGGACATCACCGTGTGAATGTACGTTCGAAAATAACAAAAAATGACTATAAATTCATAAATATCAAAAATAGAATGAAAAGTTACATACGATTAGTGATAAAGTCTAATCGGATTAAAATTGATAGTAATCTAAGTAAAATTAGGTAAATAGATATCTAGAGTTACTAGTTAAGTCAATAGCTTACTATAGTTATTATATCATAATGATTAGGTGATCCTGATGAAGGCAAGGATCTTCCGATCAATTATTATGACTAGAGTCAGTCATCATAGTTAAGTAAGTACTCCCGATGGCTCTATACATGTTTGTACTTGTAGTTAGTGCACCTAAATTAAATATCAATAACTTAATGCATGGGGTTTTAGGATATGTGTGTGCTTGATATTGATTAATTATTGTAAGAAATATTGTTAAATACGATAATTGATGATTTGATTGTATGATTGATTTTTATATAATTTAGATGGTTTGCCGATATTAATTGATCGCCTCATAATTTGACCTAATTATATTTGGCTTATCTTAAATTAAAAGGGTCATGCATTATCCATGCATTGCATTGCATTACTTATTCCGGCTGTCACTTCACACAGAGATAAAGAGAGGTCTTGCAAGGGTTGTTTATATATATTAAAGTGTTTCTGTATAATACACTCATACAACATGACCTTACCCGAACCTACGGGCTTACAAGGCAATGAAGATGCCAACCAAATGGCTGAGGGTCAAGTCTAGAGATCTCCGCTATAGGGTATAAGTGTGGACTGGGGGGGCCACTTCACTGCTAAGCCTGGGATTTTCTATACTATTAGATGACTTAGAAATGGAAATATATTTTACGAAATATGATATTCAAAGTTATAGGTAAAAACCCAAGTGCTAGAGCCCATTTGTGATTAGTGCCGATGAATCTCCAACCCTTATCTCGAAGGGCATTAAAATCCGATATTATATACAATACCAGTCAACTGCATATATTGTTTGTCATACTGCGTATGCATGCATTCATATGGTTGTAACAATTTGTTTGATAACTTGTTTGCTAGTATAGTATAAGGGATAGCTCACTAAGCTCTTGTAGCTTATTCCTCAATTGTCTTTCTTTTACAGGTTTATTTATGATGGGATTAAGATAAGTCTCGAGTGCTGAGTGCGAGATGAAGATATGTACATTAGTGTTAGAGTTAGTTGAGATCTATATATGTGATACATAAACATTCTTTGGAGAAAATATTTATATGTTATAATTTAATATAATTTAATTTTTCTTGCAGTTTTCTAATGTTAGTATATCTTGTCTTATTATTTGATAGGAGATACCAATTCTCTATGGTTTTAAGGAACTGTGGGATATCAAATATCTATAGTTATTTATATTTATATGTTATGTTACAATAAATTAATTACTTAAAAATCAGTAATCTTAGTGATTTACTATTTAAAGTCTTACAATCTATGACTTGCAAGGCGGTTTTCATATCATGGGTATACACATGTTATGAAAATTTTAAGTAATTCTACTAAGCCCCCTTTAAGGTCCTAATACCCCCTTAGCCTTACCTTTTCTATTTTGCAAAGTACTTGTGAGCATTGTATTCAACATTATTGGTCTTATATAAGATATCAAGAAGGGAGAATAAATTGATATTTATAAACTTTTGAAACTTTTTCTTTGTAAAATAAAATTACCCCTCTTAACAACTTATATTGATGAACGGTAGTATTTTAATAATTCAACACACAATAATTAATAAAGAAAATGTAAAAGAGTAAGGAAGAAGAATATTAGGCTAAGGATTTATAGAGCTTCAATCTTTTGCCTACTACTCTCTCTTACCTCCACTATTGGGGACCTAGTCTACCTCATCAGTGTCATTCCACTTGATTCACTATAACAAAATCACAAGAAGATTACAAGCGATTTCACACATAAGCTTTAACAACACTCTACTCATACCTATCTAGCCTAATACAGATATATAGAGTACAATCTAACTTCTCTCAACAACAAAGTTTACAAATTATAAGTGAGAATAAGAATACAAGTCTCATATAATTTCACACTAAATAGAAATAACAATTGATGAATAATTCACTTCAATGCAACTTTTTGAATAAGTATTTGAGAAACTTTCTATGCCTTGTTAGAAAGTAGAATTTGATCACAATTTTTATGTAACAATTTTTTTTCTCATAAACGTCTTTTTCATTTTAAATCCTTTCTCCTTTTATACTAAAATCCTCCAATAGCTAATTTGCTGAAGATTATCTTTACTTTTATATTTATCTAAGAATTATTCGTTAAAGATAATCCTTAGATATTTTGAGAAGATCTTGGTATTTTGAAATTTAAAAACAGCTCTTCTTATCTTGATTCGATCAAATTTTCTTTGTTCTGCAACTTCCAGATAAGTTTCAGATTTGAAATTAATGAAGAGATATGCTTTATCAGCAAATTCCAAATAAACCTCATATTTAAAATGGAAATCCACAAAATCCAAGACAACTTTATTCTTTTCCATTCTTGCATATATCTTGATTTATCCAAAATAAATTCACTCAAAAATAATCCCCATGGATTTTAATTCTGACTTTAGTGAAATGGGATTAAGTATATTTCTCTAATACACTCAATATAATGGAGCTAGGCCTTATTCAATTCAAATTTGATATAAGTTAATTTTTAACATTACTTTTCCAAACTAACTTTCTGAATAACCTTTTGAAGAGTATCGGTCTTATTTTCTTCAAAGTCTCTAAATAAGTTAATTTATTGTATACTTGGTATGCTTTCAAGTTCAAAGAGTAGCCTAAAAAGATGGCTTCATCAGCTCTCTCTTCAAATTTTCCCAAGACTTTTCTTGATTTCTTAACAAAACACTTGCAACTAAATGTGTGAAAATATAAAACAATAGGTTTCCTTCCTTTGTAAATTTCATAAGCAGCTTTATTTGTCAAGGGTCATACATGTACCTAATTTATGATGTAACAAGCTGTTGAAGTAGCTTCTGCCCAGAAATGATAAGCCATATTACTTTCATTAAGTAGAGTTCTCGTCATTTCTTGGATAGTCCTGTTTTTACGTTCAACTACTCCGTTTTGTTGTGGAGTATAGGGTACGGACAAGTTATGAGTGCTATCTTTCTCTTTACAAAACGAGATAAAATCTGAGTTTTAAAATTCCTTCCCATGATCAATTTAAAGACTGATGATGGAGAGGCCTTTTTCATTTCCAACTCTTTTTGAAAAGATTTCAAAACTTTTAAAAGCATCACTTTTATGATGCAAAAATAAGATCCAAGAAAATCTAGAGAAATCATCTACTATGACAAGTCTATACTTATTTCTTCCTAGACTTAAAGTGCAAGTTGGACCAAATAGATCTAAATGCAATAACTCCAAAGGTCTAAAGGATTTCTTTTAGATTTTTCTTTAGATGGTTTATCTGAAGGATCAGAGCCTTCAAGTTCAGCAATTTTTTCGGGTGAGCTGGAATCCTAAACATCCTTATCAATCTTTTAATTAACTTCCTGAATTGTTTTAGAATGTACCTTAGAACCGTTCTTTTGATTCACTTCTTAAGTAGCTTCTTCCGATGGTTCATCACGAAGTTTTAAGATTAGGGTTTTTTTAGATGAATCTTGTCATGTTTCAGAGGGTGGATTAGGTTGAGGGTTTGTAGGGATGGTGGTGTTTGTCTCTTGTTCATCAAGAACAATGGGATTTTTTAGATCATTTTGTATTTTGGATTTAATCCCCTTTACAGCAATTTAGGTAGATTTTCTAGGTACCATAAATTTTGAGTCAAAGAAAAAACACCATAGAGGAATATGAAGAGTTTAATGAAATGAGAAGAAGAGAAATAATTAGAGGCTTTTATAAGATGGGAAGAATTGAACTACCGAAAATAATGGTCTTCAATTGTAAGAAAGTAGGCTAATTTAATGGACCCACTAAAGAGTAATTTGAGGACCCACTAACAACAAGCTAAGACCCACTTCTTTTCACGTGTAACAAATGGAAAAATGAAGAAAAACTTGCACGTGTTCAAAATTATACAAATAAGGGAAATTAATAAAAATGTTCTCTAATCTAAAAAAAAGGATTACATAGACCAATTTCATTATGAATAAACTCAAACCTTGATTTATTTAGAGGCTTTATAAAAATATTAGCAAATTGGTATTCAATTAGAACAAAATCGACACTCACATCATGATTTGTTATATGATCACGAATGAAATGGTACCTTATTTCTATATGTTTTGACCTTGAGTAATGAACTGGATTTTTTTATCGGATTAATAGCACTAGTATTATCACATTTTATGGGTACGTTCTTATGACTTATTCCATAGTCATTCAATTGTTGCTTTAACCAAAGTATTTGTGCACAACAATTTCTAATAGATACATATTCAGCTTCTGCAGTTGAAAGAGCAACAGAATTTTGTTTCTTAGAAGACCAAAAACTGACGAGTTCCTGAAGTACTCTTGCTATCCACTTTGTAGCATGCATAGTCGACATCTAAATATACTACAAGATCAAAATTTTGACGCTTAAGATACCAAATTCCTAATTTTGCAATGCTTTTAATATATTTAATGATCTTTTTAACTGCAATTAAGTGTGTTTCTATTGGTGAACTTTGAAATCTAGCATACACCAAGCACTAACAAAATAACAGGGCATGAAGCAATCAGATATAATAAAAATCCAATTAAACCTTGATAGATTTTTTTATTTACCTTTTTGCCATTACCTATGATATCAAGCTTTATTGAGGTACTCATAGGAGTTAAAGAATCTTTGGTATTCTCAAAACCAAACTTCTTCAATATTTGTTTGGTATACTTCTCTTAGTGAATAAATATTCTATTCTATGATTGTTTGATTTGTAATCTCAAGAAGAAGTTTAATTCTCTCATGACATCTTAAATTCTGCCTGCATCAATCTTAAAAATATTTGGCAATATTTTTCATTAGTTGCACCAAAAATAATATCATCAACATAAATTTGCACAACTAACATATCTTCTCCATGATGTTTCATGAAGAGAGTAGTGTCTACTTTTCCCCTTTAAAAGTCATTTTTAATTAAGAATTGACTTAATCTTTAGTACCAAGCATGAGGAGCCTACTTAAGTCCATACAAAGCTTTTTTTAACTTATACACATGATCTGATTTAAAGAGATCTTCAAATCCAAAGGGTTGATTAACATATACTGCTTCTTTTATAGAGCCATTGAGAAAAAAACATTTTGCATCCATCTGATATAGCTTAAAATTTTTCAAACATGCAAATGCAAGTAATAATCTATAGCTTCTAATCTAGCAACAAGAGCATAGGTTTCATCATATTCTATTCCTTCTTCCTAAGAATAACCTTTAGCCACTAAAAGTGAGTTATTTCTTATTATTTTTCCATGCTTGTCTAGCTTGTTCTTAAAAACCCACTTAGTTCCAATGATTGACTTATTTTTAGGTCTTGAAACTAAACACTAAACTTTATTTCTCTTAAATTAACTAAGTTCTTCTTGCATGGCTAAGATCCAGTTGTTATCATTTAAGGCTTCATCAATTGAATGAGGTTCAAGTTTAGATATTAAAGCAAAATGATTTTCAAAGTTTTGTAAGCTCGATCTTATTCTTATTCTAGATCTAACATTACCAATTATAAGTTCAATAGGATGATCAATTTTAGATTTAAGAGATGATGGTGGAGTATGAAAATGTTCAAAACCTTTTGACTTACCTTCTAAATATGTTTCAACAAACCTGGTATTAGTTTCTGAAGAACCTTCTGATTCAGGTTTTGTTTTGGATACATTAAGCATCCTTGAAGCTTCTATTGTTCCTTTTAAAGGAGGTTCTATCTTTCCTTCTTTTGAATGAAGATGAAATGTATTCTTTTTATTTGAAACAACTGGAGTTTCATCATTTCAATCTTCATGGCTTATTTCTTCAATAAATTTGACATTTATTGATTCTTCCACAACTTTTGCTTCTTTATTATATACTCGGTATGCTTTCGAGTTAAGAGAGTAGCCCAAAAAGATGGCTTCATCAACTCTCTCTTCAAATTTTCCTAAGACTTTTCATGTTTTCTTAATGAAACACTTGAGACAAAATGTGTGAAAATATGAAACAATAGATTTCATTCCTTTGCAAATTTCGTAGGCAGTTTTATTTGTCAAGAATCTTACATATACCCAATTTATGATGTAACAAGCTATTAAAGTAGCTTCTACCTATAAATGATTAACCATATTACTTTCATTAAGTAGAGTTCTTGTCATTTCTTAGATAGTTCTATTTTTGCGTTCAACTACTCCATTTTGTTGTGGAGTATAAGGTGTGGAGAAGTTATGAGTGATGCCTTTCCCTTCACAAAACAAGATAAAATCTGAGTTTTCAAATTCCTTCCTATGATCAATTTGAAGACCAATCATAGAGCGGCCTTTTTCATTTTTAGCTCTTTTTTAAAAGATTTCAAAAGTTTTAAAAGTATCACTTTTATGACGCAAAAATAAGGTCCAAGTAAATCTAGAGAAATTATCTACTATGACAAGTCCATACTTATTTCTTCCTAAACTTAAAGTGTGAGTTAGACCAAATAGAACTAAATGCAATAACTCTAAGGGTCTTTTAATGGCAATAACTTTTTTGCTCTTATGAAAAGATGAACTCATCTTATTCTTAAGACAAGCAGCACAAGGAATATTCTTAAGAACTTGTAGTTTAGTAAGCCTTGAGTTCTTTTTAGACAAGTTCTCTAGTTGTTGAAAGTTCACATGTCCTAGTCTTTTATGCCAAAGTATAGCATTATCATTTACTGAAATGAAACAACTTTCAGATGATACTTCAAATGGTTTAATTAGATAAACATTCTTCTTTCTAAATCCTTCAAACAACTTAAATTTATCCTTATTAAAACCAATACATTTATCATGTTCAAAAATGATTCTATATCCTTTATCACACAACTAACTTATGCTTAATAAGTTATGTTTCAATCCTTTAACCAATAATACATTTTCAATTGAATGAGGTATCAAACTAATTGAACCTGCAATGATTATTTTACCTCCACTATTGTCACCAAATTTCACATAACCATCTTCCTTCCATTCTAGATTCGTGAATAACAAAGAATCACTTGTCATGTGCCTTGAACATCCGCTGTTAAGATACCATGTTCCTTTTACCTTAGCTTCACAATCCTATACACATCACAGTAAAATCAAGTCTATTTACGAATCCAGTGAAGCTTGGGTCTATGAAAATCCAAGCTTGTCTTTTGAATTGGACCTTAATTATTACTAAGCTTGTAACATTTCTCTATATGACCTAGTTTATTACATAGAAAACAAGCATAAGGTTTTTACTCAGTATATTTGTTACTTACCACTTTCCTTTGATTTGGATTCTTTCTAAAATACTCTTGATTCAACCTTCTATTGTACCCTTTGAAAGAATACTTGTCATTGTTTTTAGTGAACTTTCTATTGTACTTTCTGATAGGTTCAAATGCTTTGCTATTTTCTCCTCCTTTGATAGTTTCTTGATTTTCATCTTTTAATTTAACAAATACCATTTCTTTCTTTGTTTTAGATGTTTCCCTAAATTCGAAACCAAGTCTAGATTTTGAATTATCCATCCTTTGGCAAGAAGTCAACATCTGTAGTTTCTTGTCACTTTCATCAAACTTACATAACGTATTTTTTATTGACTTAGATAAATCCTCCATACGATTTTTCAATTTTTTAATTTCTTCTTTTAGGATAATATTTTCATTGACTAAAAGATTCACAAGCAATATGCAATCCTTTAAAATCATCTTCATCTACTAGCTATTGATTAGCTTGACTAAGTGCATACTTTTCACTTTTTAATGTTTTTACTTCGAATTCAAGCTTAGATATCTTGTTACTCAACTTAGAAAGAGCTTTGAGGAGTTTGTTAATTTCAACACATATATTATCAGGTACTTCTAAATCAGTTTAAGAATCCACCTCAAAGAGTGCCATAAGACAAAAATTTGCTTCCTCACATTCTTCTGAAACTTCTAACTCAGTTTCTGAATCTTCTAAGTCACTTATGTAACCAACAAAGATTTGTGTTTCTTCTTAAATTTCTCTATTTTCTTAATTAACATAGGACATTCACACTTGATATGTCCAAGCTTTTTACATTCATAGCATATAAATTCCTTTTTGAACTTTTTCTCCTCTTTTTCTTTGATTACCTTTCCTACATCAATAGACCGATTCTTATTAGTAGTAAATCTTTTAGTAAAATTTTTCTTACCCTTTTTCTTGAGACATTTGTTGAGCTTTCTAGCTAGAAGTGTCGCATCCCCATCTTCTCCTTCAAAATCATCATCTGTTTCTTTGGCTTTAAAGGCTACGATCCTTTTCTTTACATCTTCTAAAGTACTTTCTAATTTGAGAAAATCAATTTTATATGCCATAAGCTTGGTACACAGTTGACTCAAAGTTAATGTTTTTAGGTCGCAAGCTTCTTCTATGTAGTTTTCTTTACATTCCAAATTTTGGGAAGAATCATCAACATCTTACATACCATCTCTACACCACTAATTATTTTACCAAGAGAAGACAATTCATTAGTTATAGCAATAAATCTACTAAAAGAGTCCTTGATTTCTTCATCAAGAAGAATTTGAAATGTTTCTCATTGTTGAACCAGCAAGTTGAATCTTGTGTCTTTAATGGTCTCTATGCCTTCATAAGTTTGCACCAAAGTGTCCTAAATATCTTTAACTGTAGCACAAGAAGCAATTAGATAAAATTATGATCATACAATAATACTTATCAAAAGATTCTTAGCCTTTGAATTGAGTTCGGCTTTGGTGATATCATCGTTTGTCATGATAATAGTTGGAAATTTGAGATCTCCTACAGAAATAATTTGCTAAGCCTAATAGTCTAATGCCTTCACATAAGTCTCCATCTTGAATTTCCAATAAGGAAAGTTAGTTCCATCAAAAAATGGTGCCTTGGTAGGCTCAACTGTTAAACTATCCCTTAGTTAACCCATGATCTTAAACTCTAGAAAATATTAAAGTGAGGCCTCGATACCAATTGTTGGTTCTGTATAAGATATTAAAAGGGGGGTAGTGAATTGATATCTTAAACTTTTGAAACATTTTCGTTGTAAAATAAAATTACCTTCTTAACAACTTATATTAGTAATCGGTGGTATTTTAATAATTCAACACATAACAATTAATAAAGCAAATTTAAAAGAGTAAGGAAGTAGAATATCAGGCTGAGGATTTATAGAGTTTCGACCTTTTGCCTACTACTCTCTTCTAACTCACTGATGTAGACCCGGTCTACTTCACTAGTGCTTTTCCACTTAATCGACTATAACAAAATCACAAGAAGATTACTAGCAATTCCACACATAAGCTTTCACAACACTTTACTCTACCTATCTAGCCTTTCAACAATCTAGGCTAATACGGATCTATAGATTACAATCTAATATCTCTCAACAACAAAGTTTACAAATTATAAGTGAGAACAAGAATACAAGTCTCAAATAATTCATACTAAAAAAATATAACGATTAATGAATACTTCACTTCTATGCAACTTTCTGAATAAGTACCCGAGAAACTTTCTGTATTCAAAAAGTAGAATTTGATCACAATTTTTATGTAACGAAAATTTTTCTCAGAAACATACTTTTCATTTTCAATCCTTTCTCCTTTTTTACCGAAATTCTTCAACGGCTAATTTCCTTAAGATTATCTTCACTTTCATATTTATCTAAGAATTATTTCTTAAAGATGATCCTTAGATATTTGAATAAGATCTCAGTATTTTGAAATTTAAAAACAGCTCTTCTTATCTTAATTCGGTCAAAAATTCTTTGTCCCACAACTTCTAGATAAGTTTCAGATTGAAATTGACGAAGAGATATGCTTTTTCAGCAAATTCTAGATAAACCTCATATTTAAAATTGAAATCCACAAAATCCGAGACAACCTTATCCTCATCCATTCTCATATATATCCTGATTTATCCAAAATAAATTCACTCAAAAATAATCCCCATGGATTTTAATTCCAACTTTAGTGAAACGAGATTAAGTATATTTCTCTAATGCACTCGATATAGTGGAGCTAGGCCTTATTCAATTCAAATTTGATATAAGTTAATTTTTAACATTACTTTTCCAGACTAACTTTCTGAATAACCTTTTGAAAAATATTAGTCTTCTTTTGTTCAAATTCTCTGAACAAGTTTCTGAAGTGCTATACCACTTCTACTAACAAAGCTTCTAAAACACTTTCTAAAGATTTTCAGACTATTCTCTTTTTCAATTAAATCAGACCTTTTGAATAAGTTTCTAAGGACAACTTAATTTTGCAACTTTAAACTTTCTAAGAACTCTCTTGAATACCTGCATTCTTAATGATTCATTAGCATTTATCCCTTTTTGTTATTATCAAAATATATGAGAGATATCTAACAAAGATATTCATCGTCCCAAATTCTAATATCAACAATTAGCATCATATGCTTCTCACTTCCTACAATGGCTAGAACTAAGTCAAAAGATGCTACCACTCCAGGGAGGAATAGGGTACCTCTAACAACTCAAGAAGAATAATCACTACAGTGACACACCCCCGAGGTGCGCCAATTTGAAATTCATAACTAGATGTCCCAAAATCAAGAACAGGGGGATGGTGATTCGTGAAAAACACAATCAAAGGCCTTATGTGCTAAATTCATGAAATAACTAGAGGAAGCTCGAGCTAATAATAGAAAATTATGTCAAAGACTCGATGAGAGGGATACCAGATCATTTTCTACTCCTTCTTTACAACAAATGAGATGGGAGCCTAACCCAATAACCTAAGAAAAGGCCTTATGACAATTGCAAGGGAATGCTCCCATGATAAATGGGGATGATCTATAGTAAGGTCATGAGCCACAAGCAAGGGAGAATTGCCAACAATAGACACCATTACATGATCCTACTATATCATAAGTACAACTACCTATAGGTAGAAAGATTAAACATATGACTACTTAGCTACCATAGAGGGCCATAGCAAACACAAGCTTACAGGATTCGGAGGCATATATTAGGAAGTTGGCTATGGATAGAACTCTTAAGAAGGAGATTAATATGAAGGGTAGGAAGGCAAGTCCTTTCATGCAAACCATAGTGAATGATGTCCTATCACTAATTGTCCGACTACCTCAATTTGATACTTACGACAAGAAGAAAGACCCAGACAATCATTTGAATAATTTCCAGACATTAAAGGAGCTTTATAGATTCCTTAATGCTACTGCTTGCAAGGTCTTCCCATCTACCTTAAGGAAGTTCACTAACAATTGGTTTAACTCAGTAAAGCCGACTTTCATCTCTTCTTTCAAACAGTTGGCTAAGGAATTTTACCAATATTTTTTAGCTAGTAGACCTCCAGCCAAAGATTCTTCACTCGTAGCTCAAGTCAAGCAAATACAAGGAGAACCAATCAAATATTATGTCTATAGATTTAATCAGTTAATGATTGAAATCACCAATTGTGATAAGAGTATGGCATTAGAAGCTATCTATGGAGGAGTTAGAGAAGATTTGGACTTCTTCAAGTCCCTTACAAAGCACCCTCCAACTTTACTGGATGACTTTACCAATTGGTCAAAAATGTTTATTTGTCAAGAAGACCAAATGAAAGCCAAAAGAGAGTTAGAGAAGGACAAGTATGAGAGGAGGGCAGAAAGAGATAAGGAATCGACAAAAGATAAATGAAGGAGGAATTTTGATGTTCATAGCAAGCTCATTCAATCTCTAGGAGACTAAAAGAGGTCAATTCCCACTTTTTAAACACACCCCTGTTAACCAACCTATGTTAAATATCTTAATGGAGGTCCATAATCAGAGTTTTTTAGCTTGGCCTATTAAAATGAAGAGTAGTCCTACTAAAAGGAATTCCAACAAGTACTATGATTTTCATGGAGATAAAAGACATAACACAAACAAGTGCATACATTTGAAAAACACATTCGAAGATGCTATTCAAAGGGGATACGTAAAGAAATTTGCTATCGATAAGGAGGAATGCCTTTAACAACATATACAGAGGAGGAGAATCAAACAACAAACCCAAAATGGAGAGGCTTGACCTAATAATCAGGGTTAGGTAATGCAAGGTAATGAAAGAAGGGACAACAGAGCTCCTCAAGGTGTTATTAATGTGGTCTTCAAAGGACCAATAGGAGGGGGTATTTCATCCACAACTTTGTCGAACACATTAAGAGATCATGTGTTTGAACTTATAGGGTAAGAGGCATAAGGTCAATGATACGATTGTATTTACAAACAAAGACATGTAGGGAGTTCAATTCCCACATAATGATGCCTTGGTCATTACCACATGAATAGTGGATTTCGAAGGTCAAAAGGCAATGGTAGACATAAGGAGTTCTACAAACATAATTTTCAAGCATGCATTTAATTAGAGACACCCTAAGCTTAAGAATATTAAGATGCAGCCTTACAAGTACAGCTTGTACGGATTCAATAACCAACCGATCAAAGGACATGGTGTAGCTATCCTAACTTTGTAGATTGGGGATGATAAGAATGTAGTAGAAAAGGAGATTGATTCTGTGATGGCGAGTTGCCCTTCACCTTATGATTGACTGACCTTCCATCAACATGTTTACGATGGTAATGTCAACAACCCACTAGAAGGTGAAATTTCCCACCCCTACTAAGATAGGAACATGTTATGGAAACCAACAGCTCTCCCGAGCTCTATTTTTGAAGGCTTTAAAAAAGGATCAGTTCTATACCATAGATCAAGGTTCAAGCAATCGAATGCAAATAAGAGAAGAATCTATAGAAGAAACGCTGACAGTTCAGCTTGGTGATAACCCTAAGTAGTGACTAAGGTTGGGGCTACTATCCTAGCCGAACTAAGAGAATGCATAATACATTTCCTATAAGCTAATAAGGACATTTTTGCTTGGTCTCCTTCTACTATGCCAAGCATACCTAAAGAGGTTATCACTCACAAGTTGAACATTGATTTGAGTATGAAGGTCTTATAGTAAAAGAAAAGACATTTTTCTCCGAAAAGATAAGTGATAACTCTGATTTTAAACATATTTCATATAGTTATTGTATAGTATTTTCCTCATATTTTTTGTTTTCTTTAAATAAATTGATACTTAATTGAGTAAAATTTTGATTTCTAGGTTTAAACGTGTTCTAGGATTGAAAACGAAGAAAAGGAATCAAGTTTCACTTAAATCGGAGTTCAAATGAAGAAGTTTTAAAGTTTTGAAGTTGTGTAGAAAATTTTGCCTTAATGCGGAAAGTTACACGACCTGGGGACACAGCCATATCCCAGGCCGTATCTAGTGACGAAAACAGAATCTTTATAATACACATTTAAAAGGATATCTTAGGGTTTCAAAAGACAAGGGAGACTTTACAAAAACGGAGAGACACAAAAGAAGAGAAAAAGACTTAAAGAGATTTTTCATCAATCAAAGCGGTTTCCATGTTTTATTTTATATTATTGATGAAACTTGTTTTTAGATTCATTATGATAGCGTAGAATTTGAGTATTTAGGATTATGGAACTTAGGGTTTCATGTGATTCTTGGATTGATTTAGAAATTTCAATAAAGTTTCTATCTTTACTTGATTCAATTATGTCGTTAATTATTGATTGATATTTTTAGAATATCAATATATGATATTATGCATGTTGATTGAGAAATTGCATGTGTAATTAGATCTTTACATAATTGAAGAGGATTACATGTATACTTAGAGATAAGATACATGTTTCTTCTAGAAAGTTAATTAATTGTATGGGAATTCATTATACATTAATGCAATTCTAAATTATATTACTAAGTGAAGAGATTCCGGTAAATAATTTAGGATAAGGGTTAATATGCTTGAGAAAGGTATTAACTTTAGTTGTGAATCCCTCCGGTCAAGAATAATAGAAACCGAATTGAATATATTTTAAGTGATCACATGTTAAACTCTAGGGGAAATAATTCTTAAATACGTTATTACTTTCTTGAAGTCGTTCTTAATTTTATTGTTTTTTCAATTGCTTAATCAAGTCTTATAAATAAGTTAGTTTGTTAATTTTAGTATTTTTAATTAATTCAAACTTTCATAATTTTGCAGTTAGATAATAAAGCTAAGGTTAATATTAGAACTCGAAGTCTCTGAGGGATCGACTCGGACTCACATCTGCTATATTAAAACTGATAGGTGCACTTGCCTGATATCAATAAGCTACAATGGAAGAGGAGGTGCAAAAACTGTTGAAAGAAAATTTTATTCAAGAAAAGCCCTATCTGACATGGCTTGTGAACTGTGTGCTAGTGAAGAAGGCAAATGGGAAGTAGAGCATGTGCATTGATTTTACCGATCTAAATAAAATGTGCTCGAAGGATTGTTTTCCCCTACCTTAAATAGATCAAATGGTTGACATAACCTCAAGGCATGCTTTTTTTAGCTTCATGGATGTATTTTCCAAGTATAATCAAATCAAGATGCACCTTTTTGATCAAGTTCACACTTCCTTTGTTACGAACTTTGAGACTTAGTGCTATAAGATGATGTCCTTTGGATTGAAGAATGCTGCAGCCACATACTAAAGATTAGTTACAAAGATGTTTAAATCTCAAGTACATAGGAACATTAGGGTTTACATAGATGACATGACAGTGAAAAGAGAGACAAATGATGACCACCTAACCTAGCTCCAAGAGACTTTCAATACCTTAAGGAGATACAACATGAAGTTGAATCCGTAGAAGTTTACGTTCAATGTGTCCCTGAGGAAGTTCCTAGGCTACATGGTGACACAATGTGAAATTAAGGTCAATCCAAAGAATATTTAGGCCATACATGACATGGAGTCACCAAAATCCAGTGAAGAGGTTCAAAGGTTGACTAGTAGAGTAGCAACATTAAACAGATTTGTTTTAAAGAGTGCTGAAAAATATGTAGAGTTTTTCACAGTTTTAAAGTATCCATTTGAGTTCCAATGGAATGAGGATTATAAGAAGGCTTTCAAAGTTGAAAGAATTTTTTACAACACCTCCAATCTTGTTAAAATCAGTAGAAAGGAAGACGCTTTACTTCTATTTGTGTGGAAGTGATCGGGTCCTTTCTTTTATGCTAATGCGAACAGAATGACAAGTGCATAAGCCTATTTATTATGTAGGTTATGTTTTGCAAAGGCCTGAGTTAAGGTATACGAAGTTGAAAAAGTTTGTTTTGGCTACTGTAATTGCCACCAAGAAGCTCCAACCATATTTTGAAGCTCCTTAGGTTATGGTGCTAACCAACCAACCTTTGAAGTAGCCTTTACACAAACTTAATGCCTTAAGATTCGTAGTAAAGTATGCCTTAGAGCTTAGTGCCCTTAGGATACAATACTAACCTAGGGAAGCATATAAAGGTTAGATCTTAGCAAACTTCATTGTTGAGTTCACAAGAACAGAGAGTTCAAACTTAAACATAGAACAACTAACCTAGAAATTATATGTAGACGGTTCATGAACCAACGAAAGAAGTGGAGTAGGCTTGATCCTTATAGGTCCAATGGGAGCTCTAATCACTTATGCTCTAAAATTTGGCTTCCTATCTAACAACAATGAGTTAAAATATGAAGCATTATTAGCCGGGATGAAGTTGGATAAAGAGGTTGAAGCGAAGCGGTTGAATGTGTTTTCTGACTCTCAATTAGTGGTTAACCAGGTCATAGGGAGTAGTACAGCCAAAGATGAGAAAATGCTTAACTATTTGCAATTAGTGAAGGATTACCACTCAAACTTTAAGAGATGGCAACTGATGCAAATACTAAGGGTAGAATACTATGCAGTAGACAAATTGTCTAAGTTAGCCTCAATGGGCTTATCGAACTAAGAAAAAAGGATCTTCATCGAATATGTACCTGAGAAAAGCATAGAGTCGTAGCCAAAAGAATGTTTAGAGATTCAGTAAGACCTGGAGTATTATTGGATGAATTTAATCATAGAATATTTGGAGAATGGGACTTTACCCTAAGAGACCAAAGAGGCACGGTGGCTTATTTATAAAGCAGCTAATTTTATACTAATTGATGGAAATCTATGCAAGAGAGGAATGAGTATGCCTTACTTAAGATGCCTTAGGCCAACCAGGGTACAGTAAGTACTATCCAATCGACACTTTTAGTATGTAGTAATCATATCAAATCTGTAGCTCTATATGTCTGAGCTTTGAGATTAGAATATTAGTAGCTTATAATGAGGAAGGATGCTCTTGGCCTAGCTCAAACATGTGAACAATGTAAGAGGAATGCTCCAATGGAGTAAGCCTTGAGCTCATATCTAATTCCCCTCACTAGCCCTTAGCCTTTCACCCAATGGGGACTGGATATACTTGGTCCTTTCCCGAATACAACTAAGCAGAGGAGATATATCATTTTGGCGGTAGATTATTTTACCAAATGGATGGAAGCTAAGGTTGTGGCAAGCATAATAGAGTGGAGCATCGAGGCATTTATGGTTAATAACATTTTAAGCAGGTTTAGAATACCTTATGCTATCATAATGGACACTGGGCCACAATTTAACAATTGTAAGTTCAAGGAGTTCTATGAAGCTCAAATATCAGACTATACTATACATCTGTTGCACACCCCTAAAGTAATGGTTAAGTCGAGGCAATGAACAAGGTGATTTTACAAAGTTTGAAGAAGAGGGTAAATAAAGTTAGCAACAAATGGGTAGATAAACTACCTAATGTTTCGTGGGGGTATAAGACTACTTCAAGGACCTTAACAGGTCGCACCCCATATCAATTAGCTTTTAGGATAGAGGTAGTATTGCCAATTAAATTACAAGTAGAGAATGTGAGAGTTTAGGCTTATATCCCCGAGTATAATGACATTGGCCTCTAAATTAATATGGATACAATCCACGAAACACATACATTGGCCAAAGCTCATCTCACTACTTAACAAAAATGAGCAGTTCGATACCATGACAAATAAATCAAGCATAGATGCTTCTAATTTGGTGATCTAGTCTATAAGAAACTTGAAGCACTAAGAGCAAGGGAATGCCAAAGGAAACTCACCCTTACTTTGGAAGATCCTATTAAAGTGAAAGAAGTGGTAAGGAATAGACATGCCTATAGGCTAGAAAGGCTTAGTGGATAATTGATCCCTAAGGTGTGAATGCTAGCAACCTCATACCATATTTTCAATGATTGATGCCTAGCGGACAAATGAAGATATGTTTGTTTATCTCAATGTTTTATTGTTATTGTGATGATGTTTCAAATGACTTATAATTCGTATATGGATGGACTTGTTCCCTATGTTAAGAATGTTTACCTCTTTTTTTTATGTGATTTGTTTGTTTTCCCATATGATGTAACTATGTTATAGAAGGTCAAAACCAATCGATCGACCTAATTCCTTCATAGTACTACATATAATGAAATGTTTGTTACTGTATGACATCATTCTATTTCATGCTCTACTTTACTTATTTACGCTGCTTGTCATTAAAAGTGTAATATAATAGACAACAAAAAAACATGATCTTCATGTGATCTCCTTAATAGAAAAAAGGGGGATCCTAAAAGTCCCTAAGCCTTATCAAAGGGTGACAAGCAAAAACTATAAAGCGCTGAATCTCTAAGCCTTATATTCAACAAGCAACTGGAAAAGGACATCCATGGATCTCTAAATCCTAAAAGAGGATGACGAAACCTGAAAACCTTAAGTCCTCATAAGGGTGACAAGCATGATGGCTATAAATCTTCTTAAGGATGATGAGCTATGACATATCCCTAAGTCTTTGACCAATAACGAAAACAACACTCTAACCCTAATGTATAAGCAATGAGCTATTAAAGATTCAATTAGCTCTAAATCCATACAAGCGATGAGCTATTAAAGGCCTAACAAACTCTAAGTCCCAAAAATGGACAAAGAGCTATTTAAAAACCCCTCAAGCTACTAAATAGTAATGGGCTTAAAAAGTTATAAACTTATCGAGATAAGCAAACAACTAATCATGTCTAGATAAACACTTCGTCATCATCATGAAGTCTTTTACATGGGATTCTTACCAAGAACTTTAGAGCTACTAAAGAAATTATGAAACAAGCTAATTAATAGAAAACATTAAATATGTTGACCAATGAACACTCATACAAGCTCTTAATAGTTTGAAGACTAGAAGGAAGTATCAAGAGATTCCTTCAAAACCCATTACACAGCACTAAGGTTAGCATACCAACCTAAGAATAAATCTTGTCTTTGATAAGTAAATGAACAAAAAATAATAAAAAAAGAAAAGGAAATCATTTCTTTAGAGCTTACTTGGTGGAGACATCTTAAACATCTAGGCCTTAAATTAAATCAAATTGGAGATTGGTAGAAGGATTAGGAGCTAATATTTCCAAGCCTTCAAGTGTTTCATTCTGCTCTTATATGTTAGTGGGATTAGCTCCAGGGGTACCTACATCTTCACCTAGTTGTTACTCTATCTCAGCCATTCCCGCATAGCCTCTTTAGCTAGGGCCTTATTATCTTGTACCTATTTGGCAAAGTTTAAGCAACTAAGGTCATCCTCAAGATGATGGATTAGACCATTCCCTCAAGCTAAATTATTCCCATCTAACACCTTTTAACACATTAAACCCTTTGTATTCTTCATTCTCCTGAATGTCCTTATAAGCTTTGGCATAAGCCTGTTGACACATAGAGCTTTATTCCTTTTGAAATTTAGCCATCTTGATCTTTAATTCTTTGTATGAACTTTATAAGTGAGTAACCTCTTCACTATGCTTAGCCTTAAGGGATTCAACCTCATTCTGTCTCTTAGAGGTCGAACACAGGAATAGAACTCTTTTTCTGCTCTTTAACCAAAGCTTCCTCTTTCTCCTCCTAAACTTTGGTTTCTTTCTCAACTTTTTCTTACCAAACCTTGTGCTCAACCTCAACCTTCATCTTCTCCTCTTCTAATTTGACCTTCTCCATGCCCCACTTTTCCTGAAGTTTCTGCTTCTCAACCTCTATACTAGCCACCTAGTTCTTTGCTCCCTCAACAATTTGAGGAGAAGGAATTGAATAAAAAAGAAACACAAAAACATATTAGAACAAAGGACTTACAACATTCTTTTCCTTGATAACAACTTCCACTATCATTAAAAGTTACTGGGAGTTCCAACAATCAATAGGGAGTCAAAAGTGCATAATAACTTTCCTAAGTCTAAGTCTATAGGAACAGGAAAGACTTACATCATAGCAACTTGAAGCAACTAGGTATAATAAGTTATCTAACCTAGAGTTCTAGCAAAGCTTCACCGTATTAGTCAAAGGCTGAACATCATTGGGTAAACAGATCCCTTTAAGAAAATTTGAAGCTACTCGACCATTCCCTTGGGTAAAGTCAGCAATACTAACAGTCCAAGTCAGGAAAAATTGTAGCACCTCGGTATTTTATCTTTAGGGTGGAGTTATCAAGCTTGGAATTCTGAATGGGGCTTCTTTTCCTTCATTTAGGTTGGTAGATCGATTTTGGACTTATTGCTCCTCAAAGATTTTGCCTTTTCAGGATCCCTCTCCAAAGGAGGACACTCATGCGTATTAGGTCGCTTTCTTAGTTCGGTGACCTTGGCAACCCTCTTCTTAGTTGGGACCTTAGACTGTTGTAAGTCCTTAGCTCCTTTGGCTTGTTGGCCATCCTTTTCCTTAGCAACATTGGAGGTGGCAGATTTTGCTACCAATTTCACTAGAGCTTTAATTAATATTTTGGCTTGAGACTTAAGTGGCTACTTGGTAAAGGTCTTCTTTGGATCCTCCCTTCCTTTTGATCCTCTAGCTTTCAACTCGAAGAACAAGTCTTTTGAATTGTAGTCTTTAAGTGACATGTTTGCAACAAGACACTTAAATGGTCAAATCGGAAAAATAAGAAAACAAAGATTAAACAACTTATGAAAGTCATACAAAACATAGGCAAGGAAAACCACTTTGTTCCCAAAGTAGACACGAAGGTCCCTCCTCTTATAAGCCCCTCTCAATACAGTAAGATCGTAAAATCCTATATCTTGCTCAACCATAATACCTTCATATAGGCCTTCGGTGTTTTCATCAAAAGTACTACTAACACCTTCATCCACCTGAGCTTCATCCTAAGAAAAGATTGGAGCTCCATTAAAATACTTGGAAATTATAAGGTACACAACCTAAAGGAACTACCTATTGTTATAAGCTTCAATGATGGTGTCATAGGCCTTCTGATCGTTAGAGAGTAATGGCTTAATATTAGATAATCTGATTAATTGGCTCCAAACAGTTGAGAAGTCTAATTGTGTAGCTGACCTAACCACAACCCACTTTCATTTCTTCTTATGGATGGAAGACTCTAACCCTAGTCAAGCACATATGTAGTACCAACCTTCTTTCTTTTTAGTGTGAAAAAATACCTTAATAGACCAATTGTGGTCCTAACCCCTAAATCCTCGCATACACACCCAAACACCACTAATAATCTATAAGAATTCGAAGTCAACATAGAAGGACACAAGCAATGATATGTGAAATAAGACTTTTGAAATATAGTAAAAGGCAACTTTAAACCAACCTCAAAATATTTTTCAAAGAGGGCAAATTCCTAACATCTAAAGTGTAGTGATTTTTTCATGAGGTTAAGGCCTCTAAATTGGCCAATCTTAGGGGGCACCATGGAAACTAAGCCTCATGGGTTTAAACTTCTATTCACTTACTATACTCACAATGCCATTCAGACCCATATCATATTCAATCCCAACATACAAGGGCAGAGCTAGAGAATTACCTTCATTATCAATAGGGTACTCATCATATGGAAGTTTCTTCATCTTCCACGATCTAAGAGCGTAAATCCTTACCAACCCAGTATATCCTACAAATCCCATAGGTAATCAGCAATGTCTGGATCTACCATACTAGGGGGGTTCTTCTTGAGGAAGGGAATCGCCTACTTGATGTGCAATAGACAATTCCTAGCTTCATTACTGGGTACGAGTCAAGTCATCGAATTTAGTTGAAGACATAATGTACCTTAAAATACAATTGTAAAGAATGAAGAATAGAGAAGAAATGTGTAGTGTAAAGATTAAGGATAGTGAAGGCCAGAGGAGAATAAACTGAGGGTGCAAAAACTTGCAGAAAGGGGAAAGACAATAGGGAGAAAGAAGTTCAGAATATAAAGGTAAATTTAGCAGTAGATTTCTAAGGATCTCTACTTCCTGCAATTACCAATAAATGTGCTCCGTCAGATTAATCATGCATAGTTTAGATTAGATGGCCTTAATGAATTTAATCCTCTTAAAAGATGTGCATGCACTCTAACATGATTGCTAACCTAATTCAAAAGCTTAAGTTACCAACTCTATCACATCCAAGGCCATACAAGCTACATTGGCTAAATGAAAAGGGAGAACTACATGTCACTCAGCAAATGCTATTGCTAATTTCAATTGGAAACTACTTTGATGAAATTCTCTGCAATTTTCTACCCATGTATGCATCTCATATATTGTTGAGCCAACCTTAGCTATTTAATCAGAAAGTTACACATGACGGTTTCAAGAATACATACGCATTTGAGAAAGATAGGAGAAAGATTACCTTAAACCCCATGACCAAAAGCTAAGTTACAAGCTAAATTATCCCTAAGATCTAAGAATACATCAATACTGAGCTAATATGAGGGAAGCCATCAAATCTGATATGTCGACCTTCTTATTGATTAGAAGACTATTGGAATTGAAAGAGCAAGTTATGCTACCTAAAGGGATCAAAGAACTACTGGATGAGTATACTAATTTGTTTATAAAATAGTTACTTGAAGGACTACCTCGTTTATGAGGAATTGAGCATTTCATTGACTTGATACCTGGTGCCACTCTATCAAACCAGCCTGCTTATCAAATGAATCTTGAATAAGCTGTCGAGCTCTAAAGGCAAGTCAACAAACTATTGGAGAAGGGGTACGTGAGAGAAAATCTCAGCCCTTGTGCTATACCTGCATTACTTATACTAAAGAAGGATGATACTTAATGTATATACATGGATAATATAGTTGTAAACAAGATAACGATCAAGTATAAACACCTTATCCCAAGATTGGATGATATAATTGACAAACTAAATGGTGCTAGAATCTTAATTAAGATTGACCTAAAATCTGGTTATTATCAAAGTCATATGAGACAAGAAGACAAATGGAAGACTACCTTTAAGACCCAACATAATTTGTATGAATGGATGGTGATGCCCTTTGGCTTATCAAACACTCCAAGAACTTTCATGAGGTTAATGAATCATGTGTTGAGAGGACTAGTCAAAAAGTATGTTGTGGTCAACTTTAATCACATCCTTATATATATTGCTAACCTACCGAGTCATGCCGACTACCTCTATGTTTTGTTCACCATACTCCAAGAAAAAAGCTCTTTGGAAACTTAAAAAAGTGTTGTTTCTATTATGAAGAAGTAGTCTTCCTTGGATATGTTATGAATGAAGGAGGCCTACGTGTTGATGCTGAAAAGATTTGAACTATTGTTAAATAGCCAACTCCAACCACATGTGCTAAGGTGAGAAGCTTCCATAGACTAGCTTCCTTCTACTATCACTCTATCAACAGTTTTAGTACCATTATTGCACCCCTCACTGAGCTGACAACGAAGAATGTAGAGTTCAAGTTAAGAGAAAGAGAAGAAAGGAGTTTCGTCAAGATAAGGGAGAGGTTGACCTCTGCACCCGTATTAGCTTCTATGAACTTCAAGAAGGTATTTGAATATGATTGTAATGCATCAGGTGTTGGTATAGGAGCCATATTAATTCAAGAAGGCCAACTAGTTATGTACCATAGTGAGAAGTTGAGAGGACCACAGTTGAACTACTCTGTATATGGCAAAGAAATCCTTACATTAATTCGGGCACTTCAAGTGTGGCAACTTTACCTTCCGCTAAGTAAGTTTGTCATTTATACTGACTATGAGCCCTTGAGATACCTCATAAGTCAAACCAAGCTCTCAAATAGAAAAGTTTGATAGTTAAATTTCTAGAAAGATTCAATTTTGTAATTAAGTATAAACAAGGTAAGACCAATGTGGTTGCCAACACACTATTAAGAAGGCATATTCTTCTTACCGAGTCGCTAACACGACTTTTAGGATTTTCGAGCATCAAGGAGCAATATCCTCAACACCTTCATTTTAGTCTTCTTGTTAGGTGATTTTAGCTTAGAACTTATGTCCTGCAAAGAAAGAAAGAGCTAATGGTACCAAGGCCAGTCCGGTACGGCCACTCCAATACCTAAGTTAGTAAATGAACATTAAGAGAAGTTAAGACAAGTAGTTGAATTGTTAGATCGTTCTTGCAATGCTCCTTCTTTGTGTATCTAGGCGAATCTCGAATGTCAAATGTCTAATATAGCAATTAACCACATGGCTATTAGGACATGTGAAGATTTACCGATCAAGCACATTCCTAAAATGTACGAATATTGGACAATTATGTAATATAACCATGTCAAATGATAACTGTTTGCACCATTTTTCTTAAGTTCAAATCAAACACAGATCTATTTTAATCAATATTTGCTAAGAAATGAGTTATTTAACTTGATGGCAGCCATCTAACCAAGTGAGTTGTAACAAATGAAATCTAACTATCAATATTTGCCCCCTAACTCCCACAGTCGAGAATTTGACAAAGGGAGTAGTTTAATATTCTTTATGGGGTTGAGTAAAGAACCGTTTCCTAAACACCAAGTAAGGTAGGAAGTTCCTTGATTTCCATTTAGGAAGACAAATTGCATCTTATCTAAAAGGTCATAATTTTCAATTTTCCCACCTGTCAAAAGACCAAATAGTGGAAAGTGCGACAACTGTCACTTTGGTCATAATCACACCATAAGCTTAATAACTTTCAAAGTCTTAATAACCGTTAGATCTTTGTCTTGAAACATATGTCGATAATCCAGGCTATCGTCTATTAGTGCATCATTACTTATCAAAAATAGGTTGTGGTTACAAGAGTAAATAATTCATATTTAAGAAATTTTCCAATACTGAAAACAAATTTCACTTCCATCTTCATTTGCTTGTACAAGCTTTTGTTCATTAACAACACTTCCTCTTAACCTTCAAAACGTTCCGTAAGATTTATTATAGTCAAAATTAGTTATGATTCGAAACGTAATCCATTCCAAAGCAACTGAGACTAAGGCTACCTCCCCTCCACTCCTTCCCCTCCCCCCCCCCCCCCCCCCAAAAAAAAAAGGCTTATTGATAATCCATGATCAACTTCCTTTCGTAGTACCCTACCCCTAGGGGAAGTTGAATCCCCGTTGCCTCCTTGAAAGAGAGATGTCCTGGACCACTAGACGATGGGGGCATATTTGCCCGACTACCATCATACTCTACTATGCTCGTGATATAGTATGAACAGTTTTTTTGAAATTGTCAATAGAATGTTCTAACTAAACTCGAAAGATCTTTTCATAAATCATTAATTCTAATCACTATTCAAGAAAAAAAATTATTACTATTCTCTTCTCTATTAATTAATATTAATTAATTCTGTATTATCTAGAAAATCAAATAATAAAAGAGAACGAATATTATTTAATGGATGAGAGTAGGGGGATTTATAATCTCGATCCAAGCAGTAACATCTTTTTAAATTCATTCAATTTGAATTGGTATTTTCTCCAGAATAATTATTATTCTAATAATTGGGAAGAAAGTTCCACAATAATTAGTCTTGGCAGTTTATTTGTGAAAATGTACGTATAGCCAAATATGGACCCCACCTAAAATTAAAATCGAGTCAAGTTTTGATTGTTCAAGTCAATTCTATAGTAATAAGATCGGCTAAGCCTTATTTGGCCACTCCAGGAGCAACTGTTCATGGTCATTATGGAGAACTCCTTTACAAAGGAGATACATTAGTTACGTTTTTCTATGAAAAGTTAAGATCCAGTGATATAACGCAGGGTCTTCCAAAAGTGGAACAAGTATTAGAAGCTCGTTCAATTGATTCAATATCGATGAACCTAGAAAAAATAGTTGAGGGTTGGAACGAGCATATAACAAGAATTCTTGGAATTCCTTGGGGATCTTTGATTGGTGCTGAGCTAACTATAGTACAAAGTCGTATCTCTTTAGTTAATAAGATCCAAAAGGTTTATAGATCCTAGGGGGTCCAAATCCATTATAGGCACATAGAAATTATTGTACGCTAAATAACATCAAAAAGGAATGAGATGGAAAGTTCCTTAAGTAGTTCAGTTGATAATGTAGTAGAACGGTAGGAAAAACTTGCTTAAATTAATTCTCTTACAATAAATAACTACCCAATGACAAAGAAGGAAGATATGTGGCAAGGTATCTATATAATAATATAATTTATTTTCGTGATTCACCAAATGGAATGGTCAGTACCATCAAAAAAGTTCTTGTTTCGAAGTATAACAAATACTGCTAAGACCTTCCTGGAGCATGGAACCCTAAGAGGCCGAAAGAAGAGGAAAGGGTATGTTTTCTAAGGGAGCATGAGTTTCACATCTATTTAAAATATCTTAACTTTGGACTGCCCATCCCATTCTCAACTTTTGTCAAGCAGTTCTTCAACTATTTTCAAGTTACGCTAAGTATGTTCTCACCAAATACTTATCGACTTCTTGCAGCATTTGAAATAGTTTGTGAAAAAGTTGAACGGTATTTGTTTATGATTAGGAGGTAGCCTGATGGTTGGTACTTTACGGCTACTAGATACAGGCAAAATTTCATGGACAAATTAGAGTCCAAGATTCATCAGTGGCACAACAAGTTCGTGTCTATTGTTTTAGATGAAGAGTTAGATTCTTAGACTCAATGGACTGAACCAATACATACCAAGGACATTGAGATAATGCTAAACAATGCTGCCACAACAAAGAAGATTTAGGAAAGGTAGAAAAATAGGATGTTTTCTAGGACACCAAGAGAATAATAAGGCGGAATGAGAACAGAAAACCAATTTTCTCTGAGAAGGAAGGTATGCTATCGAGTAATCACTGTGCCAAGTATAGCTACAAGAAGAAAGCCATTCTTGCAACTTGGGGGAGGAATTGTTTCCTTTAAGCCTTGCTCAGTACGGATAATGCAAGTTCTTTCCTGTTCTTCACTCTAGTATTAATGCATCTACTTTGTATTGCAAATATGGGTGCTGGTGAGGTAAACTCTGCTAAGTTGTTAGCCTAAGCAAAGGCCAAGAAATCAAAAGCCAATAAATGGATAGCCTTTACAGTTGCTACTACTTAGCCAACTACTATAAAAAAGATAGTAAAAGGGGGAGCTGTAAAACAAGTGGCAACCTAGAAAAAGGCCCCTTACCCAATCGAAAAGAGAAAGGGAGTAAGAAACCTAAGTTTGCTAAGGCTACACAAATTGAGACCCTTCTAACTAAAAACCCCCCTCCATCTGCAAAGCCAAGAGAGGCGGAAGTTATTAATCTTGAGGCCGTTGAAGGGTCATCGCTCCCAATGGATGTTGTGCTGAATACAAATAAAAGAAGTAGAAAAGAACTCGTTAGCCAACCTTCTACAAAGAGATCCAAGGAATTAGATGAAAGGGTGAAGGAGGCAATGTAGAATAAAGCTTTTCGTATCAATAGTGTCAAATTCATCCCTAACATGGAGGTTAGTGAGCACTTAATTCCATGTTGGAGCTACAACATCCTATACACCAATTCGCCTTACATAACATAACAAAATCCTTAGCCTTGATGAAAAGTGTCATTCTTCCTAAAGACAAAGAGACTGCGAAGAAAAATGTCAATAAGGTCAGCTGTTGTAATAAGGTGCACATCATGGCCAAACTGTGCAATATAAGTATCAATTAAATCCTTTCAATTGTTAAGCATTTTTTATTGCTAAACTATCCTGTATTTACAGATTAGTAGCCACGTTTTGATGGCCTTAGATGAAGCCAACAATGAAATCAAAAAGGTAATAATAATAATAATAAACAATTTATATTTCACCAGGTGGTCTAGCAAATTGATCATTTCATCTTGTTTTCTAGTTGTAGAAAATTGAGGATGCATACAATTCCTTAAAGACTCAAACTATGGCTATTGAGAATGTAAGGATCAAGGTTGAGATGGAGGCTAGAAAGTATTAGGAAGAACAAACTATTAAGAAATTGGTACATTCTTTGATAGCAGATGAAGTCTTAAGCCTCAAAGCTAAGGTCGATGAGCAAGATAAAGAGGCCAACAACTTGAAGGAGGAGCTACGAAAAAAGAAGGAAGAGTGTTGGGGTTTAGGTAGAACAATTAGCTCAATGAGTGATGAAGATGACAGGCTTAGGATGCAAATAAAGGAATTGGAGACCAACAACTCTAAACTGCAAGGCTATATTGCTGAGTTAGAGGAGGCAGTGAAGAGAAGGCCATATGTCGAAGAGCCACTTAAAATTGTGATTGCCAGTTGGCAATATGAGAGATTGCTGTAAAAGAAGTTGTTGGAGGGGGTTCAAGTGGCAAGAGAATAGATCCTTAAGTTTTACCCTAAATATGATCTAGCTTGCTTAGACTTTGCTAACATTGATGATCAAGTCAATAGTTGTGATAAAGAGGCCAACGAAGATTCAGGAACCGAGATCAATATGTAGGGTGGTAACAAGGTTTGTGCCAAAGGTCCTGGAGATGATGAAGATCATCTATCCAAGGAAATCACATATGTACGTAAAGAGAAATTGACCTATTCCCAAAGCCTAAGCATTGAAAAGGAGATGGGCTCCAATAAGGCTCCAACTTTCGACCAAGAGATTGCCTTTACTTAGTCCAAGAATATATCATAAAATTATTTCCTCTATAATTAATTCATTATTGTATGGACAATATTTGGTTGAGTAGTTGAAAATTTGAAATTTTATTTGTAATGAATCTTATACACATTTTAGCACGTTATATTTCACGCACTTTATCATTTTCTAGCATGCTTCATTTCATTCGATGTATTTTCCTGGCATATTTTATTTCACACGCTGTTATATTCTCGGCATGTTTTAATTCATACACTTATTTTCTTAGCACGTTTTATTTCACGTATTAATATTTCTCAGCATGTTTTATTTCACATACAATATATTAGATGCCTTTCTAAAGGTTGTCTGTTAGTTACTTTAGACGTAAGCCAATCAACCAATTTGTGCCTATCAGAACATTTACATTCTTTAGTCTGTTGTATGGCAAAATTATAAAGTTTGTTAACTATGATAGGTCTAAACCTTTAAAGAAAAGCACAAATTTCAAACAATAACCCGTTGATCATAAAAAGATCAAGAAGAGAAACAAATAATAGTCAGAACTTTGAACACTGCATAATTGAACAAACAAGAATGCCCATAACATTACAGAATTATTTAAATAAAACTCTAGGTTCTAGGCATTCCATGCATGAGGGATCACTATTCTGTCCAACCTTGATAAGCCCCCTTGCCAACTACTTCCCAGACCCTAACAAGATCCTCTCAATTTGAGCCGAGCTTCCTTTGTTTTTCTCATGCACCAATCACCTCCAATTTTCAACAAACCAAATCTCTAGGCTAAAAAACCTTATACTTCACCTTTTAATTATAATACTGAGTTACCTTATGCTGATATGCCACAACCCTTGCTCTTGCAACGTCTCTAATTTCTTTAATTGTATCCAAATTTTCCATCAAACCAACATGATTGATCATGATGTCAAAATTCTATGTGCATAGATTTAGCGATTCTAACTCAATCACACGCCAACCTAAAGGGTGTTTCCCTTGTTGTAGTTCTGTAGGTAATCCAGTATCCTCATAAGACAATTGACAATTTGTCAGCCCATTTTCCTTTAACTTAATTAACCTTCCACCTTAAGCCATATAAGATGATCTTGTTGACAACTTCAACTTGCTTGTTAGTTTGAGGGTGAGCTACAGATGTGTAGTTCAAGTGAATGCCATATTTCTCACAAAATGCTTGAAATTTGTTGTTGTCAAATTGTGGTTCACTGTCTGTGATTATCATAAATGGGCCTTCGAACCTTAATATTATGAAGTTGAAAACAAATGCCTCAACTTCCTATTCGGTGATCTTCGCTAATGCTTCAGCTTCTGTTTATTCTCTAAAATAATCTACAACAATAATAATGAATTGCCACTATGCTGTAGACTTTGGAAATGGTCCAAATATGTCTAATCCCCATTGAACAAAGGGCCAAGGACTAGATAAGCAACATAATTCAGTAGAAGGTGCATAACCTGGTACCTCATGATTTTGGCATTATGGACAATGCCGAAAGTTATCCTTGCATCCTCTTTCATAGTCAGCTAATAATAGCTGAGTTGCAATGCACATATATACAATCTTTATGCTTTCACATGGTTATTGCATATATCATTGTATAGTTCAGGTAACACCCGTTAAGCATCTTTCAGAGGAATACATCGAAGATAAGGTTAAGATATATTGCGTTTATATAGCTAATCATCTATCGGTGTGTAATTTGTGGCTTGATAAACCAATCTTCGAGCCTCTTTCTTGTCATCAGGGAGGACACCATCTCTTAAGTAATTTACAAGGAGATCCATCTAGAACTTCTCTCTTAAGTAAGGAGCTAATTCATAGCTCTACGGGACAATGAATAAACTCTTATGTAGGAGAAACTTGACGAAGAGTTTGTCACTTAAGTCAACAAATGCCATACTAGCTAGTTTTGAGAACTTATCAACTGCAATATTCTTAATCCTCGATACTTTATGGATTTAATAAGACTAAAATCCTTCCTTGAGCATTCGTACCATCAATAAGTACTTGCTCATTTCTTCTTCCCTCACTGCATAACTTCCTGTAACTTAGTTCACCACCAGTTGTCAATCGAAAAAAACTTCAAGTTTCTTAGCACTAATTTCTTTTGCTAATTTAAGTCCAGCTAGTAAATCTTCATATTCTACTTCATTATTGTTGGCTAGAAATCCAAATTTCAAGGCATAATTGACCTTAACATTATGGGGTCCTTGTAGAATAAAACCCGTACCACTTCCCTCTCTAGTGGAAGAACCATACACATAAAGATACCACATGGGTTTCTCGAAAATCTCCACGCTATCTTACTCACCTGTGAACTCGACCAAAAAATCTACCAGCATTTGAGCTTTTAATGTCGTTCTAAGTTTGTATTGTACACCATAAGCATTTAGCTCTAAGGCTTATTTCATTATCTTTCCAAAAGAGTCTGATCGTTGCAATGCCTACCGCAAAGGTTAATTGGTGAGGACTATGATTTGGTGAGCCTCAAAATATAGTTTCAACCTCCTAACCAAAAGAACCACTACTAATACAAACTTCACAATTTTCATTTATTGATGCTTTGGTCCTTGCAGGACATGACTTAGATAATAAACTAGTTAATGCTCCTTGCCATCAATTCAAACTAATACAAAAGAAAGCGCTCAGCAATTGACTGATAAGTATAAAAACCAATTCTCTCCTGAGATAGGTGTTGAGAATATCGGGTGTGACATGAGAAATTCTTTAAGTTCATAAATGCCTTCTTGTAATCATCTGTCCTTGAAGTCTCTCAGATTCTTTAAAATTTTAAAGAATTCTGCACACCTATCCATGCTTCTCAGCATAAACTAATTAAGGGCAGCTATCAGCCTAATGAGTTCTTGTACCTCCTTGACAATGGGAGGAGATTTCACATTTCTTATCACATCGATCTTTCTCAGGTTAGCTTCAATACCGCGCTAAATGACCATGTACCCTAAAAACTTTCCCGAAGTAGCTCTAAAGACGCACTTTTGAGGATTAAGCTTCATGTTATATCTCCTCAAATTAGTGAATGTCACCTCAAGATCAACGAAATGCTGATCCTCTATCATTCTTTTCACAATCATGTCGTCGATATATACTTCGACATTTTGATAGATCTGGGGTTTGAACATGATGGTAACAAGCCTCTGGTAAGTTGCATCAGTGTTTTTCAACCCAATGGGCGTCATCATATAACAATATGTTCCAAAATTAGTGATGAGCGATATGTAAACTTCATCTTCCTTGATCATTTTAATTTGGTTGTAGCCAAAAAAAGCATCCATAAAAGAATGCCTAGTGGTTAAATCGACCATTTGATCAATTTTTGGTAGCAGAAAGTAATCCTTAGGACAGGCCTCATTAAGATTTGTGAAGTTTATGCACATACACCATTTGCTGTTAGACTTCTTAACTAACACATAGTTGGCTAGCTAAGTTGGATAAAGCTCTTCCCGAATGAATCCCACCTTTAAGAGTTTCCGAACTTCTTCTTCTATGGCCACTTACCTCTCGGAGGTAAAATGCCTTTCCTTTCGTTGGATCACTTTCACACTTAGATCAATCTAGAGCTTACGTACCATAACATCTCTAAGGATAACTAGCATGTCTGAAGAGCACCATGCAAATACATCATCATTATCCTATAGGAAACTAATTAAACTTTGACGAATGTATGCCAACAAAGGTTTCCCTATCTTGGTCATTGTTCCAAGGTCACCTCCTAAAGAAATTTCGTCTGTTTCATTTTCAGCTTTGTTTATGCCAACTGACTTTCCTTCTAGACAAGTTTCCACTTGAAAAATTTCTTCATACCTTAAGGCCTTTATGTAAAAAGACCTTACCAACTATTAATCCCCTTTACATATACCAACTCTCATGGGAGTAGGAAATTTGGCTTTAAGATAAGCAATAGAAGGGACAATGCTAAATAAGTGTTGATACGGCCAACTCATGATCATCTTGTATGGGGACCAGCATTTGACAACAAGGAAGTCCACTTTGTCTTCTACAACATGCTCGTCATCCCCAATTTGGATTGGTAAAGAGATTACTCCGGTTACCCAAACAAGTTGATTGTTGAGGCATACAAATCATAGTTGTACAATCTCAACTGTGCTTTGATCCTTGATTTTATCTGATCAAAAGCGTACTTAAAAATAATGTCTACAAAACTTCTAGTGTCAATGAGAACTTTTTTGATCTCAAAGTTAACAATTATCATACTAACCACAAGTGCGTCATCATGTAGCCTTTGGAAGCCTTCAAAATCTTCCTCAATGAAAGAAATCATATTGTCAATTTTACCTTCTTACCTTAAATATTGCAAACATAATCTATGGCATTAGTCAAATTCGACAAGTTTGACCAATCTATAGCAAAAGGTCCACCGACAATAGTGTAAATTATCACATTAGGTGCTTTATTGGTATTCCCGTCTCTTACATCTTTCCTAGCAATAGCTGGTTAAGTAACATTCTCCTAGTTTTCATGTCTCCTTTGAGATGGCCACTCAATATTCTTGGCATCATGCACCAAAAACATGTACAAGTGTCCACAATCAATTGCATCCTCAATCACATTCTTAAGTTAGATGCATTCACTTGTGTTATAGCCTTTGTCACGATGGAAATCATAGTATTTGTTAGAATTTTGCCTTAAAGGGTTTCCTCTCATTCTCTCTGGCTACTGCAATACCTCTCTTTGCCTACATACCTCCATTAATATGTTCAAAATTGGACAATTGACTGGTATGTAGGATGAATATGTTAGAATTCAAGGTCTCTTTCTCTCGACATTAGAACCTTGATTATCATCCATCCTGAGTCGATCTTTTGTACTTCTCCTCTTGTCATTTTTCCTATATCCTCCATTTTGATCAACCTCTCCCTAAGCCTTTATATTGTCCTCTTATCAAATGTAAGACGTGGCTTAAGCTTTGTACTCAACAAAAGTTCTTGGCTTATTCTTGGCAAGAGACTTGAAAAGTCTCCGTAGGGCTTGACTCTATCAATGACAATGTTGAGGGCTACACTTATGTCTAACTCTAGAATTTGGACCATCTCAACCATAAACCTGGCTAGATAATCTCTAATAGACTCATCTAATCTCTATTTTATTATGTTAAGAATTAAAGAATCCTTAATATGAAGCTTACTTGCAAGGAAGTGCCAAAGGAATACTTCTGCTAGTTCTTAGAATCATGAAATAGTGTTCGGCTTCAAGTTTTGAACCATGTACTTGCCGCGCTCCTCAATGTCAAAGGAAAAGCTCGGTAAGCTATGGCATCACTCAAGCTATGCAACTTAGCCAAAGTATAATAGTACTTTAAATAATGTTTAGGATCTTTCGTCCCATCATTAGTTTCAAATTGCAACAACTTGATGTGCCTGGTATAATTTCCTATAAAATATCAAGGATGAAAGGGCTCTTTTTAATTTGAAACTATTTACTCATTGCAGCAGGGGTGTTAACATGCAAGGGTCCAACATGGTGCACCTGCTACGGTTGCTTACCCTTATCAACTTTCTTAAGCGCAAGAGTCGAAGGTCCCATTATAACTTCGGCTTGCTTTTTCAACAATTCAGGTGAATAGATTGAGTTGTCACTATTCTCCACATTGTGATCGCCATGCTCTCTATTTTTATTTAGGTAAACACTACTATAGAGGAGATTAAGAATCTCTTTATGTTTTTTGCTCAACTCTTGATTTTCTTTGGCCAAGTTGAGACAAAGCTACTCCAACTTAGCTAAAAGTTACTCTTCAGTATGCGTACTTCCCCCCTCAAGGTGGTGGGACAAAGTTCTTGTACCTACACTTTTAGTTAATCCAGTTCTTACCAAGTAGGTGTGTCAAGAAAAAATAGACGATGCCAAATGTTGTTAAGTGATTTTAAGTTAAAACTTTTGTCTTAACAAAGAAAGACAAGGCTCAAGGTACCAAGGCCAATCTGATGTAGACAAGTAGTTAGGTTGTTAGATCGTTCTCACAATGCTCCTTCTCCGTATTTATAGACAAATGTTAAGTGTTTGAAATAACAATTAATCGCATGATTATTAGGACTCGTCGAGATTTCCTGATCAAGCACATTCCTGAAATATAAGAATAGTGAGCAATTATGTAATATAACCATGTCAAGTGATAACTATTTATGCTGTTTTTCTTAAGTTCAAATCAGATATAGATCTATGTTAATCGGCAGTTGCCAAGAAATGAGTTATTCGGCTTAACAACAACCTTGTAGCCTAGTGAATTGTAACGGATGAAATCCAAATATCAATAGGTTCCATATATGAATGCTGTAGAGAAGGGAGAATAGTAGATAATTATCACGTAGAGGATGGAATTCTATTCCATGGAGGCAAGCTATGTGTGCCAACCTATTCCTTAAGAGAATTACTATTGAGAGAAGCTCATTCTAGTGGACTTTCTGGACATTTTGGAGAAAAGACCTATGAGATATTGAATGTGAGGTTCTTTTGGCTTAAGATGAGGTATGATGTGCATCATGTGGTTAAGAGTTGTACGATTTGCAAGAGGGAAAAATGCCAAGCTGAGTAAAGGAGAGCTATGCCTTTACCTATTCTAACTAAACCATAGGCCAATTTGAGTATAGACTTTGTCCTCGGTTTAACTTGAATTACTTAAGGCCAAAACTCAATGATGGTCGTTATGGACAAATTTAGCAAGATGGCACACTCTGTGCCCTACACTAAAACTAATGATACTTCAGCTATTACTTTTCTCCTTTTTACAAGAGATCATCCGATTGCATAAAGCGTTGAGTGCATTATGTCGGATCGGGACCTAAAGATCTTAAGCCATTTTTGGAAAACTCTCTAGCATCAAATGGGAACTAAACTACTTTTCATCACTTCCTATCACCCTCTAGACCAACGATCAAACAAAGGTAGTCAACCACACTTTATGTTCGCTACTTTGAGCTACAATAGGTAAGAACTTGACTAATTAGGATGTCTATTTACTCGTAGTGGAATTAGCTTACAATAGAATAGCATACGACACCATTGAGGATGCTCCACTTGAGGTCGTTTATAGATTCAATCCCAAGCTCACCCTTAATCACTCCCCAATGCCCTCATTCAACCAAAGAGACCTTAAAGTGAGAGCCATAGCTCAGTCCTTCCAACAGATCAATTAAAAAGTTTCCTAGTAGATTAGCTGAGCTGCTAAGAAGATAGAGGAAAAAGAAAGAGGAAGAAAGGTGAGGCTATTTTAGCCTAGTGACTTGGTGTAGATACATTTGAGCAATGAGAGATTCCCAAACAAGAAGAAGAACAAGTTGTCCACCTGAGCTAAAGGACCCTTTAAGATACTTTAGAAGATTAACAATAATGCCTATCGAGTGGAACTACCTGAAGACTTCGGAGTATCTAATGAATTCATCATTGCCAACCTCAACCTGTACCCCTCAAATGAAGAACAACAAGAAGGCTAGCCAGATTTGATACAAATCTAAGTCAATCGGGAGGAAATGAAAAGAATCAAGCTACTGGCCCTCTGACTTAAGCCTGAGCCCAAGGACTTGAGAGCTTAGTAAGCCATATTCTCCTTTCTCGGCCTACACTAGAAGAGTTTGAGCTACTCTTGTCTACCGACCTGCTATCACTTCTAAGTCGAGCTCTCCCATGTCTATCAATTGTCTCTGAATGCCAATCTATGAAGTACTCAATTGATAGCTCACTTCTCTCATCCATTAACTGGACCAATATTTCTTTGTGCTACCTTGATAATGTTTAAGCTAAACCCACCCTAAAAGATCTTGCAAGCCAACTCAACATCAGTTAGTCTAACTGTACTACATTGTCTATTTCTACCAAAAGTTTGCCAATGTCTATCAGCTACGTATCTAAGCCTTTTGCAAGTAGAATCTACTACATTAATCATTTGTTTTTCTAATTTCTCTTTTAAAACCTTTTACATTCCTTATAGTTTACTCATTTTGGAAATTACCCTTTCTATCTTTTCCATATTTAATAGGTTGTCTTAGATTTACTTGTATAAATACCCTTGTATTTTTTAGCCCCAAGGCATCATCTTGACATTATCGAATAGACTAAGCTTTCTCTTCATAGGCATTTTTCTTGCTTATTTACTTACTCTTATCTTAACCCTTAAGTAAGGCTAGGTAGCAAATACCCTCTTTGAATTGCTTATGCATCATATCAAGCTAGTTCAAGAGTATTTGGTGGTTCCTTAGTATGTCATATCCTTGGAGCTAATTGTGGGTTTTGCTTGTTTTTCATGCATTCCATCTTCATTTTGAGCTTTTAAGAGTTTAGACCTATTCCCCAGATACAGTCGTCCCCATCTATCCTTGGCACAATGTATCATAATAGGTTCTTTTAGACACTGCACTAATGTCATTCTTATTTTTATCTTGTTTTCGAATACCTTTTAGTTACTTAGGCATCAAAGTGGCAAAGCCGAAGTCGCCCTAGCACCCCCTTAACCTTACCTTTTTCTTGTTTACAAAGTACTTTTTGGCATTGTGTTCTAGATATTCTTCATCCCAAATTCTAATATCAACAAAGACAACTAAATAATTAAAAATATACATGCAAAAAGAATTTTTCACTTTGAATTTGTTTCAATAAACTCTGTATCCTAATTTGATTTATCTAGTTTATTTATTTAAAAAATTCAATTTAAATTTAGTGAAAGCCTCACTTAAAACTTCCACTAATTTTAACTAAATACACAAAATATTTTGCTAGACTTTTTATTAAAGAATTTATTTTGATTACAATGCAATATTTTCCAAGAACTCGAAATTCATCAAATCGTATTTATATCTTTGATTATAAAATTGCCTTCTTCAACCTAAATGACCAACTAACTTGATTCGAATGTTTTTTACACTTTTTTCATGTTCTTTTACGTTTCAATTTTTTTGTATTTTTTCCAATTTTTCTAATTTAATTTTTTTTTCTTGTATTTTACTACAAACTTAGCTAAAAATAAAAAAATAAAATAAAATTTAGACAATGGTTGGAAAAAATGGAGTATCTACAACTATACATTTAAAATTTGCTTAATCAACGGGAAAGAAAAAAGAAGAAATCAAAGGGAATAAGATCTCTACATCCATGGGTTGATAAAAGGAAAATGAAGAAGATGAATTTGTGAGAGATGAAGAAGGCAAAGGTAAGAAGTGCTTGCTATGGTTTTCAAGATTTGTGAATGCCATATCGTAACATTTTGAAGTCGAGTAGTGAACAACAATGAACACAAAATAGGATGTATTGTGTTTTGTGATTTAATGGGAGATGAATATAGAGGTGACTTTGTAAATGAAGATAACAATAGTACTATTAAGGAGTTATTTGGTGTATTAAAGAGATGGAAAGTGATGAGTATATAAATTCACATGTTTGGCAATTCATTTTATAATATTTTTATAAGATTTCCTAGGTGTTTATACTAAATTTGGTACTTAATTTGTTTATATTTTGATTTCAGACTTCATTAAAGAGTTTGATGATTTTGGACAAATTTTTGGATGATTTAAAGATGTGAACAAATGTTGAAACTTAGGAAAGGATCACACCCATGAGTAGGGACCATGAATTGAAATTGCAAGCAAAAGAGCAAGGAAATACAAAAGAATTTGATGTTTGAGAGGATTACATGTGATCTTTAGGCATGGTTCTCCTATTTCACTTATTTACGATATTTTAGTAGAGAAAGATCATAGTGGGAACCATGACTGATCTTAGGGCATAAACATGTTATTGCTTGTAAATTTCCTTATTTTTGGAAAGATTTAAAGCCCCAAAAGATGTGATATTCCCATATATCTTTTATTTGGAGCCAAATTTGAAAAGGAGAAATGTTGAAGAGACATGCTAAAGATACATTGGAAGATACATTTTCAAGATTCATTTTATTATAAATAGGATATAACCTTTGTAAATTAGACACAAAATTAATCCTTAGGAAAGAGGGTAGTCTCTTAAGCCTCTCTTTATTTTATTTTCAAGATACATTTGAATATTAAATCTTAGAATCTATGTAAATATTTTTTTCTTTCTTATCATTGAGGTCTAATTACATTGCGCTTTGATGTGTTGAATTAATAAGTCATGGTTGTTAATTCAATGTTAGAGTTCACCTTAAAGTTCACGAGATCCTATTGTGAATGGACTAATATAACTAAAAGTAATTGAATAGATTGAGGTTTAGCTATTTAATTTCTTTGAATTAAGGTAACTTAATAGTATTGTTCAAGAACTTAATGCGATCATGATATATTTTATTGCAGAAGCGATTCGAATAAAGTATAATTAAGGTTATGAGTACATGCAAGTCTGGTAAACCCAATTTATGAACTTTCACGGTCTAATAGTAAGTACGAGATTGCATGTATCATAGATTCTAGGGAAAATTCAATATTTAAACTAAGGTTCATGCATTCTCAATAATTTTATATGTGCTCTTTTTTGTTTTCATATTTTAATAGTTATTTTATTGTTCCTTTAGATTAAATTAAATTAGTTTAATTTAGATTTAATAATTTGATATTTAGTACTAAATTATTTAGGTTAGATCATAGGAAAATAAGGAGAAGTACTAGTAATTCATAATTAGTCCCCGATAAATCAACACTGGAACTCAAATTTACTATGCTATAAAATTGATACATGTACTTGTCTCCCATCAGTAAGCAAGGTCCTTTTTGGGTTCTATTATGGCTAAAATGAAAGTAAGTACAAAGTTAGGTTGCGAAAGGGAGAAGAAGGAGGCAACATAATTAGGAAACATGGGAAAGTGAAAGTGGAAATGAGTTTTGGTAAATGTAAAGCATACATGGAAGTTTCATACAATTGGAATTACCTCATTACCTTTGTTCTAAGTTAACTGAGAGAATACATTTTCCATATGGGATGGACCACCATATAATTATCCCCAAAGAAAATGATTTGAGATTAAAATTAATTGGTTTCTATCATTACCCCAAAGGACAAGGGTTTTATAGGGGCAATGAACGTAATGTAGGGATTAAATTTGAATATTATTATCTGGATCATTATGAACAATCCAATTATGATGCTCAATTTGGTTATTGTAATTAAATTTTAGAATTTAAAAATATTATTAGAAAATAATAGAAAATAGAAAAAAAAATTATATGAAGGCACATGCTAGAGTATCTTAGAAGGGTATAGGAGTTTCTAGATTTTTATTTTCTTGAACCTTGATGATACGGTCTGACATGGATGAACACACAACATACAGTATTGCACAAACCAAAGGGATAGGTCCAGACTTAGAGACGATCCAAAAGGTAAACGAAAGTCAAAGGTTGAGCATGGGTTCTAATGCACCGACGAAGGATATGACACACCAACACCTCACATAAGCTCTAGTCGCACTTGATATAATACATAAGTGTGACTAGAGGTCACTCACTACTAGTCCAGGCTCAATGGACTAGTTAAGAGTAGTCGAAAGTAAGCAAGGAAAATACTTAACTCACAAAAATGTGTCTAAAAAGTCAAGATTATATTCACTATTGCAACTATTGCAATATACAAGTATTTATATGGCCCAATTACAATAAATCCTAGGTTAGAGTAAATTACAAGAAAGGATTCCTACGATTAGAGAAAAGGGAATAATTTACAAGGGTAATGTTGCAATCAAGCCAAAAGAAAATCGAGTGGTAGAAACGACAATACAGATTTAGAAAAAGGTAGTACATGCATTATTTGCTCATTCTGTAGTCCCAATGACACTACCGGCCAAGCAGAGCAGGTTTTGAACAAGCCAAGTCGGCTTCGGCAACTCGGATATCTAGGACTAAGAAAGGGTTAGTTTAGGCGGCGGCTCATTATCAGGTCAATCTTAGGAGGTCAGCTCTAAAGAGTTGTCAACTCAATCTCAGCACAAATTAGGTTAGTAGTATTCTAGTTTAATACTTGGGCAGGTATGTTGTGGAGAGCTCAACTCAATATGCCGACTAGTCACCTTAGTAAGTTCTTAGATGATGTAGAGAACAAAGTAACCCAGTAAGTTAGATTAGAGAGTGCACTACTCCTCAATGTTTAACTCACCTCAGACAACTCGACAAACCATCTAAGTAAGTCCTCGAACTTTAGAGCACGTGATTAGTCCATGATCCCTATCATCCCCTTCGAGCTATTTGAGGTTTGGGATCAAATCTGGCTTAACTGCATGTTGCTCATCTTCAGGAGCATACGGGTAGAGATCAACAATGTTGAAGGAGTCTAAGACTCTATACTCTTCAGGTAGTTCAATCTTGTAAGCATTAGGATTGGCCTTTTTAAACACTTTGAAGGGTCTGTCAGCCTTACTCTTCCTTAAGTTAAGGAACCGTTCCTTACTAAGGTGGATCCAGACTAGATCACCTAACTAAAATTCTCTTTTCTTTCATCCTTAGCCTCATCTCTTGAGCTTGGTAATAGCTCAACTTAACTACTCTATGACCTTTTAATGCATGGCTCCGATGGTCTATACTCTTTCTGTGGTTGGCCAGTTATCATCTAGGCTTGGAAGTAGTGTTTAGTCCATTAGGAGTTCAGGGTTGAACCCATGGGCGACCTCAAATGGAAACATGTTTATTATACCATAGGTGGTCCTATTATAGGTAAACTCTATAATCGACAAGCACAGATTCCAATCCACCATGTTTCAACTAACGATAACCCATAGTAAAGTTCCCACTGTTCTATTGACAACCTCGGTCTATCCGTCCGTTTATGGATGACAAGATGTATTGTATAATGGCTTAGTTCCTATGCATCTCCATAATGTTCTCTAGAAGTGGCTTATGAACTTTAGGTCCTAATCTGAAACAATAGTTCTAGGCACTCCATGAAGCTTGACTACTTCCTGGAAGAAAAGAAAAGAAATAACCAAAGCATCGTTATTTTTTGTATAAGGTACAAAGTGTGACATCTTACTGAATAGATCCACAATCACCATAATGGAGTCTTTCCCTTGGGACGTCCTCGGCAATCCCAACATATAGTCCATACTCAGCTCAAACTAAGGTTTGGTTGGGATAGAAAAGGGTAAATAGTACCTTTGCTTAGCTCAACTCTTCACTTTTCCGAAGGTAGCACACTTTTCCAATACGGATTGGACATCTCTCATCATTCTTGGTCAAAAGAATCTTGAAGATAGTACCTCATGAGTATGGTGCTGGCCAAAGTGTCCTGACAATCCTCCTCCATACACCTCACGTACTAACAATTCTCTCATGGAATAGGTCGAGATACATAATCACCTCTTCCTAAACAAGTATCCGTCCTCCCTATAATAGTCATCAAATGTCCATCCTTCTTCATACCTGGCATAGATGGGACCAAAATATGGATGCACTACTTATAAATCCTTTATCATTGAAAAACCAAATAGCCTGGTCTATAGCTCGGTCAAGAGAGAATGTTGTCTTAATAAGGCATAGCTACTACATTGTTCTTCCCATTCTTGTACTTCACAACATAAGAAAATCCCTCCATGAACTAAGCCCATTTGCCTTGTCTCCGAGACAGCTTAAGTTGACTCTTCAAAATCTTAAGGCTTCATGATCGGTGTAGATCACAAATTCCTTGGGCAATAGATAATATTGCCATACAGTTAGGGCTTGAATCAAGGAGTAAAACTCCTTATCATAAATAAAATAGTTAAGTGTAGCTCCTCTAAGTTTTTCACTAAAGTAAGCAATAAGTCAACCTTCTTGCATCAGCGTGGCACCTATGCCTAGTCCGGACACATTATACTCTACTTCAAACTCTTTGCCAAAGCTAAGACAAGGGTTGTATTTAGCTTTTCTTTCACCTCCTTAAAACTCCTCTACTCCTTTCTCTCCATTTGAACTCAACATTCTTCTTTAACAGTTTGGTAAGTGAGGCCACAATTGTATTGAAATTCCTTATAAATATATAATAGAATAATGCCAAACAATAGAAACTTCTCTCATCGGCTGAAGTGGTCAATACAGGCCATTTATTGATCACTTTTATCTTCTCATCATTGACTCATATTCCTCTACCACCTACAACAAACCCTAGGAAGATTACCTCAGGTTAGTAAAAGTTACACTTCTTCAAATTAGTGTAGAGCCTTCCAGATCGAAAATGCTCTTAGTAAGTTTCTAGATCAAGGCTATACACTAAGATGTCATCAAAATAAACCACCACAAATTTTTCTATTAGTTGTCAAAGCACGTGATTATCAATCATATAAATGTGCTTGGCATGTTTGATACTCCAAATAGAATCACAAGCCATTCATACAATCCATGGTATGTTTTGAATGCGGTCTTCCACTCGTTAACTTAATGCATTGAAATATGATGGTATCCATATTTGAGATCAATCTTGAAGAATACTTTTGCTCCATTTAACTCATCCAGCATATCATCAAGCCTTGGTATGGGATACCCATATATAATGGTGATGTGATTGATTTCTCAGCTATCCACATATATTCTCCATGACAAATCCTTCTCCTCTGCTCGAGCATTTTGAGTAGGTCAGGTCCCAGCAACCTTAATTGGTTCCATACGCACAAGTCTGCTCAAAACATATCTGCTAATTTTTAGGTCAACTAACAAGGGGTCAGAACCTTCCTATTCAGCACCTTTCGATTCTCTAGGTAGCTTAGATAATGTCATCAAGTGATCTAATATTCATAGTTTATAAAACATCTCTAATCTCGTATTTCAATCCCCTAATGAATTGAGGTATAATTTGGTCTTCAAGCTCAATGACTTTACATCAAATCATTAGCATCTAAAATTCCTTTAGGCTTGCGTCAACAGTCAATATTCCTTACCTTAGCTCTTGTAATCTTTTGAAGGAATCCTATAAATAGTAGCTCAGCACAAATCTCCTCCTCATGACCTTCGTCATCTTATCCCAACTCCTAACTTCACGTTCTCCTTCTCTTCTTCGGGTGGCTTACATGTTCTTCTACCATAGGGCGACATAACCAATAAACTCCAATACAGCAAGTCTAACCTTTGCATTATCTAGTACTTCGTAGTATTCAAATTTCTTTTCAATCTTATTTACCCAATCTGAGTAGTCATTGGCATCTCTACTCCTAGAAAAACTTAGAATGCACATCCTCAACCCTTTAACTCTAAGGGTTCAAACATTTTTTTCTTTTGGTTCATAGTATTCCTCCACTTTGTTATCTACTTCCTCTTCAATTTCATAGGGTGCTAGCCTATGCCTAGCAACTTTACCCTCTCCTTCAATTCAAGGTGGTCAAACTAGGGCATTAACTCGGCCAGACTAACCGTTACCTCTCTCTAGCTGTTCACATCCTCTATATAGACCATTTCTAGCCCATTGCTTATCTTCATTTATAACTATCACCAAACTAGCTACCAAGCTAGTGAGTCTATCTAGTTGATCACCCATTGATTGGTGTGTAAAGCTTCCTTATCGGCCTTGGCTATTCTAAGTACCAATCTCTTGGTTACCCAAAGTTACTTGAACACTTGAATTAGATATTATTAACTACCTCACAAGATTGATGGTTGAAATACCACTCAAAGTTCTCTCTATGAATAATGATAGCAGAACAATAACTAATACTCTTACCACTATGTCAACAACATACAATGAATATGAAATCAATTATATTATGTTTTTACGTACAAAAAATAAGGGAAAATAAAGCATAGAATTTCTTCAACACTTTTCACCTACCAAACTCTTATGTTAACAGTAGAACTTCTAATGCACAAAAACAGTAACGAATCACTCAAAGAACAAAGTAATAGAAACTAGCTTCAAACATAGATAAGGGCTCTAATACCAAGATGATATGGTCCAATGTAGACGAACACATGACGTACAGTATCACACAAACCAAAGGGGTGGGTTTAAACCTCGAGATGGTCCGAAAGGTAAATGAAAGTTGAAGGTTGAGCAAAATTCCTCGTACACCAATGAAGGATATGACATACTAATTCCTTACATGGGCTCTAGCCATACTTAATATGATACACAAGTATAGCTAGAGTTAACTCGCCACTAGTCAAGGCTCAATGAGCTAGTTAAGAATAGTCAAGAGTAAGTAAGGAAAACACTTAAGTTACGAAAATGTATTTGAAAAGTCAAGATTATATTCATTGTTGTGGCTATTATAATATACAAGTATTTATATGACCCAATTAAGGTAAATCCTAGGTTAGAGAAAATTACAAAAAAAAAAAAAGGATTCCTACTAATAAGGGAAAAAGGAATAATCTACAGGGGTAACATTGTAATTAGGCAACAAGAATATTCAGTGGTAGAAAGGATAGTACGAATGTTAGAAAAAGTTAATACATGAGTTATTTGCTCATTCTGTAGTCCCAATGATACTATTAACCAAGTAGAGCAGGTTTTGAATAGACCAGGTTGCTCAAATATTCGAGATTGGGAAAGGATTAGTTTAGGTAGCAGCTCATTGTTGGGTTAGCCTTGAGGGGTTGGCTCTAGAGAGTTTTCAGCTAAGCCTCAATACAGATTAGGTCAACAGTATTCTGGTTTAACACTTGGGCAGGTGTATTATAGAGATCTCAACTCAGTACATTAGTTGGTCACCTTGTCAACTTCTTAGATGATGAAGAGAGGAAAGTAACCCGATAGGTCGAACTAGGGAGTGTACTACTCCTCAATGTTCAACTCACCTTGGACAGCTTGGCAAACCATCTAAGCAAGTCTTCGAGCTCTAAAGCATGTGATTGATCCATAATCCCTATTACTTAGGGAAGGCTAACATATTGTTCCTATATATATATTACATTGATTAGCAATTAAAAAAAAAGAGAGAAAAATATTGTTTCCCAAATTATGTGTTATGCTCTTAAATTTTTCTATATTTGGGAATTCCCTATTGTATTATGTCATACACCTCAATTTGAGGCTCCACATTTAGAGCAACAATTCTTCATTTCTACGTTCCTTCCTTTTTATCAAAACATTATTATCGCATCCATTTCCTTCATTATTCATCACCAAACCACTCATTAGAAATTCTCCCGACATTACAACATTATCCTCTCTTTTTTAATATAAACTACTACTTCAACATCATTACACCTAAATTTATCTTACAATTTAAATATAAATTTTCAATAGAACTACCCCATGCTTCAAACATCCTCAATCCATCCTGAAAGTAGAAACAAAATTAAATAGGGAACAATTGCACTAATTAATAAATGCTTACTTCTTTTATAGATGAAAGCTTATTTCTTCTCTTGTTCATTAATCAATGGATAGGTAAGGTCATAATTATCAATTGCAATCACTTACTAAGTTTCATAGTCAATGGCTTTAATAAAAGTCTCCATCTTGCATTTCCCATAAGAAAAGTTAAATCTACCAGAAATATGGCATGACTTGTTTACATAAATGGTAAACATTCATTCATTTGGATATTTCACTCAATTAGATAAAAGAGTACTTCTCTGACACTAATTGTTAGTCCCATTAAAGCTATCAAGAAGGGGAGTGAATTGATTACTTAGTTGAAAAATCAACACATTTTCAAAAATCCTCTCCTTTGATCACTTTATAAAATTATAGAGAAAGCTTAACAAATACTTGCGCAACAAAGTAAATATGTGCAAAAATAAAAAGAGAAGTATAGAGAAGATTAGGCTCAAATCTTATATTGATTCAGCCTTATGCCAACATCCACCCTTCTTGCTCCACTGCTAGGATTCAATTTTCCATACTAATTGTTCCACTATTTTTAAAAATGAAGAGATTATAAATATGCCCTCAAAGACTATAATCAATATTGTAATGACTTCTAGTTGTTATTCTACAAGTTATCACAAAACTACAATACTATCTCTTTTTAGTAAGTATAGAGAAATCCGAAAGTAAGTGAGGAAATACAAAGAAATATCATCTTTTCTAAGTTCCCAAAAAACTTCTAAAATACATTGAATAAGAAAAATAATCTCAAGAGAAAAAAAAATACAAATGATGATCAATAGTTGAATTGTTACTATTCAAATTCTCTATATGTTTTTTCTTTGATGTTACTTGCTTAATTTTATTCTTATAAACTCCAGCTACTAACTTGAATTCTTCATCAACGAAAATTTGAACATTTTTAAATATCTTTTCTATTTTAAATGATAGTTATCCAAATTAGTTGACTTCTCTCCTACAAGTTCTGTCTTGATTAGAGATTGAATTCTCTAAAAAATCCTTATGTAATATTATGTAAAACTCTAAAGGATAATCTCAAATAATATCTTCAATAAATCTATCATATATCTCTACAATTTTCTCTATCTTGAATTTGACAGACCATGAGTCAATAAATGCCTTGGTAAGCAACTACTAATCAAACCTTCTAAATATTCATATTCTTTGAATATCTTCATAATAACGTGTGATTAATCTTAAACTCTTCAATCTGATATGCTTCTTGCATTCTTCAAATCTTTAGGTCTAATAAACACTATCTTGACAACTTTAATCTTCAATACGTAACACTTTTATATTGAATTAATCCTTCTTTGATTGTAAAACTAATTGAAATACATTATCCAAATACATTTCACTAGTGTAGCTGGCCTAACTTACAAAACAAACATGAATTGCAAAGTTTTTTTTAATCTAATGTGTTTTAGCAACCATCTAAGATTTTTGGTGAAGCTTCTAACTTATGAAAAATCTATAGTTTATATTTTGTATACTTAAGGAACCTTTTAACTTTTTACTTTAGCCGAGTTTTTTGGTGCTAAGACAAATAGCTTACTACCTTCTTTATATTAGCTTCTAAGTTTCATGGTAAACGTTTTAAGTTAATAAATCTACCTTTCTCACTTTGGTATAATCTTGTAAATTACCTCTTAACTTTCTATAGTAACTTAAAATAATTATTAGTCCACATTTAATATTTGTTATCATCAAAACATATTTCTTAAGATATCTAACAACATCAAATTCATCATGAACATCATTAATTAACTTAAGAACGTTCATATATAAATAACATATTCAAATTTTCTAAAAAAAAATTCTAGAAAACCTCAAATCAAGTAAAAACAACCCAAATTATCACCTAAACTTCTCCAAATCAAACCCAACCTTCAACAATCATTAAATTAATATTCAAAGAATTAAAATATCATCAAAAGAACATTTCAAATACCCATTTTATCTCCATAGCTACAGTAACATCAAGATTCCACTAAATCCATATTTAAATTCAACTAAACTTAGTTTAATAATCAAATTAAAGTCCTAAACTAACATTAATTAATCTATTTCTACCAAACCATGAGAAATTAATAAGAGCACACTCAAAATCTTCACTAGTCCCATGACATATGATGAGAACACCCAATTCATAGATTCAAGCTTCAAATTATCAATTATAAGCAAATCTCCGTTAGCAATCAACACTCTTAATCATCAAGAACCACTTGTAACATGAATTAGTTAGTAAGTCCATCATATATACATATTGTGCCACCTATATGTACATCTATATACCAATTTCTAACTCATCAAACATTAATTCAAACATCTTATAATATGTATTCATTAAAATCACCACTATACTTCAAATTAAATAAAAGTGGACCATTTACATTTAGTATAGTTGTAAAAGCACTTCAAGCTTTTGAAAAGCCACTAATGTCATTTCTTTGCTTGAATTACCTCATAAATATGAAATTAATATCTTATTACCTAACTAAATCTATAGATTGAAACATATTGCATCTCATACTTGTAAATCTTTGTTTGATAATCATGGTATTTTACATCAACATTACACCACCATAAAACGGGAGAGTTAAGATAAAGCATAGGCAATTGCTAGATATCGGTGACATGAAGATGTAAGCCAACTTTCCTAAAGAATTTAGGAGTTAAATGTGTTCTCACATACCTTATTAATAAGATGTTTGTAAAGACTTTAGAGTGGAAAACTCTTATAAGATGCTCTTTAAGTAAGCACCTAATTATTTCTATCTAAAACCAATGGCATATATTTGTTATGTCACTAAGAATGACTCTCACAAATATAAATTTGAACTTAAGGGTATTTTCTTAAGTTACAAATAATGACAAAAAGGATGCAAGGTGTTTAATCTTTTTGGTAAACAAATTCTTGTAAGTTATGATGTTTTCTTCTTCTTGAAAGATTCCATTCCATCTTATTTGTCTTCCAATTATTTTTCTCCTGATTATATTAATTTGATTTTCCAAATCTTGAACAAGTGACTTCACCAATCAATTCTCATCGGTTATCTTTAGATGATACAAATCACCATCCACATTCAACTACGTATCCTTTGTTTTCTTTAAACTCATTTCATCATCATCCATTACAGTATGCTACAGCACTAGTAAATCTATTTATTGGTCTAAAACCTTGTTGCCATTCACAAGCTATTAAGCACAAAAAAAATAGCTATATATTATGCAAAAAGAAATTGATACACTTACAAAAATTGGCACTTGGGAGCATGCTATCTTGTTTGGTTGAAAGAAATCTATTGGCTCAAAATAGATTTATAAAGTTAAGTATAAACCAAATGGATCGATTAAGTGTTATAAGCTAGATTAATGGATACAGGTCATACATAAGTTAACAGATAAGATTATCATGACACTTTTTCTCTTCTTGCAAAACTTAGTACTATATGTATACTTTTGGTCATTGTAAGTGGCCATTATATCAAATCTACATCAATAGTTCCTTTCTCTGTAAGAATACAGATGAAGTCAACATATTGCCACCTTAAAGATATGATAAAGCATAACCTAATCAAGTATATATCACAATAAGTCACTTTATTGCCTTAAGCAAGCTTCACGATAATGCAATGTTGAAATTTCTAAATTTCTTCTTAAGCATGGGTTCATACAATCAAGAAGTGATTATTCTCTCTTTATTAGCCATGATTCAAGTGCTTTTATTGTAGTATTAGTGTATGTTGGAGATTTGCTTATAACAAGTACAAATACTTTAGACATTTTGATTCTTAAAGGTAATTTAGATCTTAAATTCACTATTGAAAACCTTAGTGATACTTGTTTCTTCTTAATTTGGAGATTTGTAAGACTGATAGTTAGATTTTGATTAATAAAGGGAAATTCATTGAAAATGTTCTTAGTGATGCTAGCATAACAAGTGCTAGGCTTGCTTCTCTCCCTTTGCCAATGTGTAGGACAACACAATTAAAGCTATAATTAATGATGTTTTTATCTATGAGTAAGTAATTGATCGGCTTTTATATCTTAAATTACCTAAGCTTTGATATTTCTTCCGTGGTTAATTGACTTAGTTAATTTCTATCTTGTCCTTATAAGCTACATTTATAAGCTTTATTTCATATACTTTAGTATTTGAAGGGATTTTCTTCTTTAAGGTCATTTTATTCTTCAAATTACTTCCTTAATTTGCTTGGCTATTGTGATTTGGACTAGGGCTGATGTCCTTTTGATTGAAAATCAGTTACTAGGTATTGTGTCATGTTAGGATTAGCTCTCAATTCTTAGAAAACCAAGAAATGAAACATTGTTTTTTCTTCAATAGCTGAAGCAGAGGATTGGAGTATTGCTATAACTATAGAGGAGCTTGTATGAATTGCTTATATGTCTTAAGGATCTTTTGCCTTGCTAGTTACTCCATATTGTAATAATAAATTTTCAATGATGATAGTTGCTAATTTATGTCTTCATCAATGTATAATAACATATTGATATTGGTATACTTTTCACACATAATCATATCTTAATTAGTTTCTAAAGATTGTACATGTTCCATTAGTCACAATTGGTTGATATGTTGACAAAGCCAATTGGTGAAGCTTTTTTGCCCTTTACTTGTTACAAGTTAGGTCATTAAGAAAATTCAACTTAAGGGAAGTTGTGAACAATATACTACAAGCTTTATTTATATCAATTGTTTATATTAGTAACGTTTAAATGGTCGCTCAAATATTTACAGTATTCAACTAAGGGATAGTTAATGAAGTTAGCAAGTTAGTCTTTAAGTAGTTAGATAGCAATACATATATAGCAAAGTACATATAAATAGCACCTGTTGTATAAGCTTTCATTTTCAACGAATTAAATAAGGAAGTTCTCTTTTTATTGGCTTAAAAACTCTTCATTTAGTTAAAAGTCATCAAGATTGAAAGATCATGATTGAAATTCCATAGAATTTATTAATATAATTCGCTACATATAATATGGACCTATGTAATTTAGCCTTAAGGTAACATTTGCTTAACAGAACTTGATAGCATGAGAATAGTATAATATGAGATGAATTACAATCCTCAAGTATTAATTTTGTGTATGTAATGCAAATGGTTGATTTGATTCCCATACAATACACTTTCGATCAAAAGTGTTTTACTAATCCCAACAAATTTTCATTTTTTAGATTTGAAACTTTTTGAAATTGGATCCTTTCAATTTCTAGATCGAAAATATACTTGTGAAGTTAGTCAAACTTGTTTATTAATTGCATTAACCCTAGATCCTTGCCCCAGAGAAATGAATCAATTCTTTCTACTCAAGCTACATCACCTATTAGTTCCATTTGAATAAAGGATGGCAAGCCAAGAGCATCCTCATTCCTATATAACATAAAACATAAAAATGCTAGGTGCAAAAAGCAATAGTTAACTATGTCTATCAATTCACATGTTGCTTTCTATCACATCGTTTTAAATAAAGTTTTACCATAATCTTCCTCTAATTTGGTATTTGGAACTAGTATGCAATTAATTCGATTATGCAATCAGAAATAGTCATTTATTTTTTCCTTCCAGCCATACCATAGGAATCCATTCCATTTTCTTTTATATGATTCTCCACATACTTTTGTTATTGAAAAAAAATTAAAATATTAATTGTTCATATTATAAATTATAATAAAGTTTAATATCCTAATTTCAAAACTTAGAGAAGAGTTGTTTTTGAAATTTTAAACATATATTTATTTATACCACCAAAGATATAGTGTAAATTTGTTAATTTTATGCTAATACCTAAAGAATTTTTTTTTTCTAATAACTTTGGCTAATATGCAAAACAAACAACTATTAAAAAGTTTGTTCAGTGTTGTATCATAAAAACATCACAATCAAACGGTACGTCAAACCTTAAAAGCATCACATTCACATATTCATATTACTTCTCTAAGTAATTTTCTAAAACATGATAGGGTCTTTACAATTTAGATTTTTTTATAATCCCATCTTTATTTTTTATGAGACCGACCATGCCCTCTATCTCTTTCTTTTATATTCCTTTAAACTTAAATTATTAAATAAATTATGAATTAAATTATTCAAATTTTAAAATATATAAATAAATAGTGCAATAAAAGGCGAGATGATTCCGTTAAAATAGAGAATGAAATGGTATAATCTCCCTAACAATTTATTCCCATTTACTCTACTAACGAAATGACTTGAGAAGAAGTTCAAATTGAAACCAACTATTTGATCGTAAATAAAGGTTATATTTTCGCAAACTACCACAGATAAAAAGGAGAATGATCTTCTTTAATTTTATTGATAATAATGAATTTCCGAGAGTCGGGCACGAGGATTTTACTTTTAAAAATGTGATGGATTGTTTTTCCGTTTGAGGAGGTTGTTTTCGTTTTATTTTTCAATTAAACATTATCCTGTTGAGATCGGTGTCAATAAAAGCTTAAGTGTGAAGCATAACGAACATATTAAATATCACCAACCATTTACATTAAGACGAAAGGAAGAAGGAAAAAACAAAAATCAAAATATGGAGAAATTTGGGTAGAATCTTCTAGTATCAACGTCGTGGATGTAACTTTTATATGTAGACTTGAGGACTTTAAATCTGTTGAAATCCTTTTAATATCCAATTATAGCATCCTTATATCACCTCTTCACCATTAGCAATGCTCCAAAGAATGGATTGCTCACCCGTTAAAGCAAAGAATAAGACTTAAAAACATCTCAATAACAACTTCATCATCATGAGCTTCATACTCTCCCAAAGTGTGCAAAAATCAATCAGCACCTTAAATCCCAGAATTTAATTAGATAGTCAAATGAGGATTTGGACGGGATAAAGCAGATACAGGTGCCAAAACTTTCAATTTTAAGAAATTCAGTGCCCAATCTTTCAAAAGATGCGTATCAGTACCCAAAAAGTGTAGAACTATTCACTTCAGTGCTGCATACAAACAAACATGATAATGGTGCTGACATGGCCAATGTTGGTTTTGCAAAACAATAAAATAAAAGAACTGATCCTGCCATGATAATAAAAGAAGAAGAGTGTTGGTTTAGATTTCCCTCCATCTTCAACATTTACTATCCTAATTACTACTCAACCTACGGCAATGTCTCTCATACACACTATTGAAGTTAATTTTGTCCATCTACCCACCCAACCCCGTAATGCCATTAACCGTCTAATTTTTACTCTCCTCCCTCACATTATACAGGTGAACCGAGAAGAGGGATCAGTTTTGGAAAGTACGAAGGCAGTACGGGTAAGTTAGATATTCCCATCTTCTGATTGTGATCCCCAGTTTTCTATAATCTTTGTATAGGTGTTGGTTTTTTTTTTTTTTTTCTAGAATTGATGAATAAAAGTCCTTAAGGACTTCAAGAGAGGAATGTGGCTAAAGAACGTGCAATCAAGTAATGCCCCTATTGATGGTGTGCTTAGGTTAGATGACTCCAGTCAGAACAACAATTATGATATTAACTATGGGGAAGATAGGCTGGTTGATGATTATGTCTGACAGAGAAGAGGAAGATGAAGTGGAGTATAGAGGGAAGAAGAACCATTACAAAGTGTTCAATCCAAATGCAAAAGAGGTTCTTTCTCAATCGGCATGGCATTTGAGAGTGCGGTGGAGTTTAGAGATGCGGTGAAGAGGCATACGATGGCTAAGCAAAAAGAGTACATGTACAAACGAAATACATGCAAGAAAGTAAGAGTACACTATACTAAGGAGGGTTGCCCTTGGCTCATGTATGCTGCCTTTGACAAGCCAACTCAGGCATTTTGGCTTAAGACATACCAAAGACGGCATAATTGTTGTGTTACTTTTGTGAATAAACATGTAAGGATTAGTCTATTAGCAAAAGTAATCTTGCCTTCAATTAAAGCATTGTCGTACATTAAGTTAGTGGACTTAAAAACTTTGGTGAGAGAGCATATGGGAGTGAATGTAACACTCCACCAATGCCAGAGAGCCAGGGAAAAGGCACATGAAATTCTCATGGGGTTCTTACAAGAAGGAGTATGCTATGTCATGGGTCTACTTAGGAGAGTTACGAGATAGGTACCCTAAATCCACTATCTTGATGTGCCACAGGTTATGCCTAAAATCATGGAGCAACAAACTGAAGTACATTAATTGAGGGACAACGTGTGCATTTTTCTGCTTGTTAGTTTAAAACTGACTTTTGATGGTTTTCTTGGTGATTGGATTATTTCCTAGATTGAGGGAATATAAGACAAATTCTCCCAAAGTGGGTTTGATGGAAAAGATCTTTTAGATGTCTATGCAACCATTCAAGAATACCTCCGAAGCACACCATTCCATATGATGGAGGAGCAAACTAAGTAGCAGCACCAACCCTATGTGGGAGGAACTAATAGCCAAGGAGATAAGGATGACGATGACGACCAAGTCATGACGGACGTTCTTGATGAAGCAAACAGCAATGAGGAACACCATCCTGATCAAATGGGAAGGAAAATGAGAAGAAGTCTAGCAAAAAACCAATTAGTTCAAAAGTGGTTTCCTTTATTAGTAGAAAGAGTTCCCGTCTAATGATGACCCCACACAAAGACTATTTGGAGAAGGCAAAGGGAAAGGGAAAGAAGGCTGATGGAGTTGTGATCATTGACTAACAACTCCGAGTGCTGTAGTCGTGTTAGGAGCGGTAAGGAAAGAAAGTGGTTTCCTATTATTTGTTACGAATGTTGAATTCTGGGGTTTCTTTTTGTTTTTTTTGGTGACTTGAAGGACCAAAGTTGATCTGTTGTTGTAGTCTTAATGTGGCTCTAGTGTAGGAGCAATTCTACATTTTGTTACTCATATTATGATTAGATGTATGGTTAAGTAAGCTCCTGATGATAGCTTATTGTTGTTGTTAGATGAACTTCTACTATAATTAAATATAATGCTCTAGCTTTTATACAGCTTTGTGTTAAGTTTTTGCCAGTTTGTCTTCTTTCTTTTTATTTCTTTTTTTTTTCTTTTTCTGTTCTTAAGTAATAAAGCTATTGATACTGGTGTTTTTTTTTTTTTTCCCGTCCATATGTGAATTCTATCTTTGTGGGTAGTGCTTTGCTGGATATGTATACGAAAACAGGAAGGATCGAATTGGGTTGTAAAGTATTTAATTAGAAGCTACTTAGAAATGTTGTTTCACAGGCTGCTATCATAACTGGGCTTGTTCAGGAAGGTTCATGTATGGAAAGGGTTGATGTACTTCTCTGTTGTCATAACTGCTCCAATTCCTTAGGCAAATCTTGTATAAGAGATGATACTGTGGGTGAAGAATCGGTCCCATTGAACTTCCAAGCTCGATTGATTTCCTTGATTTATTCTAGTAAAATTTGAGCGCAAATTCACACATACATCTCACCACTAAGGCTATCGAATCGAAATGCAGTTCTACGGAAAATTCCCCAACAATGAGCATATTATGTCAAGTTAAGGTATACTCTCAATCCCATGCCTCTCACAAACTGATGATAAATAAGATTCGCAGCGTTGGCTAATGATAAGTTGTTATTTGTATATGTTTTATACCGTGATTTTTGATAAATTTCCATTGTCTATAGAGTTTATTTTTAGAAAATAATATTTAATTAAATAAAATCTATATAAAAGGATGAAAAGATAAAAACAAGTTAAAAATCGACACAATCAAAACAATACAATTGTACCGTTTTTAAACCATTTTTAAACCGTTTCTAGGCAAATTTGAAGTCCAATTTTGTTTTTAAACCGTTTCTAGGCAAATTTGAAGTCCAATTTTAAATCAAGACGTGAGTTACATAATCAAGAGACACAATTATATCCTTAATTGTGTCGTTTCCAAGTTTTTTAAGAAAACAAAAAAGAAATTGAACAAAGAAAAAAAGGAAACAGAAAAAGAAGAAAACAAGAAGAGGTAATGACGAGAGTTACATAATCAGATTATATGTTCATATCGTTGATCGTTGATCGTGTCTTTTGCAGTGAACTTAAATTTTCCTCTCCTATTTAAAGCTTCACCAGTGAAAATGTTGATTGTAGGTCAAAGTCCACATGTACCCTGACTTGTTCTTCTTTCAATGTGTTCAGCCACATCCACCTGACAAAAATAATTTTAGAACAGCTAGCCACGTCATTAATAGTTAACATCTATTAACTACTGGCACTAAAGTGAACAGCGTTCCACTTTTTGGGCACTGAAACACGTCTTTTGAAGGATTGGAGTTCAAAATTGAAAATTGAAAGTTCAAATACTTGGTCCATGCTTTATCCCAGATTTGAACATTATAGTGGCAGGCCAAGGGGAAAAAAAAAAAAGAAAAAAAAAATCTCATTGTTACAGTAGAAAAACTCTCTAAACGCACTACTTTTGATTTCGAGCACATCTACATAACAGGATGAGGATTCAACCAGGCTCTCCCTTTCAGATCTTTCAAGATGTACCATTTCTCCTAAGCAGAAGGGCAGCCTCCATGACATCAGCCCTCATAAAATATTATGATACGCCTCCAACCATATCTAAACCAAAAAAGAAAAAAACATACATATATACCTACGCCTATGTATCGACCATAATAAATTCTGCATTAAGCTGCTTGCATCTGGATTCCCGACTCCGAGGTCATTGTCATGGATTCCTCAGCTTCTTCCTCCTCCTCAGGCAAATCATCGGATTGTAGCTCTCTTTCAGACATGCTTCTAACAAATTGAGTGAATGAAGGAAAATGTTCTGGTGAGAAGAAGTAAGCTCCCATTCTCTGGTAAATGAATAAGCCTAACTTATTTTTGCCTGTCAAGTTCTTCTTAATCTGCTCAAAACCACCAACGACACCAGTTGCCGAGGAGTTCTGCCCAGATACCTCGACTCCATGTCTTCTGCAAGCAGCAGATATTTGTCTACGTAATGACTCGGGACTTGAGTGTGACTGCTCTGGCTCCTGCTCATCCGAGAGTTCCATTCCTGGCAAGATCATCTTGCAAGAATTTTTAGCAAAAACATCTGCAATTGCTTCATAACCATCTTTACTTTCTGTGTTATAATATCCAGCAGTCAGCTCCGAAGCATGGGAATGTGTTTTGTACCATGAATGCATCAGTGGAATTCGACCATAAATTGGCAATTCACAATCACTAAAAGTTGCAGATGCAAGAGAGAGTAGTTGGTCTGCATGAGATGCTAACTGGCTAGAGTACCAAGACAGGAAGAAATCGCCATATGGAGATTCCCAGGATCCTCCGTGATCCTTGAAAAAACCGTTTGAAGTTGGAGGCTCGTTGTAATAAGGTGTATTATGAGGTCCAGTAAGGCCCCAGTTGGGATTCCCATTCGCTTCTGCATGCTCCTTAAGAAGCATTAGCATGTTTCTGTCGTAACACTGAAATTCTCCAGCACCACAGACTTTACTTTGTGACAAGCCTTGGTGAGAAGGATATCGAAGCTCCCCATCTGGTCCAAGACCCACAGAAATGCCCTGCAAGTGAGCCAAAATTGAAAACATGTCAAGTCAGAGAGCTTGCTCATTGTGCTAACGGAATGCACAAAAATAAAAGGAAAAGGAGAGAAAAGACAAGCGGCTTACATTGATCATGGTACCAATGTACTGAGAGAATGAAGCTTTAAAGCTCTCACAAAAGTCTCGGTAAACTTGAACTGGGGTCTTCCCCTCAAGGACTGGAATTTCATCCACAGCTAAAGAGAGGCACTCTTTGTATTGCTGCCCCAAGCGATCTGCAAAGTAAATACTAGGTTCCTGTTCTCCTATTCTGGTAACCCAATCTGGAAGGGGGATCTTTGATTCTTTAGATGCATGGAAGCATAGTGAAACATGAACCTTGAGTCCCACTTTCCTAATCATATCTACAAGAGCCAAGTAGCCTGACCAGTCATACTTCCCCATTGCTTCCTTCTCAGCTATTCCCCACCATACTGGCAGCTCTACGCCATCTATCCCCAGTAACTTCAATGCTTTCAAACCTGCTGCAATGGCTTTTGCATGGTTCACGGTATTGCCATCTGATACTGCATCCAAGGGAAGTCCAACATACAATTTAACACCTACATGCTGCACAAGTTTCAGTTTGTTACGACACCCTTACTATGCATTTCTTTTAAAAAAACCAAAATTGGAGACAAGCTGTAGTTTATTACTTTTATATTAACCTAGAAGTCACGATAAACAATAAATTCATATTCACCCAATGCTCTGGATTGGATGTAAATAAGAGAGTACTTGCCTCAAGGACTTGACAGCAAGTACAAGCATTTTCATGCCATACATATATCTAACTTTAGGTTTGTGATAAAAGATCAAAACGGAAGATTGTTTCTAAATCATTAAGCCAACTATAGCACCCCATTAATCTACTAAAAGTTGATAAAAGCAATCCTGATGTGAAAGCAATCTGAAGTGAATTCTATGGTTAACAAAAATCAGCACTTTGTATTGATCAGATATGTAAAGCAAATTAGATTTCTAATAAGGAGGACGAATTCATCCTTCACGTGTCTTAGTGCAAAGTAATTCGACTTTTTCACATGGTACATTAATAGGCGCCTTAAACACTTGTTAAGATGCTAACAGAGATAAATTTCTTGCTTTTCAATAAATTTCTTGCTTTTCAATGCTGATTACAATCCTCATGAAATACGAATCCGTAAAAATGCCAAAAGTTTATTCTTTTATTTTTTTTTTTTTTCTAATACTCATAGGATTATGATCTCATTGAGCACCTATTAATATTTCCTATTTCCGTAATGTCCATGGTCAAACCTTTGAATTTTCTTGTCATAACCTACCAAAATTGCCTTCCAAATATCTAATGGCATGTTCTACTGTTCGGTCAGCCATTTTTATCCCTTTTTTTTTTCTTTTTCCATTACAAATTTTCCAAACCAAAGCACATCAAAATACACATAAACCCAAACCAGAGATGCTCTTCCTATTCCGTAAGGAAAGAACAAGAAAAATAAAGCTTTCTTTTCTTCAATCCTTCATACGGTATATGCCAAATTTAACTGGGGAAAAAAAAGAAAAAAAGAAAGAAAGAAATTAACTTACAGGTAGAGAGCTTGAGCTTGCAATAATATTGGGTTGAATTGCTTCACTATGAACAGCTTTCAGACTAAAACTATTCTTAAATTCATTTCTGAAGCTATTACCAAAAAAGGCCCCGGATTTCTTAAACAATACACCATTGTCTTTACTCTTGAATTTACAAGACCTAACATCTCTATACACCAGATCTGCCTTGAATATCTTTACTTTAGAACTACCAATCACAGAGACCTCCATATTCGACCAAAAATTACTATAACTTCCTCAAAAATGGAATAAAGAATTATTTACAGATGAATTTGAACCCTAAAGATTGAAACTTTGACGCAAAGATGAGATCTTTAGTTGGATAAGGAAAATGGATTGAGACTTAAATTTGACTAGGGTTTGGCTTTTGGAATTGGAATTTCAATTTGCATCGTGGGGTTGAGTGAAAGGATTATATATAATGGAAGGAAGCACCTGCACGTGAGCGGCCGAGACAGCTTTTTTTGTGGGACCAAAGATAAGGGGAGGTGGGAATCCAGCCGCATAAATTCCATATATTGTTTTTTTTTTCTTAATTTTCTTTTTTAATCTAGTGTAAGTCAGATCTTCCGCCGCCAAAGCGATCATTATCTAAGAATTTATATCGCATCAAAAGTTAATATAATAAAGATATTAATATCATGTTGATTATGCAAGAATTGACTAGAGTCAAATAAAATAGATTCAAGAATTAATCATCAATTCATTCTTGAGTTTGAAAATATCATTTGCGATTCCATTCCATAATTATATTTAATTTTATCATATTTAAAAAAAAATAAAATAAATATATAGTAATATTTGTTAAAAATATTTTTAATTCATAGATATGCATAATTATACATATGTACGTATGTTCACATAACATTACATATGTATGATTGTAATTTTATATTACATAATATTATATATATATACACATATATATAAGGTCGATTAGGTTCATTATTTTGGTATCTTTTTTGTGTCTATTTCAATCTTACATTTGATAAAAATAAAACATAAAAAAGATAAAAATATAATTTCATATATATTTTTCTTTTAAAATACAAATATTTATAAATTTGAATTTATTTACCCTTTATTTTATTCATATTTACAAAATACCAATTAAAATAATCATCTCCAATATATAAAATATATTTTTTCAAATCTTTTTTTTTAAAAATGTGTGAATTTTCACTTTCCAATTCTAATATTCTAACTATCACTTTCATCATAATTATTAAATAAAAATAGGTAAAATGGTTTTCAAATTTTCAAACAGATACAAAAAAGAAATATTAATAAGATATAAATATAAAAAAAATCTAAACAAGACCATATAAATATATATAAAACATGTAATCTATTTACATGTGTTATGTATATATATATATATCATATATTACAAATATATAATATATTATGTTATTATATAAATGTATATATTTATTGATAACAACCATCGTATGATCTGTATACCTAAGTTATATATTTTTTATATATACTGATATGATATATGTATAAATTATATATACATACACACATACAGATAACAACACACATATGTTATATATATAACTTATTTATATATCATAAAATTTATAAATTTATACATAATATATATTTATACGTAACAACATAGTTATATATGTATAACTATATAATATATATGTAATATCTGATTTTCTTAAAGGAAAAAAAAAAAGAGAAACAAAATAAATCTATTTAGGGTAACACATTGGTAAATAGTTAAAAAAGCTAAGGGTAAAGTGGACTTTTCTACTCTTAGGGTATCTTACCTTTTGGTATTTGAAACATCACGGCTTCTTTCACCAAAATGTCAATCCTTATCCATCCAATGTAAGAGACATCAAATATTTAAGAAAAAGTCTAGTTTTAATTTTGTTCCTTTAAGTTTTTACTCAATTATGGATGCTAGTGGAGTAACTTCTTGGATTATAACAAAAATTTCTATTATTCTCGAGGAAGTCATGGTAGAGAAGTAAGAAAAGAGAGATTCCCATTTGGTAAGTGTTGTAAATTGTATATTTTGCTAATAAGAATGTGGTTACTTATTCAAGAATATTAATGCGAAGTCCTAAAGAGAGAAACACAACTATTTGAAGGGATTTAATCAACAAGTGTAAGATTTGGGGAAGTTATGATCATTCTCATAAATTGTCGAAATATGTTGACTTATTGTGTTTAATGTGTTTAGAACTTCTTGTTGGAATGTTTTCCTAAAAGTTATATGAAGCTTGAACGGTGAATGTGAGAATAAGAAGGAATTTAAGTTTCAAATTCTACAAATTGCAAAACCTGTCTACAATTAACCAACTGGTTCACTAGGAACCATGCTACTGGTTCAATTTAACAGAATGGCCTTATGAACTAATAGGCTAGTTCTAATGAAACCATAAGGCTAGTCCCCTTATAAACCTAAACAAGTTTTCTTCTTATTTCATTTTCCTAAATTAATTTCTACCAACTTAAAATTATTTTTATAACTATCATTTCATTAACTACTCAAAGATTCTCTTATAATTGATTTATACTTAATATGTTTTAAAGTTTATGGACATTAAAACAATTTCTATATATCTCTCATAAATTAACTTCCAACTACTCTAGTATTCCTCTTCATATAGAGAATATGACTTAGTATTGATCCTTGTACCTACAAACTTCATGTTTATTTTCATATTATGGAAGTAGTAAATAATTAGATAAATGTTAGGAAGTTTATGTATTGGAAGTATAGTTAGCTAAGTATTGTTGATTGTAATGACTAGATGTGGTACTAAAGACAACCACGAATTAGAGAAGAGATCATTCTAGGTATGTAGATACCATATTTATTTCTTGTGCTTGTATAAGATAGAAATTAAATAAACTTAATTGTACCTAACTTAAATGTAATTGTGCTAAGTGTAAGCCCCATAATGTAGTGTTTGAGGATCAACCCGTAAAGTTTAGAGCGATCACGTAAATTATCTAATCAAATCTAAATTTTACAATGAAGTTACAAATATTAGTAAAAATAATTCCGTAAGTTTGGATTTAGAAAAATCAATAATAAAATAATTAATTATTATAATATTGAATTATATGTAAATTTTCCGTTATTTATCAAAAACGCATAAAACGAGTTTCAATAACTAACGAATCAATAGAGATAAATTATATGCATACTAAAAATCATAAAATAACATAAATAATATTTAAGAATATTTATTTGTACCATATATATATTTAAGTGTAGATAAAAATACTCAAAATTACTTAAAATACCCGAAATATACTAAAATAATACTAAATAATTAAAAAATCATAAATAATTAAAGAAAAATCAAGAAAATATTGAAAAGTGAAGAGAATTCCAGCATTGAGGCATAGCAAGCTGGAAGTGAAGAAATAAACGCAACTAATAAAATTTGGACAAATAGAAAATAAAAATAGAAGAGGATAAGGGGCAAATAGCAAAAAATAATTCAAAAAATTATCCAAACACATCTATAAATTCAAAAATATTCTTCTACAAATCATTTTGATCAATTGTGAGTTTAGAAAAATTAGAGAATGCTTAAGAAGAGAGGAGAGAGGATTTTTACAAAAAAAATAGAAAAATAGTGTGTAAATAGAGCATATAAGGTGAACCCACACCTAACTAGCACCTAAAAGTGGGCAGCTACCACCACTCAACAATGGTGGTAGCACCTAAGATGGTTGACAAGGCCTTAGTAGCCAAAGCTAATGATGCTGATGAGTTCCAATTTCCTCTCGATTTTTGTTTAATTTATTAAAAATATCAACTAGATGTGGAAAGTTACAAAATTTAGTATTTTGAGATATTTTTGTATGTCATTTTCAAAAAATATTATATTGATACAATTAGGTCTTATGATATATAGTGCTTAAGAAACCCCTAAACCCGAGCTTATTTTTGAATTAGAAATAAATGACCTTACAAATATAGTTTTAAGCTCAAAATTTTTGTGTAGACTAATTAAAGTATTTAAAATAGTGCTATGAAAATATTTTTTAAAAATATATTTTAAAAAATTTTAGATAATTTTTAGGCCTTAAAATGATATATAGAATAGGTGATTTTGAGTTAATTAAGTAATTAAATGGATAATTACTAATTTAGAGTATAATTATGTGTTTTAGGATGTTAAATTTTGATGTAATACGATATTTGTAGCATTTAGGGTGTTAGATGTAATTATTAAGTATATTATGCCGTATATATGTAATAGGTAAAATGGTATATTTTAAGTTAATTTTGTAATTTAGGGTAATTACGTATAAACCTCTAATTTAGGATATAATTAGACATTTGATATGTTATTAGATGATAAAAGATGATATATGTAGCGTTAGAAGTATTACATAGGTTATTTAGGAGTGAATTATGTAATAACATATAATACGTAAATATAGGAAATTAATGAATAGAAAATATTATGACAAAATTGATAATATTATAATAATATTAACATAAAATAAATCTAATATGAAATATAAATTTATATAATTATATGAAAAATGTAAATTTTCCTCACATCAAAAGCTAAATCAATAGTTAAATTAGGATTATAGTATACTACATGGACTAGAATACTAGTTAGAGACCAAATATGAGATTTAGGATACTCAATTATAATATGATTAATTTCATATTATGGTTTGGAACAAATTTTTGGGGTTCTTATATAACCCAAATAAAAAACTAATGTAAAAACTAATGTAAAACCTAATTTAGAAACCAATTTGAAAACTGAACCAAAACTTAGCCTAAATTAAGAATAATTATAAAATATTTAAAAGAATTGAAAAATTAGGTATAATAAAACCCTAAGCTAAAGATAACATAAAAAAATACCAAATAAAATTTATATAAGACAATTATGTCAGTACTTAAATAATATTTATATTATAAGGATTATCGGTGATGACCTATAGACTTGTACCTTGTATGAGCAAGTTGAAAGTCAAAGTAAGTTCGGAGTCAAAATAAGTTGAGATTAATATATTACTTTATTTTAGAGTATTAATTTGTAATACTCGGAGACTTGAAATTATACTTAGTTGTGTATGTTAGATAGTTGACTATGCGCATACCTGTATGTGCTTGTTTCTAAGTTTGATAATATGATTCTAGCTTATATTTATGTGATTTGTTAAAATAATTGAGAACTTTGATCCAGATCTAATTGAACATACGATTTATAATTCTAAATTAGACCTGCATAGCAACCTATTAGGAGAAACATTAGGGTTCTCTAGCCAAATATTAATACCTTTGAAAAGAATTATGCTGAATACATAATGAGTCTCTTCTTCATCTTTAGTCAAACTAAGTAACTGGTAAGCAGGTCGCGGTAAGGGTGATGTCAGGACCATGTAAGGGGCCTAGTAGAAGTATCTAAAATTTTCATATCATGTACACACCCATGAGCTTTGCAAGTCAGAGATTGTAAGATTTTAAATAACTAATCACTAAGATTTTTTTATTTTTTTAATATATTAACTTACTATAAAATAAACTAAATATAGATATCCGATGTTTCACAATCCCTCAAAACTATAGAGAATCAATATTCCTTACTAAATAATAAAATAAGGTAAGACAACTTTATGAATTACAAGAAATACTAAATTATACATAATCCTAACATATAAATATTTTTTACATAAAATGTTTCTATACTTAGTGGGTTCATTCCTCACCATGACCATTAAAGCAAGTTGTCATACATTATTAGCATACATGCAAGCTATCTATATACAAAATGAATACATGTATGATAAATATAAGCAATATATCTATAGGAGTTTAGAACTATGGAAGGTGTAGAATCGTGTCGTCTATAATGCGATTATCCCCCATACTTACCCATACGATGTACCTCACCTTAACTACATGAAGCTGCTTAAGGGTACTTTCCTTTCAGACAACACTCAACTATTACTCTAGTTGAGCAAGAAATATCAATCCAAATAAGTGGACCTTAATTAGGGCCATCCACCGAACATATCTATGGCCCATCGAGTACACAAAACAAGTCCTCTCTCTATCAAATATATCCAAGGTCCCATAGGCACAAATATGCGAGTCCTCTTGTAATCAATTAAAGATAACATACTAGCTTTGCATTAACAATAAAATATCATTTATAGGTATTATGAGAGCTCATAAAAATCATATAAAAAATATGTTTAGGATTAAAAAAAAAACACACTTTGCAAAAGTACTTTTCTTAAGAATCTATAAAGCTAGCACTCTCCATCAGATTACCAATTATGTCATAGACATACGACAAATATAACCAATTGTTTTGATCAGATATTTATATTTACCGGTTTAAGAAGGTAATCACACAGATGATAGCATACAAGTAAAATATTCATTTAACGAACAATTAATATCAACTAATAAGCAGCATGCAAACATCAAACAATAAGTAGATAGCTAGTCATCAGAACTCCTTCACCTGGATTAATGCTTATTTTCCAAGCCCTTGGGGTTTTCCGCACTTGATAATTGAGTAAATAAGACTTATAAGTATTCTGAAATGTTAAACTCCCCAGTTATATCATAGATATACGATAGATATAACCGATTATTTTAATAAGATATTTATATTTATAAGTTTAAAAAGGTGATCACACGGATGGTAGCATACAAGTAAAACAGTCATTCAACAAACAATTAGTATCAACCAACAGGCAGCATACAAACATCAAACAAAAAGTAGATAGTTGGTCATCAAAACTCCTTGACCTGGATTAATGCTTATTCTCCAAGCCTTTGGGGTTTTCCACACTTGACAATTGAGTACCTAAAGAATAATAAGACTTATAAGTATTCTGAAAAGTTAAACTCACCAGTTAATTATATGCCTATTGCAGTTTGCTTATTTTCTTACTATGGCCCAAGTATGATATAAACATAGTTTAACTTTTTTATTGTGATAATTGGGAAATATTATTTTATTATATAAGTAATAATATATAATTTAATAAATATTATACGAGTTTGGATATTTCCACTTTTCGTAAGTTTTATATTAGCATATTGTTATATTATAATTTAATTGTTATTCTCGTGTATAATAGGATAAGTTAGATAAAGTAATAAAGTTGGGCGAAAATATTGAAATCATATAATTATATAACTAAAAACTTTAACTCAATTATATTATAATCTTATTTTAAGATTAAATTGTATGTGTTTATATACCTATATTCAATTTGTTTCCTATAATTACATAATTCTATCTCTTCTTCTTCTTCTTCTTCTTCTTCTTCTTCTTCTTCTTCTTCTTCTTCTTCTATTATTATTATTATTATTATTATTATTATTATTATTATTATTATTATTATTATTATTATTATTATTATTATTATTATTATTATTATTATTTATTATTATTATTATTATTATTATTATTATTATTATTATATTTGTCATTATCATTGACGTTTCTTATTAATACATATATCACTATTACATATAAAAATATATCTTCTTCAAATGTTCAACTTTTAAGTATACGTGTGTATATTTAACATTTTAACGTTTGAAACAACTTTAGATCTTGTAATTATGTCTTATTCGTGTTTTATATGTGTTTATCAATTTCTTTCTATAGGAATTTATATATGTACATTTATAAATAATTGCGTTTAGATTTTTTTTATTGGTTAGAGTTTTATCCTAATTATTTATTTATAAGATCATATTACTTAAATAATAAAATCAGTTTACTTATATCCCTCGATTTTCTATAGATCTTAAGTCGTATACAACTTTTTCATTTTAATTTAGTTTTCTAACAATGTTATGTATATTTACTTTTTGTCTTATGCAAATGGATCTAGGACCGATCAATAGATCAATATCGACATAGTAGGATACTTATAGGTTTGAGGTTGTATGGAGAGGAGGGGTATATAACATGATTACATTATTTGTTCACATTGCTTATATAATTATGTAACATCTAATATAATTGAATTTTCTAGGAGCATAATCTAGTTACATGCCACCAACAAGAAGCACCATTGAAAAATCCTCAATAGATGCACAATGCATACTATAGTAGGATTAATGTCTATTTAGAGCAAGCTGGATTTCACTACGTATTACATTTGCCTTTTATATAATGGAACCAAGGATTGATTACTGATTTGATAGAGAGATGGAGACTAAAGACCCATATCTTCTACATAACATATGGGGAGGTTAAGTTAACTTTACAGGATATTGCAATATAATTCAGCTTGCCCATTAATGGGCAACCAGTGACAAAGCATACTACATATGGTTGGTCTGCATTATGTGAGTGACTATTGGGAGTTAGGCTAAGTGAAGACTAGATTGTTGGATAACGAGTCAGGATGGCTTGGCTTAACAATCTTCTTATGGTACCTTTACTAATGGATGCAAATGAGACTATTATTCAGCATCACGTAAAGATATACGCTTTATAATTGATAGGTGGTCTCCTCTTTTTTTACACATCATCTAGCTACATCAATTTAATGTTCCTACCATTACTACTAAACTTCTAAACTACATGCAACTATAGTTGTAGATTAGGTTTCCAAGCATAGTTATATAGATATTTTTGCCAAGCTTTAAGATAAGACAATAAAGATAAGTGGTGTTGCGATGCTGATAGAGGTGTAAGCATGAGATAGATTCCCTCATTTAGCATTGTACAGGATATAGATAAGTCCAATACATCCTGGCCTACTAGCATACCAATGGATGATATTTTTTATATCAAACGGACCCCTACATATGTATTAGCCTAGTATGAGAGATTTTAGACAATCAAGCTCTATATAAGTATAATACATTTACAAATTATATTACTAAAATTGTTTTGGCGAAAAATTTAACACTAATGTAGATTTATCTTTTACATATATACTAGATGCCCTGCATCCTAAAGATACTAAACTTATTAGTAAAGATATGCCGAAAAGGGATAGATTTATAGCTAACTTACATATCGATGATTTGTTTCCACATAATAGAGATGCACCAGCTAGACAAAGTCATGAGACAATTTAGTAGGGTACAACATATCCCATAAAACTATATTATAGATCTAAACCACATTCACAAGATAGATCTTTAAGGGAAATCATATAAAGATTAGGTCAAGAAAAATGCCAGATATATAGCTCATTGGCAAGATAGAAGGTAGAGACTAGTTCAGATCATTCATGATGATACATTACCTAACATGGTCTCTATCGACTACTATGACTGGTACGATAGAGTCATACGAGGATATATTACTCGATAAAGAGCACTTTTAGTTGCATTGGTAAGTTTTCTACCCAAAATTACTACATATATGTTAATATTTATATTGTTATAAAAATAACTAACTCAATTTACCTATAATTATGTAGTCAAATGCATTTATACGTATAGAAGAGAGTGCAACATAGAGAGATACACGCACAAGCTACTTTAGGGAGAAATACATTATGAGGATATAGAGGCATCAGATTACTAGATCCAGATTAGTAAGAGTAATAGTCTAAGGGCCAATCGACCAAAGAGAGAAGATGAAGATGTGGCAAAAAACGAGGATGAAGTCAACATTAGAAACCATATTTACATGGCAGTTCTCGTAGTCCTCTAGCAGATGTAGATACATGCTACAATAGATCATACTATACATGACACACCATCATTTAAGCCGCTTATACCAAATATATCTATATCCTCATCATCCATTGTCATTTTACCTACTCCTATTAAACTAACATGTCTAGTACCATTAGATATGGGAAAGGCAATTACATAGGTAATTCTTAAGTAAGAAAATATTTCCTTACCAAACTAATTCTAATTTGTATAATATATGGATTACTAATTCGATTCAATAATCACTACAAAAATTTAGGGTTTTTGCAGGGAAATTATAATAAGAACGTATTTTTTATAGCTAAGTAAATAATTTTTCTTTTTGTTTTAGTAATTGCAAAGATATATCCCTATAAAAAGTAATAATAAAATAACTCCATCAGTCAATCCTACCATCTAGTCAATAGTTAAGGAAAAGGAAACGAAAAAAGGCTATTGTAAGGACATATGTCTTTGCTAAAAACTTAGGATACATGTGTCGTAAAAAAATTTAGACTATATAATAATATTTATTATGAAAAATAAAAAATATTAAATAAAGCTTGATAATATTTTAAAGGCTAGTTCATATGTAGGATGAATTATGAAAAAAAAAACTTCATTTAAACTTTTATAATTATCTACAGAAGAAACCCTTATAGTATTTTAGCCCATGATTTTATACCATATCAATCAACAATAGTACTAATCATATGTTAATTGTTTCATAATAGAAAATGGATTTCAAGAGTTGGAATTATTGTAAGGAATTGTTATTTTGGTTAGTTGAATTTAACTTTGTGAAGATAATATTTTCATATATATAATTCTTTACTATAATAACCTTAGCCTATTGAAGATTTATTAAAACTATTAATTATTTTAGGAATTTTTAGTAAAATTAAAAATCAAATAACTAATATTTTTCTAGTAATTCAATCATATTAAAAAATACACCAAAAAATACTTTTACTTTAATTATATAAATAGATATATACATGTATAGATAATATTTTATATGACTGATTGATTAAAGAATAAATAGCACTATAAAATATATGTAGATAAAAATTTCCTTGGAGACTAACAATGAATAGCTTTTAACATTTTTTTTTAATTGCTAAAGTTCCTTATCACTACCGCATATTTTGTCTTAATAAACAATAGTGGAATGTTTTCAATTGTTGCAGAATAGTGACACTTGGAATTATTTTTCTCATTACTCTCCTTTTTATGTTCCCACCTATAAATACTTTAATATTCTATTAATATTCAGTAAATAGACACATAAACAATGGAGTGTTTAAAGAAATGTTTTCATATAGATTCAGAGATCTTATATTTTAGAATATTCAATTTTCAAATAGCTTAGAGAAATAAGGTGAGAATGTTTAATTTTTAAAGAACTTTATTACATTCAAGGAATAAACAACTTCAATCACCACCCAGCATCATTTTTTATCAGAAAATGTAACTAAAAGTGTAATGGTTGTGCTATGGGTGAAATGGTGAGGCTTATATACATGTAAAAAGGGTTGGGTGTTGTTCATGTGGCTCCTTCCCAGCGTTGCCGGGCAGGTATTACTGTGAGACGGCAACGCTGAGAAGGAGCCACATGAACAACACCCAACCCTTTTTACATGCATATAAGCCTCACCATTTCACCCATAGCACAACCATTACAAAAAGCATATGGTGAAACAGAGGTATAGGACGACTTTAAGGCATTGAGTAGATACTGTATTTTTGCCCGTACTTTTTATTTTTTAAATATTTGCTAGGTTTGCTCAAAACATGAGAAGAATAAGAAATTTGAAAAATAGAAAAAAAAAAGAAGAGAAATTTGAAACTAAAAAAAGAAGAAGAGAAAGATACAATAGAATCTAAAAAAATGAATAAATAGGCGGAACTAAAGAAAAAAAAATGAATAGATATGTTTTTTTGCTAAGTGCGTGTCGAATACACCCTAGCATGTGGGAAGTAGGCATGCGTTACCTTCAAACTCTAAACAGGCCTAAAGAGAGAAGAGGGGGAGAGAAACGAGATAAGTTTAGTAGATTTAATCGAATCTCATCAAATCGAGACTGATTTTTTTTTTTTTTTTTACAAATATAAAGATTAACACATGTAGATTCAAAATATATTAAGGATTTGCACTAAAATGTGATTACAACATATCAAATCAAGATTGAAAATTAAGGTTTATCTTAAAATTGAACTTGGTGTTACTAAAGCCAATATAAATAACTAAAACAAAATCTAATCACAATTTTATATATATTTGGAATATAGACCATGTATTTTGTTTTCCCTTACTTATTTTGTCTCATTTGTAAAACTAAAAAAACAAAAAAACAAAGAAGAGAAAATGGCAAAGAATTTTTTTTTAATTTTACTGCAATTTTCTAAATAGAATAGAAAAGTTTTTTTATTTTAGGTTTTATTGTAATTTTTTAAATAGAATAAAATAATTAAATTACCTATTTTTTTCATTTTTTATGGCACAATTAAAATAAATTAGGATGGTCTAAATTTTGAGTAATGCAATCTAACTATTGCTCGAAGACATTTAGGTCTCACATTAGATTTTATCTATAAAAAAATAAAAAAAATAATAAATGAAAAATAAAAATGATAAAACAATATTTTTTTTTAGGTTCATAAAGAATAAGTTAAGTCAATGGTTTTCAAAAAATGAGTTAGAACATAACTCAAAGAAGCTACTTCAAAGGATTATTTAAAGGGTCTATCAAAATTATTTTGTCAATTAAAAAATTGTTTTCATAAACAATAAAACCTTAATAGTTTTTTCCCCCCTAAAAACTAAGGTATGCCTTTGATCTTTTAAAATTAGGCAATAAAGCTTAGGATTTTCTAGGATTTTTTTTTTAAATAAGAGCAAATTAGTTAATAACATAAACCTGATGGTTTTTCTTAAATAAATTATGACACACAAAAGTTTTATTAGAAAAAAATTACATAGAATGATCTTAGCTAGTAGGTGTGTAGGTGCTTCAAGTGGCTCTTGAAAATGATAAAAGTACTTTTTGCCAAAGCAAAAAATAAAAAAAAAAAAACAAAAGAAAACAAAAGTGTAGAAAAATTATCTTCTCATTTTTGCTTTGTCATTTAGGAAAAATAAATAAAAGAAATTTTAGAATTAGGCATTATAATTAATCTTTTTAAAAAGCTCATGTGGTAAACATAAGGTTTAAATAAGTTATTCCTTGAACCTTCGTTTTCTTTGGTTAACTATTTTTTAAAATTTTCTTTTTAGCAAATTCATAGACTAGTAACTTAAATTAAGATTATCCAAACAATTGGTTCTAATTTCTCTGTTTTCCAACTTTGATTGGTGGCAACTTTAATTTTCAAAAGAATTTCCTAAAATTTAAGTTTGCTTTTAATTTTACTATTCGGTAACTTATATTAAGTAAACCATATTTAGTATATGCTAAATTAAGGAAAAATAATCAAAATAGGGCTCAACACATTGCCTTATAGTATTACCAGCCTAGTTGAAGTTTAAGTGGGTGCACAGTTGATAGGGTGATATTTATCACAACATCTAAGGAGGCTAGTTAAAAATTACAAAATACTAGTGTTTGTCGTGGGGGTAGCTTAATAGAGATCCAATATTTTTTTATGGGATTTCAATTGATATTATACAATCGAAATATTTTGCAAATTGATTAGTGCACCTATTTAAGTGTCAATGGTTTGACAATAATTACAATAAAGCAATATGACTATTTTCAAAACAGGAATTAGTTTCTGGCTACCTTAAAGGCCTGGAGTACATGAACTCCTTCTTGAGCATTCTAACGAATCTTTAAAAAGATATTAGTTTATTCTTTTTCGCCTCAGCTTCTAATCAATAGACTTATAGTTGGTTTTCATGTATAATCCCTATTTATGATGCATTTTATTAGGACTTCATTCTTGGACGCTGTTTGTGATCATTTTTGTTTGTGTTACATATTTAAATTTCGATCTTAATTTATGTATTTGAAGTTTCTTTGGATTTCACCTTTCGATTTTGACATATATTCTACATCTATAAACTATTACAAATATTTTGGATTATTTTAAATACCATCAATTTATGATGATTTAAATAAATGTTTTAAATGTTTGCATCTATTTTATTAAACTTATGTGGTCATATATTTTACCTCATTCAAAATGAAATTGTTATTTTCCTTATTTTTGTAACTATAGAATTCTTTTCTTTGAAACAACCATATATTATAATAAAACTAAATAAATATAAGTTGATATGTAATATCTTTTTTATATAAATTTTTAAATTAATTTTTTTTTGTTATTATTATAGCCACATTTATATTTTCTATTGGAAGACAAGTATTAACAATAATATCATAAAAGCGTAACGAATATATACCAGAAATTTTTCAAAGCATTATGCACATTCTATAATATATAGTTATTTATATCATCTTACAGAATAACAATACTAAACAAAATTAAATTTGACAAATATGTTAAATACTAACAAAAATTACTTAATTTAACTTATTACTATGATAATAAAATTTGTTATATCTTAATTCAGAAAAAAATTACAACTTTACGATTCATAAGTCATAATAATGATATTAGAAAAAGAAAAAATCCCTAACATTCTCTTATATAATAATTTTCATTTTCCATCCCCCACTTTTTCTTGGTATTTAAAATTTTCCCTCTATCCCTTTTCACATTAATTATTTTGCTCTCCCTCGCATTTACTCTCCTACTCTCATACATCTCTCTCTCTCTCTCATACATATACACACACTCAAACATTTCTATTTGTCATAATGTTTACATCTCTCACCACTCCCTCTCATTTCATAGGCATCTCTCTCTCTTTAAAACGAACTTCAAATGTTTTTTTTTTTCTTCTTTCTTTGTAGCTAAACTACAATTTAAAGTTATGTTTTTATGAGGAAAATAATGAATTTTGAATTATGCATTTGTTCATTTTTTAGAATTTAATAACTAAAGTTGCTTATGGAAGGATATTTAGGTTGTTTTCCTTCATGGGTGTTCGATAAACTTGAACTTAAAAACTTTATCTTTATGCATGATCTTTTTAGACCCTTCAAATATAGTTCAAGTAGAAGCAAGATTGTCAATACCCGTTGTAGATGCCTCATTCCCCCCAGCCCCATTTTTATTTTTCAAAATTTTTAGAATAGGTAAGAAAAACTCTAAGATATTATGAAAGACTGGGCTACAAGATATCCAACATTTTCTTTACACCTGTGCCCCCTCCTTCTCCTTCACAAAATGTTTTCTAGATTTTCAATTTGTTTCTTTTCTCGTGTGCTTTGTTTAGGATAATTTTTTACCTCATTTTGCTACATGATTTCACTGAATTAATGATGAAATCATGTAGTCCACTTAGCATACTTTGAATTCAGGCCCATTTTTCGTCCAAATTCAGTCAAAATTTGATATTAAATTAGCTCCAAAAATGAGAAAAAAAACTAAAAATCTAACATCTCAATCCATGGCCGATTTCTCCATTAATGGCCTTTCTAAGCTCCTTTAAGCTTTGATTAATATAAATAAGGGTTGGGAAACACATAACACAAGCTTAGAAATGCTTTAGGTAAGAAAATTGAAGCTTTCTCTCTTTAGCCCGATCCTTTTCTCTCTCTAGGATAGCCACCTCCACGGCGATTTTCAGTGAAAACCACCACTACTATCGAAATCCCCATACACAAAAACTCTAAGTAAGACACTCTGATTCAAATTTTTGAGTTGTACAAGCTAACCGAAGTTGACCTAAGCCGATCGAGCCGACCTTAGTCGTCTGAGCTGACCCGAGTTGATATGTAGCCAATTCGAGCCTAAACCGGTCTACATTTTTTTATTGTTATTATTATTTTTATTTATTTATTTATTTATCCTTTTATTCATGTACTTGTAAAAATAAAAAAAAAAGAAGAGAAGAAAAACAAGGAAAAAAAAAGAAAAGAAAAGAAAAGAAAAAGGGGGGAATCTTTTGTTTACTTATAGAAATAGATGAATAAATAAATAAGGTAACAAAAACAAATGAATGAGTTAGTCAATAAACAAATTCATCTTATCACTTAGAAAAATAAAATTTTTCAAAAATAAAACAAAAAGACCCTTTCTAAGTTGTGGCATTTAAGAATTTTCCAAAAAAAATATTTCCAGAAATTTCTTTAAATAAACCAAATTGGATTAAACACATAAATCCAACATATTTTTAAAATTAAAACAAACCTAACCCACTAAAACTTTTACAGAAAAAACTATGTACATCTGATTCTAAACAATGATACGTAAACACTTACAGGGTGACAATAAAAATAAAATAAGAAAACCTAATTTTCCTTCTTCTTTTTTTTTTAGTTTAGATTGTTCAAATTATCCCATTTTTGTCAAATAATTGAGTTCTATTAAAAAGTGATATTTAAGGTTAAAATTAAATTTGGAAAGTTAATAGTACCTATAAGAGTTTAAAGATCGTAACCCCTGGATCCAGATCTTTATTTTAAAGCCTTTTTTCAAGATTAGATTTTATTAAAAGACCAGTGACTAAGCTATAACTAATCCATTCAATTACTTAAATCTTTTTCCCAACTCCGATTGAGTGGCGACTCTAAAATGTTTTCAAAATATAAAAGAACGGTTTTCTTTAAATCCTAGTTGAGGATCAATATTAAATGAGTAAGAGTTTAATATTAATCGGTTTAAGGAAAACCTAATTTATAAAGAACCGAGAGGTGAAAAACTAGGCTTAACAGCATGGCGACTTCATTAGGGACATTAAGAGGGTTAGCCATTCAACTTTCAAAAATTAAAATTAACCTCTAAAAATCACCTTAAATGCAATTTATTTGCTTATTCGTTCTTTATTATTTGTATCATGATTGAATTGACATTTTTGCATATTAAGTTTTATTTATTTAAATCATTTAGGGGGAAGGATTTAATTTTCCGCAAACGTATGGTAGAAATGGTCAAACTCGAACCCTATTAGCACCTTAGGATGGGAGGCCATTGTATAGGCTTTGGATGCTATAGTATAACTACCGCTCGAGGTTGATTAGCCCATCCCCACTTAAGCTTGTGTGGCCAATGAAAGTATTCTTTAATAAGTGAGGTCGCACAAGCTTAACAACCTTTATAACCCACCTTTTATGCATTCACAACATCTAGATTCGATGAATAATCAAGTAAGATGGAAATAAAAATATAGAATGGCTAAGAGTTTCCTTGATATCCCTTGAAATTTTCACATATCATAAACATAGAATTGTTGTAAATAGGTTTTGTCGTTGTAAATAATAGTTAGACAATCTTGTAACATATTTTCCTTTTGTAATTTAGATTAGGAAATTGCTTGTTCATCATCCAACTTTGCTTACTTTAAGGAAAAATTTGTAGGGCAGCCCATTTACCCTAAGCCCATCTTGGACCAATGGTTATGGCACTTCAATCCAAGGGAATAAGAGACCATCTTTAGTAAGATCTAGCCCATTCTATCACTTCTTAGAGTAAAAATAGAGATTAATTTGATTAAGGCTCTAACCAACTTTTGGTAACTCAAAGAAGTGGCTTTTCAAGTTGGGCCTCACCTGATTAGCCCAACACTTAACAAGTATACCCAATTACTTCAAGCTCCTTCTTCGGAAAATATATGCACCCCAAATTCGGAAGTAGATCTCGTGAATGCCTATTCAAAATACTTGGGTATTAGAAAAACTGAAGTAAACAAAGTCCTTGGAAGCTGTAATAGTAACTACATCAAACTGGAAGACTTAAAAGCCTAGTTCGTCATTGAGCCTAAATCCAACCAATGGGGCATCTTTTATGGCAATCTCAAAGATTGGGGACAAAACAAAATAAAAGTCTTTATCTTGGTTGCATTCTAGTCCTTACTATTGCCTAATGGAAAGTTCCTTATCCATTTCAGGGTTGTTGAGTTAGTAAGCCAATTTCTTGAAGGCAAGTCATATGTCTTAGCCCTCCTAGCATAACAGATTAGAAGCCTCAGTAGTTTGAAAAAAAAGAATGATGGCGTACTAAAGACCAACATGACATTACTAACAATATGGTTCATCAGCTACATGAAATGTTATGGGCTTAATCTAATCCGAAGAGGGTTTGGTCATAACATCGATTTGATTGATTCATTTGTCGATAAGGTCTATCTGCTAGAAAGAAAATCCACTTACTGCTAGGTAGAAGTGTTGAGAAATTGTTAAGTCATTGATATCTTATGGACAGCAAGATGGAGTAACTTCAAAAGGGTAATACGAGTTTACAAAAATTATCAAGCAATACCCCTAATTAGGATGAAATTATACACAAGCTATTACCCTAACAATATGTTCAGACAATTCAGAGGTATCCAAGATATATTCTATAGGCCTTCGTTGGTTATCATGACCATAGATTATGAGGACCTTCAGATTTCGCTACTATAGAAGATGTCCAAACTCAGAGCAATCAAACAGTTATAGGAAATAAGGACTGTCAACCCAAACATCGATTTAGGAGAATGGTTAGGAGAAGTGGATAAGCACCGGGTTACCAAAAAATATTTATACAATCAGCTCCATAAGGCAAGAGAGGTCCAATATTGAGTACCAAGGGTCATCCAACCCGTACCAGCTAAACCAAGTCCCAAAATCAAAACCTACATGGACCAAGTACAAACCCATATAGAAATAATCTATGAAGAGCAAGACATGTGGGAGGATCTCTTTCGAGAATCAAAACAACGTTCTTAAGCCTTGGAACATCAATCGATGATGACCAAGAAGAGGCTCAAGGAACTTGAAGAAATGGATGAGCCTAAGAAGAAGGCAGTACCAGCAAGATCTAGTAAGTAGAAAAAGGGAACGCTTGCCAAGTGTAAGAAGAACATTTAGAATAGTCTTCTTAAATGTATTTTCTTTTTTTTTTTTCAAATAATGTAAAAGGGAACTCTAAAAGCTACAAAGAAAAAAAATTATTACCATCTTGCTAGTTGATGTGTTGACTTGTTGAGAAGTGATCTTAAAAAGTTACCGAGATAGCTCTCAAACATCAAACCTTTCAAGGAAGTCTTATCAAAACTCGCTCACAAACTAGAATGGCTAACCGAGGGAATGACAACATTAATACTAACAACCCCAAGATAGTTTATCCTACCAAACTAAGGTTTCTCTCTTTAGAGCAAATAGTAGGGAAGATTATAGATCAACTGAGCTTCCTTGCTAAAAACATCACCTTTCTTAGGTCTACAACTCCAGCAAATGAAGAAAGTTCTAAAGCTTAATATGGGAAGAATGCTGAAGCCCTACCCCTTGAAGCAAAAGAAACCTACCCCAAGGTCAACCAGGCCTTTAAGTCATTTGAGACAGATGGGGTCTTTCCAAAGGTCAACCCAACTTTTGAGCCGAATACTTACTCATTTCCAGTCAATTCAAAACTTAAAGATGATTAAGATAGATTGAAACAGCTTAAAAAGTGATTGACCCAACAAATCATTGAAAAGATGAAAATTCTCGAAGCGTATGATGGATTCGAGTAGGTTGGTATAACAAACTTCCTACAACTATGGAAGTTTCCCACAAAAGTTCAAAATACCTAACTTCGAAAAGTACGATGGGACTGGATGCTCTAAACTGCATACCTGGCTGTACATATACAAGATGGGTAAATATGTGCAATATGACCAAATCATGGTCCAAACTTTTTAGGATAGCCTAACTAGCCCTACCTTGACTTAGTATGGTCAACTAGATTTGAATTAGGTGAAAACATGGGAAAAGTTAGCTAGGGTGTTTTATGAATAGTACAAATTTAATGTTGAAGTGGCACTGACCACAATGGACTTTGTTAGCTTACGAAAAAAACACAGTGAGTCCTTTAAAGAGTATGCCCAGAGGTAGAGATCCTTAGCCATACAAGTATCCACCCCCATAACCAAGAAGGAGCAGACTTCAGCTTTTGTTAATACTCTTGAAAGACCTTACTTTTCTCATTTGATTGGGTAAGTCTCCTCCAGTTTTGCAGAGGTAATAGCTACGAGAAGTTAGATTGAAAGTGTTGTCACTTATAGTAAATTACATGAGCCATCAGATAGAAAATCACCTTCTGTAAAGCCTACTACAAACAAGACCAAAGAAGCAACTATCAGCATGGTGAATTCAAAAACCAGGCGCAATACTCAAGTCTCCTTCAAAAGAAATCCTCCACCAATATAGCAACAATTCTGAAGTCAGTCGTAAGTCAACAAGGTTCTGAGACAGCTCACCAAGATACCAATTCCCCTCAGCCAAGTCCTTAAAAAATTGAGAAAAGATAATCTGATTCATTATGAGCCACCCAATGAAAGATCGACCAAATTTTTTTTATCCTAATGCCAAATGTCAATATCATTTAGTGCAAATAGGCCATTCAATCGACTCATGCTAAAGATTAAGAAACAAAATCCAAGACTTAATTAAAGAAGGCACAATTCAATTAAACTTTGTAGAGGCTCCAGTTCTAAACATCAACAACAACCCCTTGCCTAACTATGGACCCATCATCAATATGATATTTGACCAATTAGAGCCTACCATTAACATGATCGATTCCAACCAAGAGCCCAGGGTCTACAAATTCTATAAACAAGAGAAGAAGCAAATTCTACAAACTGAAAGGTACACCTTCCATGTACCTATGGTCTCTGAAAATTATAAAACTGCCCCTCTCAACTACTAGATAGTAAATCGGGGCTAATCAAGCTCATTTGTAGGAGGGATTACCCACTCTAGTAGAATCTATGATCCAAGGGAAGACTTGAAAAAGAAGGCTATGCTGGAAATACCAAACAATGAACCAGTTGAACATGAAGAAGGATTATCTACCTTCACCAAAATAATCAAGTCTAACGAGTATAAAGTAATAGATCAGCTTGCTAAAACTCCAACACAAATATCCCTCAAGAGTTTATTGATGGCATTGGAACCGCATCAAGAAGCCTTGTTTAGAATGTTGAGGGAAGTCAAAGTCCCTCGTGAAATACTGATTGAAAGGATTGGATCAAATTTCTTTCTCTACCAAAGAATTAAGCGAACAAGATAATTAGTACACTAAGCCTTTATTCATAATAATGAGGGTAAACAACATCATCACAATAAGAGTCCTCATCAACAATAGATCACCTTTAAATGTTTGCCCTCTAGCTACCCTAGATCTATGAAGCATTGATATGACAGCTATCAAGCCAAGTTCGACAACAATAAGGGCTTTTGACGAATCTAGGAGAGAAATAATAAGGGAGATCAACTTGCCAATTAATATCAACATATAAACATTCAACATCTGATTCCAAGTTTTGGACATATTGAGGACCTTCAATCTATTATTAGGAAGACCTTGGATACATCAGCAGGGGTCATACCTTTGAGTCTTCATTAGAAGGTTAAGTTCATCTCCAATGGTTAGGTCATAACAATTCTAGGTGACCAGGATTACAAAATATATAAAGAAACAACCATACCCTATATTAGCATTAAGGAGCAAGAAGACTTTAGGCTCCAAATGTTCGAAGAGGTGTGCATGATTTCTAATTAGGAGAAGTATGAGAGGCCGGAATTTAAAGAAAGCCAGTTTGGAACCTATGGGTTAGGTTACATCCCAACTCTAATGGAGTTTTGTAATAAATTACCTTTATCCTATAAATAATTGTACTAAAAAGAAGCTTCCTCTAAATAAGAATTAGTCTATTTTCTCTTTACTTCTTCCTTACTTATACTCTTTCTTTTACATACCTTTCTTTCCCATATCCAATACTCTAAGTAAAGGCTATGGATACCTCACACAAATAAGGGTTGAAAATATTAATATCACCTCTGGCCTTACTGGGTTAGTTGTTGAGAGTGATGTCAATGACCATAGTGACGTACAAGAAAGCTGGCAAAAACATAAAATGAGTAGAATTTCCATTGACGAGCCAATTGAGATGATTAACGTTGGGACTGATAACAACACTAAAATATTGAAAATTGGAGGGAATCTGAAAGAAGAACAAAAGGCTGAAATGATCACACTACTATCTGAATACCAAGATGTATTTGCATGGTCTTATGAAGATATGCTTAGATTGGATCCATCAATCGTAGTCTATCGCTTACTTACTCGAAGGATATCAAACCTATTAAACAGAAGTTAAGAAGGTTCCAACTAGATGTCCTAATGAAGATTAAGGAAGAAGTCAGAAAATTACTAAATGTCAATTTCATTGAAGTATTTGATTATCTCAAATGGGTAGCCAACATAGTACTAGTAATGAAGAAGAACGAAAAAGTCAAAGTGTGCATAGATTTTTGAGACTTAATGAAGCAACCCCTAAAGATAATTTCCCTTTGCCCCATATTGATGTCTTAGTCAATAACACAACTAAAAACCATCTTTTCTCTTTCATAGATGCATTCTCCAGCTATAATCAAATTCAAATGTCCGAAGAAGATAAAGCCAAGACAACATTTATTATAAGTTAGGGCACATTTTACTACAAAGTAATGCCTTTCGGACTCAAAAATGCCAAGATAACTTATTAAAGGGCCATGGTAGCAATCTTTCATAACATGATGCATAGAGAAGTTGAAGTATATGTTGATGATACGATTACAAAGTCCAAGGAAGGAGAAAATCATGTGGATAATCTGAAGAGATTATTTAATAGGTTAAGAAAATTTCAGTTGAAGCTTAACCTAGAGAAGTGTACTTCGGAGTGACTTTAAGGAAATTGTTGGGCTTTATAATCTGCTAAAGGGGCATCTCGCCATGCACACTCAAAGAAATCAGAGACTTGTTAGGCCGTTTAAACTACATAGCCCAGTTCATATCTTAACCCATTGATAAGTGTCGTCCCTTGTTTAAGTTGTTAAAAAAAGGCCAAAATAGAAGATGATCAACCACCGAAATAGAAGATGTCCTTCGATGGGGCCACCAACGTATCTAGGTGTAGAATTGGGGCAATGCTAATATCTCCGAAGGTACCCAATACCTTGTGGCTATGAGGTTCGTTTTCCCATACACTAATAATATCGCTGAGTAAGAAGCATGCATCATGGGACTCAAAATGGCCTTAGATAAAGACATTCAATAATTAGAAGTATATGGGGACTCTTTACTCATTATTGGTTAATCTTGGGGAGGGTACAAGACTAAAGATTTAAAACCAAGTACCTTATCACCGGCATTTGATTGAATTGATGGGGAAATTCAAAAAAATCACTTTTAATTACGTACCAAGAGCTCAGAATCAATTTACTGATGCCTTAGCCACTTTAGCATCTATGATCTAAATATTCGATAGAGTTAAGATTCAGCCCCTTACTATTGAAATTGAAGATAGGTCTGTTTTTTGTTTAACAATTGAGGGTACGAATGACCAAAAGCCATGGTACCATGATGTTAAGATGTTCCTACAACAAGGCACATATCCTAAAGAGGTCGGAAAAAAAAAAAAAGATAGAAGGATGATTAGGAGATTGGCCACTCAATTCTTAATAAGCGAGTCCACTTTATACCAATGCTCTTTTGATGGTAAGGTATGTAGACGACAAGGAGGCTAAGATGTTAATGAAAGAAGTACATGAAGGAGTATGTGGCCCTCACATGAACGATTACATGCTAGCTAAGAAAATTATGAAGCTATGGTACATATACTCTTAGCACCGTGGCCTTTTTCAATGTAGGCCATAGATATCATCGGCCCAATTACTCTAAAAGCACCCAATGGGCATCGCTTTATACTTGTCACCATCAACTACTTCAACAAATGGGTTGAGGCCTCATCTTACACGAGCGTTACTAAAGGGGTCATAGTTAAGTTCATCAAGAGAAATATCTTGGCCTGATATAAGACTTTAGAAATGATTATCACTGACAATGGCACAAATCTCAATAACTAGCTTATGTCAAAATTGTGCTGATAGTTCAAGATCATTCATAAGAACTCTACTCCTTATTGACCCCAAATGAATGGAGCTATTGAACAGCCAACAAAAACCTCAAAAGAATCATTGAAAAAATGGCTATTACATATAAGGATTAGCATAAGATGTTGCCATTTGCACTTATGGCCTATTGAACTTCAATAAGAACGTAGATTGAGGCAACACTTAACTCTTTGGTATATGGTACTGAAGCAGTGTTACCGGTAGAGATTGAGATCCCGTCACTTAGGGTACTATCAAAAACTCAGTTAGATGAAGCCAATTCAGTAAATAAACGAATCAAGTAGTTGAATCTGATTGATGAGAAGAGATTGATAGCCTTTTGTCATAATCAATGTTATCAATAGAGAATGGCTCGGGCTTTCAATAAAAGGGTATAACTTTGGAACTTTAAGGAGAGTGATCTGGTGTTAAGAAAGGCTCTCCCCAATGCACAAAACTCTAGGGAGAAATTTGCTCCCAATTGCTGAGGTCCTTATGTCATAAAGTAAGTATTACTAAGAGGAGCTTTAATTTTGTCTCAAATTGATGGTCCAGAATTGAGAAACTCTATAAGTGCTGACACTGTAAAGTTATACTACCCATGAAAAGTCGATGGAAATTTTTACTTAGAACACAAAAATGCTAGTCATTTTGAATGTCATTGTGATCTAATTTTCATTATTTACAAGCAAAGTTGGTAATCTTAGCTGTTGTCGATGATGGAATAATCTGCCTCTCCATTGAAAGGTCCAGCTCCCCTTACTCCATTTAAACGAACCTATACATTAGAAACACGAGAGAAGTTAAGAAATGAGATTTAAGACATTTGTAATTGAAAAAACTCTTTAAAATACTTTATTACGAATTAATCCCCCTCAACGAGGAGTTTTATTGTCTATTTTTCATGGAAATGCAAAATCCAAGTAAACAAGTACCTCACAGTAGATATTCATTGGTCGGGAATAAGGGTTTCAGTTCATAAAAGTTCCAAAAAGACAAAAATAATAGGTGACATTCTATATCAAGCTAATTTCCATGATTTGTTAAGTTGACAACAAAGGATCAAAGCGTAATCCAATCAATTCTGATGGGGCTTTTCAAAAAAAAAAAAAAGGTTTGACAATTTAGGCATTATCAACAAGATCGAGTAAGTACCTCCACACAATGTTAGCACATTGCTTTTTGAAAATTGCATTTGCATTTAATCTATATGGCCAATATTTCTATAACTCGATCCATAACAGTCTTTTGAGCTAACCCATAAGGCACATTTCAATTTAAGGTCTTTGTTAGCTCTAGGAGTACTTTGCCTACCTTGGTTAATCAGCTCATTAAGGCATAGCCAAGTTTTCATTCAGTTTAGGGTCTTAGCTAGTACTAGGAGTGCTTTGCCTACCTTAGTTAGTCAGCTTATTGGGATACGACCAAGTTTTCTCGTTCAGTTTAGGGTTTTAGCCAGCTCTAGGAGCACTTTACCCACCTTGGTTAGTTATCTCATTAAGGCACGAATAAGTTTTCTCATTTAGTTTAGGGTCTTAGCCAGCTTTAGGAACGCTTTGCTTACCTTAGTTAGTCAGCTTATTCGAGTATGACCAAGTTTTCTTATTTAGTTTAAGGTCTTAGCCAGCTTTAGGAGTGCTTTGCTTGCCTTGGTTAGTTAGCTCATTGGGCCACGACCAAGTTTTCTCATTCAGTTGAGGGTCTTAGCTAGCTCTAAGAGTACTTTGCCCACATTGGTTAGTTAGCTCATCAAGGCACAACCATGTTTTGTCATTCAGTTCAAGGTCTTAGCTAGCTTTAGGAGCACTTTGCCCACCTTGGTTAGTCAACTCATTGGGGTATGACTAAGTTTTCTCATTCAGTTTAGGGTCCTGGCTAACTCTAGGAGCACTCTGCCCCCCTTGGTTTGATACAGATTCATGGATGAATACACGGACCCAATATTACGCATAACCAAAGGGGATGGGTCTAAGTCGCGAGATGACTCGAAAAGTAAATGATATTCGAGGGATGAACAATGGTTCTTGTACACTTACGATTGATATGATATACCAACGCTTCACATGAGCTCGGGTCGTACTTGATATGACGCACAAATATAGTCGGATGTTACTTGCCACTAGTCCACGCTCGAATTGGCTAGATAAGAGTAGCTCAAGAGTAAGCAAAAAAAACACTTAGCTCAAGAGAGAGTAAAAAGTTTAGTGTATTCTTTTGTTTATTAATCACGTGGCTATTACATTATGAGAGTATTTATAGTACTCTATTAGGGTAAGTCTGAAGTTACAAAAATTAGAAAAAAATGGATCCTTATTTGTTAGACAAAGGAGAATAATTTACAGTGAAAGTATGAAACTGTACAAAAAGAATGCCCTCTGTAAGAAAGGATAGCGTATGTACGTTATACTCAATCTACGATCCTAACAGCATTGTGAACCGAGTAAGGGTATGCCTCTAATTAGGTTTTGTTTGGCATCGGCGGTTTGACACCTTGACAATTAAGGTTGGATAGGGGTTGGTTCAAGGGCAACTCACATTTGGGTCGGCCTCGGTTAGTTGGCTCTTCATAATCGTCAGCTTGACCTCGGTACTGTGGGGATGGCTATTTTCCTGAATTAGTGCCTAGACTGAGGTGCTGTAAAAGGCTTGACTCCTTGTGTCAACTAATCACCTCGGTAGCTTCCGGAGGGTGTAGAGAGCAAAGTAGCTTGGCAATTCGAATATGGATAAACATTGCTCTTCAATGTTTAACTTACCTTAGACAGCTCAGCAAACCATCTGAGAAAGCCCTCAAGCTCAGGAATAAGTGATCAGTCCTTGATCCCTATCATCTCCTCCGAGTTATTTGAGATTTGGGATCAAATCTAGTTCGGTTTCAGGTTGCTTATCCTCGGGAGTATAACGTTGGAGATTGGCAATGTTGAAGGAGTCCTAGACTCCATATGCTTTAGGCAATTCAGTCCTATAGGCATTAGGATTAATCTTTTCATGTACTTTAAAAAGTCTATCGGCTTTGCGAGACAACTTGCTCTTCTTCAAGTTTGAGAACTGATCCTTGCTGAGATATATCTAAACCAAATCACCTGGCCAAAATTCTCTCTTCCTCTATCCTTGGCTCCACTTCTTAAGCTTAGTATTAGCTCGGCTCAATTGCTCTATAACCTTTTGGTGCATAGCTCTGATGGCCTCGACTCTTTCTACGTGGTCATCATCAGGCTTCGGCTAGGGTGCTTAATCCATCGAGAGCTTGAGGTTGAACCTATAGGCAACCTCGAATGGAGACATGTTTGTTATGCTGTGGGCAATCCAATTTTAGGAAAATTTGATGATTGGCAAACATTATTCCTAATTGGCCATGTTTCATCTTATAGCAACCCATAGCAAAGTTCCTATAGTTTGGTTGACAACTTTCATCTATCCATCGGTCTGTAGATGGCAGGACATGCAGTATAATAGCTTGGTTCCCATTTGCCTCCAAAGTGTCCGCTAAAAGTGGCTCATGAACTTAGGGTTTCGATTTGAAACAATGGTTCTAGGTATGCTGTGAAGCTTGATCACCTCCTGTAAGAAAAGAAAAGAGAAAACCAAAGTGTCGTTAGTTTTGGAGCAGGGCACAAAATATGCCATCTTGCTAAATTGATCCATAACTACCATGATGGAATCCTTCCCTCAAGACGTCCTTAGCAATCCTAACATGAAGTCTATACTTAGCTCGGACCATGGTTTGATTGAGACAAGTAAGGGTAGATAATGTCCTTACTCAACTTAACTCTTCGCTTTCTTGTAGGTTGTACACCTTTCCAATACGGACTACACGCCTCTCATCATTCTCGACTAAAAGAATCTTGCAGATAGTACTTCAAGGGTTCAGCATTGGCTAAAGTATTTTGTTAATCCTCATCCATGTGCCTCACGAACTAGCAATTCTCTTATGGAATAAGTCGGGATACATAGCCTCCTCTTTCTAAATAGGTATCCATCTACCTTGTGATAGTCTTCTAATGTTCGTTCTTCCTCACATCAAGTGTAAATAGGACCAAAGTATGGGTCCTTAGCATACAAATTCTTTATGTTTGAAAACCCAAGTCACCTTATTTGCAACTCAATCAAGAGGGCATGTTGTCTTGATAGAGTGTCAGCCACTACAATGTTTCTTCCATTCTTGTATTTTATAACATAAGAAAAACCCTCCATGAACTCAACCCATTTGGATTGTCTCCAAGATAACTTCAGTTAACTCTTTAGATATCTCAAGGATTCATGATCAGTATAGATAAAAAATTCCTTGGGTAGCAAATAGTGTTGCCATACCATTAGGGCTTGGATTAAGGAGTAGAAGTCCTTATCATAGACATGGTAGTTAAGTATAGCTCCTCGAAGTTTTTCACTAAAGCAAGCAATAAGTCGACCTTCTTACATTAACATAATACATATGCCTAGTCCAGATGCATCACACTCTACTTCAAACACCTTGTCAAAGCTCGACAGAGTTAAGACGGAGACTGCAATTAGCTTCTCTTTCACTTACTCCAAACTCTTCTACTCCTTCTCTCCCCATTTGAATTTAACATTCTTCTTTAAGAGTTCGGCGAATAAGGCCACAATCGTACTGAAATTCTTTATGAATATGTGATAAAATGATGGCAAAATAGGTTGACTCTAACCATTCTATGATTGCTTTTATCTTCTCTTCATCAACTTAAATGCTACATCTACTCATAACAAACCCTAAGAAGATCACCTCGGGTCGACAAAAGTCATACTTCTTTAGATTGGCGTAGAGCTGTTCAGCTTGGAGTTTTGCAAAGACTCTTTGGAGATGCTCCTTATGAATCTCCAAGTTGTGGCTCTATACCAAAATGTTGTCAAAATAAACTACAGCAAACCTTCCTATGAATTCTCAAAGCACATGATTCATCAAGCGCAAAAATATGCTCAGCACATTGGATAGTCTAAATGGCGTTACTATGCATTCACATAAGCCATGCCGTGTATTGAGTGCAGTCTTCTACTTATCACCTTTGCACATTCAGATCTAATGGTATTTAGATTTGAGGTCAATCTTAGAGAATACTCTTGCTCCACTTAACTCATTTAGCATGTTATCAAGCCCGGGTATGGGATACATATACTTGATGTTGATTCAATTGATCGCTCAGCTATTTACATACATCCTCCAAGAACCATCCTTCTTTGGCACCAACAAGGCCAGAATAGTGCAGGGGTTAAGGGACTTATGCATATACCCTTTCTTTATAAGGTCATCTACTTACCTCTGCAACTTGGCAACCTGTTTAAGGTTTAGCCTATAAGCAGGCTTATTTAACAATATGGCTCCTCCTCGGGTCTCAACTCTAGAATTCTTCAAATCAACAGATAGGTCAGTCCTTCAATCTCCATCTCTCTCCTTAGTTTTACTCAGGTCAATATCAAAGCCTCTCTTTTCAAGGTTCGGATTAGTTAGGACTGCATGACCTTTACCTATTCAGTAGTCATTGGACTCAATTTCATCCTTTTACCTTCATGCTTTACCAAACATATAGTCCTCCTTCTGTCATATATAACTGCTCGATCAAACATCTATGGTCATCCAAGTAGAATTTAGGACACACTCATGGGTAGCACATCACATAGCACTTCATCTTAATATTTGCCAATGCAAATCAGCACAGATACTTACTTGTTCACCTGTAAGGCTCCTTTATCACTAAGCTAATGAAGTTTGTGAGGTTTCAAGTAGGGCATGGTTAGAAAATTCAGCTACTGAACTATGAATGCAAAGGATGCATTGGTGTACCTCCCACCATCAATGATTAGCTCGTACAGTGATCATTCACCTTGCATCCAATATAGAAGAGATTTTCTCTATGTTCGGCTTTAGGTATAGGATTGACACTCATTGTCCTCCTCAACGCTGGAACAGTCAGTATAAAGTTGCCTTCTTCACTGTAGATAACTTCTTCCTTGGATAGCTCAGTTTGTCCATCCTCCTTCAACTCTTCTACTTCCTCATCAGTACAGTCAATCTCAATGGTCGACGCTTCACCTCGAATAACCATTGTTTGCCTGTTTGGACATTGAGCAGCCATATGCCTAAAGCTTTGGCATTTGAAATACTTGATCTCACTTGTCTTCTTCCCTAAACTCTGGCCTTTCTCAAACTTCCTTAAGAGTTCCTTCTCCTCTGCTTAGGTAGTCCGAGCAAGTTAGGTCTCAATGGCCTTGCTTAGCTCCGTTTACACAGGTCAACTACTGCTAGGTTGGTTGATGGGTGGTCAAAATCTTCTTATTCGGTGCCTTTCTATCCTTTAGGCGACTCGGATTGCATCATTAAGCTACTAAAGTCCAGGGCTTCCAAGACATACCCAATCTCATACTTCAACCCACTAATGAATCAAGATATAGCTCAATCTTTTAGCTCTACGACTTTACATCAAATCATTAACATTTGAAATTCCTTAATATAAGTGTCTACACTCGATCTTTCTTGTCTCAATTCTTGCGGTTTTTTGAAGGCATCCTATAGATAATATCTTGGCACAAACCTTCTTCTCATGACTTTCTTCATTTCATCCCAACTCCTAATTTCTCATTCTCCTTCCCTTCTTCTAGTGTTTTGTAAGTTCTTCTACCACAAGGTAACATAACCAGTGAACTCCAACACAATAAGTCTAACCTTTGCATTATCAAGTACTTAGTGGCATTCAAATTGCTTTTCAATCTTATCTACCCAATCTAAGTAGTCCTCAGCATCGCTACTTCTAGAGAAACCCAAAATATACATCCTCAATCCTTCAATTCTAAGGGCTCGTACATTCCTTTCCTCAAGCCCATAGTACTCCTCTGGCTTATCATCTCCTTTTGCTTCTTCCTTAATCTCTTCAAGCGCTAGCCTTCGTCTAATATCCCTACCAATTCCTTTAGCTTAAGGTGGTCGACTGGGGGTGTTAACTCAGCTAAACTAACTATTGCCTCGTCCTTATTGTTCATGCTCCTTAGTAGGGCTATTTCTAGCTCATTGCTTGTCTTCTTGGATTAAAATCACCAAACTAGCTACTAAGTCGATAAGCCTATCCAAGCGGTCACCCATTAACTGAGGTATGAAGTTTCCTTCTTGTCCTTAGCCATGTCGAGTACCAATTTCTTGGTTTCCCAAAGTTCCTTGAACACTTAAATCTGACATTGAGGGTTTCTTCACAATGATAATTACAAAACAAACAAATAGTCAACCATACTCTATTTTATGTATCGAAAACATGGGAAAAACAGAGTATAGAACACTTCTCAACCACTAAACTTCAAAGTTAACAATAGAATTGTTATCTCATGGGAATATCAATAGATTACTCAAAGAATATAGTAGCAGAATCCAGCTTCGTACGTAACCAAGCTCTGATACCAAGATGATATGGATTCATGGATGAACAGATGAACCCAATATCACGCGTAACCAAAGGTGGTGGGTCTAAGTTGCAAGATGACTTGAAAAGTAAATGATAGTTGAGGGATGAGCAGGGATTCTTCTGTACCGACAATGGATATGACATACCAACGCTTTACATGAGCTCGGGTCACACTTGATATGACACATAAGTATGGCCAGAGGTCACTCACTACTAGTCTATGCTCAAATGAGCTGGACAAGAGTAGCTCAAGAAAAAGAAAAAAGGACATGTAGCTGAAGAGAAAGTAAAAAGTTTAGTATACTCTTCTGTCTATTAATCATACAGCTATTACATTATGCAAGTATTTATAGTACTTTATTAGGGTAAGTCCTAAGTTATAGAAATTACAAAAAAAATAGATCCTTATTTGCTAAAAAAAGGAGAATAATTTATTGGGAAAGTATGAAATTGTGCAAAAAGAATGTTCTTTGTCAAAAAGGACAATACGGGTGTTAGAAAGAACAATGCGCGCTATACTTAATCTGTAATCCTAACAATACTGTGAGCTGAGCAAGGGTAGGCCTTTTATCAAGTTTTGTTCAGCATCAATAGTTTGGTACCCTGATGGTTGAGGCTGGAAAAGGGTTGGCTTAAGGGTAACTCACATTTAGGTTGCCCTCGGCTAGTTGGCTCTTTACAATCATCAGCTCAGCCTCAGCACTATGAAGATGGTTGTTTTCCTAAATTGGTGCTTGGATTAGGGTGTTGCGGAGGGGTCGACTCCTTGTGTTAGCTAATCACCTTGGTAGCTTCCTAGAGGGTGTAGAGAGTTAAGCAGCTTAGTGGTTCGGATAGAGATAAACAATACTCTTCAGTGTTTAACTTACCTTGGACAACTTAGCGAATCATTTGAGAAAGCCTTAAGCTCAAGAGCGAGTGATCAGTCCTTGATCCCTATCATGGCTAGTCAGCTCATTGAGGCACAACTAAGTTTTCTCATTCAATTTAAAGTCTTAGCCAGCTGTAAACCCTAAAGATAAGCTAAGTAACCGTAGGATCAAATTTAGTACACAAAGTTTAAGGCAATCGGTTAAAGAGTCTGATTAAATCTAAATTATAAACTAAAGTTAGGAATATTAGTAAAAGTAACCTTGTAAGTTTGAATTTAAGAAAATAAGTAATAAAATAAGAGAATATAAAATTTTCAAATTTTAAGTATATTACTTGTTATTTATCGTAAGTGCGTAAAATGTATTTCGATAACTAATAAATCGCTAGAGATAATTATATATATACTAAAAATCATTTAATGACCTAAATAATATTTAGGAGGGTTTACTTGTACCTCACATGTATTTACATGTAGGTAGAAATACGCGAAATTACTTAAATTGATCAAACTTAGTTAAAAATTTACTAAATAATTAAATAAAATTATAAAAAATGAAGGCAAAATAAAAAAAAAATCAAGGAAAGTGGGAATGAACTAGATCAAGTCGTGGCAATAAGGAGAGTAAGAAACTAAAATTAACCAATAAAAAACAAGTAACACAAAAGGCAAAATGAAAGAGATATGGGCATTGTCTTGTCCTGTCCTAATTAATGCATAATAATTCCTACAAGGCCCTATAAATAGTAAGAAAATTTAAAAAACTCATTTGGTCAGTTAGGAATTGAGAAAAATTGAGAGAACCGAAATTGAGAGGAAAAATTAGGGTTTTAGAAAATTTGTCTTAAATCTGTGTAGATAAAGCAAGAAAGTTGAACCCACATACCATCGTTACCACCACCACCCCACTCCAAACCTACTGCTTGGACTGATCGATACACCTGAACCGATATTGGAGGCCAAAAAGCCTTCAAACCAAGTGAGTCTCATATCTTCTCTGATTTTATAAAATTTCTTAAAATTATTTATTTTGCGTAGAAAATTACAAAATTTATTATTATGAGGTTTTATAGTACGTAGATTTATGAAAAAATAGTAATTAAGTTTAATTACATCTGTAAATATCAGATTACTAAGAAATTAAATAAAATTGAGCATGATTAGAATTAGAAATAAATAGGCTTAGGAGTATAGTTTAGAGCTCAATTTTTTTCTATAAAATGTTTAAGTGATTTAGAATAGTGTTATGAAGCCATTTTTTTAAATTAATTTTCGAAATTTTTAAGTAAATTTTTAGCTCTAAAATGATGAAAAAAATAGGTAATTTTGACTTAATTAAATGATTAATTACTGATTTAGAAAGTAATTAAATGTTTAAGGATGTTAATCTCTGATGTGAAAATGTAATCCTAGTCTTTAGAGTGTTAAGTGTAATTAATATGGGAATTATATGGTAATTGTAGGAAATTTAAGAATATGTGAAATTGGAATTTTGATAAATATGAAAAAATGGGTTAAATTAGATAATATAATAATAATATTAGTACAAAATAAATCTGATACAAAAATTAATTTTAGGTAATTAGATAAAAAATGTAAAATTTTCTCACATTGAAAATAAATCCGGTACCTTAGTTAGGATTAGAGTGTACCGAATATGTTAGAATACTAAATTAAGACTTAGTATGATATTAGAATACTCGAGCTTAATGTGATTAATTTCATATTAGGATTTGAGCATATGTAAGATTTCTCTTTGTTAAAAATAATTTAGAACCAAAACCGGAGTCTAATTTAGAAACTAAACCCTGAGCTAATGTAGAGGAATCATTAGTAAATAATAAGTATATATGGAGCAGTGAGTTAAATTATAACTTAGAATGCATTATCAAAGTATAAATACTAAAAGACGTATTTATATTATAGAATACCCGGAGAAGAACAACCTGCAATTAAGTGATTGAGCAATTAAGAATTTTAGGTAAGTTGGGTTTATTACTTTACTGTATTTAGCGTACTATTTTAGGGTACTCGAAAACTTAGGATTGTGTATGATTACAATTGTAAGTAGTTTTATGCATGTATTTGCGTATTTGACTTTGTATTGGAATTTGTGTTGTGATTGATGATTGTAATGACTGGATTGGTCTGAAATTGTTTAAACACTCTAAATTAAATCTAATCATTATCAATCATAAACCCTAAATTGTCATGCATTGCAACCCTTTAGTGGATCATTAGAATTCTCCGACCAAACACCAACACCTTCGAAAAAGATAGCACTGGATAACAAATTAGTCTTTTCCTCATCCTTAGTCAAACTAAGTGATAGGAGAGGAGGTCGTGATGAGGATGATGGCATTAGTTCGAAGGATAGTCTCAGAAAGAGCAGTATCTCCATTGTACAAACCTGGGTTTGGTTGTGATCTGTTGCATAACATGAAACTCCTCAACTCAGATTAAAGCGAGTGAAATTACTCTGATTTCACAACGGACCGGACTACATTACGTGATGACACTTACTTGTTGCATTGCATGAAAATAATTGCTTAATAATCTTGTTTATGTTTGTATACATTTATGATTCTTCAATTCAGCTTACTAAGCTATAGTTGCTCATATCCATATAGATCTTTTTATAGGTCCTGATCTCTGAATACTCCAAGTAATATGTTGCCATATAACTATCCAGAGGCTAGTTCTTTTGAAGCTTGGGGGTGTAAGGATCAATTCGCCTAGTAATTAATGTATATCTAGAGTCTCACTAGTAGCTTGAGACTGAAAGATTAATATTTGATATATAAATTAGTTGACTGTCATGATAGGCCGTAGAATCACTTAGGAATTCTATAATAATGTACATGTAATCATATTATACATGTTGACTTAAAGCTTTAATATTTACTATAACTTTAGTTAAATTTTTAATTAAACTGTTTACTTCAAAGTAACGAGTCATCGACGCCTTGTGTAGATCATGTCTATGATAAGCACTATGAAGCCAGTTACTATCATAGGATGGTTTACACAACAGGACTATTGCGACTCTGTAACTTAAGGTTATAACACTAACACCAGGAGCGCTTTGCCCGCCCTTGGTTAGTCAGTTCATTAGAGTACGACCAATTTTTCTCATTCGGTTTAAGGTCTTAGCCAACTCTAGGAGTGCTCTACCCGCTTTGGTTAGTTAACTTATTAGAGCATGACCAAGTTTTCTCATTCAATTTAGAATCTTAGCCAGCTTTAGGAGCACTTTACCTGCCTTAATTAGTCAGCTCATTGGAGCACGACCAAGTTTTCTCATTTATTTTAGGGTCTTAAATAGCTCTAGGAGTGCTTTGCTCGCCGTAGTTAGTCAACTCATTAGGTTACAACCAAGTTTTCTTATTTAGTTTAGGGTCTTAGCCAGCTCTAGGAGTACTTTGCCCACCTTAGCTAGTTAACTAGCTTTATTTCTTATTCAGTTTAGAGTCTTAGTCAACTCTAAGAGAGCTTTACCCACCTTGGTTAGTCATTTACTGGAGTATGACTAAGTTTTCTCATTCAATTTAAGGTCTTAGCCAGCTTTAGGAGCACTTTGCCAGCCTTCGTTAGTTAGCTCATTAGAGCATGACCAAGTTTTCTTATTTAATTTAAGGTCTTTATCAACTCTAGGAATGCTCTGCCGCTTTGGTTAGTCAGCTCATTGAGGTACGACTAAGTTTTTTCATTCAGTTTAGGGTCTTAATTAGCTATAGGGGCATTCTGCCCACCATAGTTAGTCAACTCATTAGGGTACGACCAAGTTTTTTCATTCAGTTTAGGGTCTTAGCCAGCTCTATGAGCACTATGCTCGCCTTGATTAGTCAACTCATTGGGACAGACCAAGTTTCCTAATTCAATTTAGGGTCTTAACTAGCTCTAAAAGTGTTTTGCTTACCTTGATTAGTCAGCTCATTAGGGCACAACTAAGTTTTCTCATTCTTTTTAGGGCCTTACCTTGCTCAAGAAGCACTTTACCCATTTCACCTCAATTTATGAACTCATAAGAATACGATAAGACTTCAATTCTTCTTTCAGTCTCTTAGCCATCTCTTAGAGTGCCATCTCTCTCTTTACCAAAGTCCCTAAAGGACAGGCCTTAGGATAACTAGCTAGCTATAGCACTTCTTAGGACAAAATCCACCATTGGGTCAAAAATAGTATCTCTTTTATTTTTGTGGTAAAATTTTGCTTAAACTTCACCATAAAGAGGAGCAATTGTAGACATCTCATTTTTGCTCTTCTTTTATTTTTCAAAATTTTTAGAATATGTTAAAGGGTCCTAAATTAGGAAAAATACAAAAAAAAAAAGAGATCTAGGAAAAAAAATAAAAAAAATAGAAATTTGAGAAAAGTCAAGATAAGAAAAATACAAAATAGGAAAAAGCACAAAAAAATAGAAAATTTAGAAAAAAGATAAAAAAAAATAAGAAATTTAGAGAAAATACAAAAAAGAAAAATGAGAAAAAACCCAAATAATAATAAAAATACTAATAAGAATAAATATAATAAATAAAAAAAAAAGAGAGAAGCAAAGTAAAATTTTTTCTTACTTTATTTTTTATTTTTTGAGTTAGTTATTTTCAAGTAAATAAATTTATATATATATATAAAGGAGTTGGGTCAAATCGAGTTTTAAAAAAACTTAGTATATTTGATTTAGACCAAGCCAAGCCCAAGGCCTTATTTACATGTGCAGGACAGTGTACCCCATTTATCTTTCAGGTGCACGAGTCCAATACACGCTTGTATGGGGGAACGTGGCATGTGCCCTACATATGGCTGCACCCCCTCCTCCTTCACATAATGTTTTTCGGATTTTCAGTTTGTTTCTTTTTTTCGTATGCTTCATTTGGGGTCATTTTTAACCCTATTTACTATACAATTTCACCAATGAAATTGTGTAGTCCACATAGCATACTCTAAATTAAGACCCATTTTTCATCCAAATTCAATCAAAATTCAGTATTAAATTGGCTCCAAAGATGAGAAAAAAACTAAAAATCCGGTATCTCCATTCGGGGTCAATTTCTCTATTAATGGCCTTTCCAAGCTCGTTCAAGCTTTGATTAATATAAATAAGGGTCGGGAAACATACAAGAATAAACAACATAAGCTTAGAAACACTTTAGGTAAGAAAATCAAAGCTTTCTCTCTCTAGCCTAATCGCTTTCTCTCTCTAGGATAGTTACCTCGACGGTGATTTTCAACGAAAACCATCACCACCATCGGAATCCTCGCACTCAAAAACTCTAAGGAAGACACTCCAATTCAAATTTTCAAGCCGTATGAATCGATTGAAATCGACTAAGCCAACTCCAGCCAACCTTAGCCGTCTAAATTGACCCTGAGCCGATCCGAGCCCAACCTGGTTTGCAATTTATTTATTTATTTTTATTTTTTATTGTTATTTATTTGTTTTTCATTTTATTTATTTATTTATCCTTTTATTCATGTACTTATAAAAAAAATGAGAAAGAAGAAAGAAGAAAAAAAAAATAAGAGAAGAAAAACAAGAAAAGAAAAAAAAGGGGGAAAATCTTTTATTTACTTATAGAAATAGATAAATAAAGAAATAAATAAATAAGGTAACAAAAACAAATAAATGAGTTAATGAGTAAACAAATTCATCTTATCACTTGGAAAAATAAAATTTTTCTCCTTTCCAAGTTAAGGCACTTTGGAATTTTCTAAAAAAAAGATTGTTTCCATAAATTTCTTCAAATAAACCAAATTGGATTAAACACATAAATCCAGTGTATTTTTAAAATTAAAACAAACCCAACCTACTAAAAATTTTACAGAAAGAATTACAGACATCTAATCTCAAATAGTAAATACATAAGCACCTACGGGGCAATGGTAAAAAAAAAAAATGATTTTCCTTCTATTTTTTTTAGTTTAGATTGTTCAAATTATCCCATTTTTGTCAAATAATTGAGTTCTATTGAAAAGTGATTTTTAAGGTTAAAATTAAATTTGGAAAGTTAACGGTACTTGTAAGGGTTTAAAGATCATAACCCCTAGATCCAGATCTTTGTTTTAAAACCGTTTTTCAAGATCGGATTTTATTGAAAAATTAGTAGCTAAGTTATAATTAATTCACCTAATTGGTTATAACTTAACTCTTTTTCCGACTCTGATCAGGTGGCAACTTCAAAACGTTTTCAAATATAACAGAACCGATTTTTTTAAAACCTTAGTTGATGGTTAATATTAAATGAGTAAGAGTATAATATTGATCGATTTAAGGAAAACCTAATTTATAAAGAACCGGGAGATGAAAAACCAGGCTTGACCCTTATACTTTAATTCTATCTTTATAATTTATGTTCTATTTAATAATTATTTGTTATTTTGATTAGATAGATATAATAGGGAGGACTGGAAGAAAATAATTGCACAAGAGTAGAAGTATTTGTCCTCTTGAGAAATTAATTGTTATTACTAAAACTTTCAATCCAGGTGATAAGTTTGGTGAAGTTGGTTTTAGACTGGTGCATTGGTATTACTTTTTTTACATATTAAATTATACTTGTGCAATTAGATATAAGTTCTTTTACTAGATTTTATGGGAATTGTTTTTTAATTTCAAATGTGAATGTAGAAAAGTGATAGTTATATTGTATTTCTCTTTGCAAATTTTCATTTCAAAGCTATATACAAGGAGATTTAGGGTTCATAATATATATAAAGAGGAAATTTTTATGGAATTGGCTTATGAAACGATGAAATCTTATTTAAATTCAATAGAAATGATTCTTTCTTTTCTTTTAATGGAATATTTTAATATTTTTCTCTTTAGTAACAATATTGTAATTGATCATATGTTCTATAACTTAGAAATTCTTTATAGAATAATTTTTATAGGTGGCTGCAAGATGAGAAACACTGTTTCAATGACTTTTTCTAACAATAAGGACCTCTATGATACATGAAGAGAAGGGAAACAGGTTTGGGTCTTTTTTCTTTTTTCTTTTTTTTTTATTCTATTTTCTTTTATTTACTTATGCTTGAAGTTTAGTTTATTTTAAGGATTTGAGTTATTTGTGTTTAAATATCTATAAATTTTTGCTTTTAGGGGAATAAATTCTTCAAGTTCTTGAAGTTTATATGGAATCCTCTTTCATGGAGTTATGCATCTTCTTGTTGTTATTTCCATAGACTTGCTAATGAAGGAGTGAATACTTTCACTTTTTTAATAGGGAATTTGTGGTGTAAATATAGTAATATAAATGTTGGGAAGATTTTTGTGGAATTGGTTACGACTTTTTTTTTTTTATACCCTTGTATGTACATATATTTTCTTTTGCCTAATCAATTAAAAATACACTTATCATAAGTAACATGTTATTTTTTCTTTTCATTTAATATTTTATGCAATAAACCCAAATCTTGGAAAAATCTTGATTAAATTTCTTTTAGTTTTTGTATAAGAAAATGAAACGACATGTTTATATATCTAAGTTCTTTAAAAACAACATAGTCTTTCATTTTTTTTTTTAATTTTAGGGTTTCTGTAGGGAGATGTCCCTACAAAAAGTATTTTTCTATTTTTAAATAAAAATGAGTTTTTGTAAAGATATGTCCTTATAAAAGCAATGTGTAAGTATGATTTCCCTATTGGTTTCTTATAAGGAAATTTCTTTGCTATGAGTTTTAAATTGAGACATTCTTACAACCAAGTATTGCAACATAATTATTTCCTTTTTGCAAGGAATTTTATCTTTTTGTAAGAATTTTTATTTCCTACTACAACTCTAATTTTTTGTAGCGAATATATAAAAGATCGAACGCTAACAAATTTCATTAAATATCCAAGAATCAATAGATACATCACAAGCCAAATAAAGTAAAAGAAAATACAAGAGAAGACATAAATAGATATATGATTGATAATTTTGTATATGATTAGACTAAAAAACATTTAAAAATAAACACTTGTAATTCATTATTTCTAATGATATGTATATGTTTTTTCTTCATATCCCATATACCATCTAATAATTAATGAGGATGACAAATTTAGTAGCAAGCCTAAAAAATATGAAGTTAAATTTGATATGTTCAATAAATAAATGAGAATGAAAAATTGAATATACGTTCCTTCTACTTATAAAATGAATTTGATGCAATTTTCTTAGCTAAAAATACACAAATATTAATTAAATAAGGAACATCATTCTAAAATCACAATTTAAAGATATGACACAAGTACAAGTAGGTTAATTATATATGTTGTATTTTCAATATGCGATGTTAGTATAATTGTACTAGTATCGTATCTTGTAGATACGACATATGAAGAATTGTTTATATTGCATATAAACTTGGTATTTTGATTCTTTTTGTGTAATTTATATTTTTATAATTTTTTTTAAATTTTGATAGTAAATAAGTAAAATTTTCAAGAAAAAAAATCTTTTATTAGTTTTTTTCCCATAAGACTTAACCTTAACACTTTAGTTGGTACGAGGGAAGAAATTAGTCAAAAAAGAATATAAAAGGAGGAATGTGAAAGAAAAGAAATACAAGAATATTTAATTCTTTTTAATATGTTTAGATAATAAAGGAAAGGAAAGTGGAAAAAATGTTAACCATCAATAAAAACAAAAACAAAATTAAGTATAATATATAATTACTAATATATGCATAAAAAATAATAAAAAAGTAAAAAGATGAAATAAAAAAAAAAGATAGAATAAGAAATTCAACAACTTTTCCTCCCATTTCTCTCCAATTTAGAGAGAAACAAAAATTAATGGGACTTATGAAAAATTTTCCTTCTAAAATACATTCCTTCCACTTTTCTTCGTTTTCGTTTTCTAAATAAGGGGAAGCATCTCAAAAATTGTACTTTCTTTCTCCTCCTAATTTCTTCCTCCTCCATTCCAAACATAACGTAGTAAATCGAGCAAATATCTCAACCATTGAACTAGGGGCTTGCGGGTACATTGAACTCAATAATTAACCCTTGAAATCCGCTATGAGACCAGGATGGAAAGCAACGGCTATAACTTCCATTTACTTTGATTCTATGTTTTTGCCAGGCAAACAGGATGTTTGGATGGATATAGACTATTAAAAAATAATACTGACGTGGAAAGTAGATCGCAGGGGCCACCTCAATTTACTGGCCGGCCATAAGTGATAAACCACAGAGATTGAAAGTGTCAATGATGGTGTATTTTGGATTGGCTTGACGCGTGGCAATAACTGTGGGCACTATGTCTTATGTGCTGATATATATCCAAGCCAGACTAGCAACTTATTCGTTGGTGGGCTCTTTAGATTCTATGGTCATCAATGTCACAGCCACGGCTAGCCCACTAGTTTCATATGAGAGAGACAGAGATTTGTGGCTGTGGATAAGGAAATTTTAGCATCCTAGGTCTGGAGAGATATGGGTCTGAGGTGTCAACACGAAAATGGTGCTGTTTGGTTTAGGTCGTATCCAACTTTGTTGTATCTGTAATCTAGAGATGGGTGTAGAATATGGGTACATTATTCGATTTGATATATGTTTAGGTTTCATGATGGGAATGGATGAGAATCGAGAACATTTGTTTTCTTAAGTAGAAAAATGCCAAATTTGATTGTATCACTTTCGGTTTGTTTCATTATCATGACGCCCCTACCTGTCTTTTGATGGTGATTTTCATCGTTCATCGTCAGAATTTTATACAAATCCATATTTACAAATCAAAGAGGGAATTGAAAACACACTTCACAAAACGAGAGCTACATATGATCAACCTATAAATCTTTAAATAATGATTTTATCTTTTCTGGACTTTAAAGAATACGTAATACATCTTAAAGCGAGCTAAAGCCGTAAAAGAATTATTATTAATGACTTTTTCAGCCATGGTTTTGGAAAGTAATACTAATTTTGGGATCATTTACAAATTTTAAGAGATTATAAAAAAATGAAATCGCATTTGGAAAGTTTAAGGCCTATCAACAATTGATCAATTATTTAAACAGTGTATTTATAATTATTCTTAAATTAAAAGAAAAAAGAAAAAGGTGAGAAAAATATAATTTGTAGTAGTTCTTTTATCATTGATACCTTCCTTAGTTTTTCGATTTTAAGTCACATAAATGATTTAAAATGGGTTCGACTCCTAGATACCTCTAGAGACATAAAAAAAAAAAAAAATGCATACAAAAGAACACATATAATAATAATCTATCACAATGGCGAACCATATATAGATAATGGTTAATACAAAATAGGCTTAGATGTTTTCATTATATAGTAAAAGATCATTTTCATTACAACATATTCTTATTTAAGAATTGAACTATAGTTGTTTATTAATAATTATGAAATTTATTTCTTTTTTAGTAATCTATTATTTATACATCATGTTATTACAAAATCTAATATGGTGAATTATTGGGGTTTTTAAAATTGATAGGAATCGAAGTTCATGTTTTCAACTAGGACCTCATCTACTCAAAACTTAGTTGCATGGCAAAATAAACGAACTTTGGATGGAAAAAACGATAAAAGATACTTAGGTAGGTTAGTAATTTGGGACAACATCTTTAAATCTGAATACAAGACCTGAATACAAGACAAGACAATTATAGATGGATTTATATATGGAAAAGTTGAGATACAAATGGTTCAAACACATTTGAACATAATAAAATCTGTCTCTACATTCAAGTTCAGCCAACCAACCAAGTTTGGATTCAACCCAAAAACCTGTTTATAAATCCATTTGTTAAATAAATATATACCATAAAGAGATCTCCAGTTCAACCCTAAACCTATTTAATGCTAAAATAACTAATACTTTGATTTTTCCCTAATGTATACATACTACATAATGCACCACTTTTAATAATCAATGTCGTTAAACCCAACATCGGTAGTTGATCAGACAAATGGGATGTTCAAAAAGTTAAAGGAGTAGAACTAGGTTCAATCATGGTTTAAGATTAAATTAAGATTAAACCAAATCAGTTTTATGATCGGGTTAGATTGAACGAGACTGAACTATAGGAATTAGTCCGAGTTTAAAAACACTGTTGATAATATATTTCTATAGGGGCACTTCTTTTAAAAAATATATATTTCTTATTCTTATTTTTCTTTTGCCAAGCCTAATGTTTCTGTTGTTAGTTCACATTGTTCATTCTCTTCAAAATTTCCCTTTAACCCCTCCGCTCTAATGTCGTAACCTTTGAGTTTTGAAAGATAAATTTTTATTTTTTTTAATTTTCATTTTATTTATCTAAATTGCATTATGCTTTGGGTGGTAGGAATTGAATATGTGCAGTTATTATAATTACAAGTGTAGAGTTTTAAACTTCATGGTTTTTAGGTGTTGAAATTTTGCAAAAACAAGGAAGAGTTACATAAAGTAGAAGGAACTAAAGGAACAAAATGATATGTCCTAAATATTTCAAAACTCAGTTTCTTTTTTGTGATTGCATGTTTCAAAGTTACCTTTTTTTTATTTTTTTTGGGTAACATAGAGACCAAACTAAAAGTTAGGCTCGCTTTATTAGAGTTTATGTACTTATTTTATTCTTTTCTGCTTTCTTGGTATTGGAGGTTTAATATATATTAAAATATCATTTAGACCTAATCCTTTAGCTTTTGTCTAAGTAAACAAATGTACATGGTGGTGACTATATTACTTCTTGTGATGGGTCAATAAAGACTATATAGGATAAGTAGTAGTGAATGGATGATATGGTTTTATGCAGGTGTAAAAGATATGAACACTAAAGGAAAGAAGAAGAAGAAGAAGAAAGAGGAGGAGGAGGAGGAGGAATGTCATGTTGTGGTTATTAGAAATCTCCCACATGAATGTGTCTTTTACATTCTTATATATAAGCAAGATTTCTTGAAAAGCTAAACTATAAAGGGGTACTGCACAAAGTTTATAGAAAAGTTGATTTAATATGTGAAAATTATCTTCTTGTAATGTATTTTTGTACTTTAATGTGAGATTTACATGCAATTGATACAATTATATATATAATGGTCTTAAGTTTGATTAATTTGACTAAGGAAGAACAATCATGATGAAAAAGATTAAAGTTAGTATTAGACAAGGAGCTTTTAGTTTATTACTCAAATTTAGAAACTCTATATACACAAAGGATTGATTTTATGGGAAAAGCAATGAACTAAACTATTTTTATAAATATCTTAATATCATTTTCTTTTAGATATGTAGATTTTTTTTAATTATCTCTCTTAAAGAACTCACATAAAATGTGATTAATTTGAATATTATTATTAATGATAATATCTAATCAAGTCACACTTCAATTTAAACTATGATGTTATGTAACTAGTTAATGTTTGAATTTGTTATAAATCTATTTATAACTTTGTTATTAATAAACAAGTTTAACCTAGACATAAAACACGATTATTAAACGGGTTGTGTTACGAGAAGAGGTTTTCACGACACAAACCCTTTTATACATAGATACGAGACATGATGAGTCAACTTTTATCCCTAGGAAGGCTCCACCATTAGGATTAGTGAAAAGCTGAAAGCTTGGGTTGAAAGGATTAATTTATGGGTGTAACCAAAATATAAATATTTCTATGACTATGGATATAATGATGTTAGTAATAGATGTAAGAAGATGACCTATTATATCCTATAATTTATAATATCATAATCCATCAAGTAGATTTTAGATGGGTATTAAAATTCACATGGTAAGTTCCACATATAATTTTTTGGAGCTTACTCCTGTAAGATATAGTACGACAACTCTATACTATAAATGTAAGAGAATATCATATCTCACCTTTCAAGTTCTAATAAAAAGAAAAATAAATAAAGATATATATCATAACTAAGGCCATCATCTGAAAGAAACCCTAAAGAAGTTCTTGTTTACTTTCTTTAAAGTCTCTCTTATCTCATTTCTATGTTTCTAACTTTTATTTTTCTCATGTTTTTCCTCGTTATTAACCTTACCTTTATTATTATATTTTTCATATGTACTTGTAAATTTCCGATGATCGATATGTTATTGTAGTTTAAGAAAGTGGCCTAAACTTTCTAATATACTATAAGGTCTTTACATATTAAGGATATGCCTTCTTTATGGATGCATAATTTATCATTTTTTTTATCATGTCAGTTTTGTCTAAGATGTTATGAGGTATAATTCATAGTATTAGTAATATACGGTATTACTTCTTTAAAGTCATGGAAAGTGTTTAATCATGCAATTTGAATTACTAAAATGTTATAAAAATATTGAAAGATTCAGGTTGTCGAAAAATTATCTTAAAACTTAATATTATAAAAATGTACTAAAAGGTTTTATAAGTTCCATAAAGTTTCTACGTTCCATAAGGTACAGGTTTGAGGGTGGTTTCAAGGTGTTAAGAGAAAGGTTTTGATTTTGAATTTTGGGAGTCTGTACCTATAATGCAAGATAGATCCTTATATCTTATCTACCTTGCAATTACTTACTCTTAGCTAGTGGATGCTATTTAGAGTATATAAAAGATGGAAAATAACCATTTAAATAAATTATATATATAAGATTGTTCTAAAAGATGTAGTGTTTCTCTATACAATAGTTATTATTGAAGAAAGACCAATACATCTTTATATTATTTAAGCCAAAGTAGCTTTGGATGACCACCTTTTTAAAAATTACCTATTTAGTCCCAATATGATATTATTCAACCAAAATACCAATAATAAAATTGTATATGAAGGATTTATAACATAGGTAAATGTTGACAACTCATTAATTTTTCTCTTCAATTAGTCTCCTTCTTATCTCTCATCTTTTCCTAAGCAAGTTTTATATAAAAAAGTAGTTACTTCATAACACAAATTTACTTGCCGCATTTTTTTTTCTAATTGCCTTCTTCATTATCCATTTCATTGGTGCAATAAATTTCACACTAATATTAATATTTTATTTTTATTATATAAATTTTTTATCAAAATCTCAAAACAAATCTATAATAATTTGAGTAAATTTTATATGATCAATTTTTATATTTAGGAACCTACAAAACAAGTGTGCCGTCCATTATTCTTTATATAACCACTTGTTATAACTTCTCTTCAATTATAATTATTTTCTTTGTTTTCATATTTATTGAACTAATCTTTATATCATCGAATCCTTTTACGTAAGAACTATTAGCTTCTTATTACTGACAATTATTCCCTAAACGTGCACATGAGACATATATATATATATACTAACGGATGACACATCTACGTTGTAGATGTATAAAATAAATAAAATTATATAATATAATTAAATATATTATAATATTAATAAAATATAATAATAGATGAGGAAAAGAAAGAGATGAGGGTCATAGGGAGAAGAATAAGTAGCAGTGGAAATGTTGGAGGAGAGAAAAAAAGGAAGTAATGGGAATGATGAAGAAGAGAGAGAGAGAGAGAGAGAGGGGGGGGGGGTAGTAGTGAAAATATTGGAGAAGAGAAAGAGAAACACAAAATCTTTAAACACTTTAATTATATATATATATATATATATATAGACACACATATATACCATCAATCTTTGTTTTAACGTACTTTGTATATATTTAGGATGGATTCGTCATTTTCATGCCACTTTCATTTAAGTGCCGGAAAAATTATTGGTTAAAGTAGTTTGCATATAAAGCTGTGTGAAATGTGCCATAAATGTATAGAATATATTAATGATAGTGTCTATCCAATGTACATATTTATATTCATATCAAGTCATTACGGGTGATTTCACCCAATAAAATCCCTAATAATAGCCCGATCCCTTTAAGTTTGAGAAAGGTGATAAGATAATGAAGCTTTTGATCCTACTGGCAAAATTGCTCCACTATTTTTCTATGTTTGAGTTTCAAGAACAAGCTTCTAGCAAAAAGGGAAAAAAAAAGTTCAAGAATAAGCTTAGAAACAGCAACTCCGTATATTTTAATAGAAAATCTATAGTAGTCAAACATCATATCTAGACTTGGGATTGAATCTAAACTAGCCCAAAATGACTGAATCATAGTTCAACATTTCGTTGAACTGTAATCAATCTGCCTACAGTCGGTTTCGAGCCGATCATAAGATTTGCTAATTCATGGGCTAATTTTAGGACTCAAGAATCAAATCTTCAATAATTTTTTTTTTTTTACAGTCTAAAATATAAATATTTGTATATGTAAAATATGGATTATATTATATGAATATATTGTATTATATATGTTAATATGTATGATAAATATAATATTTGTTGTTAATAAGATTCTATCAGTAGAGTTTGATATGATTGGCCCTTATGTGAATGTGTTTATGGGCCTACAAAAGAAAGCATAACAAGGGGCGACGGGATGTTATCTACTATGGCCATTTTGATGCTTAAGTAAACAAGAGTTTGCAAGAGAGAAAGTAAGGGAGCTAAAGATCTTAAAGTAAGCAAAGTGCTAAAGGGAATCAAGATGCCTTACTATTGATGTACTTAAGCTATTTATAGAGAAAAATTGCCGTAAATCTAGGAAAATATACTGTACGTTGATACATCCATTAAGTCTTATAAGTAAGATCATGCAAACTATCGTGTTCTGAGAATATATTAGTTTTGTTGTTGACCAAGTCTCTAAGCCTTATCCACTTGGCTTATGACCATCACAACTATCTTGGTATGAGTCGGATGCTAGATGACGTCTAGTCTTTATTTAGAAGCTCCTTAGGCAAGTCAGTCATTAGGTGGGGTAGGTTAGTAGATGGTGAAACATGTCAATCTTAAGCCTAAATAGGTTAGCCTAAGTTTAAAGAAGTCAATATGGACCTAAAGGATTCATATCCAAAATCTCTTATCAACCTTGTATATAATATATATGTTAATATGTAGAATATATATATATATATATAAATTGAAAAAAAAATCTGATTCAAAGCTACCAATTTGGACATTAGGGGGGGGAGCCGTTTCTGGTTCAATGAACCTAAGAGCTGGTTTCCTACCAATTCACAATTTAAAATTGTTCCTTTTCTAAGTCTAGTCATACTAAATACTATCGCATGTCATTCATGTGGCATGCCAAGAGATCAATGACATTAATGGATCTAAATGATTTTTATTTGGAGATTATGTTTCAACTCTTTGTAAAAGCTCCTCGACTTCTAGAATCAAAGTGAAAAAATGAGAATAAAATATGGGATAAATTGCAAAAATATCTTTTTATATTTACTTTATACATGTTTAATTCTCCTATCTTTAAATACATATTTAGATCATTGAATCTTTAAAATACATGCATTCGGACTATTATATAGCCATTTCATCCTTAATTTTATATAATTTTTTAAATTTTAGTGTTTTTCTTATTAATTTATCTAAGAAAATAAAAGTAAAATAGGATTTAAAAATATATTTTGTATTAATGATTTGGGGTTATAAGGCTCAATTTTAAAGAAAAACAGCAACCACATATGAAACAAATATAAATGGTGTATTTTCTATAATAAGTTCTTGTAGTGCATTTATTTCGATTTTACCTAAAAAATTTAAGATGCATTGTAATTAATCGTTATTTACTTCATAAGAATTGATGTAGAGTCGCCCTCTGATGATTGGAATTTTGATCCGTAATTCCTATTTTAGCATCCTCATAATATGTCTAACCGTTTTAAAGTCGACACGCACGACTCGGTAGTTGCAATTCCCGTTGTTAGGTGTAAAGTTACCAAAAAAAAAAAACGCGTTTGTAAGCAGGATCATCCTTGAAGGATTTGGCATGCTTTTTGTTTTTAGCTAAATTTTCTTGTCAATTTTGATTTCCTCAAGGGCCACGTGTTTGTTTGATGTAATTTTAGGAGACGTGAGGAGGGTCCTTTGCAATTCCTTGGCCACAGATTGTGTTTTGTATTCCGACCACGTGAACCGTTTGAAAACGTCACAAGAAAGGACAGGGCAAAGTTTTCGGCTTTCCATTGTGTTCCATCGTTACATTGTTTCCAATTTATTGATAAATGTGCATCCACGCGTCTAATAAAAGACAAAAGTAAAAAACTCAAATAAATAATCTATTACAACATTTTCCGATTTTTGAGTTGAATTATGACTTTCCATTTCAACACCTGAGTTTAAAACTTTTTGATATTTATTATAGAAAGCTAAGTCCAAAAATTAGGTTTTGAGTTCATTATATTAAAATGAATTTAACTTCTTAAATTAATGTGATAAGATCTAAAGAGTTGAGTTCATATATTTTGTATAATTGTTGAGTCGTATTTTGTTTTTTTTTTTCCTTTATTTAATTTATACTAAAATCAACTCACTCAATAAAAATTACTCGAAATAAAATTAAAAAATATATTTAAAAAAGCAATTTAGAGGTGTTAACTAGTAAAACTAGTAAAAATAAATTAGGGTTTTTTCATGGAAAAATCCTAAAAAAATCCTAATTTAGCCACTAGTGCACAAGTTTTCTAAAAAATTCTAATAAAAAAATTGAGTATGGAGGCTAGCCTATTAAGATAAAATTTATTATGTGGGAAATTTAAAAAAAAATTGACTAATGGGATTTTATTTTTTATTTTTTGTAATTTTTCCAAAATGAAAAAAATGTGAAAATGCATAAAAATGAATTTTTTATGATTTTTTATTACAAATTTTCATATAAAATGAATTTTTTTTCATATTTCATAATTGTGACAGTGTACTTATTAGTTAAGGTCAAATCGACGTAGTTTTAATTTTTATAAAAATTTAGTGTGTTGATTTATTTTAGTTTTATGGAAAAAAAGTTAAATTTATGTTTTTAGCCATTTTATTTATATTTAAGAAAAATACTAGAACATCCTAATTTGTATTCCTAAATTTAAAAACCCTTAAAAACTTAATTTTTGAAAAGAACCCAATTGGACACTTTTATTTTATGAAAATTCAAACTAAGCAATAAAAGACCTTTTTTTATTTTTAGAAAATCCCTAAAATGTCTAATTTGAAAAAAAAGATTGTGATTTTTGTTAAAAAAAAATACAATTTAAACACAAATGCAATAAAATATGCAATTATGTAAACCTTAATGTAAAGATGCAATTTTTTTTTTACAAGATATAATTTTTGATGACATCCATATCAAATTATTCTACTACTGATTCACTAAATAATAAAACCTATAAAGCATAAAATTTTCATTGTTAGATCAACTATGCAAACAATTATCACAATTTATGTAAAACCTATTCTAATATGCAAACACGAGAAAGAGAAAAAAAAAATAAAAATAAACATGACAACCAATAATTAAAACTTAAAGACCTACATAAAAAAACAACTAAAGTTAGTGTAGTGTAGATTTAATAAGAAAATAAACTACCTAAACCAAAATAAAGGGGAAAAAAAAACCTTACCTATACTGATGTCGATACATCACCCATTAAGGTGCAGTAATGGGACAATTAGTAGGCCTATTTTTTCTTTTAGTCTTAAGTTATACAACATAACATGCGATGACAATTATATTGTATGTTTCAAACATTGTAGGCAAATACACTATGTTAGACACAACTTACTAAAGATATAGAGACTGCCCATAAGGTTATCAACGATGGACTGCAGTATCTTGAAGAGCATAGCGATTTAATCTTGTATCCACTTGAGGTACAGGAGGAAGTTACACCTGACCCTTGTACCCTAGCCCTCCAACTAAGAGTTAAGGATAGAATCCAAATTAAAGAAGGTTAAGTATGTAGCAAGGGAACTTGTAATGATGATATGCCGTTAGGATCTTGCCACTCCATCGACTTATGTAAGATTAATAACAGCACTGTACCTAGTGAGAGCCTATGTATCAAACTCAGCTCCTACTGTAAGGTATTTACAATGATAACTCTTTTTAGTAAACACCATTAATTCCTCGAAAATAGTGCAATGGCTAGACCTAGAGTTCCAACTAGTGAGAGGGTATCACTCAACTTTTACAGTCGTAGATCAGTCCCATGCTACCTAAAGATCTCGAATATACCTACCCTTTAGCCATCTGAAGGAACACCACTAGACAACCATCTTTCCTCAATCACGTCGAGAAACCCTTCATGTAATCTAAGAAGAAGTGGTTGGATATGGTCACTTTCGTATTATTTAGCAAATTGTGTATTTTGACACCAATTGGATGTGTACATTGAAACTGTAAATGACATAACTGATGGACTTATCGATTGCTTCAATTGTTTAGTTTGCTTAATTTTGTTTCTAAGCACTATATCCTTAATGATTTTGTTTCATTTGACAGGTTCAGTTGTTTTGAGAAGTTCTTTGGATTGTTTGTGCATGTGTTAAGTTGTAGTTAAGTGGTGGGAATTCGACTATGGTGGTGTTTTATACTTACAAATTTTGGTCTTATTTGTATTAATGACCTATAAAATTCGAGGGGTATTTTGGTTTGATTCTATATTTATAGATTTGATTTTACTTATATTATGGACATTCGAAAAACTGATATTGAGAGGGAAGTTGTCTCAGGATAAGCGCATTCATGTTATACACCTTCCTTGTTCTTAGAAAATGAAGAAGGTACATAGTATGAATGGGCCTTCATTATATAGAAAGATGCATTCTACCAATGCGCCTTCTTTATCCCTAAAATCTCTGCATATAGAAATTCTCGAACAAGGAAGGCTACCTTATTTATGGAATTACTTTTCATCTAGGCCCCTTTTTCATAATATTTTTCAAAAAGGGGCTTATTGTGGTACAAAACTCAATATTCAATAAACAAAAAACTATATACTTAGAAATTTAACTATGAACCTAAAATTAGAACACAAAACAATCACAGGACAAATAAGACTAGAAAAGGATTTTATGTGGTTATGAAATGCACCAAACTGACAAATATAGATTATACTATATGAAAAACCAACAGAAAACCACATAAAGGTGGAGAAAAAAACAACGAGAAATCAGGAAATTAGTATGAATAACAAAGCAAAGGATTAACATGGTTTATTTAATAATAAACACCATAATCGGGATACATCCTCAAGATAGTTGAACTAATCAGCTGAGTATAATCATGTCAAAGTAATTCCCATAGAAGTCATGCAGTGAAAGACGAATATGGTGCATTGGAAAAACGGAAATAAGTGTTGATAACCGAACATAGAGTATGGGATGAAAAACCGTCCAAATGTATGTGATAAAAAGAAAATTGCCCTTAAGAGAGGACCATGAAGAACACTGGCGTAAAATTGGCAAGAGAAATTTCTAATAAATTACTCAGGTTGATATATTTTTAAAGACCATCACTTCTATTGATGTGGGGGTTTGATTAGAGTGGTCACGTATATGTCGCGTGTGTAAGCCCTACTTTTAGTGGGCCTAAAATTTGAGTACAAGTACTTTTCGAATATTTCAAAAGATAAATTAGACCAAAAACTTAAGTTTATATTTAGAAACGAATTAAATTTTTCCAATAAAGAAAAAGAAACAATTATCGATAAAACCCAAGCTTGAAGAACTGCAAGCTCTAAAGTCACTTAAAACTCTAAACCCTAAAATAATTAAGGAATTTTAACCCTAAGTAATTAATCAATAATTTAATTTGAATAATTTCATTCAACTTTAGAAAATTTCACAATTTTATAAGAATCGAATCATAAGTTACAAAACAATGCAAAATGAAAACCCTAAAATAATTTCCTATAAGGCCATACCCTTATCTTCATGTATAAGCTTTACACATAAATAAGTAGACCAACAAATCACCTTAGATAACTTATCAATTGAGAGTTGGAATCATTTATCAAAATCTAGTGATAAGACAATTTCCTTATCACCCCTTCACTTATACTACATATGGACAATTTTTCAAAAGATTTCATAAGCTTAACTTTAATAAATGAGACAAGACCACTCCATGGCCCAAAAAAAGACTTTAAATGGCAGATTTGGACAAGAGAAAAAGGGGGGCTATACTCTTGTCTTTTAACCATTAATCACTTTCTTTTACACATCACTATTTACCCCTTAATGTTTACATCATCAATAGTTGCAATTGTTGACTTTTGTGTAAGCTACAAGACAACACTTTCAAGACATTTAAACACTCATTCTTTCTTCATTCAAACCGGCCACTTTCTCCACTTTTTCTCTCACTTTCAATTTCACTTTCACTTCATCTTTCTCTCATTTGAAACAAACATAAAAGGGAGAAACCACCTTACCCCACAAAATCAACTTTTCTTCCATTTTCCAACTTTACTCACGGCAACTTCTCTTCTTGTTCTTGTGTTATTTTCTTTTACCATCTAAGATCTTTTAGAGCCATTAGAACCTTCTACAAACCCCAAGACAAAAAGATTCAGGTTCCAAAAGATTGCAAAAGAGGAAGCAAAGTTAAGAGCTTAAGTGGAACCCATGTGCACAACCACCATATTTTGCTTTAAGGACGAGTAAGTATGTCTTGTGATTTGTGGGTTAGTGTTTATATTAGGAGACTTTGATTTCTTGAAGATATAATTAAGGTTTAAATTGTTATAACACCAAAAACCGTTTTAAGAAACAAACCATGGAACCCTTACACGAAGTTGGAGATGATCATGTAAAGTTAGTATTTTGTAAAGACACTTGTGTAACACTTTGAATGGAAGATTTTAAGTTAAGAAAGTCTTGAAACAAAAACTTGAATGGAGGATGAGCATGCTGGACGTGAGGGTTCCATAGTCATTTGGATGTTGATTTTGTTTCCATTAAGTTAAACATACTCAAATCTAGACTTAAGTTAAGGAAAAATCCATCACATGAAGTTTTATGAAGAAACCAATTTTGTATGACATGAGCTATGATATGGAGGTTATATTAAGTATAAGATCTTTTATTTTCTTGTGTGGGGCATGAGTTAAAGGATCATTTTATGGAAGAAAATTTAAGTTAAGATTTAGATACAAGTAGTTTAAGTGCATAATCTACCACCTAAGCTTAAGGAAATGATAAAACAAGTTGAAAAACCAACCAAGAAACCCTTGGAATCATCATGAAAAAATTTAGAACATAGGAAAAAGAAGCTTAAAAATATGATAAAAGTGAATGAACAAAGTGAAATGATCAACAAAAGCAAGTATGGTAAGCATACAAAGCCAAAAACTGAAAACCGAGCCTAAAACACTCAAAACCGAGCCTGGAACTCTAAGTTGGGCCTTCAAGGAAATTCTGACCAGCACCTTAAAGTATCAAGAGAGGTTGTTTTGAAGCCCATAAGAAATCCACCTAAGGCCCCATAAGCCCACCAAAGTCACTAACTTTAGTTTGAACAAAAAATAAGCCCATTTGACAATTTAAGCCCACTAAAGAGCCTATGAAGTGGTTGTTAGCCTTAAGAATATAAATTAAAGTTGTAAATCTAATCTCAAGGAGTATTTTAAACTTAGGATAAAATCTTAAGACCAAGCCCAAAGGATTTCTCAAGTTATCAAAATGCCCATTTACCATACAAGGCCCAAAAACACTCCAACACATGAGGAATGCTACTGTTCTGACCCATGGACAGAATTGTATACCTCATTTCAAAAATCTAACCTCACCACATTAAAGTACACTTGAAAATGATGAAGATTGACTATAAGATCATAAAAATCGGATTAAAAAAAAAAAGTTATACGCGATTGAACTTTAGGCAAAAACCAGGAAAAATTTCGAAAACTAGACAAAAGTATAACTTAAGGAAAAATTTACTTAGTTTCCTAAGTTTATTTTAATCCCTTATAAATATTATTTCAATGACCAGGGGACACCGTGTACAAAGATGACTTACCTCCGGATTACTTTGACTGACTAACATGGTAGAGTGAGTAAATTCCCGATGACTCTTTACTTGATTGTGCTTATAGAATAAATGCATCTAAACTTATATATATAAATTTGGATGCTTGTGGGATATGGGAGATGCATGTGTATGAATTTGTGGATGAATGTGATGACTTGTTAATTATATGTAATAATGGGAATTGTTTGTATTAATATCATGTGAATTGTATGGAATGAAATTGTTTAATCACCCTAAAAATTAAGTTAATCACTTATACGATTAAGAACTCAAAATGAATCATGCATTCCCTATATTGCATATGGATAACACCGACTGCCGCTTCACACAGAAGATGGGAAGGGACTCACAGGAATACAAGTTTCCTGCAGGATTGGCACTAGCTATGCCATCATATATATTGAATCTTTGTCTTAAGCTAATTGGCTTATTAGGCGTTGGGAGACACCAACCGTCGGCAAGGGGCCGAGTCTTGTGGCTTCTACTTAGGGTGTATGTTTGTGGACTGCAAGGGCCACTACAACGGTAGACTTGGGATTTTAAAAGATATGATATGATTTTGGTAAAGGAAGTATACATATATATAGAGAGAGAGTTTTGTTTTGGCATGAGCACGATAGTGCAAATGAAATAAAACCCAAGGTCTAGAACTCGGATTTTGGTTTGGGTCGGTTAATTATCTCTAAACCCCGATTTTAAGGGGCGTAATTCTGAGTCATATACAGTTCCTAGGCCACTACATGCGTTGTTTGGTATACTGATTGTTCATGCATTCATATGATTGTGCATTTAATAAATTCCTGTCATGCGGTATTGATGAGGGTAATTATCTCACTAAGCGTAAGCTTACACCCCAACAGTTCTTTTCCTTGCAGGTTGATCGATAGTTAGGAATGGGATAAGAATCGAGTGCAGAGTGCTACCATTAAATCAGTATGATGAAAAGCTTATGTAGTTAATTTGGAATGCTCCGAAAAATGACTAATGTCTCAATTAAGTTTAGTATCTTTAGTAAGTTTAGAATTTTCTAGAATTATCTATCTTATTTCACTATTTTGGTAGGGGATACCGATTCTCTGCGGTTCTGAGAAACTGTAGAAAAATGGATATCCATAATTATTTATATTATATAATGAGTCAATGAACTAAAATTGAAGACTCTAGCAAATAACTATTTAGAGTCTTGCAATCTCTAGCTTGTAAGACGATTTTTTTATCATGGGTGCACACGTGATATGGAAATTTTAGATAATACTACTAAGCCCCTCCTAGGATCGCTACAGCGTGAGTAGCACACTACATATGGTTTCAAAAAAACGACGCGAGACTATCATGTGAAGAAACATGTAATCTTAGTGTCTCAAAAATGCACAAGTGACAGATAAAGCAACTTTAGGAGACCTCAAGTGTTTACTTTATAACTTAAGCGAATAAGATCAATCCTTTACCTGAATGTTATTTCAGCTTAAAGAGTAGAGTTTTCACAGTAAAGCACCGTTTTTCCAATCTCTCTCCAAGAGTTCCAAATAATGAGGAAATATTAGGTATTTATAGACTCTTGGTTATGGTGGCATCCGTCGAATCATCTAGGTGATCAACGGATGAGATGAAATTTGCTTGATTTATATTTATCTAGAATGAATTAGCTAATGGGCTTAAAGCTAGTAACCCTACTTATAAGCGTATGAGCCTATTTAAGAAAGATTGAAGGTAGACGGGTTGATCTAATAATCCCCATTCCAAGCCCACCAAACCATATCTCTCTAAATCATCTCAATATGTATTAGATTTCTTAAGCCCTATTACCTAGCCTAAAAAGTTAAACTTAAACAAATAATTGATTCATCAGAATAACTAATATAATAATTTTTAGCCCTCTATATTTTTTCCTTTTGAATGAAAGTCTCTTGAATACATTCAAGGGGGTTTGGGATATTTTTAGAAATTATTTTTTCAACTATTATATAGACAAACTGAACACTTCTCTTGGATTAATGGTAAGTTGAACATGATATGCTAGTATTCATTTTACTGACATAGAACACACATTTCGACATGTATTTGTATTGTACATCAAATCAACTCTAAATATTAGTACCCAGCAACCACTTTCATATTTGTTTTTTCCATGGTTCATTCTCCATTTGTTTATTTTTCATCTATGTTTGTGCATATAATATGATTTTCCACATTTTCCGATAGCAGCTTCCAGCATTCCTCACGTAAATAAATCCCCATTACAAATGTCCATTCGAGTACCATTTTCTCCGGTGAACATGATAATGACTTGTTTCATTGTGGTCCAAGTTCCGTACTCCTCTAACGTCGATTTATAGGACACATAGGACATTTTAATATTGGTAGACGTATACAATGTGGTGCGATATTTCAACTATTAGGTATCATGTAGTCTTTCTGAACTCCTCAAATCTCCTATAACCAACCAATATCTCATCACCAGTTATTATTAAATCTTCTTAAAAATATACAACCTCATCATATCTTTGAATAAAAAATTTAATCTCTATCAGATCAACCTTCGTTAATTGGCTATATATACATATCTTCATGTCATCAACCCTTTGCATTTCATGACAGCAACATCAATAGTAGTGGCATACTCAAACTTTGCTTTAAAAAAACAAAAAATCTGGCTCTTTGGGGAAAGAACACCATGTGACCAAGCTCGTAGCTGGTTTAGAATTGTTCACGTTGGATTGCACCGAATTCACGTTCCGTAACATAGCCAGAGAAAATTTAGATGAATACGGTCTATTGTTCATCCCGGGGAATGATGCTTGGCCAGGCTTCTTCGTCCCGCTGATACGATAATCAAGGAGTAAGTTGCCTTCCACCTTCCTTCTTCAGTCCTCTTTTTTTTTTTTTTAATCCAATTACCATATCTGGGATTTCCCCGGTTATGCCTTTGCGTTGTAGGTAACACACTTAATACACCTACTGTATATCGTTATAAATTCTTTTTTAAACTCATAAGGCCCAAGTCTCAAGATAGTAAAGATGCATGAGAGGCTATTAAACAGTTAAAATGTCCTAGTAGGATAACATCAGTGAACCCTTCTTTAAAGTCTCCTCTCCACTAGTAGATTCGAGAGAAGCCAAGCGAGCATTTATTCATGACATAACTTTATTAAATGCTTCATGCTATTTTATATGAATATATATATATATATATATTATTTCTTTGTTCTTATAGGCTGAGACGGCCTTTCCTATTACAGTTGGCAAGAAGGATGATGTTGCTAACTTGAGCTTCAGGGTTTGTCCAGATGATCCTGCTACACTAGTGGTAGCTTCAAACAATGATGATAAGGACGTGGTAGATTATGGTGAATCTCCAGTCCAATACAGGGATGTTGATGATGATAATGGAATTGAAGAGTTGAATAATTCCCCCGAAGCATAGGACATTACTTTGTCAGTCAACGAGGCAAGTGATGGCAATACTTATGCAAATGTGTTACTATGCTTAGGGACTCATGGAGGTGAAGTATATGCAACATCTATTAATGTCTCTCCACCTCTAGTTGCTAACTTGTCTCGTAGAGACATGGTAGCAACTCCAGAAGCCATCCCAAGGGAGATAATATCTTTTTATGGATTTTACATACCTTCTCATTTACTAGAACCATTAAGGAGACTTTACACTATAGACCAAGATTTTTGGAGCGAATCTCCTATGTTGGGAATTGAGTTAGCTAATACTATGGTGAAAATGTTAGGAGAAATTGCATCACTACTTGAGAATTCTTAGGGGTCTTTATCAGATGATAAGTTACAGTAATTGATTAGCTGTGTTAAAGGGGATCATCTTTTAAAATTCAAGGTTGAAAGCTTAGAGCCCATTGCTACTAGAGCTAAGAGATTACTGAGTTATCGTGCTACTATGAGAAGCCAAGGTAAGATAGTAGCAAGGATTCAAGCCTTACAAGATGCTATTGAGGAAATAGAGCATGAAGCAAAAGATTTATTCGGTGATATGGAAATTAAGTCCATATTAGGTTTAGATTGCTACCCTTAGCAGAGTTTAGCTATATTTATTTGTTTTGTTGATGTGCATTCTTCTACCCAACACACACATACACCCCCTTCCCCCCCCCCTTCTTTTTTCTTTTTGATATTTGCGTTATTTTCAATACTTTTAAATAAAACTTATTGATTGAATGAAATTTGATTGCTTTCCTCCTATCCTTCTATTCTTTATTTATTTCAATAGCTTAGTTGTATCAAGTAACAAGGCTTCTTAGCCTAAAGGTGGCCTATGCCATTAAACCTCTTGAAGGGGAAGTCATTATGCGCTTTAAGAGGTAGTGCCTCATTTAGCAGTAACATTGTAAAAGAAATGTCATGATAGTAAGATTTGTTCCCTATAGCTTGTGAAGCCTAGAGGATAGTGTTGTGCATTGGAGGGAGGCTCTCACTTGCTAGCAACAATACACAAGATAAAATAGTCGATCGCACTTAAGCAGTAATAATAACATGTGCTAATCGTATTTATCAATAGTCAAGAAGACATTTCCTAATACTTAACCTTGTATTGATTTCTCTTTACTTATTCATGTACTAGCCTTATGCGCAAAGGAGATGTATCTCTAACTTTGTGGCAATAAGGAGACAAGCATAGAATATATAATAAAACTGTGTACTAAGGAGATAAATCTCTAACTTTGCGGCAACAACAAGGCAAAAGAAAGTAAAAGAATACAAAGAGACAAAGTAATGAAAGTTAAATGTTTCATTTATGTGAATTGCAAATACATTGTTGGATCTACAAATGAAACTTTTTTGCATATTGAAAGTTAATAGGAGGGGTTATTGCATTGGTTTTAAGATTAAGGAGCTTGTAGTAGCTACTGTCATGGACCTCATGAATTATAAAAGGGCCTTCTCACTTCAGTGTAAACTTTGGTGCTGAAATACCTCGCTGCACATGCTCTGCTACGCAAAGTACAACATTGCCTTGCTGTAAAGATTTTTTCTTGACTAGGCGATCATAAGCAACACTAAGTCATTTTTAGTAATTAGTAAGTTTACGCTTGGCATTGTCTCGCCTTTCTTCTAAGGCTTCAAGATCTAGCATATGTAAGCTGTCTAATTCTAATTCAGCGTTGAGAGCCAAACGTACAGAAGGAACCAAGATTTCAATAAGCATCATTGCCTCAGACTCATATACCAAAGAGAAAGGTATCGCCTGAGTAGGACCTCGTTTGGAAGTTCTATATGCCCATAGTACTAATGACAATTTGTCATCCTACTCTTTGTGATTTTCATGAACCATTCAACTGAGCACCTTTAGGAGAGTCTTGTTTATCGCCTCTGCTTAGTCATTTCCCTTCGAATGATATGGTGTAGATTTCACATGCTCCATATTGGAAAAATCCAGTAGCTATCGTACATGTGAGTTGATGAAGAGGGTGCTGTTATCTGAAAGGACATGCTTTGGGATCTTAAAACGGCAAATAATATGCTCCTTTATGAAATTTGTTACGACAGGTCCTATTATATTCTTGAGAGGGATCGCCTCAACCCACTTAGTGAAACACTCAGTCCTAACAAGGATCCATATGTACCCTTTGGATGGTGGGTTTATTGGAGCAATTAAGTCAAATGCCTAAGTATAAAATAGCCATGGAGTAGTTAAGCTATGCAATGTCACCACAAGAGCATGGATTGCATCACCATGTTGTTGGCATGCAACACACTTCTTGGCAAAATTGAATACATCATTTTCCATGGTAGGCTAATAGTATCCCATATGAAGCAAGTGGTGGTACAGCTTCCTTTCCCCTTGATGTTCTCCAACATCTCTGGAGTGTGCTTCATATAATATGGTTTCTGTTTCAGGAAGTGCTATACATTGGAGAGGCTTTCCCATGAATGACACCCTGTACAACTCGCCTTTATGTATAAGATACCTTCTTGATTTATGCTTCATTAATCGGGCATCTATATTGTTCAAAAGTAGAACATTATTTTCTAGGTAATTGATATAAGGGAGCCTCCAATCGCCTAAACTTGCTAAAAAGTTGCATTCTCCTTGGTCGGGGAGTTTGGCATACTCAGGGCAACTCATTTGTAGTTGGGATGCATCTTTTGCCATTGTTGGCTAATAATACCGTACGTGCTGAATGCGGCGATACAAGGATGTCCCTTCTTCTCCATACCAAATCTTGTGGTATTTATCTAACTTCAAACGAGCTTGCTTTGCATAAATACATCAAAACAAGATACCTTCTAGTCCCTTAAAATACAAGACACCATTAATATAAGTGAAGTTTTTCAAAATTGTCACAAAAGCTACATTTGAACCCACTAACTGTACCTTGATGGGATTGCACTAGTTGTCTTGTGCTTCTTCATCTTCATCTACTAATTGTAGAGCCGTGCATAGGATGGATTTCTTAATAACTTGTACGTTCAAATTATTCTGTATGGTTTGAATGAGAACTTTGGAAGCTAATGTTGCTAGGGTGTCTGCATAGCGGTTGGTAGATTGTTTGGCATGCTTGTACCTTACAGATTTGAACTTGTAAACTAAAAGCTTCACCACAGCCATATAAGGGACTAATGCTAGTTCTTTGAGAGCAAATTCACCATTTTCCTACTTAATGATTAGGTTTGAGTCATTGTGAATACATAAGTTAGATGCTCCAGTATTTTGAGCAGAAATAAGACCAAGTAGTAAAGCTTCATACTCAGCTTCACTATTGGTACATGAGAAGTCTAGCTTGAAAGCTAAAGGTATCTCTTGGCCTTCTAAAGATGTTAAGATCAACCCAACTTCTTGTCCGGTGCTAATAAAGGAGCCATTAAATTGCACCTGCCACTCTCCATCTAATTCTGCTCTCATAGAGTTTTCATAGAATTCTGTAGGGATTGTATCCACAATAGGAGCCCCTTGTGTCATAGGAAATTGAGCTAAAAGGTTTGCCAAAGCTTAAGACTTAATAGCCTTAGGTGACATGACCGTGAAATCAAATTCTAATAGGAGGAGCAACCATTTTGCAATCCTTCCTGAAAGAGTAGGTCATAACAACAAGTACTCTAATGGATCTGAATGAGTAACAAGATTAACCCTATAAGCTAGAAAATAATGGCGCAACTTTTGCATGGCGAATACTAACGCGAGGTACTACTTTTTGTAAGCTGAGTATTTCACCTCACTTCCTTCGAGTGACTTGCTTAAGTATTAGACTAGTCATTCACAACCATCTAATTTTGAGCTAGCAAAACGCCAATAGACTTATCAGTGGCTATCAAATAAAGAATCATTGGAAACCCTTTAACTGACATTATCATCATTGCTAGTGAGGTAAGTATCTCCTTGATCTTTTGTATTGCTTCATTGTGAGGTTGTCTCCATTCAAATGTGGTTCCCTTTTTCATGAGCTGTTGTAATGGATGAGAAATTTCTACTAGCGTAGGGATGAATCACCTAATATAGGAGACTTTCCCCAAGAAGGTCTTTAATAATCTTGGACTAGTAGGTGAGGGCATGGAACGTATGGCCTACACTTTTGTTGGATCTACATCAATTCCTTTTCTATGAACAATGAATCCAAGAATTTACTAAAAGCTACCCTGAAGACACATTTCAAGGGATTCGTATGCAATTTATATAGACGATTAGGCACCCATCTTAACTTGACAACTATGTCATCAACATAGTCTTCTATAAAGTCATGTATCATGTCATGAAGTATGATAGTCATTGCCCTCTAGTAGGTAGCTCCTGCAATCTTAAGTCCAAATGGCATGACTATATAGTAGAGGTTTCCTACTATTGTTCTAAAAGCCGTGCATTCAACTTCTCTAAAAGCCATCTTCATTTGGTTGTAGCCACTGAGAATAATTCATGTCTAACTATGGCATCCACCAATGTATCAATATTTGGCAGTAGGAAATCATCTTTTAGGTAAACCTTGTTAAGATTATGGAAGTCCACGCAAATGCATATCTGTCCATTTTTCTTTTTGACTGACATGATATTGGCCAACTAGGTAGGGTATTTGATTGGCTTAATGAAGTGGAGCAACTTTTCAATCTCTTCTTTTATTTATACTTCAATTCAAGACGAAAAATTCGCTGTCCTTACTTTACAGGCTTAACCCCAGATACGATGTTCAATCTGTGCAACACTAGACTGGGGTCTAATCCTGGCATTTCATCGTATGTCCAGGTAAATGCGTCCCTGTATTCCTTCAACAACTCTACTAAGTGGACCTTAATTCCTTGCAATAGATTCTTGCTAATAAAGATAGGTCGCGGAGACTCCCTTGGTCTTACCAGGTTCAATTGCTCAATCTCTTCGGCTTGAGGTTTCATTTAGTCTTGCATTTGAGGAGGGGCAGGTTGGGTTTCTTGTACCGGTATAGGATCTAAGGAAGATAAAAAAGCCTCCTCAGATCCTAAAGATCATCATAAGCGGTATACCCTTCGTCTATCTTCCCTGATGAAACTTTCTATGGCTTCATCTTTTCTTTGCTTCATCTTTTCTTTGCTTCTTCTTGCCCCTATAGGAGCCTCGTATTCTCCTCTTCTTCTTTTGTTTATCTTAGGTCTCCTCCCATGTGGGCAATGGTGTTCTGAAGGGTTTAGTAATGACAGTTTCTCCATCTTCAGCATACTCATCAAGAAACCCAGCGTTAGCTAGATAAGACTTGTTATGCTCAAATGGGTTTTTCGTAGCTGAAATGAAGACATCTTTACCCTTCTAATGGCCTTTAATGCATTAGTACCATGTTGAAGGTATAAAGTTGTGATCATACAACCACTTCCTTCTAACCAGAAGATGGTAAGATATGGGCATGTCAATCACGTGGAATTGTATGGATCCCCATACGGGTCTAACTTTAAAATCCATGTTAACATACCCTATTATGTCTGTAGTTGTTTCAGTAGAGCTATTTACTGCAATAGATTGCTTTACCAGGCATCAGTTGTCTATCCTTGTGGCTTTTAATGTAGAAATTAGTATAATATTTATGGAAGAGCCATTATCTATGAATGTCCTCTTAATAGGATACCCATTGACCGTACTCTCTACATAAAGAGGACGGTTATGATTAGAGTTCTTTGCACATATGTCTACATCAGTAAAGAGTATCACATTCTCATGTGCGTTGGCCATCCTTCATACTGGCTGCGTTGCATTGTACTCCCGATATTATCTCTTATAAATTTGGGTAAGTTCAGTCATTACTGCAAGCCATACATCTTTATTGAATCCCAATAAATAAAAAAAAAAATCTCCTGAAGTTAGAGGTTTTCATTAAGGTGGTAGCCATTGATGGGTATGCACCTTGGTTGGTTTCTATTACTGCTTCCTTCTTTTCATATACCGTAACTTGTGGCACATCTCCTTCCTCTTGTCTTGGATTGTGACTAATAGCATTCGTAGCGCTACGTTAGGTGTTGTGTGCCGGGAGCGGATTGTTACATTTGTCATTATTCTCTATGACAAGTTTCCTATTATAAACTCTATCATTAAATATCTTCTTTAATGTCCAATACTCTTTAGTTGGATGACCCATAGTCTTGTGATATCTATAAAACTTAGGGTCATTCTTCTCATTTGCAGTTGGCAAATGCTCCACCCTTAGGAGCTTTATGTTCCCATCCCATAACCACTGATCAAGTACTGCATGTACCTTACCCATTAAGCATGGGAATGATATAGCTGATGGAGAGCCTCGTAAACTATAACTCCTTGGGTTCTTATTGTCTCCAAAACTTTCTCCTCAAGCTGAGCTAACAGATGTTGCTCTTTTCCTAAATCTTCCACCTTCTATCCGTTGTTGTGCAATGGAATTGTTAGTTCTTCTTGCAATCTCAACGAGTGCAGAGAAAGAATATAAGTTAAGGTTTTCTAAGTAGACAATATACTCAGTAAACATCCCTTGAATGCAAATCTTTACTAATTTCTTTTCATCACATACATCTTAGATGTTTAGGGTGTGTACTCTGTAGCGCTCTATGTAATTTATCAAATCTTCCTTCGGGTTATGTCACGTTCTTTCGATATCTATAATGGTGACCCGTTTCTGAGTAGAGAAGAATTTCTTTAGGAATAACTTGCACGTAGTTCCCTATGAATCAATCGATCTCAAGAGGAGGTTGACATACTGGGTGTATGCCTTCTTTGTCAATGATTTAGAGAATCTTTAAGCTTTAAGTCATCATCAATCCTATAAGGCTCCAATCTTTTAATAAATTTCAGCTGATGTTCTTTTGCACTTCCCTTTTTGCCATTGAACAGCATGAATTTAAGACTTACATAGTCCTTAGGATATGGCTTTGTTGCGATGCATTGGTGATTTGAGAGCTTTAACTCTGGTACTCCCATAGACAACCTAGCTTGTATTTCTCTCATATAAACATCCAAGTCTTCCTTTGTTATAAAGAAAGTATTTGGAACAGAAGCTGTGGATATAGGTAACAGAGTAGGGGCTAGATTGGGATGAGAAGCAGATCCTTTCAAGATTGGAATGGTAGGATTGGATAAAGGAGCAAGCATCTATGAAGATGAAGAGTCACCTAAATGGACTCTTACATTCTCTAGTGTAAGAGTTGGTTATCGTGTAGGTTCTGGCAGGGCATTTTCATTACCTCCTCCTTGATGGAGATACTCCTCAATGGTTGGAGGATTAATTGGTCAACCTAAGGTAGTAGCGTTTGGTTGTGCAACTACCATAAGGTTTGGCAAAGCCATACCTTATTACGCAGCAATGGTAACGGCCATCTCGGTAAGGATAGGTTAGAACATAGCCATGAATTGATTTAAAACCTTAGTAGCTTCTTGCATTATCCACATCGTCTATGTGGGATCTAGAGAAGCCTCAACACTAATTGGTCTTAACTAGTATTCTCAGGCGGTAAGAGTGGATTATGCTCATTAAGTTCAACATTAGTGTCAAGCTTTTGAGACGTGGTATCAGACATACCAGTTGTTCTCTTCCTCGAAGGTGCCATGTCTTTGTAATCACTCTTCTCTAGTGGATTCGCCAAAATGTTGATGTGGGGGTTCGATTAGAGTGGTTACGTACGTACCATGAGAGTAATGCACTACATGTGGCTTTAAAGAAATGATGTGAGACTATCACCTGAAGTGATGATTAGATGAGAATAAGGTAGGGAAGAGGAACAGGTAATCTCATTATCTCAAAATGCCCAAGTGACAGATAAGGTAGTCTTAGGGGACCTCAAGCGTTCACCTTATAGCTTCAGCGAATGAGATCAATTCTTTACTTGAACGCTATTTGATCTTAGAGAGCAGAGTTTTCACAGTGGAGCACCGTTTTTCCAATCTCTCTCTAACAGTTCCAAATGATGAGGAAATGCTAGGTATTTATAGACTCTTGGGTATGGTGGCATCCATCGGATCGATTAGATGATCAATGGATGAGATGGAGCTTGCTTAATTCATGGTTATCTAGAATGAGTTACCTAATGGGTCCAAAGCCAGTAGCCCTCCTTATAAGTATATGAGCCTATCTAAGAAAAGTTGGAGGTAGATGAGTTAATCCAACGATCCCTATTCTAAGCCCACCAAACCAAATTTTCATGAATCATCTTAATACGGACTAGACTCCTTAAGCCCCGCCACTCGGCCTAAAGAGTTAAGCTTAAATAAATAATGAGTTCATCCCCATAACTAATATAATAATTTTTAGCCCCCTACAACCACTAAAGAGGGGTTTGGAGCTTTAATATAAATAGATTAGATATTAGCATGTATTCACGTACATGTGTTTAAAAATATAAAATAATTATCGAGATGAAACGTTTAATCTATTTTGTTTTGAAGAAAATTAAGTTTAGTCATGAAATTACATAAAAACTTTCAAATCCAAATCATAATTTATGTATAACCATTACAATGGTGCTTATTTCCTTTCAAGTGAACCAAACTACCTTGATAATTTTGACTCGGTTTGATTTATTTGTTTTTCATCTTATTCTTATCTACTTGAATCTTTATATTGGTAAGAATAAAACATTAAAAAGATGAAGAATAATTTTTTTTTTCAAAAATAGCAATTAAAATAATCATTTTATATGCATAAAATGTATATTTATAAGACTTTTCTTTTAAAAATACGCAAATTTTCATTTTCTAACTCTATATTCCAATTATCATCTTCATCATAATTATGAAATAAAAACAGAAAAGATATAAATAAAACAGTTTTTCAAATACCAAATTTTAAACAAATATAGATCAAATACAGATCAAATATAGATTAAAAAAAAACGATCCAAATAAACTTTTTATATTTTATATGAAAACTTCAATTCCCTTATTTGATATGAAATAAACAATTACGACATAGTTATTAACATAAAATGGTGATCTTTGTTTTCTTACCAGTATAATATTGATCTTTACTTCATTTGTATTAGTATGTTAATAATGAGTGGACAGGAAGGGGAAAAAAAAAAGAAAATTGCAAAAAAGGTTCAATAGATATAAAAATATAGTTGGACGAAACATATTTCATGGAGTGTAGATGGTTTAATATAGTTATTTTTCATGTAAGAATTTCATTACTTTTGCTGCGTTATGACAGTTGGAATCTAAACAATGATGTTGCTTTGTTTATTAGGATCAATGTCACAAACTCTACCATTTTCGATCTTTGGTTCAAGAATTATCTTCAGAATACTCCTTTGATGTCAATTGAACTCTCATTTCGGTACTATAATTGCTAAGTCCTGGTACATAATTAAAAAGAAAGTTAAATTGATTTTTTTTATAACTTAAAAAAAAATTAGTAAATCACTTGTAGATATCTCATTTTCACTCCTTGTTAGTTTTAACTTTTGTTTTTAAAGGTTCCTAATTCGGAAAACAACAAAAATAGAAAAATGATAAAAAGAAAAAAAAAATATTTAGAAAACAAAAAAAAAACTAAAAAAGAAAAAAATATCAAAAAGATTAATCAGATTGAGTTGATATTATTGCTCTAAGTGGATTTAACAGAATTGCGATTAAGTAATTGTTGAAAGCCACAAATCTATAATGATAATATTAAATTCATAAGACAAAGATTTGGATAGATTTAAATCTAGATTGGTCTTTATCAGTTTAGATTGGAAGTGATCCAAGATATTCGTCTTTGAGTTGTACAAATAGGGATCTAGTAGCGAAAAGGAGAGGATCATGATAAAAAAAAAAACACACACACACACACACATACAGCACATACATAATCATGATCGGCTTGTTTCTAATCCTACACATACATCCCAAACTCCACACCCTCGTACTTCCATACTCACGTACGTCTATAGTACAGTAACATGATAACACACACAACGGCACCCAATTCCGATCGATCCATCCTCACATGGTTGCTCTATACTCATGCAATGTGGCGACATACATATAGCCCAGTGTCTATAAGCCCCACAACCAGTCACTCAAGGTTTTGATCGACTAAAAAATCCGATCGAGCTTAAATTATAAGTAAAGTTAGAAATATTAGTAAAATGATCCCGTAAGTCTGAATTTAAGAAAATAAACAATAAAATAAAAGAATATAAAAATTCTAAAATTTAAGTATATAACTTGTTATTTATAGAAAATGTGTAAAATGCATTTCAATAATTAACGAATCGCTAAAGATAAATTATATGTATACTAAAAATCATAAAATGACCTAAATAATATTTAGGAATATTTATTTGTACTATATATGAATTTACATATATGTAGAAATACGCGTAATTACTTAAGATATGCGAAATGTGCTAAAATAATACTAAATAATTAAAGAAAATTCATTATTAATTAAAGAAAAATAAAGAAAAATCAGAAAAAAAAAGGAATGATCCAAAATTGGGTCATGGTAGTTGGGGAAAATAAGAAAAAAAAATCAGCCAATTAAATTAGAGCAACACAAAAGCCAAAAATTAAAGGATTTGGATAATGTCTTGTCCAATTTAATGCACATTAATTACCATAAAGCTCTATAAATACCCCAAATTTTTCAGAAGCTCATTTGAGCAGTTTAGAGAGTGAGAAAAATAGAGAACTTAAAAAATTCAAGAGAAAAACCAAAGAAAAAAAAAGAAAAGAAAATTATGCAGTTAGGGCCATAAAGGGGAACCGACATCAGACGAGCATCTGGGAGTGGACGGTCACCACCACCATACAGTGGTGGCAGCGCCTGGAGTGGCTGACAAGGCACAGCGGTCAGTGGTAGCCGGAGCCATCCAGACCGATGAGTTCAATTTCTAACTCGATTTAATATAATTTTGTAAAAATAGTAAATATTCTTAGAAAATTATAAAAAATTTTATTATATAATATTTTTGTATGTAGTTTTTAGGAAAAATATTATTTTGATGAAAATATATCCCGTGATATATAGTCCTTAAGAAATCATGCAAAACCAAGCATGATTAGAATTAGAAATAAATGACCTTAGGAGTGTAGTTTTGAACCCAAAATTTTTGTGTAGACTACTTATATGATATAGAATAGTTCTATGAAGCTCGTTTTCAAAAATTTTAGATAATTTTTAAGCCTTAAAATAAGGCATAAAATGGGTAATTTAGGATTAATTAAGTAATTAAATGGTTAATTACTGATTTAGTGAATAATTATATATTTTAGGATGTTGAAATATGATGAAGTATGATACTTATAGTATTTAGGGTGTTAGATGTAATTATTAGGTTAATTATGTAGTAAATGAGTAATAGGGAAAAATAATAAATTTTAAGTTAATTTTGTAAATTAGGATAATTAAGTAATTAAATCTGATTTAGGATGAATTTAGACATTTTGAAATGATAATTGATGTTGGGAGATGGTAATTACAGTGTTAGAAATATTAGATGTATATTATATACATAATAGGTAATAATATATAATACATAATTATTAGAAATATAATAAATAGAAAATATTAGAATAAAAATTGATATTATGATAATAATAATAATATACAATAAATCTGATAGGAAACTTGAATTTATGTAATTATATGAAACATGTAAAAATTTCTTACATTAAGAGTTAATTCGGTACACTATTAAGAATTTAAGTGTACTGGTTATAATAAAATACTG